>CM048746.1:113778512-114978512 GCA_026315105.1 Locusta migratoria | reverse complement strand
TCGCTGCGGAGCGCGCGGTTGCTCGCCGTGGAGGTTCGAGTCCTTCCTGGGGCATGGGTGTGTGTGTTTGTCCTTAGGTTCGTTTACCTAGGCTTAATTACTTTGTAAGCTACGGACTGATGACCACGCAGTTTGGTCCGATAGATTTACAAACAAACAGCAATCTGTCGTAGAAGACAGGAAAGACGGAATCCAACTAGAAACTCTGTGAAATATTTAGCATACTCGCGGATACAGATGAGAAAGTTAGTTAAAAACAGCAAGGAAATTCAAACAGACTAAGTTTACACAAAGGCCGAAGGACACACACGTCTTTAAACTTTGCAAAGACTCACTACATGCAGTTCAGAACATGTAAGAGATTTCCCGTCAGAATATACATTAAGTATGAAGAAGAGCAGGTAGAAGAGGTTAACAAAATTAAATTCCTGGGATTACCGCTTGATAATAAATTTAGTTGGGAAGAGCACACCACAGAACTGCAGAAACGACTCAACAAATCTGTATTTTCAATAAGTGTGTTATCAGACATAGGAGACATAAAAATAACAAAGTTTGCATACTTTGCTTACTTTCATTCCCTAATGTCATATGGTATATTGGTATATTTTGGGGTAACACTTCCAGTCAGTCAAAAGTCTTCAGAGTCCAAAAATGTGTAATACGTATTATTTGTGGAGTAAATTCACGGACGTCCTGTAGAAGCCTCTTCAAAGAACTGGGTGTATTAACTACAGCCTCTCAGTATATTTATTCATTAATGAAATTTGTCATAAATAATATATATCTTTTCCTAACAAACAGCTCAGTTCATGCATACAATACTAGGAATAAAAATGATCTACACGAGGACTTAAAAGCACTTTAGTTCAAAAAGGGGTCCACTACTCGGGAACACACATTTTCAATAATTTACCATCAAGTATAAAAAATTTAGCTACAAATAAAGATCAGTTTGAGAGTAACCTAAAAGACTTTCCAGTGGCCAACTCCTACTCCATTAGTGAATTTCTAAATTTTACCAAATGATGCACGTACTCATACTATATTAGTATTATTTTATTATCAACTTAAAAAAATCTTAAACATGTACGTATCTGTATTTATATTATTAGTAATATCCATTATTGAACTTGTAAATTTTGTTTCTCGACATGTTCCACATCCACGAGGATCTCCTCAACATGGATCTACGGAACGAAAAACTAATCTAATCTAATCAGCCAGCAAACGCCAGCGCAGACGACAAACGAAGCCATGCGTTCTTAAATGTAGCATAACGTGGCCTAGAGCGCGAGGTGGCGACTGTTGCGCGGCAGTCAATATTAAAAGCAACCTTCCGCATTCATACGAACAGACAAGTTCAATCACACGGGTGGAAACATATATAAACATGGGGCATTGATCAATAATAAAAAGAATATAATAATTAACACAAAAATAGATAACATTAATGATGCAGAAACACTTTATGATAATGAATGAATCAAATTGGAACACGACCACACATTCAGTGGACGTGTTTCAAGCTCTCGCCATTTCGAGAGAGTTACAACGAATTTACTGTAAGTGACAAGGAATGCAGTAACATTATTATAAATTTTGGAATATTATCAGATGTAATTTATAAATTTGTACTATGTAGACAGTGCGATGAGACATAGAGTGTGAAAATTTGTGAGAGTGCCAGTGGGAGAAAAGGCCTAGAATTGCTTTAGATTTAATTGGCTCTAATTGCTCAGCTGTGATTTAATTTATGAATTCTTCAAAACCAGATGCAAGTGGCCCTTATGAAATTAATACAAGTTTAGTTTATGGCTTAAGTTCTTTAGCAAGGGCATGTCTGCAGGGAGAACTATTTTGTTCAGTGATGAACTTACATCAGCCATCAAATGGATCTGAAATACTGACTGCAATATTAGAAAAAGCTGTATGTGAGATCAGTGAGGAAATAATGAAACTGTCTGCTGGGGAAGCAGTGGAAGAAAATGATGGATGTTCGGATATTTGAGTAGCACTTGAAGGAAGTTGACAGAAAAGAGGACATATTTCTGTAAATGGAAGAGTGACTGCCACGAGTGTAGACACCGGTAAAGTGTGAGATGTGGAGATAATGTCTAAATATTGCATGTGTTATAAAGTCAATGAACATAAAAAACACAACTTTGTGGATAATTTTAGAGGAACAAGTGCTGGTATGGAAGTTCATGGATTACAACAAATATTTCATCATTCTGTAGAAAGAAAAGGCTTACCGCACATCAAATATTTAGGCGATGGTGACAGGTAGGCATATAACAATGAGGTGAACTCTAAGCCGTATGGAGATGCCATTATTAGCAAATTATAGTGTGTAGGCCATGTTCAGAAACTGTTGGGAACAAGGCTGAGAAAACTAACTGTTGATATGAGAGGAAAAAAATATTAGAGGATGGGAAGTTGTTGACCAGGCAGGGCAGGTTAACTAAAACTGAAATAGAAAAAATGCAGGTGTACTATGAGCAGGAGGAGTTAGGAGAAATAAAAAAATATCTGGAGTGAATGAAATGTTTGGGCCATATTCTTCCATATGTCCTCTTACTAATAATAAGCCATATCATCCATTGTGCCCATCAGGACAAAATACGTGGTGCAAATAGGGTTCAGGCAACTGGAGAATCTTTTTTTCAGCAGTATTCTCTTCCTGCTGCTGTTATTGCAGCAATTAAACATATTTTCAGAGACTTGGCTCATCCTGATCTTCCAAGGTAATGTCTGCATAGGAAGACAGAGAACCCAAATAAATGTATCAACAGCATAATTTGGAACTGCCTTTCTAAAACTGTACTTTTAGGCAAGCATACAATGAAACTAGGAGTTCATGATGCTGTTATTACATTCAATTTTTGGTAATATTGGAAATGTTGGGTACAGAAGAAGCTGGAAATTAATCCTTGTGATAATATGATCACTGGCTGCAACACTGCGATAAAAAGAGGATAGCCGATGCAGACAGGTCTCCATCTAATATGGCCAAGAAAGCAAGGCAACACATCCAGGTAGGTGAAAAAGAAGCTGGAAGATTTGCTAGAGGCCAAAGAAGAGCCATCATATGCTGCAGGACAGTTACAATTAATTGTAAGCAACAAATATCAGAAGATTTTTCTTTAGAGTCAATTTCCCACAAACTAAAATTTTCAGTACATATGCCTCATTATATCGGAAACTATCAGAGAAAAATGATTGTTTTCAGAGACTCTGCATAGCATAAAAATCCACCTACGGTATTACATTCATTAATATTCTCCCATTAGGCAGTTAAAAAATATATTTTCTCCAGAAAAAATTAATATTTTTGTTAATAAATTTAATAAAGTATTTCTTAAAAAATACAAAATGGATTACGTAGATTTTAGTACAGTTAACACCATTAGCATCATTCAACATACAGTAAAAATATTAAGGATCCTGCATCGAATAGTTTTTTTTTCTTCAGAAATGAGTCAAATACTTGAAGATTAACATGGGCTAGATAGGCAGGGTGTGGTCCCCTTAATCTAAGTTACAACGATTGGTGTGTCTGTGTGAGAGTACTTTTTTAACTGTGTGTGTCATTATCGTATCACTATCGTTTTACACAGTTACTCCAATTAATCTCAACAAGGACCAAATAACACAAATAATTAAACTGATTTACTTGTACAGTGAAAGAAGATTATTTAAGTACATAATTAAACTTCAACTTGCACATATGGAGAAAATGAGCTGCATCTGCCTGTTGCTATGAAGTATGATCTGCCTGGGAGGGTTTAGCTGGATAGCGTTAAAATTGTTTTACTGAAATTTTTTTTATTTGATATAGACTACTCATATTTACTGAACTGTTTTGCGTACCTGTGCACTACGAAAACTGCAGATTGTGTCCCTGCTCTTCATTTCTACATTTCTGCCAAGCTGAAAATTCTAACTACTGACTCCGAGAGGTGCAACTTGAGTGCAACTAACTATACGAAAAACTTCATTCACTCTTTTCCAGTTTTCTTGGACGTGCTAAACCATAAATAAAATCTATGAATTATTATGCAATTAGTATAAAATAGACAAATGATCGTAACGTCAGTTGGGAACATTACTATTCAATTCAAATATCAGAATTCATAGTAAAATGAAAATAACTCGCCCTCAGTCAGGAATCGCTATTTATTAACAACACTTCATTTCGACATTTTTTGAGTAATTTACGCCTGTTCATAAGCAATTCTGGGCCTTCCAAGGCTTAAGGTAAAAGTGATACGTTGGAAATACACGTTAATGGAATTAAAGTAATTTGAAATTTATCTTATTGATTTACAGTACTAAATATACTTATGCCGTATTAATGAGGACATTTATATACTCTATTTGTTTTGTAGCACATTCTGTAGACACAAGTCCCATATAAACACTTTTCATTTTTCAGAACCTTGTGATATATTAACAAGGCAACGATATACAGTTATAAAGATGTCCTTCTTCTATACAAAAATATGTTAAATTTCTGTACACACAAATATACAAATATGTAATTTATTTTCCACAAGTATTACTTCTTAAGAAGTTTGTAATGATTAAAAATTATCAATCCGACAATGCTTCGCAGTTACTAATATGTAATGGTATTAGATATACACCCTAATCCTTCCTCTCTTTGTCCATCTCCTCCCCCCTCCCGTCTAGCTTCTTCCGCCTTCTCACCCTCCTCCTCGAAACATCTATCCAACTTCTTTCGTTTCATCTCCTTCTCTTCTCCGTCAAATGTAAAAATGGTACGTCTAATTCACAATTATATATTTGAATATTACGTTTCTCCATCTTATGTATTCTCCTGTCTCTACGTTCAATTGCTCCTCTCCGTCTTCTCTGCCTATCTTCTGCTACCCGTGCCTTTTTACTTCTCTTCCTACTCAACTCCGCCTCCGCACTACCTGTGAAAATTTATTTGTAGTAAGTGATCAAAATGTGTCTAAGCCTATTGAATCCCCTCCTCCTTTTCTTCCTGCTCAAATCCTCCCTCGCCCTGTCAATCTGATCGACCCCATCTCCACCTCTCGGCGTTAATTCAACCACCTCCACCTGCTTCCATCGGGCTATTTCTTCTCCTTCTCTCTGCCCTACTCCTTCTACCCTTGCCTATCTCTTCCTCTTTCTTCCTTTCCAAGTTCTGTTTCCTCCACTTCTCTAAGTCCTGTGACTCTCCACCATCACCACCTTATCCTACCTTCTCTATCTCTGACCAACACTTCCAGCTTTCCTTAGTCCAACTTTTTCCCATTGAATCTATTTCTCCACTCTGCGTCCTGCTCTGCCATATTTTATGACGCTAATATAAATAGTAGGCAGTCGTCGACTCACCCTTGAAGAAGTTATCCGCAGTAGGCAACAAAACGTCTGGAGGAAGAACTTTTATTGATGGACCATGGCAACTTAGCCCGGAAGTTCTAATTGATGAAGACGCCGGCCGTGAAAGCCTACATTCTAAGACTTGATGAATGTCTTCTTTGTCATGAAGTACAACAACTCGGCCGCAATGTCGAGTAATAACTTATTCGTGAAAAAAATAAGTGCGTTGCAGTGAAAGTGGTCAAGGAAAAAGTTATAGAGATTTACGTGATGCTCGTAAAACCATTATAGGGAGCGGGCTGTTTCAACGGGTAAAAGTCTGTTGGCGTACATGTTTCATGTCAGAAAAGTTACATAAAGGATACGATAACAGCATATACCAGATGAAGCTGTTGAACTAAGTTCATCTTTAGGAGAACGAAAATAATCCTATGGATATTTCCATTACAATATAATAAGAAGAAAATTACCTGCAATATATCTGTGCCTTTTTCTATGTCTGTCGCATTATTTCCTTCTAAAAATTGTTGATGAATTTGTGATATCAGTAATTTTTTTATGTAGAACAGGTGTTCTTGAAGATTATGCATGGTTGTAAAAACGTCTGCCTCCTTGTTGTTGTTATGGTCTTCAGTCCGGAGACTGGTTTGATGCAGTTCTCCACCCTACTCTATCCTGAGCAAGCCTTTTCATCTCCTCATAAGAACGGCAACCCACATCCACTTGAATCTGCTTACTATACGCGTCTCTTTGTCTCCCTCTGCGATTTTTATCCCACACACTTCCCTCCAATGCTAAATTTACGATTCCCTGATGTCTAAGAATGTGTCCTACCAAGCGATCCCTTCTTTTAGTCAGGGTATGCCAAAAATTCCTTTTCTCACCAATTCTGTTCAGTACCTCTTCATTACTTATGCGATCTACCCACCTAATCCTCATCATTCTTCTGTAGCACCACATTCCAAAAGCCTCTATTCTCTTCATGTCCGCACTGCTTATCGTCCATGTTTCACTCCCGTACAAGGCAACACTCCACACAAATGTCTTCAGAAAACACTTCCTTACCCTTAAATTAATATTTTATGTTAGCAAATTTCTATTTTTCAAAAATGCTTTTCTTCCCATTGCCATTCTGCATTTTATATCCTCTGTACTGCGACCATCGCATGTTATTTTACTACCCAAGTAAAACTCATGTACCATCTTCATTGTTTCGTTACCTAATCTAATTCCTTCAGCATCGCCTGATTTTCTAAGACCGCATTCCATTATTTTTGTTTTGCTCTTGTTAATGTTCATTTTATACGCTCTCTTCAACACGCTGTCCATTCCATTCAACTGCTCTTCCATGTCCTTTGCTGTCTCTGACAGAATTACAATGTCATCAGCAAAACGCAATGTTTTTATTTCTTCCCCCTGAACTTTAATCCCTATTCTAAATTTTTCCTTGCTTTCCTTCACTTCCTGCTCGATGTACAAATTGAATAACATCGGAGAAAGGCTACAACCCTGCCTTACTCCCTTCCCAACTGATGCTTCCCTTTCATGCCCTTCGAGTCTAATAACTGCAGTCTGGCTTTTGTACAAGTTGTAAATAACTCTCCTTTCCCTGTATTTTACCCCTGCTGACATCAGAATTTGAAAGAGTGTATTCCAGTCAACATTGTCAAATTCTGTCTCCAAATCTACAAAAGCTAAAAATGTAGGTTTGCCTTTCCATACTATATCTTCTAAGATAAGACGTAATGTGAGTATTGCCTCCCGGGTTCCTATGTTCCTCCTGAATCTAAACTGATCTTCCTCGAGGTCAGCTTCTACCAGCTTTTCCATTCTCCTGTAGATAATTCGTGTTAAAATTTTGCAACCATGACTTATCAAACTGATGATTCTGTAATTTTCACACCTGCCTGCGCCTGATTTCTTTGGAATGGGGATTATTTCATTTTTCTTAAAGTCTGAGGGCATTTCGCCTGTCTCACACGTCCTACACACCAGTTCAAATAGTCATGTCATGGCTGGGTCTCCCAGAGATTTTAGTAGCTCTGAGGGTATGTCATCTACTCCTGGGATCTTGTTCCAACCTAGGTCTTTCAAGGCTCTGTCAAATTCATCTCTCAGTATAGTATCTCCTATTTCATCTTGATCTACTACCTTTTCCCTTCCTACAACATCGTCTCTAAGTTCATTTCCTTTGTAGAGCTGCTCTATGTACTGTTTCCACCTTTCAGCATTCCCTTCTTTGCTGAGAACTGGTTTCCCATCTGAGTTCTTGATATTCGTAGAGTTGCTTTTCTTGTCCACAAATGTCTCTTTTATTTTCCTGTAGGCGGTATCTACTTTTCCCCTTGCTACACATTCTTCTTCAGATTTGCATTTGGCTTCCAGCCAGTCCTGCTTAGCCATTTTGCACTTCCTGTCAATCTCATTTTTTAGTCGTCTGTACTCCATTTTGCCTGTTTCATTTACTGCGTTTTTATATTTTCTCCTTTCATCAATTAACTGTAGTATTTCCTGTGATATCCAAGGATTTTTGTAGGTCTTGCATTTATACCTATTTTGTCCTCTGCTGCCCTCACTATTTCATCTCTCAATGCTACCCATTCCTCTTCTACTGTTTTATTTCCCCCTGTTTGTGTCAATTGTTGCCTAAATCTCCCTCTGAAATTCTCCAGAACTTCACTTTCCTTCAATTTATCTAAGTCCCATCTCCTTATTTTCCTACCTTTCTGCAGTTTTTTCAGCTTCAGCCTACAGTTCGTGACTAACAAGTTATGGTCAGAGTCTATATCTGCCCCTGGATATGTCCTGCAGTTTATAACCTGGTTCCGGTACCTATGTCTTACCATTATAAAATCTATCTGATACCTCCCGGTGTCTCCTGGTCTCTTCCACGTATACAACATTCTTTTGTGATTCTTAAACCACGTGTTTGTTACGATTAAATCATATTCCGTGCAAAATTCTACCAGGCGACTTCCTCTTTCATTCCTCCTGCCCAGTCCATATTCACCTATTATTTTTCCTTCTCTTCCTTTTCCTACTACCGAATTCCAGTCCGTAGAATGCCAGTATTATCTTTCCTGATGACAACATCCTCCTGAGTAGTCCCCGCCCGCAGATCCGAATGGGGGACTATTTTACCTCCGGAATATTTTACCCGAGAGGATGCCATCATCATATTTCCATACAGTAGAGCTGCATGTCCTCGGGAAAAGTAACGGCTGTAGTTTCCCCTTGCTTTCAGCCGTTCGCAGTAGCTGTGTGGCAAAGCCACATTAGCTGATGTTACAAGGCCATCTCAGTCAATCATCCAGACTGTTGCCCCTATAACTACTGAAAAGGCTGCTGCCCCTCTTCAGGAACCACACGTTTGTCTGGCCTCTCCACAGATACCCCTCCGCTGTGGTTGCAACTACGGTACGGCTATCTGCATCGTTGAGGCACGCAAGCCACCCCACCTCGGCAATGTCTGTGGTTCATGGGGCCTCCTTATAAACGTAATTTCATGCATCGGGTGACGAAAATAGAATAGAAGAAATTTATTGAGCAGGTATGGTGAATTTATAATTATATTAAAGATCAAACAGAATACAATCGTATGTTTCAAAAGATTTTTGACAGATGTATGTTACATGGAAAGATATTCGAAAACCACCCCCGATAAATTGAGAGAACATTTGATGTAATTCTCGAAGAGATACGACCAGTAGATATGCTATGGACGATAGTCCTCTTCCAGATTCTTTTCGGAACGCATTTGGACGACTTGTCCCAGTGGTTCTCAAGGTATTCTTATAAACACTGATACTCAAAAAGAAGCGAGCAAACGCTGACAAGTGAAAAAAAAAAAAAGATTAGCCATTTGACACAGTGTTGCATAGCGCTGTCAGGTCAACTTCTTTTCTTTCATCCTTTAAGAATCTGGCTGTCATCTATCTTTTATAAGTGCGGGTCAAAAAAACTGATTTATTTTGTGTCGTAGATATTTTGCGCCTCTTATTTCGACGTTGTTCGTCTTGAAGTGTCAGCAATTATTGGACAACTTCAGATTCGTATTCAGCACTCCAAAAATGTAAAGTAAACCACTATAAAAATTACATCAAATTTTTCCACTTCAAACTACCATTTAACTGGACTAGTAAGCATGTATGGGGAAAGTTTAAAATTTGTGGCCAGTCGAATTCGGAATCGGGTCTACCGTTTACTTGGCTGTCGAGTTGGCCATCACGCCACTCTGATACAGATTATCACCACCAGCACACGGACTACCCTAGCCAGTTTCTCTACACTTTCAAAATGTCTGTAAATCTATCGGACCAAACTGCGTTGTCATCAGTCCGTAGCTTACAAACTACTTAAACCTAGGTAAACTAACCTACGGACAAACACACACACCCATGCCCCAGGGAGGACTCGAACCTCCACGGCGAGCAACCGCGCGCTCCGCAGCGAGGCGCTTTAGACCGCTCGGCTAGTCCACCGCGGCTCTACACTTTCGTTCCATAGTACCCCTGTCCACTCTCATTCATTGCTCGAGGCTTTTCTCTTATTCCCGTAATGTTCCTTTTCTCAGTTTGGATGTACACCAGGCGCTACCTCTTACGAGAATCGGCGAAATTCCGCGAGTAATGAGGCAAAATCAGTGCAGCTGCCTAGTAAACATGAGCACGGTGTTTCGAATTCCGGAGCCACACAAATTATTTTCTTCATTGGTTTAATTCTATGCCTATTGATAGTAGAAGAAGAATCAAAAATTAACAGGCATAATACAGATGAGATAAACTTTCAAACAGATATTTTCGCTCCTTTCGTGTGAATTTGTTGTCAACGAGATGTTAAACACTAATCGTACTATCGTACAAAGATTCACTTAGGAGAATAAATGAGGCGCTCACGTTTTCTGCCACTGCTCATAGCGTAAATACGCTTATTATACGCGGTGCTGTTCTCACACTAATTAGCGTGTGGAACTGCGTGTTTGGAAACAAAGGTTTAGCGCCTTTTGTCTGCACTACTGTAGCATCCTCTTCAACATAATATCAGATGTATTCTGGAAAGGTGTACTTAAATCTACTAGGTGGCTTATACGATACGCATGTCTCGGAAATGTAAATATCTGATGATTACGACGGTCAATTAATCGTTGTTAAAAATATTCCAAAATGAAATCCCTAATCAACAAAAATTCGTTTAACACATCCTACTCTTAATTATCAGCTGAACCTTGACCTGAAGTAATGTTTAATGAAAAACAAGAAAATTATAGCTCCAAAAAGATTTTCTGATAACAGAGACACACAAACAAAATAAGTTAAGTAAATCAAATACTATCAATTGCGATATAGGTTCCTAGAAATGTATCACATACGGCCAAATTCTTTGGGGTTCAAGACCTTATAATTTAACAAATCGCTGATCAATAAGAATTCTAAACGATATAGGCATAAACATGGATACATTATCAACAAATTAATTGAGTCTCCTTCTTACTTGTGGCAAGAACACACACAATTTTTGTAGTGTGTAATACAAAGGACGATCCACTTTGGTGATGCGAATTTTTAATCGTTTGACAATGTTCTTCTTCATATATTACATTTTTACGAGTAACTCCTTATTTTATTGAAAATAAGAGAGTCATGTAACAATGTTTAAAAAAATGATAAAATAGCTCATAGAAACCGGTAAAAAAAAAAACAGCAAAATTTAATAAACTAGCGATCTTGGCTAAAGTAAGTGTGGTTTATACAAATTTTCGAAACGCTCTCCATAAGCGTAACATACCACTTAACTACAAATTAATCCTTTAAAGCAATTTTTTTTAATGTTTACTAACAGAATTCGCTGTTTTGTGGCGTCACCAAATTTTCTTTCACGCCAGTTTACGTTTCTACGAGCCCGTCTCATAGCCAGGCAAAGTGAAATTATTTAAAATGACGTATAATCCAGAAAACCGGTCAAAGCCTCTATCGCACCGATCACTCTTGTAGCCCTTGCAGCAGCGCTGTCTGGGTTGTTCACAGGTTATTTTAAACAATTTCACACCGCATGGCTGAAGATACCCCAAAAAGGCGAAATGCGTTAATAAAATAAATATTTGCAATCAAAATTGTCGTGACTTGGAAGTCAGCTTGCATGAGATTGCTCTGACAGACCGGCCGATGGACTTCTTCTTTTCTTCCCAGAAATAACATTATACTCGTTAAAATAAACCACGAAGAGTAAAGTTCGCTGAAGAGTCCTGTAACGTTATCTTAGATGAACTATGAACTACAGTTACCCAACTGTCCTTCGAAATAGTAATCACCAATAACTATGCACTACTGATCTCTTAAATACATGTTCTGGAAACTTTGTAAGAAGTCTTCCTTTGGGATTGTGTTCAAAAAGCCTCGTCACGTTTTGCTGGATGTCATGAAGGTAATAAAATTTCTTTCCTTTCAAAACGAGTCGAGGTTATAGGAAGAAGTCTGGAGGATTGAGATCCGACGATTATGGTGTATGTTCAACACCCTCATTTTTGCCAGGAACTGTTTGACGACATTGGCTGTGTGTGGGCGAGCGTTGTAAACAAATAACCAGGAAAACTGTTGTGGTTACTGAGTTCGTAAGCCGCGAAGACGTTCCATGTAACTGGTCAAATTTTCAACGTACCTGGGAGCGTTCAATGTCTTTCCCTCGGAAATTCCATCGAAAAAGATGGTGAGCATCGCTTTGGTGCGTGATTTTTTTGCTCTGACTTTTTTCTGAAGATGTGATGTCAGAGAATGCCTTCCCGTACTTTGCCGCTTCATTTCAGGGTCGTACCGGAGACACTAGATTCCACCCTCAGTTACATCACGGTTCGAGAAATTGGGTGCTATATCCGCCGTTTCGATAAAATCCTGTGAAGTCTCTAAATGTGTCTTCTTGTGATCTTCAATCTAGTGTCGTGTTACAACACGAAGACACGTTTCTCTCTTCCCTAACTTCTGGGTAAGGATTTGTCGCACGAATTCAAGGTTAGTCTGCAGTTCATCGGCTATCATGCGCACAGTTAATGGACGATCGCGATTAATATCCTCACTTTCTCAACGTGTTAATCACTGACAGCGGTCGCTAATAGTCCGCTACGGGGATTGTTGAAACCCATTCCCGGTATCCTCAAAAACTGGCGAACAACTCGTACATTCACTTGATGGACAGCGCTTGATCCCCATAAAACGTACCAATATCGAATTCATTTCTTTAGATGTCTCGCCAAGTTTAAAAGAATACTTTAAACTGATCCTTTGCCCACTCGTTGTCCTGCTCTCAGTTCAGAACGAACGCACTGAACAAGCACATTGTCCAACACTGAACACACGGGATGCTGAACAGAACTATGTTGTGCCTGGTTGCCAGCACCGGCCGCTACGCAGGGGCAGCGTTGACATTTGCCTTTGGTACCCGGTCGATCGTTCTGACTCCAGTGATCGAACTCGAGTGTCAGAGGTTGCACAAAAAATTTCTTTAGTAACTATCAAAACTCTGTAAAGAAGGGAAAACTTTCACTTCAGTAGATGTCTAGTGAAATAATCATTGTTTCGTTATTTAATAAGGGAATAATTATACCGAATAATTATACGCTCGAAAATTGATGGATATAACTGAAATAGAATGTGGTAGGAGTCGACAGTGTTGCTCGTGACAAACTATCCTTATCTCTGCAGATGGACAAGGTAGCTACGAATTTCGGGTCACTGATATACCAAACTGGCGTTAGTTCCCAACACTGTCTCAACATTGTCTGGGTGTGTATTTAATCCACTCTTATTTTAGCCCCCTTTGTCCATCGCCTTCAGCTCCAGCCTCTGTCAACATCAGATTAGTTTTCTTGCAGTTATGTCAAAATCAAATGTTTGTAAAGCTTATGGGACTTAACTGGGGTCATCAATCTCTAAATTTACAAACTACTTATGAACTAACTTATACTAACGACGACACAAACATCCACGACCGAGGGAGGATTCGAACCTCCGACGCGGGAGGCCGCGCGATCCGCAACGTGGCACTCCAGACCGCTCGGCTACTCCCGTGCGGCCAGTTATGTCCTTATGACGTCATTTATCCCGAATATTTTAAAGTAATATGCTATACCAGGTATGTAGAATAGATTGTTATGAAACTGTGTAAGAAATGTGTTGAAAATGAATTTGGTAGTAAAGACGTAATAAATTACAACCTCATGCGGAACCGGGCAGGTTATTATGTATATGAGTGTTTATGTCGTCATTTCTCCTGGAATGTCTGTTGTGTTATGATATAATTTGCACGATAAATTCAGTGCTATATATCAGTAGGGGCTACAAAATACGTCACGAGTAGTTTGTGGTATTGACGTTCGAAATCAAAACCTCATACATGCTAGGTCGGTTTGTTTATGACATCATTACTTCGCACTATCAAATAATTTAAAAGCTATATTCATTGGTTTATGTAAATACGGTCGTGGTTTCGAATGCCCCCACGGGCATTGATATTTGTGCCGTCCTTAGTGTTAGCTAGTTCATAAGTAGTTTGTAAGTTTAGGCACTGATGACCCCGTAGTTAAGTCTCATAAGCCATACCAAAATTTGAACATTTGCATTTTTGTTTATGTAAATACCGTCTATTAAATGTCTGGCGAATGCAGTTGGTACTCGTGCCGAATACCTTACTTTTACTGCATGAACTGCGTAAAACTAATAAACGGTAAATATCTTTCCTTTCACCCTTTTTCCGGGATTGTCAAAGAGAAAGTATTTTAGTAGACGTTTGAAATTATGTGTTATGTTTATTTGATGTTGCTCATTGATCTCGTTGTCAAATAATGAATGAATAAAAATCTTGTTATTCACGCGTCATGTGATGCGGATGTGTTTTTGCGATTCTGTTAATGACGTAATACCTTCTGAACTATTTGGTGCAGTTGGCTTTTATATTCACAGAGATTGTTTCAAGACGTTACAAATATGTTAAAAGTTTGGTTAAATCCAGAAATCCAGAAGTTTAAGAGGAGATGTTGAAAACATACACATACAACCACTTTATATGTGCATCACAGGTGAATACTCTAAGAAAGGGAATGGTTGTATGAAGTAGCAGTCATTTCAGGCAGTGATCTACAACAAAGAACTTTGAGTGTCAAATACTATTTATGAAATTTTGGCTGTTAACCGTGAAACTGTGCAGTTAATTACTCAGATGGAATGCTGTGATTTCTGCCGCTAGTATACTTTACATATGACCAGAAATTCATTAGATTTTCTACAAAATTATGAGATAGGAATTTTTGTGAAAACTATTGTAAGTTTGTCGTTTTGAAGTTCGAGCTAAATTTCGAGTTTCTGTAAAATATTGCTAGTTTTGTGCATTTTGTGTCAGTTTAAATTTGGGATGCCTTTATCTTCATTTCTGCAACAGCGATCTCACCAGTTTTGTGTTCCACAGGGGACCAATTGCTGTCGACATTATTTCTTTGATCGTAAGTCACATCTGATCTACAGTGACACTGTTAATTTCTAAAGACTGCATATTGCCATTTAGGAAGGCGGTAAGCGAATATTTGTATGCTTTCATATATATGTACAATGAATTGTACATAGATACAGAAGAAATTTTTATTGCACAATATTCTAGAACTCTTAAACTACTTTTCCACATAACTGCCGAAATTTTGTAGGCACTTGTCATAGCGTGCCACAAGTCTTTGCATGCATCCTTCACAGAAGGCTGCCGCCTGTGTATTCAACAGCTCTTTGTCATCGTTGAAGTGTTGACCACCAAGGACAGATGTTAGGTGTAAGAAGAGATGAAAGTCGCTAGGAGAGAGGTCCGAGCTGTATGGAGGATGATCAAACAGGTCCCATTGAAATTTCCGTAAGAATTGTTTGTTCACATTCGGTGCGTAAGGTCAGGCATTATCGTGAAAAAAAATCTTTTGACAGTAATCCTCTACTTACACCTAAATTCTGTCCTTGGTGTACAACACTTCAACGATGATGACGAGCTGAAAGAACGTCTTACCACATTGTTGAATACCCAGGCGGCAACATTCTATGAAAAAGCTACACAAAACCTTGTGCCATGTTACGACAATTGCCTACAAAATTTCGGAAGCTATGTAGAAAAGTAGTTTAACATTTGCAGATTTTTGTACAATCGATATTTTTTGTGTTCTGTACCTGTTCGTTTTATATAACCAAACGAAACTTACTTTCTGGACGCGCCTCGTATATATATATATATATATATATATATATATATATATATATATATACTTTTTGTTCAATTTTGCTGGATGTGGGAATTTCGATATTCAGTCTCGATACGACAACTGTGTTCACTAGTCCCTGCTCCGTTTCATGAAGTAATTGCCCAAGATTGTTGGCAGAGAATGCGTTCAGTACAATTAGGACGAGGTTTCATTCATTTTTGTAAAACTAATGGCAAGAATCATATTAATGTTCGATGTAACTTCTGCAGTCGGTACAAAATTTTAAGGAATATTGTTCACGTACACTTTACAACATAATTTTCGTTTATTTCTTTCCAGACAGGTTTTCCCTTTTAACCATTCTGGAGCATGTGTCGCACGCTTATCATCATATTTTCCATCCAACATTGTACATTGTGATCGTGCCACATGCACATGGCATGAATCACCTGCTCTTAAGTCATGGAAGATGTGCGTTTTTCTTTTAGCTATAGAGGGTGAAAAGTCAAAAACTAGTTGTTAAGTAACTACATACAGTTCAATATCGTGCTGATGAGGTGCAATATATAAGCTTCGTTGATATGGCCATCTGAAACGTTTGTTAGTATACAGTGTATACGTAGGCACCCATCACACATATGTTTCGATAAAAGAAATTAAGTCACTTCTTCTGTCATCCTATACTGAACATCATCTGTTGTCGCATGTATTACCACTCCACTACGGGGAATAGGGAAGTGAAGATTTTTCACTATGTAGAACAGGAGAAGTAATTAGTATCAGACTACAAATAAATTTTCTATAATTTCAGTTTTTAAATTGAACCTTAAATTTCCACTGCTAGTAACTAAATTCTTTGCAATATTTTTCTAGCGCCAGTTTATTTTTATTTTTATTTTTTTATTTTTTACTTTTAGGAATAACCAATTTATTACAATAAGGTTTCGATCAGCTAGTAGTTTTCGGTATATATATTACTATCCATTTCCGAGAGTTCCGATTTTCCGTAGAAAATCAGGAATGTTAGTAGAAATAAGTCTACTATGAGGTACCTCAGCTCCTGAATTTTGTCGTACACAATTTAATACAGCAGGTAGTATCGAATGAAGTTCGGCAGCCACAGCGCTTTGCTCTTAGACGCTGCCACGCAGTATGGAACACAGGATTACATCGTAAATTAATTACCGTTGAGGAACTTGAATGCAAGAGATTACAGCCTATCGCGCACTGAAAGAGCTTCATTACTCTGAGCAATTAAAGTTATTAGTTCACTTAAAGGCCACCCTTACAGCACTTAAGACACTCCTTTCAAACTGCAAAATGTGTATATATATATATATATATATATATATATATATATATATATATATATATATATAATTCGTTGCATTCTAAGTCATATTTAGTGAGACATAGTGACCATCAAGACTTCTTGATCACACGTAATTATATATAGTCTAAAATCTCTGTAGAATGTACTTGCCTAAGTTCACCTCTCTTTCGACGTTCGATGATATCTTACCTGCGACTAAAAAGAAACAATATTTTATCACTTCTTCATTCGCCGTGTTTCCAAATGAAGAGTGAAAGTAAGGCCGGGACTTTCATTTACGCCACAGCTAAGGCTATTCTGTTGACAGGGGTAAACATAATTTGTTATTCTGGAAGGAGGGGTTCAGTCCCGAAGTACAGGTAGTTCATTCAACATCCAAAATATTGTTAAGGATCCACATGCATGATCGACGAATCATTTACATCCTGGTGTGTAATACGGGCCATTATGATGTGGCAATTTATGGCATACATACGGCAGACTTATTATTTGTGATAAGACTGTATTATCAATATCATAAAGTTTTTCCTACATTTTCATCTTTGAGCCCATAACTCAATACTACGTTGAAGTGCCTTTAAATGATACTGCATCTGTTCAAATTATTACGTTTCTTCAGTTTACTCAAACATTGTGGAAGAATGTTACATCAAGTGGTGCTGAATACGACATTCTAAGAAGTTTCAGTTTCTCTTTTATGTAGATCCTTTTGCGGTTTTAATTAAATTTTTCATGACATATTGGAACAAATCTTAACCTAAAACTAGCACCTATTAATATTGTGAAATATATAATTGAAGCATTAAATATAATGATGATTAATGATTGAGAAAATCGGTGTGTGAGTATGAATCATATAAATAACTATGATTATGAAATATCGTATGCAGAAGTTTCGCTGAAATGCAATTATGAACAGATTTAATTGACGTAAAATATCAAAAAATATGAAACAATTGCAGGTAAGTACTTTGGCAGATGCTCCAGTTAATTACTTTTTTTAGCACGACTAGCGACATTAAGTTGTGTTGTGACTGCGAGATGAAAGTGTTGTAGAGATGAGGGGCTTCCAAGTTTTACGTGGTTGGTAGCCACTGTTCCAGTTCATCAGATTTTCTGCAATGCGTATTTCAAATGTTCCAATATTTGTAATCCTATTGCAACAAACTGCTGTGGTCATCAGACCCCACAACACACACAGTCACGCACAAGGGAGGATTCGAATCTCCAACCGGATTAGACCACCCAGTTCGTAGCATGACGCCTTAGACCACGTGGCCATTCCGTGCTGCTGATGCGCCTTTCCATCGATTCTTTAGTAATGGAGTCCTAGAATGACACTGATGAGGTCAATATTATCTTTTCATCGTACTCCGGTGGAATTAAAATGTTCAGTAACAGCAGACTTGATTGGTTGCAAAGGGCGATGATTGTGGTTGTGTTTCGTGCAGCTTTCTTCCATAGTTCTCATTTTCTGGCTTACAGAAGCCATACCACATTGACATGGAATTTTATAGATCCCAGCATTTCGCAATGACAACTCATCTTTCAATGAACGCAGCAAATCGGAGATTTTAGGCGGTTGTCGAAAAATCATTCGCTTGAACGTTACGGAGGATTAACGCTAGTTTGATTGAAATATGCAAACAAATGGGAGAGATTTTTCTGCGTGCCCTATTCTTTCTCCACCTGTTTCTTGCTTAGAACAGCCATGAGGAATATCCATTTTGTGGAATCACTTGCCGTGGGTGAGCGAGCTCGTGAGGCAGACTGTATGCTCCTAAGCCTGTGTGAGCTCTGTGTACAAGTTTTCTAGGGACACTCATAGTCTGCGACGCGTGGTGACAACTCGTCAATAAGAACAAGTATGAATAATGGAAACTTCGTACGCAGAGGACGCCCAGATCTCTAGTTTCAAACTGGTTTATTTAGACCGGTTTCACCAATTCTGAGTTGCGATATTCAAGTCTCTTAACATTTACATATCATTTGGTAATATTTCGTCACATTTACTTTCTGTTCTTGGATATGGGTATGTCGAAAACAAAACTGTTTTTGCGTCTGTGATAAACAATGGTGCACCCATATCGCACGCCCATCGCTCCGAAAGTTCATTAACAAACAGTCATTGATACAAGTGGTATGTAATATTATCGAAATCGGTATAAGTAAAGCAATTTGAAACTAGCCAAATGAGCTCCTCCACTTATGCAGATTCCTTTACTAGATATTACATCGCACCCCTGGCTTGGAAGATATCCGATGGACTGAATGCCGCAAAGTGCGGCCCTTCCATCCAAAGAAAGGCAGAGAACCATATTTCTCTACTTCAACAGTAAAGCAGATGTTATTTTGGATGTTCAGATAATGTAAAAAATTATTTTCTCCATGACGTCACGCTTCGAAAATATCGCCCACATTTCTCCAAAATACAGTTGGTTTCAGGACTGCTGATTCAAGCGCTCACTTTCATATGAGAGACAAAAGGCTACCCCGCCGACGCACAGTGGGACGGAATCCTCAAAACGTGGTGAAAACCCAAAAAAATAAATTTTAGAATCTCAGAATTTTGATGGGTGGGTTGTGTAGGAGAAGGATTGGTGCGTCCCATTCCACAAGGAGAGGTCGCCACCTTCGATAACTGTCCAGTTATGTCAGTTTAAAAAATGGCCTTCGTCGAGAGCACACGCAGCGCTGTGAAAGCAAGGCAAATTTATTCTGGGTTTGTGAGTGAATATTTGGGAAGTGAAGTGAAGAATTTCAGTACTACAAGATGGAAACGTTTGCTACAGGAACGTACAAAATGTTAGTAGACTAAATCGGTATAAATTTTATGGTTATCTTATCAATATTATATTTTTTCCGATGCATGTGCAAAACGACTATGCTTTGCCGAACTTGCATTTTCAACTGGAACAAAAGTAGCATATACCGCTATATACCGCGAAATTTCAACTCCCAGACTATAGATTGATTCATTATCTGATGGACTTGACAAGAATCAGCTGCCAAAATCCGCCAATTCTCTTGCATAATGAATATATACAGGTACCCTTGCGGCCGACATGTCGTAGCACAGCATAGTCGATGCAGCGCGCGGCTGTATAAGCTACGGAACTATATGTTTCCCGTGCCACACGCTTAGGATATCTGACCATTTGTCTGCTTACTAAAGCTACTGTAAAATTTTTCACACAGGTTTTGGATGGTCAACACATAAGATACACTCGTCAAGAAATATTCAGCATTGTTAAACAACGGTCGAATGATGGTCTACCTGTATTAACCTGTTTGAACTACTTTCCGAGAAAACTGGTCGACCGTTACAGATATCGAAGAATATGAAAGTGCCTCTTTACTCACTTCTTGTTAAAATGATAATAAGCTGGCAAAAGGCTTAAAGGACAGAGGGCATATTTTCGCAACAAAACAGTGCACCCACTTCATTTCCGGCACCTTCTGTTAGTGATAATTGTCAGGCTGACTATGATCTCCCATCGACTTCGCCATAATCTGTCACCGAATTTGAAGCATGGTTCATTATGTTATTGAATCACAATGTGACTGGTATTTTTTCGATATATTTCGACAAATATTCTGTTATAATAAACAGATCACGTTGGCAGTGTATTAACTATTAGTGTCTACTATATAAGCAGTATCATTAATAAATCATTATGGATTTTCATGGGTCACATTGATATATTAGCTCCGCCATTTTGTTTACAGATTTTTTACCATCAAATTCGTAATCAGCGGCCTCAAAAACCCCGGTGTGAAGAGTTTTGTGTGAAATAACGTCTTTTTGGGGTTTTGACCACGTTTTGGTGATTCCGTCCCACTGTGCGACGCCGTAACGCTGCCAGTCACCTATGTACGTATGCGTTAGAAGAAGCACTGCCTCACTGGCAGACCTCTGGAGCTTGTGTCAAATGCGATAACAGTGAAACCAGAACGGTCCCCATGGAATCTCACCCCTATTTCAGCCGCAAAACATGTTGCTCGTATCGATCTAAGCTCGGCCTAGGAACGCCCAGTCACGCAGTGCTCTCCCGCCCTACAATCTAGCATTCGTGCCAATTGTTGCGTTGAACTAATTGTATCTCTTAACAAGTGTAATCAAATAACAAATCAGAGTTCTTGAAGCATTTCTGATCGAAAGTACAGTCACAGTCACATTGACAGAACATGTTTATTACTGTGATCTGAAGAAAACTATTAACATTCCAGTCACGTCAGTTTAACATGTATCTTATTGCATAATAGACACACGTTCCACTATGTGACATGATAACTTGTTCCGGAGCGATGCCGTCGACGCTTAATTAGGGTGCACGGTATTAAGTGTATTAGACAGCAGTCTTAGCTGTGAAGTATGATTCAATAAAAGTCCTGAAGCAGGTACAACACAGAATTAATGACCTAAGTTCATTAGGGCCACTTTGTAACATCTTCTGCACCCATCTCTAGATCACCATGTATAAAAAATATGCCAGAAGAACTCTGGCCAGAAGTGACAAACGACCATTTTTACATTTCCCTGTAATGTGTCACGAACAGGTGGGTTTCTTCAGTGGAGAATTATTTGCCCTCCTTACTGCCTGATGTAATTTTCTTTCCGGTGGGCTGGGGTCCTGCCTCCCTTACTCCTGGAATGCGACTAGTTTAGGAACGCCAGTTAGTGGAAACGGGCCTTCTGGAGACAGCTGGCTCCTATGACAAAGAGCCCGGCCCTCCTTACAGGTGCGACTGCGAGGGGTGTGAGGCTGGGCGGCGAGGTGTGAGGTGTGAGGGGTGAGGTGGGAATGGGCGCGGGAAGCCGCCCGCCAGGCGTGCGTCCTGCCGCCGCCGCCGCGGCCCGCGTAATTGCCGTAACTTGATGGGCCAATTCATCACGCGTAATGAAGTTATGAGCCGGCGCGTGCACCGCCACTTGCGCGCTCCACCTGGTGCCGCGCGGCGCGGCGCGGCGTCCTTCCACTGGCCGCTGTCCGAATGATTGCGGCCTGCCGCCTGCACACTTCGCGGACCAACCGCTGCGCCGCATCACACCTCTGAGGTCAGCCACTGAATGTACTTCACTACGGATAGACACTAAACCTGGAATTTTGTGTCTAAATGCGGTCGAAAAAGCTTAAAAAGACGTCGAAATGACCGACGATTTCCCCAGTGGCAATTGCGGTTTATCGTATCGCGATATTGCTGCTCGCGTTGCTCGCGATCCAATGACAGCAGAATATGTAATCGGTAGGTTCAGGAGGGAAATACGGAAGCGTGCTGGATCCCAAAAGCCTCGTATCACAAGCAGTCGAGATGACAGGCATCTTATCCTCATGGCTGTAACTGATCGTGCAGCCACGTCTCGATGCCTGAGTCAACAGATGGGGGCGTTTACACGACAACAACCATCTGCACGAACAGTTCGACGACGTTTGCAGCAGCAAGGACTGTCAGCTCGAAAACCATGGCTGCGGTTAGCCCTGACGCTGCATCACAGATACATGCGTCTGCAATGGTGTACGTAACGACGAACCTGGTTGCACGAATGGCAAAACGTAATTTTTCCGGATGAATCCAGGTTCTGTTAAAATGTTTGTGTAGTCTATGAGACTTAACTACGGGGTCATCAGTCTCTAAACTTACAAACTACTTATGAACTAATTAATATTAAGGACGGCATAAATATCCATGCCCGAGGGGGATTCGAACCCCCGACCGTAGTGGCCGTGCAGACCGTGACTGAAGCGCCTCAGTCCCCTCGGCCACCGCCGCCGGCCCAGGTTCTGTGTATAGCATCAAGATGGTCGCATCCATGTTTGGTGACATCGCGGTGAACGCACATTGGAAGCGTGTATTGGTCATCGCCATACTGGCGTACCACCCGGCGTGACGGTATGTGGTGCCACTGGTTACACGTCTCGGTCACCTCTTGTTCGCATCGACGGCACTTTGAACAGTGGACGTTACCCTTTATTCGATCCCTGCGAAATCCTACATTTCAGCAGGATAATGCACGACCGCATGTTGCAGGTCCTGAACTGGCCTTTCTGGATACGGAAAATGTTCCACTGCTGCCCAGGACAGCAAATTCTCCATATCTCTGACCAATTGAAAATGTCTGGTCAGTGGTGGCTGAAGCTGCATGTGCATGTGTACCGGTTCACGCCATCCAAACTCTGTTTGACTCAATGTCCAGGCGAATCAAGACCGTTCTGGGTACTGATTTCTCAGGATCTATGCACCCAACATGTCAGTTCTAGTAAAATATATTTGCCCGATGAATACCCGTTTATCATCTGCATTTCTTCTTGGTGTAGCAATTTTAATGGCTGTAGTGTACATACCACTTGTAACAATGGCAGTTTGTAAACGAACATTCTGAGCGATGGGCTTGAGATATGGGTGCAACATATTTTATAAAAGACGCAAATAATGTTTTATTTCCACATAATCAGTGTTTCTCAATCTGTGGGTCGCAACCACAGTTGTTCTTCTCGCAGAGGAGGGTAGGCGGTTGTCGTCACAGGTGGCAGTACTTGCACCATAAAATAACGTATGTCTAAATGAGATATATTTAAAGATAAAATTACGGAGTTACTTGTGTAACATTCATTATAGGTTTTGTTATAATACCGGGTGATCAAAAAGTCAATATAAATTTGAAAACTTTATAAATCACGGAATAGATGTAGAATGTAGATAGAGATGTAAATGCTTGGAATGACATGGGGTTTTCTTAGAACAAAAAGAAATAAAAAATAAAAAAAGTAAAATAAAAAAAAATGTACAAGGAAGTCCGACAGATTGCGCTTCATCTGTTCAGAAAAGCAATAATTAGCATAAAAATTAAGACAAAGCAAAAGTGACGTTCCTTACGGGAAATGCTCAATATGTTCACCATCATTCCCCTACGATAGCTGTAGTCCAAGAATAATGTGAACAGCATTGTAAAGCTTGTCAGGAGTTAGGGCGAGGCATTGGCGTCGGATGATGTCTTTTAGCACTCCTTGAGGTGTCGGTCGATCACGGTAATAACTGACTTTCTGATCACCCTGTACAGTGTGTTAATGAAGTCTGAAAGCAATCGATATGTAAAATAACTTTATACAATACTTAATTCTCAAAAATAGGCCTCGGCTGCGTGGCCGAGCGCATTGAGGCGCTATGCTGCGATGCGCGAGGCCGTTCCCCATCGTGGGTTCGTATCCCTCCCTTGGCCATGGATGTTTGTGCTGTCTTTAGTGTAAGATAGTTGATCAGTTTAGCGACTGATGACCCTCAGTTAAGTATAATAAGCCTAACAAGCATTTTGAAAAAAACTGCAGCCCTCGGTCGCAAAATTAAATTTATTTAATCTGGTTTCGCCTGATGCCTCCGTGCAGGCGTGCAGCCCATAGTGGTTAGCTCTTTCTAAAAATTTGTTTTTAATGTTTGTAAAGCTTATGGTACTTAACTGCGTAGTCATCAGTCCCTAAACTTACAAACTACTTATGAACTACCTTATACTAAAGACGCCACAAACTTCCATGTCCGAGGGCGGATTCGAATCCCCGACGGGAAACGGCCTCGCGAATCGCTGTATAGCGCATCAATGCGCTCTGGCCGATCAGCCGCGGCAAAATAGTTTTTTAAATTTTGTGACGTAAGCTTTACAGCCGAGTTGTAAATTTAATTATGTGACATATTTTAATTTATTATTTCTGATGAAGGCAATCGTACTTATTGCCGAAATTAGGTTAAATAAATTTAATTTTGCGAACGAGGACAGCATTTTTATCCTTCGACGTTGTAACGGTCGCTGACAGTAGCAGCTATGTTAAAATTTTTAATGTATGTATTTCCAAACTATGTAGTGGGATCTTTCTTAATGAGCGTAATTCGCTTCTGAGTCCTGCCTGAAATGCGAAACAGTCGTTAAGCAATATATATATATTTGTCGGAAATCATGTAAACATAGAACAATCTGTTACATATCTGTTGAGTACAAAGGTAGCCTACGGGGGCTACCTCACCTAAAATTAAGAACCTGCATGTCATACACACAGGATTTTATCTGAAATTTATCGTACAATTGACTGCTGGCAATTCCGTATTGGGTAGTTGATTATCCGTTCGGCGCGGAGAAACACATTCCCCTCTCTCTTACGCAAGAAAATTAATTCAAGGTGTACAGATTCACACATTGCAGACCATGAGTCGAGAATCTACGAGGTGCATCGTCACCACTACTTCTAGCCAGTGGCGGTAAGAAAGAAATAAACTGTTCTCTTTCAGGATTTTCGCAGCATGTTATCAGAACCTGACCAGAGACTTTTAAATTTGATCGAGTCTAAACAGAGAGTTGATTTCAAATAATTTACTATCTCAGACATGTTGAATTTATTTATTTATTCATAAATTAATTTACAGGGGAAGGTGGCGCAAGTTACACTGAGAGAGGATGTTGAGGGTGTGCAGTTGGTGGGAGGGCGGGATGCAGTGGTGGAGGCGTGGCAGAGGCCCAGGATTGGTAAGGAGGATGAGAGATGGCAGCCCATCTCTCATCTTTATTAACTATGTTTATCATTCGTGTAATGATGTAAAGTAACCAGTAAATGCATTTTTCTATTGCTGTCGAGAATGCAGTGCAGATAAGATTTTTGCTGAGGTGGGAAACAGAGCTGACTGCCTTGACGGGAGAGAGTGGAATTCCGGTGGAAGCGGCCGTTACAGCACTCTCTACCTGCATCCAGCGGCGTGCCCTGGTGGCCGCGCTATAGGGGTCCCGATAGCGAGGTGTCTCGGTGCTCTGGCCGAGCAGCAGGTTCTAAATGTGTTAGCCTAGTGTCACAGAGTAACATACAGGGAAGCAGCCCCTCCCTAAACCACTGTCCTACGCTCCCCTCGTAGTTCCGTAAGATGCTAGCAGGTGTCGGGCGGCTCCCCGGCTTAGTACCGGTAGACCACACTAGAGGCGCTTCTGAGGGTAGCGTGCAGGGGAGGCTGAGGGGAGAGCTCGTGCCGCCTGCTACGAGGCCACGGCTGTGTCCGATGTTCCGGCGTTTGAAGGGAGGTGGTGGTGGGGACAGCTGCTACCTGCCGCCTGCTCTGATCAGTTTAAAGGGCTGCTTCTGACCGCAGTGTCATCATAGGACATCTTACGGAACTGCTTCAGCACCCCTCGCCCTGCACCCACGAGCGTGGGACGGGCCCTTACGGAAGTTTCCCGTCTGTATATATTTGTCTGAGGAGGAGGAGGACGATTTTAGAAAAAGATAGCCGGCCCCTCCGCTGAGACAAGCGCTCAGAATCTTGTCTGCTATAAATGGAAGACGACACTGAAAGTGGCTGTTTTTTCTGGAAGCTTTGGTTGCGCTTTTACGGTGACGGTTTGAACCATTCGTGAAGAATCGCGCCATAAAGTTTGTGTCGAAGGAGTAGCCGACTCTTATTGGCTGATGATCAAAGCGACAGCTTTGTGAAATCGGCTGTGGTTTAGTGAAATTTTACTGGCCGGAGTTTGAGAACTAGATGCTGATTGGTTTTTCCGAAAAAACGGGTCCTCGCGGGGTCTTGCGCGGAATACGTGGTATCGTGGACTTCGTGCTTTGCTCCGCTGGAGTACGGACGCGTCTGATCGCGCGCTGTTCTCTTAGTGGACGGACTCGGAGAGTTTGCTAATTGAGCCGATACTTGGAAGGATGAACTTGTATAAGTTTAAGGGTACACACTGAGATTTGTACTTGAGCTGAAAGTCCTTGTTTCCGGTTTGGATAAGATTATCCAGCCAATACTAGTGCACCGAGGTACTAGTTACGATATACTCAACTTCTGGAGTCATCTAGGCCTTCAGTACTTGTGCGTACTTGTCTACGCTAACTGAAGTGGCCCTGACTTGGCAGAACTGCTTGAGATCGTAGGCAGTGTGTACTGCCGAGCACACAGAGGCTGATAGCAGGGAGTACAGCTTCCGAGTAACGGAGCGTGTTTTTATTTCGTGGTCGGGGAAATTTTCAGCTTACAGCTGCCCTGCGCCCACGCCACTGCAGCACAGCGCCTTCACACGCAAGTAGTCAGTTTGGTAATGTATGGCAAAGCGCTCGCCAGCAACAAATAGTCGTTGCATCAGGTTCTGCATAATAGTGGGATTGTGTAGTTAGGAAAATGAACCCTGCACTGATATTCCAGTTCAATTATTCCGTTAAGAATATTGTGTCAATTCATGATAAAGGTTTTTGACTTGTCAGTCGCTGTTAAATTCAAGTTTCTTAACGATCAGTGTGACGTCATAATCATGTAGATTATTCTTTCATGTTGATGGTAATTGTAAACTTGGATGTTCAGTCTAGTTTGTGTTTTCTATTGGATTTTCAATGTGAGTTTTTTCTGCTTAATGGTAGTAATAAACATACTGTTAAAAAGGGAAGGATGTTACCTAACATTAATAGTTATCTGATCCTATCTAGCTTATTAGATTTTGGTGGGGAGAAATTATTATTTTATATTTTATGCCGCTTGCAGGAAGTGGAAGAGCGACTGTGAATCAAATTACGAGGAGCGTCCAGAAAGTAAGTTCCGTTTCAATTAATCTCCGCTGCAGCGGTGCGACTACAGTTCTGCACATGCGCTGTAGGACTGATGGTCATAGTAGTATAATCTCCCTAAAACCCCCCATACCAACCAACCATGCGCTGTAGACGATATGTATCGAGGAGAAGAACGTGCGCCATTTGGAGATCGCTGTCAGATACGTACGCTTTGCTGTGCTTGTTTGAAAGGTCGGCGATGATTGAAAATCCCGCCGCCGCCTGTGAAATAAGGTCGGTGATTCGGTTTCTGAATGCGAGGAAACTTAAACCAAGTGAAATTTATCGGCAAATTTGCGATGTTTACGGACCAAATGCGATGAGTGATTCGATGGGGAGAAGATGGGTCCGACAGTTCAATGGCGGGCGTAGTGATGTGAACGATGAAGAACGAAGTGGGCGTCCACCTTTGGTTACAGAAGAACTGGTTCACGCGATTGATGACAAGATCCAGGACGTCTCAAGTCTTTCCTTGGTGGTCATCACTTCACCAATGACGACGAGCTGAAAGAAACTGTTTCCAACTGGCTGAAGACACATGCGGCAGATTTCTATGAAGAAGGTACACAAAACCCGGTGCCACGCTATGACAAATACCTGCAAAATTTCGGCAGTTATGTGGAAAAGTAGTTTAAGAGTTGTAGAATTATGTGCAATAAAAATTTCTTCCGTTTCTGTGGACAATTTCATTTTATTACCAAACGGAACTCACTTTCTGGACACGCCTCGTATTTTTAATATCATGATTTATTATCACAGTCATTAATACAGGGTCAGCCGTTCCTGTCTCTCTTTCCAGTTCACATCCCCACCATATACAGGGTGTTTCACTGTGTTTGCCTCTGTAACTTATAAAATAATAGGTGACGGGAAATGTTAATGCGGCAGGTCAACACAAGAAATGCTACACTTTCTGCGGAGCTATGAACATAGTTTATTGTATCATTTTCCAAAGAGTTACAGCACAAAGATATAATTTTTTTTAAATGGAATAATAGTTTTTTCTATCGTGCATTGGATTCGTTGAAAGCAGCTGCGTCCAAATCAATTTAAACTACATTCCTATCACTATTAGTTTGGGAGCTACAACCCTTCAAAGTTTCAGGGGCAGATACCACACGCTGTACATAATACATGGCTGTGTGGTGGGTGTTGGATGTTATGGCGGTGGGAAGTTGATTTACATGAGATGTTCAAATGTGTGTCCATGTTCCGCAATGCATAATGCAATGCGCCGTCGAAAGGATCAACTTCCCACCGCCAAAACATCCATCACCCACCACACAGCCATGTATTGAGTACAGCGTTTGGCGTCTGCCCCTGAAACTTTGAAGGGTTGTAGGTCCCAAACTAATAGTGATAGGAATGTAGTTTTAATTGATTTGGACGCAGCTGGTTTCAACGAATCCAGTGCACGATAAAAAACTATTGTTCCATTTCAGAAATTAGATCTTTGTGCTGTAACTCTTTGGAAAATGATACAATAAACTATGTTCATAGTTCCGCAGAAACTGTAACATTTCTTGTGTTGACCTACCGCATTAAAATTTCCTGCCACCTATTATTTTATAAGTTACAGAGGCAAACACACTTAGTGAAACACCCTGTATATTTAGCGTCCCCTGCCAGTTTCCAATCCTGTTGTTATTTTATTTTATTTTTTTAACTCCACACACCCGCCACACTTTACAATAATGCGGGAGATCAGAGGGTTATGGGAATGTATTTTGCAGTTGGTGTAAAGGATCCGGATGTGTTCACGGCACTGTAGGAGATGAAGGAACGCGATAAGTTCGAAGAAGATTCGCGTGGGGGAGGGGAGCTGAATACTTTAGGCGAAGCGGAGGGCGTGCCTCAAGGATATGGATGGCAAGGGGTGCAAGATTAATTGTAACTACCGAGTATTTATTAAATCAAAAAAAGGCTTTGCTCAAAGACTTTAGCTGTACACCAGATCTGTTATAGCCCTGCTGGTAGGTAGGGGTGCAAGATTAATTCTAACTAACGAGTATTTATTAAATCAAAAAAAGGCTTTGCTCAAAGACTTTTGCTGTACACCAGATCTGTTATAGCCCTGCTGGTAGGTAGGGGTGCAAGATTAATTGTAACTAACGAGTATTTATTAAATAAAAAAAAGGCTTTGTTCAAAGACTGTGGCTGTTCACCAGATGTGTTATAGCCCTGCTGGTCCTGAGTCGATTGTATAAACAAAAGCAGAATCAATCGCATTAGCTACCAGTGTAGGAAAAACGGGATTTCCCGTCTCTGCGATGGCCGTAAATTCGGCCGGCCGCCGAATATGATTCAAATGGGCGAATAACTGCCAGGGCGGGGGGATGATGGCTGTTTTACAGGCCGGCCGTATAGCCAGCCGCGCAGCGCGCCGCTGCCGGGTTTATGGGTCGGCGCGGCAGCAGCGGGTCTGCGCCGAACGGGCTGGCCCGGCCGACACTAGCGCCGCGGCGCGCCGCGAGTTACGGCGCCGTAAACATGTGCAGCAGCGCTGCGCCGTCCGTGATGCGATGCGATGCCCAGGGCAGACACCTCCCAGATTACTGGCCCCGGGATCTGCCGGTCTGAGGGAGACTGCGGCCTTCATCCCTTTCAGCTGAATTCATCATTGTCAGGCAAGGTGGCTACTGTGTGAGAGCGCAACTGCTTGTCGTAAGATGGGAATGGTACCATTATTTATACTCGTACAAGTCTCAATTTATGAGATATCAACACATATAACAATTTCGACACGTAACTGCACCACAGCCCTTGTGAAAGTATTACGCTCATTATTTATTTTATGATTTTTGTATACGGGATATTTGATTTTTACGGGATTGTTATCTGTTCGGGTATTTACATTTGGAAAATTAGTTGTGTATATACGAGGGTAACTCCAAAAGAATTGCACACTATTTTTTAAATACAGTTTTTATTCTACATGTTCAAAAATGTTCAAATGTTTGTAAAGTCTATGGGACTTAACTAAGGGGTCATCAGTCCCTAAACTGACAAACTACTTACAAACTAGCTAATACTAAGGACGGCACAAATATCCATGCCCGAGGGGGGATTCGAACCCCCGACCGTAGTGGCCGTGCAGACCGTGACTGGAGCGCCTCAGTCCCCTCCGCCACCGCGGCCGGCTATTCTACATGTTCGAAAGTTTTACAGTGTGTAGATACAACCTTTAGGATCAATATTTTCATTTCTCCACATAATTCCCATCCCTCTCAACTGCCTTACCCCATCTTGGAACCAGTGCCTGTATACCCGCACGGTAAAATTCAGGACCAACACGTTACAGCCACTGTGTGGCAGCGTGCACAAGGGAGTCATCATCTTCAAACCTTGTTCCACGAAGAGAGTCAGTTTCCCAAACTGGTTCAAAAATGTTTGTAAATGTATCGGACCAAACTGCGTGGTCATCAGTCCATAGCTTACAAACTCCTTAAACCTAGGTAAACTAACCAAAGGACAACACACACACCCTTATTACTAGAACGTTTTAATGTTCAGTTCTATTAATTTCGAATAAAAATAATAGTAAAGCACAACTAAATTCAAACCGGGCCGCAGCGAGAAATGTATTGAGAAGTTACCTAAATTTTACTTAACTAATATATCACTAGGCAACGACAAACATTATCTTTAATTTAAAAGAAAGATCTAAATACGGAGTAAAATTTTGTGAATAGTGTATGATATTTACAAAACGGATAACTGTTCTTAACTTTAATTCAGCGAGAAATCGTTTTGCTTTGTCCAACGTGTGTTATAACCCAAATTCAGGAATCATAACTTCAACGGCCGGGCATATGTGCAACAGAAAGAAGGTAGCTCATAAAAGAATAAAAAAAAGAATAAACAGAAGTATCTGTTGTCTGTATCTTATAGTTTGAATAATCAAAATTCCAAAATTCAATTTGTCAGTTAATAAACCTCAGAGAAAAATTTGTTGAACTATATCAGGTAATGTTCAGTATTTATCTGAGGGGCTTTATTATATTAGTATTCTGAGTAAGCTGAAAGAACGGGTTAAAGTTTGCTGTAATTGAAAAAGGTGTATGGAGGTGCTGCAATCGATCGCAATACAGTTAGTCGGTGGGCAAGCAGGTTACGTGATGAAAGCTGCACGGCAATGTTGAGGATTATCTTCGCAGCGGCAGGCCTCGTACTGCACACACTCCAGAGAATGTGCAGACAGTTAACGAACTGGTGACTGCTGACAGACGCATCACAGTGAACGAATTGTCACGCTACGTTGGGATAAGGGAAGGAACTGTTTGCAGAATACAGAAAGGTTTGTGCCAGCTGGGTTCCGAGGATGTTGACAGTGACTCACAAAGAAAAACGAAAACAATATGTAGCGAACTTTTGGAACAGTACGGGAATTGTGGAGATGAATTTCTTGGAAGAATTGTACCTGATGATCGCTCCATCATTTTTTACCAGAGACGAAAAGGCAATCAATGGAGTGGTATCATGCAAATTCATCCCCCCCCCCCAAAAAAAATCGATATTCGATTCCGAAGGACTCTTGCTTGTGGACATCATACCAAGTGGAACCAATAAATTCTGATGCATATATGGCGACACTGAAGAACAAGTTTGACTGAGTCCCGTTCGACCACATTGGCTAAAACAGGATGTTTTGCTGTTGCAGGACAATGCACGGGCAATGTCAGTCAAAAAACCATGGAAACGATGGACAACACTGAAACAGCCGCCTTACAATCCTGATCTGGCTCCATGTGACTATCACCTGTTTGGAAAGCCGTGGTGGAGTAGCCGAGCGGTCAAAAGCGTCTCGCTGCGGAGTGCGCCGTTGCTCGCCGTGAACGTTCGAGACCTCCCTGGGGCATGGGTGTGTGTGTTGTCCTTAGGTTAGTTTACCTAGGTTTAAGTAGTTTGTAAGCTATAGACTGATGACCACGCAGTTTGGTCTGATACAATTACGAACATTTTTGAACCAGTTTTGGAAACTGACTCTCTTCGTGGAACAAGGTTTGAAGATGATGACTCCCTTGTGCACGCTGCCAAACAGTGGCTGTAACGTGTTGGTCCTGAATTTTACCGTGCGGGTATACAGGCACTGGTTCCAAGATGGCGTAAGGCAGTTGAGAGGGATGGGGATTATGTGGAGAAATGAAAATATTGTTCCTAAAGGTTGTATCTACACACTGCGTCGAAGTGACAATCTTGTCGATTCTGTAACTCAATATCAGATAAACATTAGTAGTACGTCGGGATGTCGATCATTGGTTGTGCAGTTAAAGACCATCACTATTAATACTGATTTACGGCATAAGAATTGAGTGCTTTTCCTCTGATGCTAAATATTGAGAGACATTTAAAGTTGACCGGGGACAGGTTCTCGCCGTTTCAGGTTGGTAGCTCCCTTCGTTATACGACATACACAGACATCCAGACCTAAGAAATGAAGTTACCTCGCTCAGTGAATAAGTTTCATAATTGCTTACGTTTCATTGGTTCCATTTACTGCTGATCACAACGTGACAATAGTTTACAACTCGTAAAATTGATTTACTTTCCGTAGACGCATGAATGCGTGAATCATATTTCAGTTTTGGCTTCAGTACCACATAGAAAAGCTTATAACTCTGGGTTTTAGCCTCTTCAACAAGTTTTATCCATTCTGCCCTCTCCACTGCGGTTCTTCGCCTTCCTCTGATACGGAGGGTTTTCATATCCTCTTCGCCATCGTTTGTCCATCTTTTCGTGGTCTTCCTGTTTGCTTTGTTCCCGTTGGTCTCCATTAAAAAATCTTTCTAGTTGTTCTGTCAGTATCCATCCTGAGACATGTCGGAGCCAGGATAGTCTTTCACTTTTAACTATTCGCACGATGTCAGCTCCTTGTATGTGGTGATCCTGCTCAGCATTCATCCTTGATTTCCAGATACCGTTGTTATCTTGAACTGACCCATAATTCTTGCACAAAACTCTACGTTCAAATATTCTAAGTTGCTGCTCATCAGTGTTTGTTAGCGTCCATGTTTCGCATCCGTAAGTCACAACTGGTCTGATCACTACATTATATAGTCTAGTTTTAACTACTATTTATTATCATAGATATATTAATTTGATAAAATTAGAGAGCGGCAATGAATTACAAATTTAGCGTCGATGGAGTGTTACAACTCTAGACAACTTGCGAATATATTGATCATTTTACTTTGAATAACATTAATCTTAAGATAAATGCTGTAAACGTAAATTTACGCTACGGTTCTGTGCAACGAGGATAAACCGAAAATACTTTTATCCTGTTTTTACTAACAAAATTATATCCGTGTATATGAAGTCCATATATCCATTGTCAGCCATGGCTCTTTCGTGCTTTGGGCGCGTGTTGTTGTCAGTTGTTAAAGATACTCACATTACGACTTATCTTAGGCTAAGGAAAGGCAAACCTACGTTTTTAGCGTTTGTAGATTTGGAGAAAGCTTTTGAAAATGTCGGCTGGAATACACTATTTCAAATTCTGAAGGTAGCAGGGGTAAAACATAGGGAGCGAAGAATTATATTAAACTTATACAAAAATCAAACAATGGTTATTAGAGTCGAAGGGCATGAGAGGGATGCAGAGGTTGGGAAGGGAGTAAGACAGGGTTGTAGCCTTTCTCCATTGTTGTTCAATCTGTACACTGAGCAAGCAGTGAAGGAATGTAAGGAGAAATTTGGAGAGGGAATTAAAGTTCAGGAAGAAGAAATAAAAGCTTTGCGGTTTGCCGACGACATAGTAATCCTATCAGAAACTGCAAAGGATCTGGAAGAGCAATTGAATGGAATGGACAATGTCTCGAAAGGAGGGTATAAGATGAATATCAACAAGAGTAAAACAAGGGTAATGGAATGTAGCGTCCGAAAATCAGGTGACGCTGAAGGAATTAAATTAGGTAACGAGGCAATACAAGTAGTATATGAGTTTTGTTACTTGGGTAGCAAGATAACTTCTGATGGCCAAAGTAAAGAAGATATAAACTGCAGAATGGCTATGGGAAGAAAAGCGTTTCTAAAGAAGCGAAACTTGTTGACATCCAATATTAATTTAAATGTTAGGAAGTCCTTTCTGAAAGCATTTGTCTGGAGTGTAGCATTGTATGGAAGTGAAACGTGGACGATAAGGAGTTCAGACAAAAAGATAATAGAAGCTTTTGAAATGTGGTGCTAATGACGAATGATGAAAATTAGATGGGTAGATCACGTAACTAATGAGGAGGTGTTCAATAGAATTGGGGAGAAAAGGAGTTTGTGGCGTATTCTGTCTAAGAGAAGGAAACACATTCTGAGACATCAAGGACTCGTCAATTTAGCATTAGAAGGAAGTGTGTGGGGTAAAAATCGTGGAGGGAGACCGAGGGACGAATACAGTAAGCAGATTCAGATGGATGTAGGTTTCCGAACGTATTCTCAGATGAAGAGACTTGCACAGGAGATGTTAGCGTGGAGAGCTGCATCAAACCAGTCTGCGGTCTGAGGACCACAACAAAAAACAACAAAAATGAAGGTTCTGCATCACACATCCACGGCGTTAGAGCAACGACATTAGTTTTCCACTGAGCAACGGAAGGAAGCCCATCGGGAACTATAGGGCAAAACAGCAATCATGTGGGGAAAACTACCGCGCTTTGGGAAGTGTGGAAGTGTGAGTTTGAAAAAGTCCATTATAACAGTGATCGGTCTGGGATGCCGCGTTAGTCGCTAACTGTCGGAAAATATTTGCAGCGTGGATGCAATCAAGGTAGCACTTCGGCGTGTGCACATGACGCACATTTCCCGAGAGGCTTACACATCGTATGGGAACGCTTACGACACCGTTCCTGGGTTCTTATGGTACCGGAAGGTTTCTTGTCTGTGGGTGCATCAGCAGTTGCATGATAGGGACTGATGACCCCGTAGTTAAGTCCCATAAGCTATACAAACATTTGAACATTTGAGCAGTTGCATGACGTGATGAAACGTAGGCGATGCTTTCACTGAATTACCTGGAACGGTGCTGCAATGAGAGTGAAGATTTCTCGGGCAGCATCGTACCTGACGATAAAACTCAAATACTGCATTTCATGTAGGAATTCAGGGCCGGCCGCGGTGGCCGAGGAGACTGAGGCGCTGCAGTCACGGTCTGCACGGCCACTACGGTCGGGGGTTCGAATACCCCCTAGGGCATGGATATTTGTGCCATCCTTAGTGTTAGTTAGTTCATAAGTAGTTTGTAAGTTTAGGGACTGATGACCCCGTAGTTAAGTCCCATAGACTTTACAAACATTTGAACATTTGAATTCAGGCATCAGAACATGATGTCTAAACACCCGGGGCCCTCTATGGCAGAAACAATTTCTTTCAGTGTTATCTATTGGAAAAGTGGTGTTCACGGCTATCTTCGATAGCTGTCGACCGTTCTTGCTAGATTTAACGCCACAAGGTGCCACTGTGCAAGCCGACAGCTATTTTTCCTCACTGTGACGCCGAAGGGCTGTCATCAAACGAGCCGATGGTTTCTCGATGGGGTCAGTATGATTCTGTTGCACGAAAAAGCAGTCAGAATCGCGAAAACGTTCCGGGCATTTCACTAGGTCAGTCTGGACCGCCGATCATAGAGGGCAAAACTTCCCGTTTCCAGACTGCTGAAGAAGATTGTGATGAAGAAAGCAGTCCGACGATGGTCCTACAGTCATCTGGACGAATTCTATCTCAGGGACATATCAAACTTAATAATAAGATATGAAATAAAAAATGTCAAATGGTTGTAATTCTCATGGGACCAAACCACGTTGGTCATCAGTCCCTAGACATACAAACTACTTAAACTAAATTAAACTAACCTAAGGACAACACACATGTCCATGCTCTGGGGAGGATTCGAACCCCCAGACGCGAGAGACCGTGCGATCCGTAACATGGCGCTCCAGACCGCTCGGCTACTACCGCGCGGCTAATAAGATGGGACAAATGTGTTAACTAGTGTGATAAATACATGTAAAAATAGTGCAGAATTCGTAAGAAATAATGACTATGTGTAATTACCAGTATGTAGCTGATTTTCGATAATAAAGTCTGCAGCAATATGGTAAATATAGTAAATTTCCTCGAGACAGAAAAGGTTCTGTCCATGCATCAGCACGGCCTTAGGAAGCATCGAACGTGCGAAACTCAGCTTGTCCTTTTATCTCGTGATATTTTGCGAGCTATGGATGTTAATGTTTGTAAAGCTTATGAGACTTAACTGCGGGATCATCAGTTCCTAAACTGACAAACTACTTATGAACTAACTTATACTAAAGACAGCACAAACATCCATGCCCGAGGGGGGGGGGGGTTGAACCCCCGACAGGGAACGGCCTCGCGTATCGCAGCATAGCGCCTCAATGCGCTCGGCCGCTCCGCCGCGGCACGTGCTCTGGATATTAATCGATTTTCTAAAGGCACTTGACATGTACTGCATTACACACTGCTAACAAAAGTACGAGATTATGGAATAGGTACTAAAATATATGGGTAGCTCGAAGACTAGTTAAGTAATACAACGCAGTACATTGTCGTCGATGGCGAGTGTTTATCAGAGACTAGGGTATCGTCAGGGTGCCCCCAGGAAGTGTGGAAGTACCGCTATTATTTTGTATCTATATAAATAATCTGACGGCCAGAGTAAGTTGCAGTCTGCACGTGTTTGCTGACGTTGATGTGGTGTACAGCAGGGTGTCGTCATTTAATGACTGTAGTAGGATGCAGGATGACTTGTACCAAGTTTCTAGGTGGTGTGAGGAATGGCATCCAGCGTTAAATGTAGAAAAATGTGAGGTGATGCAGATGAGTAGTAGAAACAATCTCGTAATGTTTGAATACAGCGTTAGTAGTGTGCTGATTGACAGAGTCGCGTCAATTAAATAATTAGGCGTAACGCTGCACAGCGATATGAAATGGAAGGAGCATATAAGAACAGTCGTCGGGAAGGCGAATGGTTGACTTCGGTTTATTGGCAGAATTTTTGGGAGGTGTGATTTTTCTTTAAAGGCGACCCTCTGTCTTGAGTATTGGTTTAAAGGAGGTCCACCACATAGGTTTAAAGGAGGACATAGAGGAAGTTCAGATGCGGGCGGCTAGATTTTTAGCTGGTAGGTTCGATGAATGCATTATGATTACTGATATGCTTCGTGAACTCAGATGGAATTCGCTGGAGGGAAGGCGACGTTCTTATCGAGAAACACGGTTGATGAAATTTAGAGGGCCGTAATTTGAGGCGGACTGCAGAACGATTGTACTGCTGCCAACCTACTTTTCGCGTAAGGACCACAAAGATAAGATCAGTGAGATAAGACCCGTACGGATGCATACAAGAATTCGTTTTTCCCTCGTTCTATATGGGAGTGGAACGGGAAACAAAGTAACTAGTCGTGTTACCGAGTACCCTCCACCACGCACCTTTAGTTGTTCTGCGGAGTATGTATGTAGATGCAGACGTTCTGATTTTCCCTCGTACATTACTTCTCGTGCACACACTGTGAAACTTCGCATCATGGTCACAAACACATCCTCAGTTACGCGCTTTTTAAGGAGGCTTTGTGACTGGTTTAACGTCACTGCTTTATAAGTCAAATAGGTACGGATGGGTTAAACAATGTACACAGGTTACTGGATTCACAACGACCAGCAGTCAGACGTTTATCACAGTCAAAACGCGCACGTCATTTTACGCATACATAAAGTCCAATGTCCCTTCTTCAAATAGCTAAACATAACCGTTATCTATGATGAACAGAAGATTTATATTTTTTAAAAAGTTTTACCTTGGTAGGTTATCTCATAATTAAATGTCAGCCAGTGAGGTATTGACCGTGAAGGCCGTCAGGAGATGGTCGTTCACCAAGGCTTTGTGATAAGATACAGAGCAGAAAGAAATGAGTGATGTTTCTTCACCTTCTGTATACATTTTTTTCTGATCATCACGTTTGTAACAGATATACGATCAATTAGGACATTATAGTCTTACTTTTAACAAGTATTTGTGCGTTCCTCCTGGATATTCGCTATCCGAGAATCTGATGAGTCCCGGACAGTTCACGATTTAAGACAATGGAGGTCCACATCAGACCGAGGTCGCTGAACGACACTTGCTTTATAATACATGCATAAATACAGTATGCGAGTAGTCGAAAACACCAAAGTTATCGGTGAAACTATAAGACGTAGGGACTTCAACCTTCTGTGAGAGCGCTTTCGCAGTCCTTGACTGGGAGTCTACAACCGGTCGGCCGTTCGCACACGGCAAGTATTCTTTAGCTACTCACATAGTGGAGGAAGAGACAACTGGTATATATACCACACCCACCGGTCTAAAATCTCTGTTAGCAGGTGTAACCTGAAGGTAACGGTGGATGACGTAGAAAAACACGACCAGTTCTACCCCCAGGAACCACAGACATTGCCGAGGTAGGGTGGCTTGCATTCCTCTCGATGCAGATAGCCGTAACGAAGCTGCAACAACAGCGGACTGGTATTTGTTAAGAATGCAAACAAACATGTGGTTTCTGAAAAGGGGTAGTAGTCTTTTCAGTAGTTTCAGGGGTATCAGACATTCTACGAATCGGAGCGTGGAATTTTATATCCCTTAGTCGGGTAGGTAAGGTAAAAAATTTTAAATGGGAAATGGATTGAAGTTAGATATTTTTGGGGATTAGTGAAGGTCGCTGGCAGGATGAACATGGTCTTCAGTCATCGTTAAGTGAGTAACATGAATAGAAAAAAAATTAATGTTACCGGTTTTAATGGCTACCTAGTTCAAATGAGCTTTTAATAATAACCACACCACGGGAGCCTGAAGGTGGTGTAGTGAAGCACCGAGTACGGTTTCACATTTAATAAATTTTTTTCAATACAGCTGCTGGTATTTTCATACAACTATATAATCTAATCAGCTGCGTCCCAGTTCCACCACTATGGAGAAAATTAAACTTTATGGTACAAAATCTGTTGTTGGTAAGGAGTTATTCAGACATTTAAGGGGGAGGAAAACTTGTGACAGGGGGCTGGAACAGAGTAGTAGGAAAATGATGAAAAAGAGAAGTTGTAGGTGAATATGGACTGGGGAAAAAGAATGAAGGAGTTCGCCTTGTAGAATATAGTGCAGAGTGTAACTTTTGTGCAGACCATAACTTAGTGGTTATGAAATGAAGACTAAAGCAGAAGAAACTGCAAAAGGGGTAGAGAAAGTAAGGAGATGGAATCTAGATTAATTGGAGGAAACTGAGAGCTAAAATTGCGCACAAAGTTTGATTGTCATTGGTCTCAGTGAATCCAATATACATTTAAGAATCGTGATATCTTCTTTTCAAAGTTTTGGAAACTGTGGGAGTGTTTCAAATGTTTGTAAATCTATCGGACCAAACTACGTGGTCATAAGTCCGTAGCTTAAAACTACTTAAACTAAGATAAACTATCCTAAGGACAACACACAACACGCTGACGCTTACTACGCAGGCAAAGTATGGCGCAGTACGCAGCATAGCCTGAGAGGGGATTCGAACCCCCGACCGTAGTGGCCGTGCAGACCGTGACTGGAGCGCCTCAGTCCCCTCGGCCACCGCGGCCGAAGGGACCTTTGCCTTTCGCGGGTAAGCGCTCTACCGACTGAGCTATCCCGGCACGCTTCACGTTTCGTCCTCAAAACTTTACTTCTGCCAATACCTCGTCTCCTACTTTCCAGACGTCACAGAAGTTATCCCGCGAACCTTGCAGGAATACCACTCCTGGAAGAAATGATCTGTGGAGACGTGTCTTAGCTACAGCCTAAGGGATTTTTCTACAATGAAACTTTCACTCTGCAGCGGGATATGCGCTGATATCCTTTGTTCCAGGAGTGCTATTCGTGCAAGGTTTGCAAGTGAACGTCTGTAGAGTTGGGAAAGTAGGAGGCGAGGAACTGGCAGAAATAAGGTTGTGAGTACGGACCGTGAAGCTTGCCTGGATAGCTGCGAACGTAGAACGCTTGCCCGTGACAGACAGAGAACTCATGTTCGAATCCCGCTTCCGTCACAAAATTTTAATCTACCAGGAATTTTCATATCAACGCACACTCCGCTGCAGAGTGAAAGCTTCATACTGGAAACATTTCAGTTCTCTCCATTGTCCAGAAAACAAAGATTTAAAAGTTGTAACACAATAAGTTACATTTTCTGAATGTGTGTTTGCAGTACTCCTAGGATCGGGCAACATGACCTCTTCCACTGATGCATGCCAGTATTCGTCGTGGTATACTGTCCACTGGATCAGCAAGGTCCTGTTGGTCAAGATAGTCCCATTCGTCAACGGCGATTTGACGTTCAGAGACCAGAATGAGTAACGTTGAAGAGGCAGAGCGCTCTGAGATGCCTTTGCTGCGGAGCGAGCGGTTGTTCGGTGTCGGAGGTTCGTCTCTTCCCTCGAGGCATGGATGTGTTTGTTGTCTTTAGCATCAGTTAGTTTATTATAAGTAGTTTTTAAGTCTAGGGACTGATATCTGTAGAAGTTAAGTCCCTTAGATTAACAGATATTTGAACACACATCTACCCCGTTTATCTCAGTAATTACCACAAACGAACAAAACGTGCTAAAAGGAAATGTATTAATAACAGCTTTAAGTGAAGACACTTTCTCATAACTTCAAACTTCCGGGCTGAGATGTGCTCCATGCAGGTGAAAGTTTTATGCATGGACAACGGCATCTCAGGCCGGAAGTTTCAAGTTATTACAAGTCCTGCCGTGAAAGTCTTCATTGTATGATCGAGACAGTTTTTGTTTCCGAGAATTGTAGATGGTACAGAGCCGGTAGCAGACGTTGAAATGAAGTTCCGCTCCCGAGGTAAGTGTGTCATTGAAGTTATGGGCATTTTCCATATCCTTTGTATGGAATAACAACAATAATATTGGGAGGGGGAAAGGAAGTGGAAATGTGGACCTGTCAGAAATGATCTATTGCCTCTAAGTGCCCTCGACCATACCGTGAATGAAGTTGTACTATATAACTGTTATAGAACAACCTGAGTCATGTTACGGACACAACTAATAAGGTATGCGTCTTCTGTTTTGTACAATTCTATTAAATGTAAATTATATTCATTTTCATTCTAAGATGAATGTATTGTAAAAGCTTCAGATATTACATGTGTGGTTTTTCCATTGTTTAAATCTGAAGAAGATCCAAAGGGAATGAATCATGTAACTAAAAAAAATATTTGCAACAGTTGACGGACTATAAATGATAATTGTTTTACTATTGAATTGTTTTCCTCCACAAAGAACTGACATTATATCTTCAGACAACTGCAGAAACAAGACATTCGTGAAAGAAAATGAAAAATGTGCCGAATATTTCTGGCAAATGTTACTTGTTCATTCTAAATACCACTCGAATAATTAATGTGTTTCACACTACTTCATGACCTTTGTGACTTGTTGTTGTTGTTATGGTCTTCAGTCCTGAGACTGGTTTGATGCAGCTCTCCATACTACTCTATCCTGAGCAAGCCTTTTCATCTCCTCATAAGAACGGCAACCCACATCTATTTGAATCTGCTTACTATACGCGTATCTTGGTCTCCCTCTGCGATTTTTACCCCACACACTTCCCTCCAATGCTAAATTTACGATTCCCCTATGTCTAAGAATGTGTCCTACCAAGCGATCCCTTCTTTTAGTCAGGGTATGCCAAAAATTCCTCTTCTCACCAATTCGGTTCAGTACCTCTTCATTAGTTATGCGATCTACCCACCTAATCTTCAGCATTCTTCTGTAGCACCACATTTCAAAAGCCTCTATTCTCTTCCTGTCCGCACTGCTTATCGTCCATGTTTCACTCCCGTACAAGGCAACACTCCACACAAATGCCTTCAGAAAAGACTTCCTTATACTTAAATTAATATTCGATGTTAGCAAATTTCTCTTTTTCAAAAATGCTTTTCTTCCCATTGCCATTCTGCATTTTGTATCCTCTGTACTACGACCATCGCATGTTATTTTACTACCCAAGTAACAAAACTCATCTACCACCTTCATTGTTTCGTTACCTAATCTAATTCCTTCAGCATCGCCTGATTTTCTAAGACCGCATTCCATTATTTTTGTTTTGCTCTTGTTAATGTTCATTTTATACGCTCTCTTCAAGACACTGTCCATTCCATTCAACTGCTCTTCCAGGTCCTTTGCTGTCTCTGATAGAATTACAATGTCATCAGCAAAACGCAATGTTTTTATTTCTTCCCCCTGAACTTTAATCCCTATTCCAAATTTTTCCTTACTTTCCTTCACCGCCTGCTCGATGTACAAATTGAATAATATTGGAGAAAGGCTACAACCCTGTCTTACTCCCTTCCCAACTGATGCTTCCCTTTCATGCCCTTCGAGTCTAATAATTGCGGTCTGGCTTTTGTACAAGTTGTAAATAATTCTCCTTTCCCTGTATTTCACCCCTGCTGACTTCAGAATTTGAAAGAGTGTATTCCAGTCAACATTGTCAAAAGCTTTCTCCAAATCTACAAAAGCTAAAAATGTAGGTTTGCCTTTCCTTAATCTATCTTCTATGATAAGACGTAAAGTGAGTATTGCCTCCCGGGTTCCTACGTTCCTCCTGAATCCAAACTGATCTTCCCCGAGGTCAGCTTCTACCAGCTTTTCCATTCTCCTGTAGATAATTCGTGTTAAAATTTTGCAACCATGACTTATCAAACTGATGGTTCTGTAATTTTCACACCTGTCTGCGCCTGTTTTCTTTGGAATGGGGATTATTACATTTTTCTTAAAGTCTGAGGGTATTTCGCCTGTCTCATACATCCTACACACCAGTTCAAATAGTCTTGTCATGGCTGGCTTTCCCAGAGACTTTAATAGCTCTGCTGGTATGTCATCTACTCCTGGGGCCTTGTTCCGACCTAGGTCTTTCAAGGCTCTGTCAAATTCATCTCTCAGTATAGTATCTCCTATTTCATTTTCATCTATTTCCTCTTCCCTTCCTACAACATCGTCTCTAAGTTCATTTCCTTTGTAGAGCTGCTCTATGTACTCTTTCCACCTTTCAGCTTTCCCTTCTTTGCTGAGAACTGGTTTCCCATCCGAGTTCTTGATATTCGTAGAGCTGCCCTTCCTGTCCCCAAACGTCTCCTTTATTTTCCTGTAGGCGGTATCTACTTTTCCCCTTCTTATACATTCTTCTACAGATTTGCATTTGGCTTCTAGCCACTCCTGCTTAGCCATTTTGCACTTCCTGTCAATCTCATTTTTTAGTCGTCTGTACTCCATTTTGCCTGTTTCATTTACTGCATTTTTATATTTTCTCCTTTCATCTATTAAATTTAGTATTTCCTGTGATATCCAAGGAGTTTTTGTTGGTCTTGCCTTCCTACCTATTTCGTCCTCTGCTGCCCTCACTATTTCGTCTCTCAGTGCTACCCATTCCTCTTCTACTGTTTTATTTCCCCCTGTTTCTGTCAATTGTTGCCTAAATCTCCCTCTGAAATTCTCCAGAACTTCACTTTCCTTCAATTGATCTAAGTCCCATCTCCTTATTTTCCTACCTTTTTGTAGTTTCTTCAGTTTCAGCCTACAGTTCATAACCAACAAGTTATGGTCAGAGTCTATATCTGCCCCTGGGTATGTCTTGCAGTTTAGGACCTGGTTCCGGAATCTATGTCTTACCATTATAAAATCTATCTGATACCTTCCTGTGTCTCCTGGTCTCTTCCATGTATACAACCTTCTTTTGTGATTCTTAAACCACGTGTTTGTTATGATTAAATCATGTTCCGTGCAAAATTCTACCAGGCGACTTCCTCTTTCATTCCTCCTGCCCAGTCCATATTCGCCTACTATTTTTCCTTCTCTTCCTTTTCCTACTACCGAATTCCAGTCTCCCATAACAATTAAGTTTTCCTCTCCCTTTGTGACTTATGGAATTAAATTATGAAGAATTATTCTTTTCTTTTGAGAATTTCTTGTGAAATCATAGAGGTAGTCAACAGTGATGTCTTCTTCTAATCAAAAGCTAAAGCCTTTAAAGGTAAACAAAAGCTGAAAGAGACGGAAAAGGGAGATTTTCATCTACAATGGCTATTCTGCTTCAGGTGGCTTGTATTTAATTAATGAATGGAACTCTCTTTTTTGCACTGACAGTCGTCACGCTTCAGTGAGGCATTTCGTGTTAATTAAAACTGTAAAATGCTAATTCTTCAAGATCGTTGGCGAAGTATTGATTAATTTTATCTCATTATTCTTCAGGATTCGTTACGGTTCGTAAAGGACAATTCATTACTCTAGTTGTGCGTATCATCAACTCTAATTAACTGATGTGTGATGTACTCACCGTGCCATTTCAACGCTCTTGTCATAGTTGGACGGTCTTACACGATGGTGAACCAACAACAGAATTCATGATTTGAGATAATTGAGTTTTAAGTTCCCGACACTACTGTAAATCGGATAAATTACTTTGCTATTCAAATTGGAGTAAATTACATTCATTATACATATTTCTCAACATTTCTTTCTTTTTCAAACACGAAGCATAAATAATTAATAACAAATAGTTTTGTTACCTTAGTTCATGAACAGAATTTGGTACATATTTTTGAAGTTATTTGTGTCTTAATACTGGCCTTTTACAAGTTTAAGTAATCAAAAGGTCTTCAAAATATGTAGATCGTTAAACATTTAAAACCAATAGTAATTTATTTGTATGCATTGAGTATTTTTTTGAATTTTTCCTTAAACATGGTCACACCATTCACCCACAATCATCTTCACTAGAGTCTCCTGCTTCTTGGCTGCTGCTTGGTAAACTATTATAATATTAGGAATAGGAAATGTTTAATCATTTCGACCGTTTCAGGGCACTGAAATAAATTCAATGGCAAAGATGAAAATTTGTGCCAGACTGAGATTCGAACTCGGATTCCCGCTTTGGGCCAGCGGTCGCCTAAACCAATTAGGCTATCCCTTCCAACCAAAATTCTCACCTTGTAGCAGACTACGATTGTAGAGCCCGCCGCCCATTTGATTCCAAGAGATAATTAATGCGATTTCTCATATGCCAGACGGAACCAACTCCATTAGCGCGTCTGTGTAAATGAGCTAGGTTTCACTGGACATCACATAATGCACTCCATTGTGCATAGTTCGTAGATTAGTACTTTTTTCTATGCTTAAGACATAAATGGCAGCACCTCAATGATTCGAGTAGTTAGTTCAGTCTGGCATATGACAATATGTGAAAATTAAAAGTGTAGAATAGAATCTATATTTCATTATTTAGTAACAAAATTTCAAGAAATTCTATGAATTTACATACCATCACTACTTGAAATACATGGTGAGGGCAAATAATCATCACTTGAACCACTTTCTGCTTCCAAACTACTGTTATTGAGCACATCTGGCATAAATTCAACATGTTGGACCGCCATTTTGACAACTGACTTAGTTCACTTTGCTGAATGAAGTGTTTGTCAATTTTTCAGGCATAGTAGTTCCGACATAGAATATTGTGGGCTGCAATGCCTGGAACATTACGTCAGTCTGGCATGTGAAAGATAGAGTATCGATATAACAAATATGTTAAAAAGTGAACTTCGCCAAATTTGGAGTTAGTTCATTGTGGCGTAAGGTCGTCCAGTTGTATGTAGCTAACTTACATTTAGTCGTTCTAAAAGCCAGTCATTACAGTTAACCACAATATGACAGCAAATTGGTGGCTGCGATTTGTCACTAATATTCTTTACAAATATATTACACGGTGAGTGATTTAACAGTTAAGGACACATTCAAAACACTTTTTCCAAAGAAATTACTTAATTTAGGATTACCCGAACAGGAGATGAGAATACGTTAATCTACAATTTTGGTATATCTCCAGCGAGCTGTGTTCAATTGTAAATTGTCATATTTATTGATACGTACAGCTTCCTCCTCATGTATGAGGAGGGTACTCTGGATGTCTTCGCAGCAGTTATTTTCAAATGTTTGTCAATTTGTCACTACAGTTTTGTAAAATTTTAGCAAAATGCAAGAATACCTTCAGATGGTCCATAAAATCACAGGCAGTTGAGTTAAAAGTAATTGTAAAAGTGTAATGACTGTCGGGATGTATTATTAGTCGACTGTAGGATTTGTGATAAATCTTCTGAGTTAGTGACTTTCGTAAGGTACCTAAGTCTTTGCGTCCAGTGAATCCTACAGCAAAAGACAGAAGTTATAGGTGTAAGTAGATGTCAGGTTGAAAGTCACTGAAAGAACTCGATTGTTTAGATAACAAAGTGTTCTTCTTATTTTCCCCTACTCTTTGATCATCTTCATTCACCTCACTTTTCTTTTCAATATTGTGTATGATGTTTCGTATTTACGAATAATTTTTTTTTTTCTATTTAATTTTTAAATGCCCATAATGCGCAAATACAAATCACTGTTACATTAGCCCTAGTTGTGTTACAGACATTTTTTTCTACCTTTTTTACACGGCATCGTTCATAGTGTTCGTTGCACAGTTCACATACACAGTTTCATTTGTTCAAATGTTTGTATAGCTTACGGGAGTTAACTACGGGATCATCAGTCTCTAAACTTACAAACTACTTATGAACTAACTAATACAAAGGACGGCACAAATATCCATGCCCGAGGGGGGATTCGAACCCCCGACCGTAGTGGCCGTGCAGACCGTCACTGGAGCGCCTCAGTCCCCTCGGCCACCGCGGCCGGCAGTTCCATTTGGATGGTGGTAATTCTTGTTTCGACAAAATTTGTAGTGGAAGCCATGGGCAGTATATCGTGTTATTACATGTCGTAGTTTGCCTCTTTCCATTCTTCTGCCAGCATGGCGTCAGTTGAATAGAAGTCGTTCCAGATAGAATTCAGCTTTTCTGTTAAACTTGGGTTCGTTCGTATTTCTCGGTGTTGGCACGAGCATTTGGATTCTGAAGGATAAGGCCAGTCTTGAAGGAGCTGTCTTCCCGATGCCTAGGATTCGGTTATGTAGCGAGGCTTTATTTTTCCAATGCTATGAGGGCATTGACTTTCAGTTTGTCCCAGATCATGTGGATTCCATAACTTGCTATTGGTGCTACGGCCGCTCTAATGTTATCGCTGTTTTTGTTGAGACTTTTTGAGGGTATTGGATATTGTAAATGAGATGGAGATAAATTACTTTGCAGTGGAGTGTGCGCTGATGTGGAGCTTCGTGGCAGATTAAAACTACGTGCCAGACCGCGACTCAAACCCATGAACTTTGTCTTTCGCGGGCAATTGCTTTAACTAAAGGAAGATTGTAATAAGGACATATTGTAGGAAATATTATAGTCAATTACATTTACCATCGCTTATAACAGGAGGCGTGGGGATGTATAGATTTGGAGAATTACTTCCTAAACAGTGGTTTACAAACACGTCTCGTGCAGTATGACAATTTTCTGCCCTGGAGCAGATTTGCAGATATAAATAACCATCATCTTGTCTGTCTGTAAATCTATTGGACCAAACTACGTGGTCATCAGTCCGTAGGTAACAAACTACGTAAACCTATGTAAACTAACCTACGGACAAACACACACACCAATGCCGCAGGGAGGACTCGAACCTCCACGGCGAACAACCGCGTGCTCCGAAGCAACACATCTTGAAACACATTATGGAGTGACAGCAACTCAAAGAGTAGGAGCCTTTGTGACTAAAGGCGAGTTCGTTTCATTTTACACAAGTAAATTCTAAGCTGAATACGAGCAACTAGCTGTATGACGTCTTTTGCTTCAAATGAGCTTTCCTTTTGCATGAGTGAATAGTGATAATTTATCCTGAGACACACAGTACTAAGAACGACGTTTTTGTGTGTGTGTGTGGAGCCATTTGCTGATGTCGTGCATAATCTGTTGCTCTCATAGGATTATGCGCATCCTTAGTCGGTCTGCCCAGTCAGCAAGTAGCGGCAGAACAGCATGGAAGGAAGCGGCGAGGAAACTGCGCCGCGGGCAGAGTGGGCCCTTAAGTAATTTTCTGGCTCCCACTTGCAGCTGCCTCGCACGAGCCCCACTATAAAGCGCGCTCTTTATGGAGGGCGCTAGATGCTTCGTTAACGCGGCTGGAAATGCCGCGAGGGATGATGCTGTACATCCGGAAAGAGTACTTTGCAGGTACATTTCATAAAGGTAACCGCCGTGTTGATGGTTGCAGCTTTAGTAGGAACGACGAGGTCTCACGCATTGAGACTCCCACGCGTGTTTTGAAAGTTGAGTGTGTCGGTGTCAAAACCAAACGACAAAGTTTATGTCAAGTTAATGCAATACTGTAATTTTTTTTGTAATTTGATTTCATAATGGAGATCGTGCTTGCCTACCTCAATATTGTAATACAATCATATTTCCAGCTTGCTGGGAGGTATGAAGTATTTATTTAAAAAATTACACATTGTTTTCGTTCCCACGATGGAACATAATCAGTGCAGAATGCAAGTAATGAAGAATCACGTACTCAGCAATAAAAATAAATAAATAAATAAATAAATAAAATAATATAAAAAAACAGTCAGATTCATAAAATAACTCAAAAGGTGTTACAAGTGCATGTCACAATTTTTAAAATTTTAAATGAAACATATATGTTTCAATAAAATTAAATTAAATTATGATCGGAAACAGTAGTGTGTGAGTGTGGATACTCGTTGCCTCTGTTTGTATGCACATGTAACAGTGCCTGTCTAGATTGGTACAGCACTGTGAATGTCTGTAGTTCAACTAAGAGTATATATTATAATTAATCAGCCTGGGTTCGACTGATAGCAATGTGTGTTGCCCTGTTAGTGCGCTTATCTAGAACACGAGTCTGGTTAAATCATTAATGATAAGTACGGTTGTAGCTCAAGATGGTATTCGTTAATTAGACAACAAATACTTCATAAAGTAAACAAAATACAGACCAAAGTTTGACACGAATGTGATGCCGAAAATATATGTGATCATGGGTGGAACAACAGACAATTTCTAACAGTGAGTGATAATAGCAGAATAACATGTTAGGATATGGAACAGTAAAAACAGTAAAGTTGACAATATGAAAGAAAAACAACGAGTGAATAATAATAATCACGCTGTCAGAAACACATGCTCATATATCAAATGAAAAGAAATTCTTGTGTAACCAGCCGACAGTAGGAGGATTTATGGAAATGTTTCATCCTCGTTGCTGATAATGATACTCCTGCCCGATAGTCCGTAGACTACGAATTAATTAGGCACATGATCAATGGCAACCGAAATCTATTTGAACATGCTTATGCGCTCGTCACGTGGTTTCTCTCTGCAATATAACTACCCCCCTATCATTCACACACGCATATTATTTACTAGGATACTATATTCAAAACCCCTTGATGTGTTACAAAGATAATATTGTTTCCTTAACACATTAAACCACTCCCATGAACCACAGACATTGCCGAGGTGGGGTGGATTGCGTGCCTCAACGATACAGATAGCCGTACCGTAGGTGTAACCACAGCGGGGCTGGGGGGGGGGGCGGTATCTGTGGAGAGGCCAGACAAACGTGTGGTTCCTGAAGAGGGGCAGCAGCCTTTTCAGTAGTTACAGGGGCAACAGTCTGGATGATTGACTGAGCTGGCCTTGTAACATCAGCTAATGTGACTTTGCCACACAGCTACTGCGAACGGCTAAAAGCAAGGGGAAACTACAGCCGTTACCTTTCCCGAGGACATGCAGCTCTACTGTATGAACATAAGATGATGGCATCATCTCGGGTAAAATATTACAGAGGTAAAATAGTCCCCCATTCGGATCTCCGGGCGGGGACTACTCAGGAGGATGTGATCATCAGGAAAGACAATACTGGCATTCTACGGGTCGGAGCGTGGAATGTTAGATCCCTTAATCGAGTAGGAAAATTAGAAAATTTAAAAAGGGAAATGGATAGGTTGAATTTAGATATAGTGGGAATTAGTGAAGTTCGGTGGCAGGATGAACAGGATTTCTGGTCAGGTGAGTACAGGATTATAAATACAAAATCAGTTGGGGGTATCACAGGAATAGGATTGATAATGAATAAGAAAATAGGAATGCGGGTAAACTACTATGACCAGCACAATGATCGCATTATCATTGTCAAGATAGATACGAAGCCAACACCGACAACAGTAGTACAGGTTTATATGCCAACTAGCTCTGCCGATGCTGAGGAAATCGAAGAAATATATGAGGAGCTAAAGGAAATTATTCAGACAATTAAGGGAGAGGAAAACTTAATTGTTATGGGAGACTGGAATTCGGTAGTAGGACAAGGAAGGGAAGGAAAGATAGTAGGTGATTATGGTCTGGGGAAAAGGAATGAAAGAGGAAGCCGCCTGGTAGAATTTTGCACAGAACATAATTTAGTTCTAACAAACACCTGGTTCAAGAATCACAAAAGAAGGTTGTATACGTGGAAGAGACCAGGAGACACCGGGAGATACCAGATAGATTTATAATGGTAAGACATAGATTTCGGAACCAGGTTTTACAGTGTAAGACGTAACCAGCGGCAGATATAGACTCTGACCATATCTTGTTGGTTATGAACTGTAGACTGAAACTGAAGAAACTACAAAAAGGTAGGAAAATAAGGAGATGGGACCTGGATAAATTGAAGGAGAACCTGAGGTTCTTAAGAATTTCAGAGGGAGCTTTAGGCAACAATTGACAGAAACAGGGGTAAATAAAACAGTAGAGGAGGAATGGGTAAAATTGAGAGATGAAATAGTTCAGGTAGCAGAGGACAAAATAGGTAGGAAGGTAAGACCTACAAAAAAATTCTTGGATATCACAGGAGATACTGAATTTAATCGATGAAAGGAGAAAATATAAAAATGCAGTAAATGAAACAGGCAAAATGGAGTACAGACGACTAAGAAATGAGATTGACAGGAAGTGCAAAATGGCTAAGCAGCAGTGGCTAGAAGGCAAATGCAAGGATGTAGAAGAATGTATAAATAGGGGAAAAATAGATACAGCCTACAGGAAAATAAAAGAAATATTTGGTGATAAGGAAAACAGCTCTATGAATATCAAGGACACTGATGGAAAACCAGTTCTCAGCAAAGAAGGGAAAGCTGAAAGTTGGAAAGAGTATATACAGGGGCTCTACAAAGGAAATGAACTTCGAGACAATATTGTAGGAAGGAAAGAAGATGTAGATGAAGATGAAATAGGTGATACTGTACTGAGAGAGCCCTGAAAGAGCTAAGTCGAAACAAGGCCCCTGGAGTAGATGATATTCCCTCAGAACTACTGAAGTCTCTGGGAGAACCAGCCATGACAAACCTGTTTCGCCTGGTGTGTAAGATGTATGAGACAGGCGAAGTACCCTCAGACTTTAAGAAAAATGTTATTATCCCCATTCCAAAGAAATCAGGTGCAGACAGTTGTGAAAACTACAGAACCATCAGTTTAATAAGTCATGGTTGCAAAATATTAACACGAATTATATACAGAAGGATGGAAAAGCTGGTTGAAGCCGACCTCGGGGAAGATCAGTTTGGGTTCAGGAGAAATGTAGGAACACGGGAGGCAACACTCACTTTACGGCTTATCCTAGAAGATAGATTAAGAAAAGGCAAACCTACATTTCTATCTTTTGTAGATCTGGAGAAGGCTTTTGACAATGTTGATTGGAATAAACTCTCTAAAGTTCTGAAGCAAGCAGGAGAAAATATAGGGAGCGTAAGGTTATTTACAACTTGTACAAAAACCAGACAGCGGTTGAAGAGTTGAAGGGCATGAAAGGGATGCAGTGGTAGGAAAGGGAGTAAGACAGGGTTGTAGTCTTTCTCCATTGTTATTCAATTTGTGCATTGAGCAAGCCATAAAGGAAAGCAAGGAGAAATTTGGTGAAGGAATTAAAGTTCAGGGGGAAGAATTAAAAACATTGCTTTTGCCGACGACATAGTAATTCTGTCAGATACAGCAAAGGACCTGGAAGAGCAATTGAACGGAATGGACGGCGTGCTGAAAGGAGCATATAAGATGACCATTAACAAGAGCAAAACTAGGGTAATGGAGTGCAGTGTAAGAAAATCAGGTGATGCTGAAGGAATTAGTTTGGGAAACGAAGCAATAAAGGAGGTAGATGAGTTTTGTTACTTGGGCAGTAAAATAACAATTGATGGTCGCAGTACAGAGGATATAAAATGCAGAATGGCAATGGGTAGAAAAGCGTTCTTGAAAAAGAGAAATTTGTTAACATCGAATATTGATTTAAGCCTAAGGAAGTCCTTTCTGAGGGCATTTGTATGGAGTGTTGCCTTGTATGGGAGTGAGACATGGACGATAAACAGTGCGGACAGGAAGAGGATTGAGGCTTTTGAAATATGGTGCTACAGAAGAATGCTGAAGATTAGGTGGGTAGATCGCGTAACCAGTGAGGAGGTACTGAACAGAATTGGGGAGAAAAGAAATTTCTGGCATACCTTGACTAAAAGAAGGGATAGATTGGTAAGACACATTCTTAGACATGAAGGAATTGTGAATCTAGCATTGGAGGGAAGTGTGTGGAGTAAAAATCGCAGAGGAAGACCAAGAGATGGGTACAGTAAGCAGATTCAGACAGATGTAGGTTGCCGTTCTTATGTGGAGATGAAGAGCCTTGCTCAGGATAGGGTATTGTGGAGAGCTGCATCAAACCAGTCTCCGGACTGAAGACCACAACAACAACAACAACACATTAAAAAACCTAACAATTACTTAGTACTTAATAGTAACATTCGTTCCCAGTCCGGGGTTCGAATCCCCCCTCGGACATGGATGTTTGTGCCGTCTTTAGTATAAGCTAGTTGATAAGTAGGTTGTAAGTTTAGGGACTGATGATCCCGCAGTTAAGTCGCATAAGCTTTACAAACATTTGAATTTTGAATTTGGAGTCTCATTGCGTATCAGTTGGTGCGGGCAACTGAAAAAAACATATATACATATAGAGCCTACAGTCGTCTAATAATTGTGATAATTATGGAAAAGTAAGACATACTTACGTAAGACATCTTTACCAGAAATAGATATATTCGGTAAAAATGTCTGCGCACGGGACGACAGCAGAGAAAGAACATACGAGATTCGTACACTGATGATTAAGCAACCAATACGGGCTCTAACATGCAGTGCTCTTTTCTATCACAAATATGTACATTTACACGAAGTTTCTTGGTAACAGACAGCAAAAAAGAAGCAAAATTATAGGAAAATTCCGATTAGCCTACGGACTTATTCACTTTCAACTAAGTAACTTTCTTGAACTATTTATTCCTTCTTTTCCTATGTAACCCCACCGTACGTTGAATCCTTGTTGGGGGTATCTTTAAATATTATGTTCTTTGGAGAAAGTTTTTTGAAGTGCGACTTGAACGTGGTAGTGAAATTTGTGAATAATGATAACAACATCGGTGACGTGTATATAAAATGGCCTTCAACTTACGAACAGTGTCTGAATTTTGAACCGTGGCTAAACTGTGGCACGAAAAGCCCTTTAACTTTGAACTGTGTCTTAACTGTTATTGAATTGTGTCATTGCTGTACAGAACAGTGGCACGTTGGGTAAAAGCCTTCAACGAAGGTCGGGAAACTGTTGCAGACAAGCATCGGGCCTGTCGTCCTACCATCTCTGAAGAAGAAATGCATTCTGTGATCGACGCCAGACGATTCGTGAGCTCGTCCACGAAACCGGATTAGTGCATACGACTGTGCTTCGCATCCTGAAGGAACGTCTGGGCGTGTGAAAAATTGGAACACGATGCTTTCTGCATGAATTGACGGAAATCCAGAAATGAATGCTGCTCTGACGCACTTGGAGCGCTATAAGCGCAATGTAGAGCCTTTCTTACGCCGTATCGTAACACTGGATGTGACATGGAGCACATCGTACGAGCCAAAACTGAAATTCCAATCCCATGAATGGCGTCATTATGGGTCGCCGCGAAAATGCGTCAGAGCCCCACTATAGTGAAGGTTAAGGTGATTCTCGTGTACGACTGTGATGGTGTTATCATAACGCATTACTTTGGAGCATCACCTGCAGTCAGCTGAGCGAAAGAAGCGACAACACTTTCTGCGCAACCCACCCATCATTTTGCACGACAATGCACGGACGCAATCTTCTGTCTTCTTATGTGAGCTGCTTATCGCCCAAACCGAGCTAGATGGAGCTGAGGTAATGCACTCGCGTTTGGAAGGACGCCGGTTCAAAGCTGTGGCTGGTGTGTTCAGTCGATGTGACTGGGAAGTACTGTACCTTGCACCATACTCTTCGGACTTAAGTCCTTGAGACTTTCATTTGATACCGAAGATGAAGGACCCACTTCGTGTCATTCGCTTCAGAAGTATTACAGATTCGACGTGCAGTAGACCGCTCCATTCGCACTGTCAACAGAACAGGCCCTGCTAACGGAATACTACGCCTTCCGTTTCGCTGCCAGTAGTTTCTACATAACGCTGGTGACCGCCTTGAAGGACAGTAACATGTGAAACATGTAAGGCTTTTATATCAGCTGTGAATAAGTAGTTGCGAACCCTCGTAATACACAACGACGCCACTATAGCCGCGGTAGAGTAGCCGAGCGGTCTAAAGTGTCTCGCTGCGGAGAGTGCGGTTGCTCGCCGTGGAGGTTCGAGTCCTCGCTGGGGCATGGGTGTGTGTGTTTGTCCTTAGGTTAGTTTACCTAGGTTTAAGTAGTTTCTAAGCTACGGACTGATGACCACGCAGTTTGGTCCGATAGATTTACAAACAGTTGAACATTTTACACCACTATTCTCGAGTTTGCTTGTTTTTATTTTGTTTTGTGTGGGCTCGAATGCCTCTTCCTGGCGTAAGGCACCAGTGAAGTTCAGTATTGGGTTACGGAGCAGCAGCTTTTGAAAGCACCGACAGCACGTAGCACCTCCTGTGCCGCGGCGGAGCGGCCGAGCGCAGTTAGGCGCTATGCTACGATACGCGAGGCCGTTCTCCGTCGGGGGCTCGAATCCTCCCCTCGGGCATGAATGTTTGTGCCGTATTTACTTATTTCATGTTTGTAAGTTTAGGGACTGATGACCCCCAGTTAATTCCCATAAGCTTTACAAACTTTTCATTTGAACATTAAGGGGCGCCCGGACTGTGAGGGGGCTTACATGTAGCCGTTTATTTCGCATATCAATATATTATGTGATAAAGAAGTTTTCTTGATTGGAGTACTGTGTTACGCAATAGTAGAAAGGGTGTGAGAGACAGTAGATGAGCTTGTATCCCGTGGGAAAGCTCCGCCCCTATTGCAAGTAGAGATCTGATTGGCTCCCGCCTATACTAGTTGTCCGCCAAAACTTTAAGCTTCTCTTATTAATATTTAACTTTCCTATGTATATTAAAAAATTATCTATATACTTTCTGTAATGCTTTTGTGCTAAGCTATATTCTTGTTAATTCAAAGATTTAATTATTTGAATATTTTGTACTAAGTTGAACAATGTTAGTCTAGAAGTTTCGCTTGGCGCCAAAACGGTGGCTTGTGGCACGCAGCGAGAGGCGGCAGTCAGTCGAGCGCCGACCGCGATACCTTGCACATTCATGTCAGTTCAGTGCGGGCCAGGGATAGTTTTTAAGTTATGCAACGTTTATATTTGTAATATTACTCAGTCTGTATATTTGTGCTTGGATATACACTCGCATTTCTTCAATAAAAAAACAGGAACTGGCATCCTACAAAAGCAAAAGTTATTCGTAGTGCAGTACTTCCTAGCCACATCTCAACACCTCTTTTAGCATCACTTCAAGTACAACGGACGTGCGACCTGTGTGCTTCACCTGCACAATGGGACATCAACTACATCAGAAGACACAAGGTTAGTAAAGAGTGAATTCAGACATGCACTGAAGTTGCATGTCGACACGGCACCTCACGTGCAGTGCTGCCCCGTTTACAAACCAGGGCACTGGCACGAAGTGTGTTGGTAACAACACCGAGGATAGGCGTGAAAGAGGGGAGGTATTTAGGAACTTTGTCAACTATGCACTGATCTTCCCTCTCTGTCTTTTTTAAAATAGAAGCCCCGCCGTAGGACGCATTACACACGGTGATTAGCGGCCAAAGTGCAGACAGACGGTTGGAGTGGTTTCCTGGGCAGGGTTGCGCGGACACTGGTCGATGGATATCGGTCACTGCGTCGCCTCTACCGAGAATCGCTGCCGGCCAGGTCATCCGTTGCTCGTGCCTACCCGTCACAGTCAACATTACGTACACCAAACCTCTAGTCTTCCCAGGCTCCTATTTTACTTGTAATTTAATATGGGGTCCGTCACTGCTGGTCGCTTGCCGTATCTGGAACGTAAAAAATCAGTGTGCCGTCAATTTCGCGAACAAACTGATACCAGGAACTACGCATCTTATCTCTCACACGTACAAAACATTTTCCAATGTCTGATTATGTTTGTTGTGGTCTTCAGTCAGATGACTCGTTATATGAAACTGTCACGGATACCCTTTCCTGTGAAAACGTCTTCATCTCTGAATAGTCACATCCATTTGAACCTTTTTATTGCTTTGTGGCGTCTCTCTCTGCGATTTTTTACTCCCACTCCTTCTGCCAGTACACACACGCTTCACCTGAATACTGTACTGGAGTGTTCAATCAGCCAGTCCTTTCTTTCAGTCAAGCTATACCTTAATTTTCTATTCTCCCTAAAACTAATCAGTTAGTCCTCATTAGTGACCTTCCCAAATTATCTTCCCATCCAAAGATCAGCATTCCGCTGTTGAACCACATTTCAAAATCTTCCGTCCTCTTCTTATGTCAGCTGCTTATCGCCCAAGCCGAGCTAGTTGGCGCTGAGGTAACGCACTGGACTCGCGTTTGGGAGGACGCCCGTTCAAACCCGCCTAGGCCATCCTGAGTTGTTAATGTTGTTTTTAGGTGGCAGTCTACAGCCGCGATGTACTTTGAAAAATCATTCTTGTGCACAGAGCTGTTACTCTTATTTTCTTTGCTCTATCGGTTTCGGCAATTGCTGCCATCTACAGGAGATTCAAATATTCACTTGTCTGATGATGGCCTAATAAGCCGAAAATCGATTCACAAAATAAACAGTACCGTGTATTTTAATCTTCATAGTAAAAGTTATGATCAAATGAAGAAACACTTTCAAAAATGAAATTGTGTTTGAAAAACATGGTTTCCTAAAATGTTTGTTAAACTTAAGGGACTTAACTGGGGGGCATCAGTCCCTAAACTGACAAACTACCTATGAACTACCTTATGCTAAACACGACACAAACATCCATGCCCTAGGGGGATTCGAACCCCCGACCGTAACGACTGCGCAGACTGGCGCGCCACAGACCGCTCGGCCATTGCGGCCGGCCATAATTTCCTATTGTAAATTCAGCAAACTGGAATATGTTTCAGAAATTAAGATAACAGATACCGGTACGTTCGCAAAATGTTTCTTCAATTTATTTGATAACACGGCGATCGGTTTCTATGTACTCTCAGATCATCATCAGACCGATTCCTCTGTAAAATAAAAGACAACCGTCATCAAATGCCAATAGATGGCACTTATTTCTTAGGCAGATAATTTCGATTTACTGTTTAATACTTTCAATTTATCTTCACTAGTGACATGGGAATTCTACTTTATAATTAACACAATGCCTTTTATACCCACTACGAATTATTTAAATTTTCACCTTATCTCTTACTGTATGACGCACCTCATCAGTTCACAATGCGCTGATACTTCAGTCGATGGTCGGGGCTTATCCTTCATAGCTCGCAGCGTTGTATCTTGTTCAGCAGTCACCGGACGCTCACCGCCTCGGCATCAACGATGGAGTATACTGTCTTATTTAATTTTACTATTCATGCTTGTAAAATATTGTAGACATTATTTGTTGTACTTGTTGCCCTCTACAGCATGTTTTCTTTTATTTTGCAGACAAATCTGTCTGATGATGATCTCAGAGTAGATCGAAACCGATCACACTATTACCAAATAAATTGTAAAAAATAAAAAAGTAAAAATAAAAATAAAGAAAAAAAGAAATAAAAATTTGCGATCGTGACATTTTCGATTCTGAAACTTTCAAAAACGATGTAAAATTGATAGTTTTGTTGCCGTATTGAGGAAAATTTTTTATTGATGTTGTTCATGTAAAATATTTTCGTTATCTCCTGTGGATGGCAGCAATTGCCGAAAAATTGAGCAAAACAAATAATAGAATTTTACAGCTCTAGGCACAAGAATGATTTTTGGAATACAGCCTGTGTTGGGTTTTCCACAATTCTCTAGATCACGCCAGTCCGAGCCGTGCTCCAATGACCAAGACGTCGACGAGACGTCAAACATCTTTCCTTCATCATCCGCATTTCACCCGCGTATCAGATGGATTGGGCCTGAAACGTATTTCGCCGCAGCTCACATCCTCCCTCGGCCACAGGCATGGGCGTTGTCCGAAGCGTAAGTTAAAGTAGTTTGTACGTCTAGGGACCGATGACAACTGCAGTTCCGTGCATTAGGTTTCGCAGTCATTTCAACATTTGACAGGTTTGCAAGTGTTGAATTAGTACTGAGTGATGGATCAATAAATACAGTCTCGAAGGCTTCTTAACTCTGATTCCGCCAATGAGCTTTCACAAGGAGGCCTAATGGGTATAGGATTTTAGAATTTCACCGGCCGCGGTGGCCGAGCCTTCTGCGGCGCGCAAGTCACGGTCTGCACGGCCATTACGGTTGGGGGTTCGAATCATCCCTCGGCATGGATAGTTGTGCCGTCCTTAGTATTAGCTAGTTCATAAGTAGTTTGTAAGTTTAGGGACTGATGACCCCGTAGTTAAGTCCCATAATCTCTACAAACATTTGAAATTTTTTTTTAGAATTTCTTTATATTTAATGTATGTGACGTTCATAATTTAAGTACCAATCAGCCAAAGCCATTCGACGCAACTTTAAAAAATTCTTGAGAAAATCGACTTTGAAATTTTGCAAAGTGCACGGGGGTAAGTACCTGTAATTAGAACGGTTGCTGCATCTGTCTGTTTAGCCCAGTTGATGCCGGGCACCGTGGCTCAGCGCGCCCGGTCAGAGGGCTGAACGCTCTCTGTAATAAAAAAAGCTCATCCAAATGGTCAACGAAGGACCAAGTACGAACAATGGTAACGAGCGACAATCATAGATCTACATGAAGAAAAAAAGAAAAAAATAATTCTTTTCTTTTTCGCATTCACTTATATACAACATTTTCGGATCTCTAATTCCACGTGTTGCGTTAATTTTTGTTTATGTGTATGTAGACGAGTTGAAAACTTTGTCATCACCTAAAAGGGTAGTTGAGTAGAACAGCTTCTTGGAAAGCCATCAGTATCTAAGGAGATGACTTTCCAAGTACAGTACCGTAACTCTTCACAAACTGAACAAAATGTTCAAATGTTTGTAAAACTATCGGATCGAACTGCGTGGTCATCAGTCAGTAGCTTTCAAACTACTTACACTAAGGTAAACTAACCTAAGGACAACATACACACCCATACCCAAGGGAGGATACGAAACGTCCGACGGCGAGCAACCGCGCGCTCCGCAGCGAGGCGCGTTAGACCGCTCGGCTACTCAACCGCGGCACAAATTGAACAATGAAAGACTACCGTCATCAACTAATAGTGAAGCCAATAAAGCCAAAGTAAAAAATGTAACTTATGTCTTTTGATTGACTATCATTATTAACAACCTTCCATAATATATAGAAAATTACGAATAAACTAAAACACGTGTACTTTTCTTGAAAATTACCATTAGATATTATAATTGTGTAAGTATTCGAACACAACTGAATTTTTTTTTTAAATTGACTTAACAGGACTCGAACCACTGACCCTGAGCTACACGTTCAGATGCAGCAATTCTTTTAATTATTGGTACTTACTACGTACGTATTCTCTGCGAAACTTTAAAGTCGTTATTCTCAAAAAAAAAAAAAAAAAAAAAAAAAAAAAAAAAATTACTGTTGCGTCGAATGGCTTTGGCTGATGGTTATTTAAGTTCTGAACTTCACGTAACATAGATATAAAGAAATTCTATAATCCGATAACAATGTGGTCTCCTTGTCAGACACGTAGTAGTATTCGTAACGCACCCCCTCTGAATGCAGAAAATTATATTTCCAACAGTCCTTAAACTTCACATGAAATTATATGCGCCGGCCTATGCAAGTGTCAAAAAACAATTCTGTTTTAACTATCGCCTATTCCGAGTTGGCCACCGCAGGGCGCAACACTTCTGTACTATTGCAAAAGAATATGTTAAGCGCCTTTGAGCTAAATTCCAGTCCTTTTTGTCACAATCAGACACCAAGGTAACCTTCTGTTCAACACATGTCAATAGCTACAGTGGCATTGAGGTACAAGGTGTCAATCAGCGTTGAAACATCAATGTTAGTACATGGTGTCACCTACGCAAATGCCGCACTATTTGTGGCTTCCATTCGATCACTCACATGCCGAATTTGTCTTGGGATACATTTTCAAACGCCAGAACGACCTGATCACATCATTCTGTAAGAGTTGTGGGTTGACGAATTCAAAGTGTCAGTTGTCATCCCATCACATCCCACAGATGCTCAATTGAAGACAAGTTCGTGCAATTTTTAGATGACCATTACCCTGTTTCATTATCACATCACCTTCATGTTGCAAAAATGGCAAAAGAACACGTTTTACAACATCCTGCACATTCCGAGAATTCTCTCCACAAACGTCGAAAGTGACCGTAAGGTCTTCGGTGGAGCCAGTGTTTCTTGGACGAGGGCATTCTACGATGCAGCGATCACCAGGTTACCCTTCAGGCCGCCTTCTCCGCACGGTTTGACGGCGGCCGTCCTCGATCTATATCAGCCCCAGTAAGAGGAAGCTCCCATTTTGGTACAAAGCATCCCGTATAAAATACACTATGTCCATAATTATTACTTCACATAAGTTACGTCGTCCGGAATGCTATGCATCGCCGTCGCATGGCCCGCTGTTGTACGATAAACTGTAGGGAATACCATCGATCCGCAATTTCACGTGACCAAAGCAATGAATATCGTTGCGAAATTGAATCGGAATATCCACCCTGTGCGTCAATTCTCCGAAAAGCCCATCCCACCAATCGCATGGCCGCAATCCGACCTCTTTAAAACTCTCTTAGGTGGCTGTAGGAAGTAAGAGTACGTTTCCAACAAATGGTAATAGTGCTCTGCTATACCTGAATTTGACCCCCTATTTCTTTATTGTAAATGGGAAGCTACATGTCAGATATTCTAATTTACACCAAACTGTTTCAGTTCATGGATTATCGCTCGCTTTACCACTTTTTAATTAGGTCCTTCGTAAAGTTTCCAAACAACACATGGTATTAAAAAAAGTCACACGACGAGACAGAGAAATAAATATAAACATTATGAAACCAAGGAATAGCGCTCAGATTATTCAGCCAGTGACTATAACCAAAAACAAATAAAAATTTGATTCAGAAATAAGGTGTCGTTGGCACTTGTATGGAGGCGCTGCTATACGTCCGCAGAACGCACCTCACAAGTGCTGGGTGCTTTTGAAGTCGGGGAACTGACGAGCCACTTCGGCCACCGAATGTCCTCTGGCTGAAAGAACTCCTCCAGCTGCACCGTCCAATGCGGCCGCGCACTCCTTTCATAAAAATACCGTCGACCGAGTGCAGCCCTAAAAATGGCTCTCGGTGGGAAAGAGTATGTGCTTCCAACGGCGTAGGCCGATTAGTTAACACAGTGGTGACAGAAGTCAAAGTTTAGCGTTAGGTACAGTTAGAGATTTTGCATACACAACATGCAAGGAACAAAAGTAATGAAATATGGGTGTTAGGTTGAATCCTTAATTTGGGGGTAAATACAGTTATAGCACTGAAAATATTTAGTGTTTTGTCATTTTCCCCCATAAAGTATACAAGGGAATACTATGAAAACATTTTTGCTGAGATATAGGTGCTCTGGCAACAGTGTGAGAGGAGTCGTAATTAGAAGGAAAAATCAGCATACATGATCTATGGCGTGACAATCAAATGCCGGCTGTACAGCCAGCATCACGGCAGTAGCGGACCAAAATGGCGTCTTTTATTCCCTTACCAGCCACCTCCGAGGTTTAGCGACAATGTTCCTTGATGCCCGAAACGTATCGCTCATCGTCAGCTCCGTCAGGTCTAGGGGCAGAGATTTATGAGTAAACGTATGGTAATTATGATTAGCAGTGTTTGTCCGTCTTTGCAACTACAATAAAAATGCGATTTTTTCTCACCTGACGCGTTTCGTTTTAATGACTGTAAAACATCTTCAGTTGTCTGTAATAATAGAAATCTACAGTTTGTTTTGTTTTTAGATCGAAAACAGTTCTTAAACGGACCATGAAAAGTTGCACTACTGTTTGTTACTTACGGAAATTTTGTCTTCTTTTCGCTTCACATCATGGACTGCCGGTCTGTTTCATGCAGTACCGCCGGTTCTTCATGCTGTGTCGTTTTTTCACTACTTTCACTGTTACTTTGCACTGCTCATAGTTGTTTTCCACAGATCAGAAGTGTTTGTTTTTGTTTTCACTGATTCTGCACAGTGTGTTAATGGAGTGTTGCCAACCTCACAAATGTAGTTATTTTTCTATGTTTTATTATAAAACAACTACGGACATTATGGCCACACAAACGAAGAAACGTATGGTACGTCGCCTGTGTAGGCTTTTTTTGCGATTTCGTCAGACTGTCCGTGTGAAAAAGTGATGAAATGACGAGTGATGTCTCAAATCGACTCCACATTTATATATTTCCCGGAAGCTTCGAACACTGTACCTCCAAGCAGCTTCTAATGAAACTGCGTGTTTACGGAATGTCATAACGGGCGCTGCCATTGGATTTTCGATTTTCAGTCACAGTTCCTACCAATTTATTGAATGTCATGGAACAAAATGGAAGTGATACCTGACGTTCCTGAGGGAAGTGTTACAGGATCACTATTGTTCCATATTTTTATAAACGACTAGCAAACCCGGCAACGCTTCGCAGTAGCTTCTCCCTATGTCTATCTCTTCCTTTCCCTTCCTTTGTCCATCTCCTCCTCCCCGTACCTTCACACCACTCCCTCTTACCCCACACCATATCCATCTCCTTCCCTTCCTCTCTGCGTCTATATCATCTCCCCTTTTTAAATCCATTTCATTCCCCCGTACTCCGTCTTCTCCTTCCAAACTCTCTGATCTTATTTATTGTTATTGAAATCGGGAACTTGATTGGGGATAGAAGTCAAAATAGACAGGTAAATCAATTAGAAACGGGTTATTAGAGAGACGTTTCGAGCTGTTCTATCTGTGAGGTTAGTAGCTTCAATGGCCGCATGTTTAATGGTTGCATTGTACGAACAGGTATGATTATAAGTGTAGGCATAAAAACCTTTCCTGCTTTATGTTAAAAATGACTGGGAAGAAAGAAACAAAACCGCACATGTTTACAGCACAACTTAGCATATTTTTATCGCAGCGAGAAGTATAGAAACGTTTCTTATAATACCTGTATATCATTTTTTATTTGGATTAGATACACAGTTATTGTAGCGTGATCATACTTCAATGATAGAAATTCCACATGATACTAAACAATGAATTGAAATAAAGTAAGTGGGATGGAAATGCAACGTTTCGAAAGTCTGTGTGTTGCGTTCATTTCTTGTCTTATTTGTAATCTAATTGAAACAAGATTAACAACATTGCTACATACGGTTAAAATTTTACAATCCGCGACACAAGCGTGGTATAGCTATGTTGGCAACAGGTGTTGGATCGTGGGAATGAAGCCGACCAATCGTGGCAAACCTTGAGATAGCCAATGAAATTTTAGATGGTGACACTTTGCTCCTAAGCCAACTGATGCATCCGCCGCGTAATCGACTGCTGGATTGTATATGTACCCCAAGCATTCAATCATAATTGCCACGCGTGGGCGTCTGTTTTGTCGACGACCCAAATTATTTCGTGCGTAAACTGCAACTGAGGGAGTCGAACTCTACTGTACCCTTCGTTTCAGACTCATAACGGATCGCACTTCAGAATTTCTTTTCGATTTACCTCCAAGCGCTGTGTACAATCTTCGTCGGTCTCATTGACTACGGTCACGTAAAAAGATTGCGTTGCACGTACGCCGACTGATATTACGCTGACGCAATGGAGGCATTGCTCTAAAAAATAAACCACGATCTGTAGTTAATTTGTTTGTAACACTCAAAAATACAACGAAATAATATCAGTTCTATCTTTGCAATGCTCCAAAGATATGATCACCACCGATAACTTGGAGGGAAGAATAATACGGAGGGGCTTGTAAAGAAACAACGTTTCATGTTAAATGTGTCCGACAGTTTTAACCTTGTGTGCATAGCGCCATCTCCCTTTTTTTTTATTATTCTTTATTATGGCTTTTGGTGACAGTGACCATACAGCCAGCGGTTATTACATTGACAACATTACAATAGAATTGAGATTCTTACAATGTACAGCACAATATTAATAAGTGTCATACATCATACAGCCTTAGAATAAAAGTAGAAAAATCACATGTAAAGACATAAAACAATACATATTTAACAGTACGACAGATATTTGTAATACAACAAAAGTGCAAAAAGCATAGGACCATACGAGAGGTGCAAAGACAAATAAAAGTCAAAATATAATATAAAATCACTTATGCAGTGTCCCGCTGTGCATGTTCAAGGTAAACACACTAGCTCTAAAATTAGAACTGTATGCCAGTGACTTTGAGGTAGTCCTTCAGTAAAGTGTACTTAAGCTTGTCGAATCCATGAAGGAGGACAGTGACACTTGTGGGGAGGGGGTAACCCCTCGCAACCAGCGTTCGGTAGAATACACTTTGTGCGGCCGTGTACTTGGTGCATGCCAGTATGATGTGGTTGAGATCCGCCACTGCCGTTACATCTTTGTCGCAATACCGAGAAGCGATGATTTTCAAACGGTGTAGGTGGGCAGGGTAACATCCATGCCCCAGTCTCATCCGAATGATAGACGTTGCATGACGTCTACTAAGCGTCATCGACGAAAACCACGGTCGTGAGGAGACATTTGGTTGTATAGCTGCCAGGTGTCCTCCCTTAAACGCTTGAGAGGGGTGCCATTCGTGGTCCCAAGTGCGATAGGCAGCTTTCCGAATCGTCGTTCGTAAGTCTGTATATGGAATCGGCGTGGGGCGGTGTTGTCCTTCCGTAATACTTCTCTTGGCAAGGCGGTCTACTGTTTCGTTATGGGGTATACCTTGATGTCCTTTAATCCAAAGTAAGTGGATGTCTATGCCCACTGTCTGTGCATTTGTTATGGCCTCCAAGACGTCCAATATATATCTATTCGTTCGTTTGTCAAACGTCGGATGTTGTAATTTTTTCAGCACGCTTTGGGAGTCCGTGAGGATCAATATAGAGTTAAATGTTCGTGTGCCGTAATAAATGGCCTCCCTGATGGCCAGTAACTCTGCCGTGTAAATAGATGACGCAGGCGGAAGCGCAAACATTTGGTAGGTGCCGTTAGAGGGGCAAAAGAAGGCGTATCCCACCCCTGCTTCAGTTTTAGAGCCGTCAGTATAGATGTGAGCATGCTGTGGCCAGTTGCGGAGAAGAAACTGTTCCACGTCGAGAGTGATGTTGGTCCCCGTTGTGTAGTCTGATGGCAAGCGTGTCACCGGGACTGGGTTGAAAAACAGATGATAAGAATAACGGAAACAAGGAAGTTTGGTGTCCTGTATGATGAGTGGGAAGAGATGTCTCCATTTCTCGTAGCTGCGAACCAGTAAAGGAACCCGGGTCACGCCTCTTCTGTGATGCATTTCTGTAAGGTTCCAAAATTGGTGCACCGTTTTGAGAGAGGCACTATCACATATGGACGCTCGGCTGAGGAGGAAAATATCGGACAGCATCTGTCGACGTATAGTTAACGGCATTTCAGACGCTTCCACGAGCAAGGCGTTGGTGGGTGTTGACTTCATAGCTCCGAGAACAAGACGAAGCATTCTGTACTGGAGGGCATCAAGTTTGCGCAGGGTCGATTGCGCTGCAGTAGCGTAGACGATACTGCCATAATCCAAAACGGAGCGGATCAAGACCTTATAAAGAGTAAGGAGTACCGTCGGATCGGCTCCCCACCAAACTCTGGCAAGCATACGCAGGATATTTGCAGTAGTGTCCACTTTGTCCAAGAGGTATTCAACATGGCGCGTCCACGTCAGTTTGCTGTCGAAGTAAACACCAAGGAACTTAGCATATGACCGAACATGCAGTTTGTATGGGCCGAGCTGAAGGTCTGGAGAGAAATAATTCTGTCGTTTCCTCGGGAATATCACCACAGTAGATTTTTCAGGCGATAGCAGTAGTAAGCCATATGTTTGTCACCCAAAAGCACGGCGAGTGGGCGTATATACAAACGTCGTCCGCGTACTGTAGAACTTTGACAGTAGGATGAAAGATAGAGTCTAAGTCGGCAACATACAAGGCGTATAGCAAGGGGCTTAATATCGCACCTTGCGGGAGGCCTCGGGAAACGATTCGAGGGCCATGTAACACATTGTCCTGGTCACGGATATAAACAGTGCGGCAACAAAGTAATCTGTATATAATTCTTAACACCTTTAGCGGGAGATGCAAAAGTTGTAATTTATTTATAAGTTTATGTATCAAAACATTGTCATAAGCCCTCGAAAAATCAAGAAAAAGAGCCGTCAAATACCCATTTGTCAGGAATGTTCTTTCGATGTCCATAGCAAGAGATGTTATATTATCGTAAGTGCTCTTCCCCTTGCGAAAACCGTATTGTGTCCGTGGGAACAGATCGTGATGCTCTAACCACCATTCTAACCGGACCTTGAGGAGACGTTCAAAGGTCTTGCACACACATGACGTCAATGCAATGGGGCGATACGACGTTGCCTGACCAGGGTCTTTTCCAGGTTTCAATATAGGAACCAATACCTGAGTGGTCCAGTCGGTTGGAACAGACCCCTCTCTCAAGATGTCATTAAAGATATTCAAAAGAATAAGTTTTGCATCATCAGACAAATTGCGTATCTGGTCATGCCCGGGCGACGTATCGGTCGAGGGCGGCAGCGCACTGTTGAGTTCAGCGAGGGAGAACGGTGAGGTGAGATCATCTTGAAGATCTTCAACGGCGATATTTGTGGTGGGATCAATGGGTTCTTGCATGGCCGTAAGAGGTGCTACAATGTTGGCAAACTCGTCTATCCAGGTCTGAAACCGCTTGGGAGGCATTGGTTTTCGTTTGAGTGAGTTAACTTTTGACCAAATCCTTCCGACAGGAGTATGCAGGGATAACTGTTCACAAAATTTCTTCCAATGTTCTTTCTTACAAGTCTTGAGAAAGCGTTTGGTAGTCGCATCTATACGTTTGTAGGCGAGGTAGTTTTCCCATGTGGTTTCCCGTTTAAAACGGCTACATGCCAGTCTCCTTTGCGCCACTCGACGCGAGCACTCTTGGTTCCACCAGGCAACCGGCAGACGTCTACTGCCAGCTACCACCCTCGTCTGTGGGATTGACTGCGGTGCTGCTAGGTTGATGCAATTCCTATAATGAGCGTACCTTGTTTGCGGTGACAACTCGGTGGGGAACGACGAAAGTTGTGTATCCATGATGGCACCATACCGAGACCAATCTGCCCTCCTGACATTCCATTTGCGAGACGGCCGACAGACCGTGTTCGGTGACGAGGTTGGTGAAGAGAGCAGAATAGCATAATGGTTGGAACCCATAGGATAGGAAAGTACAGACCATGTAAAGAATGAAGAAACAGACGCTGAACACAAAGTCAAATCGACGGCTGATGGTCTCTGTCCGGGTAATGGAAGTAACGTAGGGGATCCATCATTGAGGATGGTAAGATTGAACTCGTCGATAATATCAAGAATGCCATCACCCAGCCTATCGTTATATGCACACACCCTCAATCTGTTGTGTGCATTAAAATCCCCGCAGAACAGAAATGGAGGTTCCAACTGGTGTACCAGAGCGTACCACTCTTCAATGGTAATGTATGACAGTGGTCGGCTGTAGAGGGCCACAATAGTTATTCGACCAATTGGAGATGAGAAGTTTACTGCTATCGCTTGAAAGCTTTCAATATCGTCATGAGAAATCAGAACAGGGGTGTGATGCAGCATATTATTGATAAAGAGGGCGACTCCTCCTCGACCATCATCTCTGTCTTGGCGGTAAACGTGGTATCCTTGGAAGCGTACGATGGTATCTGGTTGAAACCATGTCTCAGAGATGGCGGCCACTGCTATCTTCCGCATCCAAAGTTCACGTTGAAGTACACCCTTGTTGGCAATCGCAGATCGCGCATTCCACTGCAGTATCTTAAATTCCGCCATTGTTGTTAGAAGTAAGGAGAGTCGTTAATAGTTGGCGAATAGGCTGTATCTGCAAAGTTCCAGGTGGCATTGTTTTCGCGTCTTCTATGAGATGAAGGATAAACCAGATAATTTTCTCTATGATGTATTCACTATTGTTACGTGGTGGCACTGCTTGTTGTCCGTACTGAGGAGGATACGGGTTGGGTGGTAAAGGGGCCTGTGGTAGATGTTGGGAGATAGAATATTCGTGACTAACGTCTGAAAATCCCTGACGCCAGGCGGGTCTGGAAGTTTGTTTTTTCCCCGTGCCGCTCATGACGGAGCTGACACCCGCCCTGTCTGCTATGGGAACATCATTCCGTTGATACCTGTCTTCCTTAGGGGGTGAACGCAGCTGGGGCGCCACTGGCGGCATTGGTGGCCCCGTAGAACGCTCTTGTACGGCGACTTGCGGTTGCTGTAAATGCCTTGGTGGTAGGGGCGGGAAGTCCGCAGAACTCTGAGGGCTAGGAGGCTTCCGTACGGCCGCTGAACATGTGGGGTGCGGGCCACTGAGTGCCCTTCCTGACGTGGCGTACGCCCTTGCACGTTGTAGCTCTTGCTGGTGGAGAAAAATGGGGCATGACCTCTCAGTGACAGGGTGCTGTCCAGAGCAATGTAAACAGGTCGGAATCGTCGCCGGGCACGAATCAGCTTGGTGCTGACCGCCGCATCTGCTGCAACGAGTATGGCTTCGACACTGGTTTGCCCGATGATGAAAACGCCAGCAATTTGTGCACTGAATGACTGGGGCAACGTACGGTACCACTGGGCAGCGTGCCCCCAGAATAGCAACATGAGAAGGTAATGTCTGAGAGCGAAACACCACCATGCAGACTGGAATGGGTACTGTGAGCTCAGGATTGGAAGGATGTTTCTTCGTGTATCGTTTTATACTTGTTACAGGATAAACACTTTCCATGGAATCTATTATCTCTTTGTCCGTTAAGCTGGTCTCTACGTCATGGATAATGCCATACGTATGGAGTAAAAAGTTAGGGATGTAAACATCGAACTTATGATCTTTGAAAGCAGGGACATTTAGTAAGTTTTTAGCAGCTGCAGCAGTTTTCAGTTCTATCTTAACTCTGTTCTTGCCTGAGGAACTAATGTCAACAATATCGTGCTTGAGGTGAGAGCTATAGGAATACAATAACTTGCCCACTGACATGGGATGGAGTTTGCCAATGTTTTTATCTAAGCTCTCCACGAAGACAATGTAGGGGCCTGCATCTGTCCGACTGTATCGGTTATTGACACTCGGTCGAGTAACGGTGGCAGGAGAAGCAGATGTCTGTACCGGCGTGCGTTCTGTGTTTGCCTGTCCGGTGCCGTCGGTAGAAGACGCGTGGGAAACCGGTAGCTGGCTCATTTCACAGTCCGTGACTGAAGGAGAATCGACACACAGTCGTTTACTCTGGGGACCACTTTCTTGCTGCTGTTGTGCAGCTGTATCGCCACTAGGTAATATGCTGGGGGGGGGGGGGGGGGGTCGCAGGAATGGCTGAGGTGCTGACTAACCTGTTGTAACTCATGTTGTTGATGTTGTTGCTGGAGGAATTGCTGGTGTTGCTGTTGTTGCAGCTGCAGTAACTGAAGCTGTTGCTGCTGGGTCAGTTGCTGCTGGAATTGAAGGTGGTGGTGGTGTAGAAGCTGCGGTTCCTGTTGCTGCTGTGGCCCTTGTTGTTGTGCATATTGTAGGTCCTGTGTTGGTAGCTGACTCTGCTGTACGTCAGCAGGGTTGTCGGACATCACCGGCAGCGGGATAGCCATCGCTGCAGGTTGATTACATATTTCCATGGCGGACTGGATGACCTGACCCGTATTAGGTGGGTCGGCCATTTCGAAGATACACTGAGTAGTACTGCTACCACGAACGTGTGGTTGAGACAACACACACAATTCCGGCGCGCACTACTCTGCACGTGAACGTTTCTCCCCGAAAAGGCAGATACGAGTATACAAACGCACGGAAGAATAAGTACGTAGCACCACACTCGTCCGCGAAACGTAAACAAAGCGCGACCGCACAGAGCGCAGCAGTAAACGCGTCCGGACTCCGCGGGAGGCGGAAGTAGACTCGCCATCTCCCTTTATTCTAACCTACGTGGCGTATTTGTTCGTTCTGTTACAGCGTATTTGGTCGCTAAGCGAGTAGCGAATGAATAATCTGAGTGTTGGAGAATCGAGAAAACGATCCCAGCTACGAGCGTACTGTCAGTTTTTCTCAAATTCTGATATAATACCCGGTCAAACGGGACGAAAAGTATCCTATGTCCGTCTCCTGCTTCTAAGCTACCTCCCCACCAATTTTTAGCCAAATCGGTTCAGACGTTCTTCAGTTATAAACAGAGTAACTAACACGGCTTTCTATTATATATATATATATATATATATATATATATATATATATATATATATATATATATATAGGAGACAATCGGAGCAGCTCTCTCAGACTCTTCGTGGATTATGTTGTCATTCACCGGTTTGTAAAGTCACCAGTAGAAATTTCGTAGTTGACCCCCATAACAAAAAGTGAGATAGCTTTATGAACACTAAAGTAAATCTGTTAATTTTCATTTACACGATAAATCAGTCAAATCTACAGGCCGTAAACACAAGCAAATACCTAGGAATTACAATTACGAATAACTTTGATTAGAATGAACACACATAAAATTATCGTAGGGAAGGCGAACCAAAGACTACGTTTCATTGACAGAACACTTGCAACAGACTATATTTCTACTAAAGAAACTGCCTACACTACAATTGTTCATCCAGTTATGGTTTATTGCTGTGGGACTGTTTAAGGTGTAGAGAAAGTACAGAGAAGAGTGGTACGTTTTGTATTATCGCGATATGGGAGAGAGAGTGTCACAGAAATGATGCAGAAGCATCCACCTAAACAGGTAGATATTATCGTCATCACAGTATAAGAGAAATCAGCTGAAAAGCGGAAAGATTAGGTGTTCCTATTTTTCTCGCGCGGTTTTACAAAATGGAACGGTAGAGAACCTCCTGCCATTCATTTATATGTGATACGGAAAGCTTTTTAGCGCGGTTTTACAGAATGTAACGGTAGATAACCCTCTGCCATACATCTGAATGTGATATGGAGAGCAATTTTCCAGATGTAGGCTGCAGAGCGCCCTTGATCAGCTGGGAGAGCAGGTGCGGCCTTGCACCCAGGAGAACAAAAGCTTCACGTTTACTTAGCTCAGAAGCCAATTTCCGCAAATGCAGCCATCCTTGTTTCATAAAACTGTGACTAAGCACCTGCTGTGGAAAATATGGTTTGCCAGGTTGGTATCGTAACGTTCCTGCTATGTTGCGCGCTCTCTACAAATCCGTTGCCAACATCATGAACACGAAATATCCGACACCTAAATAAAACTTTGCCACCGGACATGTAAAATATCACATTTTCGCGTTCATTTTAAAATACTATTAACACTAGTTAAACACATTTAAGAAATAGTATGTGAATTTAAACGTAACTTTGGCAGTCTTTTTACGTAACATTCAACTTTATGATACTTTCGTGAATAATAACTACAAACACTAAAAATGGATTACACATGGTTATGGAATATGGTGTTCCCGTAAACTTAATAATGCATGTTATAACTATTGTACAACATTATTACATGTTTACCTTTTGTTTAAATAAATTAGGGCAGACCATGTTTTACATATCACTGGATACTAAATTAAATACTTATCATGTTTCCGACAGTAGATTTAATAATCCGTTTGGAACTAAGAATCTATTCTCGAAATAAACAAAACTACTACGACTTTATACAAATCCGTATTTATAAAAAATTAAACCACAAATTGAAATACGTTAAAATTACAAGCCTAGAAAAGCAAAACACCAATACGATAATTACAAACTATTGACTTTCCTACGTAAATATCATATATAGAACCCGTAATATGAGTAGGCCTAATATGTAAATTTATGAAGTCATGGTCACACTTGTTATTTTTATGCCTATTTCAAATAAAATTACCGTAACTAAATACGACCACATTACCAAAATGTATTGTTATTATGAAAAGGAATTTCAGACAAAATTTATAGCCTGTTTTTGATCTTGGTTTGACATGTGTATAAAATTTACGGAATACAGTTGTCTTCATGTTTATGCGGTAATCTCTCACATGTTTGGAGAGAGGCCATATTGGGTTACATTATATTGTTCCCGACAAGGCGTGTTCCTCTTGTTGTCCGTAAAAGTAGTGCAACATGCAACACTGGCATTAAAATATTTATTTAGAAAAGTTTAAATTAGTGAGTGCGTCATTCAACGTCGATCACCCTTCTTGTCAATAGTTAGCCTAAGGAAGCTTCGCAGAAAACCTAGATCTAAGGACTTCAACTACAACGCAGAGCGGCCATCTGAGACAAGCATCTAAAACAATATAAGTATTTTTTGTTTTATAATGTGAACCTCACCATCCCCCGCATCCTCTTAATAAAACTGTAACTTGCAGTACGAGCACAGTTTGTCTGGACCTATTATAGGGATCGGCAAACGAGGGACTCTTCACAGTACCCAAAAACCTTAAACCTGAGGGCAAAATGGCAGCACTGATGATAACGGTGACGAGTTCTTCCATAGGATCGCCAGGGGCGGTGAGACGTGGATTTCTCTGTTTAGCCCGAAAACCAAGCAGCAGTCAGCACATCGGGGTGTCAGTGGATCTCTTGTCAGACGAAATTCCAACAGAATGTGTCGGCGCAGAAAGGTATGTGCACGGTGTTTTGGAACAGGAATGGCGGTTTCCTAATTGTCGTGCTGGCCAGAGATTAAACAGTGCAAAAGAGTGCGGGAACTGAAACATGTCACTCCCAATACTTACTGCAGGTGTTGTGCCACGCTATGACAAAGTTCGTCCCATTGCCGTTCGTCATAACTGTTTTGCAGGGGTTCGGCTGTTAACTTTCGGGATTTTTTGTAACTACGAAACCTGTTCATATATCGCCTACGCATTTACATATATATTAACAAAATTACATTTTTAAAATATGATTATTCCCTGCATATTCAAGGAAGCGATAAAAAAATCTACCGGATAACCTGTTGAGTTGGGATGGAGGTTGCGAATTTACGCTATACAGTTTCCTTCACCGCATTCATCACAGCAATATTAAAGTTTTGATTGTGTAAATCATGGGATTCTTCTAGATTAGCTTAAGTATTGTGGTATGAATGGGACAGTGCACAAATGGTTTAAATCATACTTAACCGGAAGAGTGCAGAAAGTTGAAATACGCAGTTCACATGATATAGATCAAAGAATTAATTCCTTAAACTGGGGAGTTATCAAAAATGGGGCCCCACAAGGTTTGGTCTTGGGTACTTTGCTGTTCTTAATATATATTAATGACTTGCCATTCTACATTCACGAAGTTCTTTTTACTGATGATACAAATATAGCTATCACACCTGACAAACAGGAATTAACTGATGAAATTGTAAATGATGTCTTTCAGAAAGTTATAAATTGGTTCTCTATAAATGGACTCTCATTAAACTTTGATAAAACCCAGTACATACATACAGTAAATGGAATGACGCCATTAATAAATTTAGGCTTGGAACATAAATCTGTAGCTAAGGCAGAATATTCAAAATTTTTGCATTGACGAAGGATTGAATTGGAAGAAACACATTGAAGATCTCCTGAATCGTTTGAGTTCAGCTGATTATGCTATCTGGGTCATTGCAAAATTTGGTCATACACATCTCAGTATATTAGCTTACTATGCCTATTTTCATTCACTGTTTTCATATGGGACCATATTCTGGGGCAATTCAACATTGAGTAAAAGAGTATTCATTGCACAAAAGAGTGTAATCAAAATAATTCCTGAAGCCGACACAAGAGCATCCTGCAGACATTTATTTAGGGATCTAGGGATCTTCACTGCAGCTTTGCAATATATATACTCACTCATGAAATTTGTTATTAACATCAGACTCAACTGAAAAGTAATAACAGTGTGCATAGCTACAACACTAGCAGAATCTAACTTTGACTCAGAAAGGAGTGTATTATGCTGCCACAAAAGTCTTCGGTCAATTACCAAGTGGCATCAAAAGTATTCAAAAATAAATTAAAGGAATTTCTTTCACACATACACTCCCTACTATTTCTGCCCGTTGGCCGTTTCCTAACTGGTCGATCGCCATCCCTTCCAAAATATTATACATCTTAACTTGATATATTTCTTGAAGTAAAATCTGATGTCACTACCTTACAAATATAACATTACTTAAATGCACAAAAAGACTGTTAATTAGTATTACATAAAGTCTGAAATCAATAAAAACACAAAACACCTTTCGTGAGCTATATATATATATATATATATATATATATATATATATATATATATATATAAAAGAAAGTCGTGTTAGTTACTCTATCTATAACTAAAGAACATGTGAACCGATTTGGCTCAAAATCGGTGGAGAGGTAGCTTAGAAGCAGGAGACGGACATAGGATGCTTTTAGATACCTATTTATTTAATATTTTATGTATGACGCATCTATCTATATTAATAAAAATTAATTGCCGCATGTATGAACGCGCATCACTTGAGAAGGGCTTCACCAATTTGGCTGATCATCTCTTTGTTCTGTTCATAATTCTCAGGACAAGGTTTGTGTGAATAAAAATTTTTGGAAAATCTACCGGATAATATTGGAATTTGAGAATAACTGAATGTACGCTTCCAGCTGGGAATATTTTCTAGAATCTCTAACAATCAGCTTACGCATTCGCTACTCGCCTAGCGACCAAATACGCTGTAACGGAGCAAACAAATACACCAAGGAGGTTAGAAGAAAGGAAGAACATTGCTTGAAGCCAGGGATTAACTGGTATATAGGGTTTAATTTTAAATCCCCTACACAGACCTAGCGGGCAATGTTGGCAACAGCCGTTGATTCCGGGAAATTACGTTAGGTCGCTGTTAGCCAGTCGGGTGATAGTATCCAATAGCCAACGAGATTTGCCGATTTCTTACCAGTACTACGTTTTTCGTTCATGGAAACACTATTGATTGTTCTCGTGGTTATAAGTGATTAGCATTTGTAAGACTGTTCCTATAAGGAATCTCCATTTCACTCTTATACCTCAAAAACACCATCTTCCTCAGTAAGTTTAATGTGTCTGAATCTGAATTATTATGCGGATTCTCAAAATAATATCGTTTAGTATGAAGTGAAAACAACTCTCGCCAACTAAAATTTCATTGACTGTCTCAAGCTTTGCCACAATTGGTCGGCTTCATTCCCACGATCCAACAGCTGTTGCCTGTGTCGCGGAATGTAAAAATTTACCGGTATGTAGCATTCTTGTTAATTGTGTTACAATTAGATTCCTAATAAGAGTTTCATTATTTTTCTACAGGTAAAGAAACTAACAAGAAGGTCAAGTGTATGATTTTTATGCCTACCGTTTGATGATTCACCGAAACGAGGACAATCACATACTGAAATGCCGCAGATTGTTTCATCAGTTCGCCGGTGATATGTATGTTCGTGCAGTAAAACCATTAAGAATACGAACATTAAAGCTACTACCCTCTTAGATAGAGCAGCTCGAAAGTTATCTCTAATAACCCGTTTTCAATTGTTTAGCCCGTCCTTTTTCACTTCTGTTCCCAATGCGGGAGCCGATTGCAATAACAATAAATAAGATCAGTGAGAGGAAGAGGAGGAGATAGAGATTGGGGGAATGGATGGATTTAAAGAGGGAGGATGATAGGAGGGGGGAGGAGATGGATATGTTGTGGGGTAAGAGAGACTGGTGTGAAGACATGGAGAGGATGAGATGGACAAAGGAAGGTGGGAGGAGGCGATAGAGAAGTAGAGGAGGGAGGAAGGAATAGACATCGGGAGAAGAAGAGAAGAGATTAGGGTATATATATCCCATACACATTAGCGACTGCGAAGCGTTGCCGGGTTTGCTAGTATTTACATAAACTACTTACAAATCGTACACTAAATTAAATATCTGATAAGTAAATCATGTTGCTTGCGTTTTCAGTGTTTCTGTAGAGAATATGACGACCTGTTTATATTAGCATTATAAATGTATATCAGTTGAAATCAGTCATTGATAATTATATTTAAAAGTGTGACGCTTTCAAACTGGAGACAATAAGGTATCATCAAAATCTGAATTTGTTGCAATTGCACAACGCATTCCAAAATTGGTTATTTTGTGGTTGATTTTTCTATATTTTGATTTATTAGTCATAAACATTTGTAATTTTTGAGATATTGAAATTATTATTAGAATAATGAAATATTCGGAATTATTCCGGCATCGTAGATGTCTTAAATGTTGACGGTATATAATTTTATAGATTACCAGCTTGAAACGCGGCGTTAACCTTTCTCTCTCTGTCCCTCTCCTTTTTATTAAAATCGTATTACATTTATGTGTAAGAAACAATGCTGTCTTACATAATGTACCAAATTACAATTGCAGTGTCCAAACAAAGAAATACAGCAGTCAGATACAAATGACATGTGAAATTCACACGATCTCATATTTTTTTAGTTATGTGTTGTACAATTGCATAATGTTTCAGGTATAAATTCATTTTTATAAGTGCTATATGTCTTTAAAAGCTCTTGGGGAATACAATTAGTTGTAAAGAAGTAGTAGATTAGAACTTGGTGCGTGATGCTGCGGTTCTCCATGAACATCACTGTTTATGAGCTCATATCTCATGAACTACGTGTCCAACTGTGAGACAATTTAGAAGGTCCATTCAATTATATGTGTGTATACAGTCTGTAAAATTTCCTGTGGCTACAATTTGTAGTGTACAAATTAAAAATTGTAACGTCATACCGAATGCTGTAATTTTACTCCGTAAACAGCTGAAAAGTAGTAAGCGAGAAACTTTTTTCCTTTCATCATTTTGCTATAGTTGTCAGCGAGAAGACGTTTAATAAAGGTTTGAAATTATGTTTAAGGTTTGTTGCAAGTCGTTAATTACTCACATCCTCATCTAGCGTATCTGTAAGGTCTCGCCGTATTACGTGGCAGTTTTCTGAGATTCCTATTGTTTATGACGTCATATCTTCTGAACCGTGTGTCGTATGTGATTCTTAATCCTGCAGCAATTATTACCTCACGATAAGGAATGTGTGTACCAAATTTGGTTGTAATCGATCCAGTGGTTTAGGAGAAAATGAGCCGCATTGTCGCTAAATGCAGTAGTTTTTCACGCATCTCATTGTTTATGACGTGATATCTCGTGAACTACGTATCGTACGTGATTCTTACGGCAACCGTCCTCATGAAGTAAAGCTTACGTGTACAAAATTTCATAGACATTGGAAAAAATTGTAGATTTGTATGCAACACGTAAACATGTACACACAAACACACAAAAGGACACACTGCATTATATATTAGATTTTATTTTATTCTGAATTACAGGGGTGTGGAACTTACAGTCGTCCTCCAGACACCCTTACAAGACGCTCGGCCAACTGACCTCATTAGTTTTGATTTAGTTGGCCTTTACCCAGTTTCCGCCGATTTGGACAAATCCCGGCCTTGGCTTATTCTGATAACTGGCTGTCTGGCAGCTAGTCCATCCTCTTAAATTCTTCATGGAATCCTCTCACTTATCCAAAAACATGGGTACCAAATTATTGCCACCTCACCCGCTGAAAACTGATAGTCCTTATCGATATTGCTGTTGGTTTCCATTTTTGATCGTGTGATGACGCTGCGTGCTTGCTTGCTCGGTGTATGTTGTCTTTCTGTTGTCGTTCACAATATAGGTGTTAATTGTCGTTGCACATTGCTTCCTCGCTGCAGTATTGCTTTGAGAATGGGAAGGCCTTCTGAATATAGACCGAAGTCGAGTTTCATATCCGTAAATTTTTGAATTTATTAAAACAATCTACAATCTATGTCCATCCGAAGCGTCATATCGCATAAAAGAAATGGTATTAAATCTCTCAAGTGCCCTTCCAGATTTTAGGTAACAAAATTAAAAAACGAATGGTGTGAAAAGCATATTAAATGCATTTTCACGTGAAACAATCAGCTGAAAATAAACCCGTGACGTAATTGTGGTGTCGCACAAGTCCAAAGTGCGCGCCACCTACTTTCGCAGCGCGCCGCCATGCACGCACAGCGCGGCGTTCTTACGACGTCAGCCACGAGCGCCCTCTGTTACAACTCCGCCCGTGGCCACCACTGAACGACATCGTTCACTTGGGACTGAGATAGGAACCAGCGAACACATCGGAATCAGATAGGCACCAGTGAAGACTTGGCTATCGTGCAGGCACTAGGCAGACCTCTAGCTCAACTATGTATCTGCAGTACTGATCTGCGTAAAAGTTAAGTATTGTATAAATTCTGTGCAATATATATCTCGTTCTAATTTACTCTAGTGTTTCTAGTTTCTGGCTGCTCCCCTCCGTACCTGCACCAGCGTGCTATCTTTATTCCTGTGTCGGTCTCATTCCACTCGGCCACCGACAGCTACGACGGAAACGAGACACAAAAGCGGCGACGAGGCTGGGACAAAAAAGTAATAACTGCTTTCTTATATGTGTTATACGAGCAGTACCATTCTCCTTGTACAAATACCAAGCAACATTTTTTAAATTTTTTTTTTTTTTTTTTTTTTTTTTTTTTTTTTTTTAATTTTTAGTATCTTTGGATGGACTTGCCCATTCATAACAGCTCGTGAAGGGAAAAACAACTGCAAATTCTATGAGTTTGGACAAACACGCCATGTTCTCCAACTCGAAGATGAAATAAATTCAATTCATTGTAAATCTCTGTGGAGCACAAAATATTCGTCATAGATTCAGAATATTCTAGTTTAGTGACTATCTAATTTTGACATTCCCAATTTTAGGTCAGTTTTCTGTATTTTACATAGCAACCAGTTGCGTCCTTACTACATTTATGATCGGGACTCAGGTTGCGATCTCGCTTACCGCTTGCTAGGTACCAAACTGTTGGGCATTTCTGCCCCGTGCTTGGCGTTGGGTGCTGAAATATGACTGGTTTGGTTTATTTCGCACTCCATATACATCAATAATTCTTTAATTGATTTGCAAAATAAAGTCAATAAGCATTTGGTTCGCTATTTCCACCCATTGTGGAGAGGCTCTAAGTTGATTGGAAAGCAATTAAAACGTATTTCCGCCAAGAGGGTGAAATTGGAAACAATATGCTTATTTGCTTTTTTGTCGATAATGAAAAAAGTGGATTGTCGGAGTGCTACCGTTATTTTGTACTTCATTTATTGAATTTATTTCAAAACGTATTAACGTCCTGAAAGAATGCATAAATCCTGCAGGATTATATAGTACTAGCATTTTCCGGCTTAGCCCCCGCGTGTGTAATTATTCCATTCTTATGTCTGTCCATCTCCTTCCCCCTATATACATCGAATTCTATTCTACCCTGTATTCATTTGATTCTTTTTCATGCATCTACATTTATATGACGTCATATCTTCCGAACTACATATCCTAAAATTACAAAATTTTCTAGTGTATATTAAATTTTTCTGGGCGTTGTGCCGCACGGCCAATATGTTCAAATCTCCGGCGTTTCTGCCACTACAACAACTTACTACGTTAAGCTTAATACCAACAATAAGGACGCTTCTAACTGTGGCCGACACGCCGGATTTTAATGCATTTACAACGCATCTAAAACCCGGTCCAAAGCCAGATGTAATTTTATTGACAATGACAACTGCCGCTGAAGCCTTTGTTTAAGTAATTTTCTATGGTCAGAGTGGAATTCGAGGAAACCACCTGCGACATGTGATGCTACAGGATTTGTTAGTAAAGAAGCAAGAAATTACTTATTCATGTGTGATAGGGGGGGGGGCGGATATTCAGACATTTCATAGTTTTTGACGTCATATCTCCTGCACTAAAAATGTTAAAATGTTTGTAAAGCTTATGGGACCTAACTACGGGGTCATCAGTCCCTAAACTTACAAACTACTTACGAACTAGGACGGCACAAATATCCATGCCCGAGGGGGGATTCGAACCCCCGACCGTAGTCGCCGTGCTGACCGTGACTGGAGCGCCTCAGTCAACTCGGCCACCGCAGCCGGCTCTCCTGCACTGTGTTTGGTAATCTCTATTTATATAAAAGCGAAAGGACACTCATTCACTCACTCACTGACTGACTAAATACGAAATCTCGAAAACTACTTCACCTATGAAGCTGAAGTTTGGCAGGAATGTCGTTTATAGGTGAAAGACGTCAGATAAGGAAGGATTGTGCGATAGGACCGATAGTTCAGGAGATATGACGTCATAAACAATATCTTGCGGCACTTAGTTATTCAGTACACTATTTGAGAAGGAGAGCACTTAGCGACTTGCAACCTACTTTAAACATAATTTCAAAGCTACAGGAAACTTTTCCTCGCTTATAATCACAGAAAAATAATGAAAAACAAAAGATTGTCTCTTACTACTTTTTCGGCGTTCATGCAGTAAAATTACGTCATTTGGCGTGACGTTACAATTTGTTACTCTTACACTATTAATTGTATTTCCGAGAAATGTTACAGACAGTATACACACATACAACTGAACGTACGTTCGAAATTTTATCATAGTACTATACACAGTTCATGAGATATGGAGTCATGAACAATTAGGTTCACTGAAAACCGCCTTATCTTGCAGGACGTTTTGATTTATTACGTCTTTCATACTAATTCCATTCGCGACATTCTGCAAGCAATATCCAAATATACCATTGAAAGGGGCTACAATATTATATCCCTGAACGCCACATTGATCGGCAGATACGACGTCATAACATTATAAATGCGAAAGAATCTCTCTCTGTCACACTTTCACGACTAAACCGCTTAACCGGTATTAATTAAAGTAGGTATGGAGGTAGTTTGAACGCTGAAGAAGATCATAGGCTACTTTAGAAAGAGTGTAATTCAATATATTTGTTGATTTTAAGAATATAACTCGAAATGTTCAAATGTTTGTAAATCTATCGGACTAAACTGCGTGAACATCAGCCCGTAGCTTACAAACTACTTAAACTAAGGTAAACTAATCTAAGGACAACACACACACACACACACACACACACACACACACACACACCACAGGGAGGACTCGAACCGCCGACGGCGAGCAACCGCGCACTCCGCAGCGAGGCGCCTTAGACCGCTCGGCTACTCCATCGCGGCAACTCGGAATGTGGAACAGCAAAGTATCAAGGATTCTCTTATAGCTTCTGATACGCTTGAAGACTCCTTGGAAAAGCTATTTATTCTTAGACGTTTGAAATTTATCGTATTTAAAAATACATTCAATGGTTAATACGATTCAACATAATAAACGCAATGTTTACACAAGACGTCAATGTCTTCAAACCGACGCACCGATTTCAAAGACATTTGAATCCTACATAATTTATACGTTGTGCAACGTATAGTGTCTTCAGTCAGCGTTTTATTTACGAAGTAATGACCAGAGTATCTTTTCGTATTTAGTAAAGTCTTTACATTTATCTCGATACCGTCATTCTGTGCGCGGTTTATATTTATAACGGAAAATTTGAAACTTTTTTAACCTTAATTTGAGGACAAAGTTGTGACATTATTTTCCTTCGATTGTCTTTGACACGTATGCAAGGACATTAACGCGAGTGAAACCGTGGGTAAAATGTAGTATGACATAATTTAGAAGGTTCTGTGGTATGTGTGTATACTTTGTAGACGTATAAATAATATGTAACTAATAAATTGTAACGTCATTCCGAATGGCATATTTCACTGCATGAACATAAGAAAAGTAGTAAGCGATATTCATAATTTTATTTACGTTGTCAGCGAGAAAAAGTTTTGAAATGATTAGAAATTGTGTATAAGGTTTGCTGGAAGACGGTAAGGGCTATTTTTCTGAAATAGTGGATGAATAAAGACTCAGTATTCACTCTTCACATTGCAGGCCTTGGACCCAGTACTCCACAGTGGCGTCCGTTTAGCGACAGGGGCCTTTCGGACAAGTCCAGTGGAAAGCCTACTAGCCGAAGCTGGGGTCCTTCCCCTGCGATTTCGGCGGCGGCAGCTGTTGGCCTCCTATGCTGCCCATGTTCATGAGATACCGCATCATCCGAATCGCAGGCTTCTTTTTCCAACTGCTGCACTTCCATCTCCACAACGACGACCGAGGTCGGGTCTTCCGATCGCGGTGCGTGTTCGTTCCGTCCTGTCGTCTCTTGAGTCCCTTCCTATCCCTCCTGCTTTTCACAGGCCTTACCACATCGCTCCTTGGTCACTTTCACGTCCACAGCTTCGGCTGGACTTGGCGCATGTATCAAAAGCCTCTGTAGCGCCACTGAGTCTCCGTCGCCAGTTTCAGGCGGTTTTAGAGTCGTTCTGTGGCGCGGACGTCGTGTACACGGATGGTTCTGTGGTCGACGGCCGTACTGGCTATGCATACGTCCATGGTGAGCATACTGAACAGCATTCACTGCCCTGTGGAAGTATCGTGTTCACAGCGGAACTAGTTGCCATCTATCGGGCACTTGAACATCTCAGAGGTTGTCATGGGGAGTCTCTGGTCATCTGTTCTGACTCCCTTAGTGGTTTGCAAGCCCTCGGTAAATGTTTTCCGAAACACCCTTTGGTGCAATCCGTACAGGAGTCTCTTTCCAGACTTGTTCGGTCTGGTCGCTCGGTGGTCTTTGTTTGGACCCCAGGCCACATCGGCATTCCTGGAAACGAACGTGTGGATCAGCTGGCTAAGCTGGCTACTTCCTCCAGTCCATTGGCTATTGGTCTTCCAGAGAGCGATCGACTGGAGTTCCATCGGAAGATCCGTAGCCTGTGGGATTACGAGTGGGCTAACTCTGCTCACCCCAACAAGCTTCGGGCAGTGAAGCTCTCTACGGCCGCATGGAAGTCCTCACTGCGGTCGTCTCGTAGGGAATCTGTTGTTCTCTGTCGCCTACGAATCGGCCACACATGGCTGACGCATGGCCACCTTCTTCGGCGGGAGGACGCACCACAGTGTGACTGTGGCGCCCCCTTGACAGTGGTCCACATTCTGGTGGATTGTCCACTTTTTATTGCCCTGCGACAATCTTTTAATCTGCCAGTTGCGCTTTCTTTTATGCTAGGAGACGATGTTGCTATGGTTGAACGTGTTTTAGATTTTATTCGCGCAGCTGGTTTTTATCATGTGATTTAATGGTGGTGTGTTTTCCTCTTCGTTTTTACTTGTATCCTTTCCCCGTATTTACTAACGATTTTTACTCTTTGACTTGTTAATGCGTTTCCTTAGGAACATCTAACACACTGTTTTATCTCTCAGGACGGAACCAGGGACTGATAACCGTTGCTGTTTAGTCCCTTCAAAAATACAACAACAACAACAAATCTTTTCTGACTCTCATGGTTTGTGACGTCATATCTCCTAAACAATGTGTCTAAGTCGTCTTTTACAGTTGTAGTAATTGACGGCGAAAAATATTTGTATCATACCTGATTGGAATCCGTCAGTTAGTTTGGTAGATGTTGAACATTGTCGCATTATGTGAAAGTTTTTCTTGTATTTAACTGTCTATGACATAATATGTCCTAAAATATGTGTGTCGTAGATGGTTCTTGCGCCCACAGTGATCGAGGCCTGATAGTAAGGAATATTTGTACCAAATTCGTTAAATGGATCCAATAGTTCAGGAGGAGTTTGCGAAAAACACACACACACACATACTTTCATACTTACATTTTTGTAAGGTGGTGGAGTGTGGACAACAGACTCGGATATTCATGTGTGCTAGGGCCCTACACTCGGATTGTTTTATATAACTGGAAATTTCCATTAGTAAATGATATATACTAGTGTGTAGCATGTATTGCACCTTAATACAAATGTTTACCAGACGTGCAGTATAACAATTATGTCGTCAGAAGGCAGTTATTTATATTCCCCGAGCCTTCTCGTATGTTAATCCAGCTCTGCTAGAGTTACGTACGATACACTAGTTATTAATTTGGAACAATTACCAAAACACGCTTCTATCTTCAGAAACTCTTTTTTGACAAAACGTATTCAGACTGAACAGAAATATCAAACATAAAAAGATCCAGCGGGATAATGGCGATTCAGCGCAGCAATGTTTACTTGGAAAGCGGTTCAGTCACGAGCAAATGAAAAAAAAAAAAAAAAAAAAATAAATTCGTGAATCTCAGGACTCAAACTGAGGTAATAGAAGCAAGGATTTTGCCTGCTTGTAATTTAAAGTTTGCAGCGAACAAGGACTTTTACTAAATAAAGGCATGCAAAATAATTATTGGAAGCTGTAACTCGGACAAATCAATACAATTTTGATGGATATTAATTGTTTTATTGTGTTAATTCTATCACAGTGAATACTCTCGGCATAAATCGTGCGGTAATTTTATAAATGTAATCTGATAACCTTATCTGTAGGGCAATTTTTGCGCAACCGTAGTAATTTGATTATTGTCAGTTAATTCTTTGACAATTTCAATATGCGAATTTCATTTAGTGACTATATTGGAAGAACGTTCACTATCTGAGTTTCGAATTTGACATGGAATAATTCGATATTTGTTACTGCTTTATGTTACAACGGGTGCACCACCCATCAAAGTATTTTTGGCCGCCTTTCGCTGACAAATACATTAATCAGACCCTGTCACGCGAAGTGCTACGGAATCGAGGCGGGCTGTGGATGTCAGTCCTATGAGTCACCTAACAATGTGTTATCTCATGAACACGTAGGAACTGGAATATCGTACTCATTCATTTCAGTAAATGGAATCTAGTGCCTCTCTCCATTTGTGTCTGATACTTATAAGAAGGAAATTAAAGCTATAAGACTCTTATGGGACGAATACGCCGTTCAAACCTAATGATACATCATATTATATGAGCAGAATAATTGCAAGGAAAAGCACTACAAAACATTAAATTGTAAGAAGTAATCGTAAATATATTAACCAAGCATTATAAATTAGACATAAAGAAATATTTGTATATACGGGCAAGAAACGGATGCAGTGGCTGGTAAGAGAGTAAGACAGGGTTGTAGCATTCATGCAATTTTATTCAATTTGTTCAAAATGTTCAAATGTTTGTAGAGCTTATGGGACTTAACTACGGGGTCATCAGTCCCTAAACTTACAAACTACTTATCAACTAGCTTATCCTAAGGACGGCACAAATATCCATGCCCGAGGGGGGATTCGAACCCCCGACCGTAGTGGCCGTGCAGACCGTGACTGGAGCGCCTCAGTCCCCTCAGCCACCGCGGCCGGCATTCAATTTGTACATTGAGCAAGCTGTGAAGAAAAGCAAAGAGAGAGTTGAAGAAGAAATTAAAGTTGAGGGCGAAGAAATAAAAACCTTGGATTTTTCTGAGGGCATTATAATTCTTTCAGAGACAGAAAAAGACCTGGAAGAGCTATTGAACGGAATGGACAGAGTGTAAAAAGAAGGGTAATAGAATGCAGTCTTAGAACATCATGCGATGCAGAAGGAATTAGATAGGTAACAAAACAATAAAGGTGGTAGATGAATTTTATTACCTGGGCAGTTAAATAACATATGATGGTCGCTGTACAGAGGATATAAAATCTAGAGTGGCCGATGGGAAGAAAAGCGTTTTTGAAAAAGTGAAATTTGCTAACATAGATTATTAAATTAAGTATAAGGAAGTCTTTTCTGAAAGTATTTGTGTGGAGTGCTCCCTTGTATGTGGGAGAAACGTGGACTATAAATCGCTTAGACAGGAAGACGATAGAGGCTTTAGAGGCTACATTAGAATGCTGAATATTAGGTCGGTAGATCACGTAACTAATGAATTTTTGACATACCTTGACCAATATTAGGAATCGATTGGTAGGAGATATTTTTAGACGTCAAGGAATCATAAATTTAACATTGGAGAAATGCCGATGACAGGCAATTACACTTTCTTCAGTGCGGACGACTCCTAGACCATTACTCGTAAGGGAATTAGTTTACAATAACTTCGAGTTCTAGAGGGCAGGGTAGGCTTGAGAATTTGTATCTGACGGGAGAAAAGCCTAATAAGTCATGGAATAGTATCCATCACATGAAACCTCCGAAATAACAGATTTACTAGAACTAATAATATCACAAAATTATTTTGAAATTGTAAACAAAATTTATATATAGGTAGATGGAGTAGCAATGAGAAATAGCATTCAAGGCACAATCTCTAATATAATTATTAATACATTAGAAAAAAATTCTTCGTTTCCAACTGGGTAACATTAAACCAAATTATAAACTACTACAGATATATAGTGTGAATGGCAACTAAACCAAGTATTCACAATTAATTAAATAGCTTACACCCGAATACAAACTAAACAAATCAATTCAATAAACTTTTTGTATCTAACAATAATCAATAATAACTATCGCCATAGATTTGAGATTTATAGAAAACCTACCACAACAAACGTTATTATCAACAATACCTACTGTCATCGAAATTCACATAAACGTTCAGTCTTTAAATTAATGATTAACAGAATCACAAACTTGCCACTTGATACTGCTGCAACACAAAAAGAATTTAAAATATTATTACACATAACATGAAAGAATTCCTTGAATCAAAAGAAAAAATATCGTAAATTCATATATTGGCAGGCGAAGAAAATTACCCTAAAATACACACATAACAACTTACATGGGTTAAATTACAGATGAGATTAACAACATATTTCGGACATCGAAAGAACAGGCATCACACGCGAAGACGGCGTTAGCTTTATTTACGTCACCGCAGATATCATACGTTCGACCTTGCACGGGGATCCATGATGTTAAGTGTAAGAGGGCGATAGGGGCGCTAAAACTATAGCGTCAATGTGTGGAAGTTGGGCGGGAAGCTAGTACTGGTAGCCAAGTGGTTAAGGCGACTGCTGGCCCGAATCGGGAGACCCTGGTTCGATTCCCGGCCCGGTTCAATTTGTCACTTATCGCCATTGTTTCATTTGATTACCCTAATGCAGCCACTGTCAATCCTTTCCTTCCTAATGCTTCTTCCGTCCCCTCCTTGGTAAACAATTTGCAAATGCAATATGGCTGCGCAGCATGTGTGGTGTCTGCTCTTTCGGACATGTCCGAAACACCATGTCAGAAACAACAGACACGGCATCAATATAATACCAAGTTTTACTTCTTTGCTATGGATTGCATTTGCAACAGATTTTACAGTCGTACAGCACTTAAAGTTAATATACACCTGCAAAATTATACAATTGTATCACATATAATTCAATAAATATAATATATACTGCAAAATATGAACACTGTCGCAAATGCGCCACGTTTCAATACACTCAAATATTTACTACTGTAAGATAGTCCTGTATCCAGTCAGCTGAAGGAAATTCATAAACGCTATCATTACTGTTGACAAATTTCTAGCAACTTTGAACTGTGAAGCGTACAATGCTGCAGGTAAAAGCAATAGACTCCCATAGAGCTATAAATATGACCTTCATTATTGTCTGCAGAAGGATAACATCTACAATGCACAGTAGCACATGATGTATACTAAGGTTCAACTTTGGTTTAGATAAATGTTAGACGAAAGATATTATTTACAACATACGGTAGCACATAATTTTCAAAAAGATGTAACAACAATTTTGTCATATCGATTTCAGATAAATGTCCGCTGAAAGAGAATATTTATAACATATGATGGTGCAAAACACTATATTTTTCTTTTTAAATCTCATCTTAATGTTAGTTGGAAAAGAAAAAACAGAGACAGAATCTTGTACATAATTTGCAGGATTTTAAAAAAAAAGTGACAGTAGATAGGCGCGTAACGTCAGTCGTATAATTTGCCCTCTTGTGTGGTGGTAGAAGTAACACCAGTAGTCATAGAGTCCTTCATTGAATCCATATGGTTTCCTCGAAGTTCATCCATTGGACTGTACCTGAAAGAAATACAACAAATAGGATTAGTACAACTTATATTTCTGAGATGGTATTTGTCTCGGCTGTAAGAGATGTACGTGCATTATCGTGAGTAGCTTAATAAAATGATAATTTTCAAGAGTATGTGAGTATGTCATTGAAAAAGAAAATTAACCCTTCTGACACGCACGTATGCCTAGGTTATTAAAAAGTTTTACATAAAGGAAAATAATTCATATACGCACAGATCTTTAAGAAAAATAGTAAAATATGAAAAATAATTTCCTTAAAAGATTGAAACAAAACAGAATTATTTTTATAAATATTTAACACTCTTATTATTATTAAAGGAAAAAATCAATTAACTACCCAAGTGTATATATATATATATATATAGGTAAGTGAAGGTTTCTTATTTGTGCATTTTAATTATATGCAATCTTTCATTATTAAGAAGAATCTATGATTATTCTCCGTTTACTTAATTACACTGTTTGTCACAGACGTGGAACCCTTCGCATATATGAATACAGTGTTCTTAGTTGCGTGGAATATATTTAGCAGTGCGAATACACCGTCAATTCTTATTAGTTTCCCACACACTGAATGACATTGAATGAATATTGGTATATTCCAATCCAAGGTGTGAACAGTTTTAATTCTTTTCTTTGACAGTTCGCTTACTACAACTCTGACATTAATTTACTTGCAGTCACGAATCTGATAATGGCAATAGTTAGCGTCCATTACTTTCGATTCGTAACTACTGTTATATTATTTATTGATATCATCTAACTTGTATTGTCATTCTTCATAACTGTTTAATTAATATTATGCAAAACAGTAATAAATGGTTATTTCACTGAACATGCACACGTCATTGCAGTGCAACAGTATTTATCATTTATCACAGAAGTTCTTATATATATTTTACTTTATAGCGTCCTTCCTACTCGTAGTCGCACGACCTGTTAGAAACCACAGGTCATTAGAAATCGGCGATTAGCGTCTCTCTAATCACATACAACTTCTATGAACCGGTAACTATATGTATTCGCACTTATTAACAGAATCATTATAGTAGTTAGCTGTTTGTACATAGATTTGAACTTTGACACATTTCAATTGAATATGTTTGTTATACATATCAGAACAATAAATTCAAATGTTTATAAAGCTTATGGGACTTAACTACGGGGTCATCAGTCCCTAAACTTACAAACTACGTATGAACTAATTTACACTAAAGACAACACAAACATCCATGCTCCATGGAGGATTCGAACCTCCGACGAAGGAGGCCGGACGATCCGCAACGTGGCGCCCAAGACCGCTCGGAACTCCCGCGCAGCAACAAGGAATTCAATACACTTTTTTTCCTTACGCCAATGCTCATCTCAGACGGTCAAGGAGTACCTAAGCTCAGTAGTTTTTTTCATTCGCATATTGAAAGATCACTTCTAAAATATGTGAATCTATCGATTCACAGAATTACTATTCAGAATTACTTTCCCATTAGTCCCTTTCTTTAGGACAAACTCTAGTTTTGTAATTTGTCGACGCAGGGAAAGGAATGATATGAATTAGGCATCATAAACATTAGACTACTTAAATAGTAAAGTACACATGGTAATAAAATTCAAAGAAATGACAGAGTGTAAGATACGACCAATCGATTTTTAGACGTAAATGTGCACTACAGTACAACTGAACTAGAAATTAAGGAAACCATTACAATGAGATCGTGTCATAGTAAGATAATATTAGTTACACAATGTCAACCACAACACTAGATTCTGCATCATAATCAATATTACTACTACATAGAGAGATCTACCGTGCAAATAAAACGAATAGTAATGGTATAAACATAAACTGGCTATTAAAATTGCTACACCAATAAGAAATACAGATGAAAACGGGTATTCATTGACAAATATACTATAACTGACATGTGATTACATTTTCACGCAATTTTGGTGCATACATCCTGAAAAATCAGTACCAAGAACAACCAACTCTGGGCGTAATAACGGCCTTGATACGCCTGGGCATTGACTCAGAGCTTGGATGGCGTGTGCCGTTACAGATACCCATGCAGCGTCAACACGATACCACAGTTCATCCAGAGTAGTGACTGGCGTATTGTGACGTGCCAGTTGCTCGGTCACCATTGACCACACGTTTTCAATTGGTGAGAGATCTGGAGAATGTGCTAGCCATGGCAGCAGTCGAACATTTTCCGTATCCAGAAAGGCCCGTACAGGACCTACAACATGCGGTCGTGCATTATCCTGCTAAAATTTACGGTTTCGCAGGGATCGAATGGAGGGTACAGCTACGGGTCGTAGCCCATCTGAAATGTAACGGCCACTGTTCAAAGTGCCGTCGATGCCACCAAGAGGTGACCGAGATGTGTAACCAATAACACCCCATACAATCACGCCGGGTGATACACCAGTACGGCGATGACGAATTCACGTTTCTGATGTGCGTTCACCGCGATGTCGCGAAACACGGTTGCGACCGTCGAGATTCTGTAAACAGAAGCTGGATTCATCCGAAAAAATGACGCTTTGCTATTCGTGCACCCAGGTTCGTCGTTGTGTACACCATCGCAGGCGCTTCTGTCTGTGACGCAGCGTCAAGGGTAACCGCAGCCATGGTCTCCGATCTGATAGTCCATGCTGCTGCAAACGTAGTCGAACTGTTCGAACATATGGTTGTTGTCTTCCAAACGTCCCCATCTGTTGACTCATGGATCGAGACATGGCTGCACAATCCGTTACAGCCATGAGGATAAGATGCCTGTCATCTCGACTGCTAGTGATACGAGGCCGTTGAGATGCAGCACGGCGTTCCGTATTGCCCTCCTGAACCCACGGTTTCCATATTCTGCTAACAGTCATTGGATCGCGACCAACGCGAGCAGGAATGTCGCGATACGATAAGCCGCAATCGCGATTAGTTACGATCCGACCTTTATCAAAGTCGGAAACGTGATGGTAGGCATTTCTCCTCCACACACGAGGGATCACAACAACGTTTCATCAGGCATCGCCGGTCAACTGCTGTTGGTGTATGAGAAACTTTCCTCAGGTCAGCACGTTGTAGGTGTCGCCGCCGGCGCCAACCTTGTGTCAATGCTCTGAAAAGCTAATCATTTGCATATCACAGCATCTTCTTCCTGACGTTTAAATTTCGCGTCTGTAGCACGTCATCTTCGTGGTGTAGCAATTTTAATGGAGTGTATAGCCTCATTGTTTTTATTAATCGGTTATTTCTTGTTAATGTTGTTACATATAGCTTTTTAGTATAATACTGTATTCCCAATCCTTCATTTGTTAAGGTTGCTGCCTTGACTGAATGCTGAGATTTTATACTTGTTGTGTAACTAATATAATATGATGTTATCAATAAAAGGCATTTAACGTAGTATACTATCTTATTAATGGTTGAATATCTAAGTTAAATTTTCTACCCGTTCCGCGCGCTCAGTGCCACGCAGGAGACAGTTGGTAACACGACCGAATAAAATTTCACTATCCGTCTCGCGTGCCTTTCGTCACACACGGGAACAGTTGACAACGCGAGCGAATAAAATTCCGCTATAGGCCTCGCGCTCTCAGGGCCACGGCGGAAACTGTTGGCAGCGTGAAAGAAAAATACTTTCATAGCGGTACCGCACGTACAACGCTACACTGGAAATAGTTGGTAACACAAGCAGATAAAATTTCACCACCCGCCTCGCGCGTTACGAGCTACTTCAAAGCAGTTGGCAACGCAAATGAAAGCCGTACTCGGAACTGGCTCTATGTCGTGAGGCAATTTATTAGTAACAATTTTAGTTTTATGAATGAAACCTCTTAATATCTTTATGAGGGTACAATCTCTTTCTTATCTATACCCTGGAAGGCTAAGAGCCGGCCGCGGTGGCCGAGGGGACTAAGGCGCTCCAGTCACGGTCCGCACGGCCACTACGGTCGGGGGTTCGAATCCCCCCTCGGGCATGGATATTTGTGGCGTCCTAGTTCGTAAGTAGTTCATAAGTAGTTTGTAAGTTTAGGGACTGATAACCCCGTAGTTAAGTCCCATAGACTTTACAAACATTTGAACATTTTTTTTAAGGCTAGTAAATAGCTTCCGTCGTGTGGAATTTGCGCTATAGGATAAGGACCAGTATATAATGCCTGTGATTTCTTTTTTTCTTTAAAGCTTGGATGCATGGGTGGTTGGATTAACAAGAATGCACAAGAGGGGTCTGGTAGACCCTTACTTTATAACTAGAACAAATCATAAAGAGTAACGTACTTTTTTCAAACTATGATAGCTTTTGTGACACAGAATGAATCAAGTAATACTTCATGTGGTATTGAGACATTTATTTTACTGTCATATGAAATACAATATCATTTACCACACACACATTCCTGAGATAAAATTACAAAATATCACTTTTGGTGAATACAACTTATCATATCGTGATCTTTACAAACAACTGTACAATGTTCTTACCAATATATTTTGCACACTTGTAGCATGTTTGGTTTGTTTTTCTATCTAAACGCTGTGGGCACATTAAGCATCTGCTTTTTGGAGATATTCCAATTTCTCGAACGACTGGCTGTTTTCGAGTAACTCCACAACTTGCCATGGCTTTTGAACACTTTTTTTGAAGGCGTGGATTGTTAACCCTATTCTCCATATGTGGATGTATCAGCTCTTGTCCTAATTCTTTGAGAAAAGTCGTCGTTTATCAGATCTGCCTTCATGATAGTGTTAAGTAAATAAGCACAGGGCATTTATGGATGCCACATCCATTACATTTGTCCACAAGACGAAAGGCCATCTTCTTGATTGTCTTTTGCAAGTGTATGTATGCGTTTTCTGGTCAAGAGAATCGACTCCTGATTTAGTTTGATTATAGAACAATACTGTTTCAGGCTTCTTTTTACGACCTTCTTCTACTGCAGCGATGTGGTGCAAAGAGCTAAGCGATATGACACTTTTGTTCTTTTTCGGTTCATAACTTACAATTGCCAAATCGTCTTTGAACTCAAATGATAAGAAAACTTCTCTTGACTTGGAAGCCTTAATTTTTTTTTTTTTTTTTTTTTTTTGGTCTCAAAGTTCCTACTGCAGTTATCTTATCTTTCATTAGTTTTTCAAACAATGGAACACTTGTAAAAAAAACCATTGTAATGTTTGTTGCAGTTCCTCTGAGTCTTTGTTAGTGTCTTTACTGTAGTAGAAGCAACATTCATTTGTCGTGTCTGGTTGGGGTCTTTTCCATTGTAAACTAAACAATCTCTAGCATATGACGTCAATGAATCGCAAAGTCAAAATATTTTTATTGTATACTTTCCTGGTTTGCTGGGATATATTAAATGAACTTACAACGGCCTCTGAGGGGAACAAGTCGTTCATCTATAGTCAAAGTTTCATTCGGATGCATTATTTGTCGGCAGTTTACTATGAAAAGTTCCCTAATGTAGCGAAATGGTGCCATGTTGTCACTCTTGCATCTTGTCTCCCTGGTCCGTTTGTTATCAAATCTCAAAGCCCTTCGTATATCTTCAAATCTGTTTACTGAAAATGTCCTAAATATGTTGGGTTAGCAAAATTATCGTAAAATAACTCTCTGATAGACATATCCCAGTTCCTACCAACACCAGCAATAATCAGAAGACCAAAAAAAATGCATTCATTTCCTCACAGGTAACTTTGTGCCAGTTCTTTTTCATGATACCAGCAATTCGCTTCCTTCTAAATTGGTACAGTGCACAATCTCATCTAACATTCTTTGTGAGATAAAATAATCCCATGCATCCTTAGGAGAGACAGTTACAGTACCTTTTACTGGACCAGGTGGAATCTTCATAATATTGTGTGCTCGAATTCTGCTCATTGGTGGTGGTGTTTTACTCCATTGAGTTCCATCACGACCGATAAGGCAATTAGCACTTCTCTAACTTCTCTTATCTGATTCTTCACTGCTTCCTTCACTTGTGAGACTAAAAGACGTGGATTCATAATTCCATTGATCAAAGACAGCTTCGTCTTTAAGCCATTCAGAAACTAGTTTCTGTCGCTTGACCTGACCAGATGAAGTTCGTTTGCCTCTCACCGGTAATGAAGTACCCAGCCTGCGAATAGGGGAGAAGAATGTATGGCATAATCATTCTGCTTATGAAAATACACTCATGATCGCATAAAATTACTTAAAGCAAATGAAAAATACTTTTCAGAAAAATGTGCAGGTCTATCTTCCACAGTACTTCTCAACACCGGAAGTGACTGTGCTGATGTAGTAATCGTTGCCAGTAAGTTCACGAAGTGCTAATTGTTGTAACTTACATTGCCGTTGCCAACAATAACGCATTCGAATTACTGGCAAATAAAATATTCGAAATGCGGGTTGTGCTGAGGGGTCTTAGAGACTCCTGACATGCATTAGACGTGTCGAAGTACAAAATTAACAATGGAAAATAATTAATTAGACTGACGTCGAAAGAAAAACTTTCAGGAGAAAATAAATTGTATTTTCAAGATTACACTGAACAGCAACTGAAGAATATTATTTTTTATGCATTTTACCGAGAGAAAGAAAGGTTGCCGGGTCCAAAAGACCCCTGTTATGCATCCAAGAGTAAATATTGCAGATGGTTTTTGATGGTTTCGAACATTAGAGGGCAGTTACCCTCTCTGAAATATATGCATGCTCTATATTGTACATTTTTCTGCAGTAATTCCCCTGATGAGTCAACACCATTGTTAGATCGCAGCATATTGTTCTGATTGTGGAGGTTGCCCCAACTATAAAATTTGCTCAGTGTCGGGAAGCGTAACGTGAGCAGTTCTAATTTGTCTGACTGCTCGTCGATTGCTGATTTATTTCCGTTGCTTCAGTAATTATTACCCCTGGGCTATTTTGCCCACTGCCCCTTCTAGTTTGACATTCCAGAGTCCTGTGTGCAACGGGTATGTCACGATCAGAATTTTTTGATGCTGACCAACATCAGCATTATTCCTCCAATGTGTGTTTCTGTGACTTTTCTGTTGATTTAACGGTCCCTTATTTCTCCACGCATTACGATTAGTTTGGTTTTCGCCACTACCCGCAGCGGCAACGCCCGCCGGCGGCTCTCGCTGAACCAAGAACATTGATGGCCGCGAATCAGCTGACTGATTTCCATTATTAATGACCTGCTGTGGCGACATCAGATGATTCCCGTCTCCACATCCACTTCCAAAACTAGCACGACTATCTTGATATATTAAGTCAAAGTTCTTTCCTAACGTATACCGGCAAATTGTTCTTTTTTTTTTTTTTTTTTTTTTTTTTTTTTTTTTTTTTTTTTTTTTTTTTTTTTTCAAAGTATTACGCTATCCCGACACGACTCACGATGTCGCCTCACAACTTTATTTCCACCAGTACCTCGTCTCCTACTTTCCAAACTTCACAGAAGTCATATCAGCGCACACTCCGCTGCAGAGTGAAATTTCATTCTGGAAACATCCCTTAGGCTGTGGCTAAGCCATGTCTCCACATTATGCTTTCTTCCAGGAGTGCTAGTCTTGCGTGTTTGCAGGAGAGCTTCTGTTAAGTTTGGAAAGTAGGAGACGAGGTACTGGCGGAAGTAAAGTTGTCAGGCGGCATCGTGAGTCGTGTCGGGATAACACAGTCGGTAGTGCGCTTGCCCGCGAAAGGCAAAGGTCCCAGGTTCGAGTCCCGGTTCCGGCACACAATTTTAATCTGCCAGAAAGTTTCAATCATATTACTGTTCTACCTTTAAACCCAAGGGGTAAAGTGAATTGTGTCACATTTTTGGTTACGCAACATACTCAGTACTTCAAATAATAACAATGTAGTGGTTTTGTTAAACACATGTATAAAATCTAGTGGTTTCTAGTGGATTTTAATAAGCATTTTAGTGGGAAACGCCTTTCCACTGTTGGCAACACTGGTCGCAGGGTGGCGACAGCGCGCGTATGAGCAAGCAGTCCGCCTGCGCAAAGTTTGCTGCGGCGCGGAGCGGTCGCTGAGTCTGAACTCGGCAGCGCAGCGCAGCGCCGGCCATTGTTTCATCAAAGGCTCGTTTCCGGCGGCAGCGGCGGCCGAGTATCAAAGTCTCGTCTGTCCACCGCCGCAGACGGCGCCGCACCCGCCTGTGCCGCGTGCGGCTCTGGCGCGCAGAGCGACTGTACTGCCGTCAGCGGCCACTGCTGTGTACGAGCGCGGGACAGCGTGACGACCACCCTATCTCATACCTGGAAGATTTATTGATTATTTTACCTCAAACGATGTTAACTGTAACATTGATGGGGTAATCTTCTACTACTTCTTCTTCATACACTCCTGGAAAATGAAAAAAGAACACCATGAATTCGTCCTGCCAGCAAGGGAAATTTTATTAACACTTCCTTGAGGATGTGTACAGGGTGTTACAAAAAGGTACGGCCAAACTTTCAGGAAACATTCCTCACACACAAAGAAAGAAAATATGTTATGTGGACATGTGTCCGGAAACGCTTAATTTCCATGTTAGAGCTCATTGTAGTATTTCTCTCTAAATGTAAATTGAAATAATTCGTGCACACAATTGTCAAAATACACAGTTGTTTCGTTAGTATCAGCACGCAATTGCGCAATCACGTCATCAACAGATTTGCTGTGAACGTTTGGGCAGGAATTATTGGTGATGTCTTGATTGGGACTCATGTTCTTCCACCTACGCTCACTGGAGCACGTTATCATGATTTCATACGGGATACTCTACCTGTGCTGCTGGAACATGTGCATTTACAAGTACGACACAACATGTGGTTCATGCGCGATGGAGCTCCTGCACCATTTCAGTCGACGTCTTCGTACGCTTCTCAACAACAGATACGTTTACCGATGGATTGATAGAGGCGGACCAATTCCATGGCCTCCATGCTCTCCTGACCTCAACCATCTTGACTTTTATTTATGGGGCATTTGAAAGCTCTTGTCTACGCAACCCCGGTAACAAATGTAAAGCCTCTTCGTGCTCGTATTGTGGACGGCTAGGATACAATACGCCATTCTCCAGGGCTGCATCAGCGCATCATGGATTCCATGCGATGGAGGACATTTCGAACATTTCCTGTAACAAACTGTTTGAAGTCACGCTGGTACGTTCTGTTGCTGTGTGTTTCCATTCCATGATTAATGTGATATGAAGAGAAATAATAAAATGAGATCTAACATGGAAATTAAGCGTTTTCGGACACATGTCCACATAACATATTTTCTTTCTTTGTGTGGGAAGAATCTTTCCTGAAACTTTGGCCGTACCTTTTTGTAACACCCTGTATACCGCACCACCAGAGCGTACGCGATGTCGACTCTAGTACCGTGTATGCCTTCCTTTTCTCCATTTTCAACAATACAAGCTGCAATTCCGACACGGAGACGATCGTAGTGGTGCAGAATGTAGTCTTGTGGAATGTTCTTTCATGCCGTTTACCAGCTGGTGCCTCAGTTGCGCCTCGTTGCCAGTCGCCCAGACCGCGCAATACGACGTATTATTATGTTCCAAACATGTTCAGTGGGAACAGAACTGTGGTCTGTTCTGCCCAAGGTGGCGACATGCACCTTGAACACGCCTCGTTGCTAGTCGACCAAACCGCGCAATACGACGTATTATCATGTTCCAAACATGTTCAGTGGGCACAGACCTGGGGTCTGTTCGGCCCAAGGTGGTGACGTGCACCTTGAAACGCCTCGTTGCCAGTCGACCAGACCGCGCAATACGACGTATTATCACGTTCCAAACGTATTCAGTGGGAACAGACCTGGGGTCTGTTCTGCCCAAGGTGGTGATGTGCACCTTGAACACGCATCGTTGCCAGTCGACCAGGGATCAGACCGCGCAATACGACGTATTATCATGTTCCAAAAATGTTCATTGGGAACAGACCTGGGGTCTGTTCTGCCCAAGTTGGTGACGTGCACCTTGAACACGCCTCGTTGCAAGTGGACCATACCGCGCAAGACGACATATTATCATGTACCAAATAAGTTCAGTATGAACAGACCTGGGTCTGTTCTGCCGAAGGTGGTGACGTACTCCTTGAACACGCCTCGTTGCCAGTCGACCATACCGCGCAATATGACGTATTATCATGTTCCAAACATGACCAGTGGAAACAGACCTGGGGTCTGTTCTGCCAAGGTGGTGACGTGCACCTTGAACACGCCTCATTGCCAGTCGACCAGACCGCGCAATTCGACGTATTATCATGTTCCAAACGTATTCAGTGGGAACAGACCTGGAGTCTGTTCTGCCCAAGGTGGTGATGTGCACCTTGAACACGCCTCGTTGCCAGTCGACCAGGGATCAGACCGCGCAATACGACGTATTATCATGTTCCAAACATGACCAGTGGAAACAGACCTGGGGTCTGTTCTGCCAAGGTGGTGACGTGCACCTTGAACACGCATCGTTGCCAGTCGACCAGGGATCAGACCGCGCAATACGACGTATTATCATGTTCCAAACATGACCAGTGGAAACAGACCTGGGGTCTGTTCTGCCAAGGTGGTGACGTGCACCTTGAACACGCCTCTTTGCCAGTCGACCAGACCGCGCAATACGACGTATTATCATGTTCCAAACATGTTCAATGGGAAGAGACATGGGGTCTGTTTTGCCCAAGGTGGTGACGTGCACCTTGAACACGCCTCGTTGCCAGTCGACCATACCGCGCAATACGACGTATTATCATGTTCCAAACATGTTCAGTGGGAACAGACCTGGGGTCTGTTCTGCTCAAGGTGGGGACGTGCACTTTGAACACGCCTCGTTGTCAGTCGACCAGACCGCACAATATGTCGTACTATAAACATGTTCAGTGGGAACAGACCTGGGGTCTGTTCTGCCCAAGTTGGTGGCGTGCACCTTGTACACGCCTCGTTGCCAGTCGACCAGACCGCGCAATTCGACGTATTATCATGTTCCAAACGTATTCAGTGGGAACAGACCTGGGGTCTGTTCTGCCCAGGGTGGTTACGTGCACCTTTAATAGACGTTGTGTGGTACGGTTTAGATGTGGATGCATTGTCCTGAGGGAAAAGCATACCACCTTGTTTGTGCATGAAATGTAGCAAGATGGGTTAAATGATTGTTACAACGTATTGTGCACTGTTCAATGTTCGCTCAACGATCACCAGAGAAGAACGTCCAAGATATGGCTCCAACAACATAATGCAGTATGTCGGCCCCAGCTGCCTCTGTCGTATACACTCCACATTTTCTTGATACCCTACACGGCATCAAACAAGCGTACTTAATCAGAAGCGTCTCTTCCGACCGAAGATGTAGGCTGATCGATATTGGAGCGGCACGCATGCTCGTACATGATAGTGAAGGGAGCCGTACCCTAAAGTGGTACCTCACAAACGGCTTTTAATCAAATTGCGAGATTGTGGTATATCGCCCCAAATTTGCGACTGGCTAGGTGATTTCCTGTCAGAGAGGACACAGTTTGTAGTAATCGATAGTAACGCATCGACTAAAATAGAGGTGATATCGGGCGTTACACAGGGTAGTGTTATTGGTCATCTGCTGTTCATTAATTACATAAACGATTTGGGAGAAAATCTAAGCAGCTCTCTTAGGTTTTTGCAGATGACGCCATCATTTATCGTCTAGTAAAGTCATCTGAAGATCAAAACCAACTGCTGAAAGATTTAAATTAAATATCAGTATGGTGTAAAAATTAACAATTGATTCTAAATAATGAGAAGTATGAAGTCGTCCACATGAGTTCGAAAAGAAATCCGTTAAACATTGTTTCCAAGACTAATCGATCGAATGTGAAGGTCGTAAACTCCACTAAATACCTAGTAATTACTATTACTTCAAACTTACACTGGAAAGAACCTGTTGTTAATGTCGTAAATGTGTTCAAATGTTTGTTAAGCTTAAGGGTCTTAACTGCGGGGTTATCAGACCCTAAACGTACAAACTATGAACTACCTTATACTAAAGACGACACAATGCCCGAGTGGGATTCGAGCCCCCGGTCGTAGCGGCCGTGCAGACTGTGAATGGCGCGCCGCAGACCGCTTGGACACTGCGGACGGCGGTAATGTCGCAGAAAAGGCGAACCAGAGACTGCTTTTAACTGGCAGAACGCTTAAAAGATGCAACAGAACTACTAAAGAGACTGTATGCACTACGTTTGTCCGTCCTGATTTGGAGTATTGCTGCCCAGGTGGGTTTGACGGAGGGCATCGATGGAGTCCAAAGAAGGGCAGCACGTTTTGTATTGTCTCGCTACAGGGGAGAAAGCGTCACAGAAATGATACAGAACCTGGAATGGAAATCACTACAACAACGGTGTTTATCGCTGCGGTGTGGTCTACTTACGAAACTCTAATCACCAACATTCTCCTCCGAATGCAAAAATATATTGTCGGCTCCCACCTACATAGGTATAAATGATCATCAGAATAAATTACGAGAAATCAGAGCTCGAACGGAGAAGAGATTCAGATGTTCTTTCTTCCCGCGCGCTATTCGAGAATTGAACAGGGGATGAATAGTAAAAAGGTGGTTCGATGAACCCTCTGCCAGACACTTAAATGTGATTTGCAGAGTATCCCATGTAGATGTAGATGTACAAAGAAAATGAATCCGCTCAATAATCAAATTAACGCCGACTGTTCCATAGGCAACCGCTCTGAACCTGAGAAATCTGGAAAAGGTAGAAGAAAATGAGAAAAAGAAGAACGGATGTGAACACGACGATGAGATCGACAGAGGACGGGGTGAAGAGATGGGCTGAGAGAGAGTGTGTATGAGATGAACAGAGCCCGTGGTGAGAAAAAATGGACAAGATAGTGGAGAGAAGATACCAAATCATCATCATCATCATCATCATCATCATCATCATCATTAGAGACTGATGATGTCTTTCAGCGTTCAGTCTGGAGCAAAGTACCTCTAATAAAATTCCTCCATGATCCCCTATTCAATGCTAACATTGATGCCGCATCTGATGTTATGCCTTTTACTTCAAAATCATTCTGCACCGAATCTAAGTACCTTCTTCTTGGTCTACCTCGACTCCTCTTACCCTCCGCTGCCGAACTCATGAGTCTCTTAGGTAACCTTGCTCTCCCATGCGTGTAACATGACCCCACCATCTCAGTCTGTTCGCTCTAATAGCTACATCTATGGCGTTCATTCCCAGTTTTTCCTTGATTTCCTCATTATGGACACCCTCCTGCCATTGTTCCCATATATTAGTTCCTGCAATCATTCTTGCTACTTTCATATCTGTAACCTCTACCTTATGAATAAGGTTACCTGTATCCACCCAACTTTCACTCCCATACAACAAAGTTGGCCGAAAGATAGAGCGGTGCACCGCTAACTTAGTCTTGGTACTTACTTCCTTCTTGCTATCTCCTTCTGAAGTAAGAAGGAGATAGCAAAGTGTGGAATAAAAAAAATACCAAATGTGACATGAATTCACGAATGAATTCATGTCATTCATTTTCAGAATTCGTAATTAAACAGTGCTATAAGGGACGCTTGAAAAGTACAAAGGCCACAGGTGGAGATGCGGCTGTTATTTATTTACGCGTGAAGATGACGACTTCTAAACGCGTGAATAAATAACAGCCGCACCTTTAGCTGTGGCCTTTGTAGTTGTAAAGCGTCCCTTATAGCATTGTTTAGTTCACAACAAAAGGCTGTTACGCAATGCAGAGTTTTCAGCTATTTAGATGTTACCCGTGGACGACCTTGGCCTTGCCTTATTTTTAGTTGTTTCTGTTGTGTGAAATCGCCTCCAGTTTCTGGAAATTTCTCTTTGGGACACTTTACTAGCTTCGCCCACCTTCCTCTGTGTACATTTCGCGTCCAACCTTTGTATGGCTCTCCATGCCACAGCTACGGCTGAGTCACGTAGTTGTTCCAGTGCTCTACCTGCGCAATACACAATCTCAATCCAACTGCTTCGTTTGGTACCCACAAGTCAACACAAACCTCTTCTGCAGAAACTTTCTGTTACTAGCACTCAAATGTTCAAATGTTTGTGAAGCTTATGGGACTTAACTACGGGGTCATCAGTCCCTAAACTTACAAACTACTTACGAACTACCTTATACTAAGGACGGCACAAATATCCATGCCCGAGGGGGGATTCGAACCCCCGACCGTAGTGGTCGTGCAGAACGTGACTGGAGCGCCTCAGTCCCCGCGGCCACAGCGGCCGGCTTACTAGCACTAATCGCGGTTGCTATAATGTTGTTTATGAAAAATGAACATAACACCGAACAACAATTAACTAAAAACATGAATTATTTGACGCTGGGGAAAAGATTTACAGAAGAATCAGCACCTACGTTCATTCTTGATGTCTCAGCATGTAAGATGAACACTTCATGCAAATAGAACTTTAAACACTCACGAAAAGTAAACTGTTAAAAATGCTTATAAATCGGGCTAAGGTTCTTCTATCTACAGTGGACTCATCAATGTTCTTCAAAAGACAAACAACTTTTATTTAAACACAAATAGCACACAAATCACAATTATCTTCTGTGTTTGGTCCAAATTATAGTTTTAAATTGACTTCCTTTCAAGCAGATATTACCTGCGTTACAAAGTCCAGAATAGTTTTCATATTGAATACTGACAGAGCATTGGCGCATCACCCATTTGACTAACGACGTAAAATATTCCTTGCTTGCTTAGCTCACGTATCATAGCTTTTGAATGTTGACATCCCTCCACATATCAATAATCTTACTTGCTGAGTCCCTTGTCACAGTATTTAAATAAACTTCATATTTTACTGACGGAATACGTCTGCCACTTATTCACTAGTTCTATCAGTTCACCATATGAACTGTATAACAACACACACAGACAATGTTCGCTGGACCGGTGCACAAATATATAATACAGTTTACGTCATAGTGATAGTTACGTCACGTCATGTAACACACAAATCTCAGGATTTTCGCATATTACGCTTCATATAATACCTCTATGTAATTATTTGTGTTAAATTGAGTCATTAATAGTATTTTGTGAATACAATTGCTCTTAATCATAAAAAATAGTTAATGTAATTATAAGCTGACGATGGGCAAACATATAATGGTTAATAGCCATTTCTTCTTAAGAATGTTTGAAATACATCGACTGTAATACTAAACAAAATACAACATGGGCCGATTCCGAATTTAAGTGGACTTTTACACTAAATTTCATGACACAATCAACCTGAAATATACAAGAATAGCAGTAATAATGTGAGTTTTCTTTAACTACAAAACGAATGATTAGCTCAAAATTTCAAAAGAATTATGTATCGACACACTTGTAATCGTCACAGTTGTGACTAGTCATTAGTACTTATTTACGTATTTGAGTATTCATGACATTATAGCTGTCTACCTCAGAATATTTACTGTAAATGTGACATGAAGTCATGGAAGAGGCACGTGACTTTGATGAAATTAATTAGTTGTGCTACCGATAAGCTGGCTAAGTCACACTATTTTAAAAAAATTATAGTTCACACTTCAAATACAGTATGACAACAAGTATGCGTTTCGGACATGTACGTCATCAGATATGTATGTGACTTGTGACGACAGCCACAGTCTCCATATTCGTGCATATAAGAAACAACATTTTCAAAATCTATGTAGCTACGTTTGGTTGGTTTGGTTGATTCCAATTAAGACGGTTGCTATGTAAACGGTACACTGTTTCAAATAGCCGCGGTGGAGTAGCCGAGCGGTCTAAAGCGTCTCGCTGCGGAGCGCGCGGTTGCTCGCCGTGGAGGTTCGAGTCCTCCCTGGGGCATGGGGATGTGTGTTGTCCTTAGGTTAGTTTACCTTAGTTTAAGTAGTTTATAAGTTACGGGCTGATGACCACGCAGTATAATCCAATAGATTTACAAACATTTGTAACATTTGTTTGAAATAAGTGAAATGAAGTGATAACGAAACGGAAGAAACGCCACAAAAACAGGCGAAAAGTGCAGTACACAACCCGAAAACACATGTCAGAAACCAACCAGCTCCGGCCAACAAAACGGAGAAACAGCAGTGAGATATAAAGAAGAGACAACACCACCACAGTAAATGCTTTTAAAATAACGCGTCTGGTGTAAAACAAATGTCTTTAATTGCAGTCAGCATAAGACGGATTACCTAATCTAGCCAATCAAAAATGTTCAAATGTTTGTACCGCTTATGGGACTTAACTACAGGGTCATCAGTCCCTAAACTTGTAAACTACTTATGAACTAGCTAATCCTAAGGACGGCACAAATATCCATGCCCGAGGAGGGATTCGAACCCCCGACCGTAGTTGCCGTATTTATTTTTTAATGTGGCCTCCCTTCTCCCCTTACAGCTCATCCTTTCGCTCGCTAATATCGCCTTCTGCGGCGTAGGCTTCAATGCCTTTTAAAATAAATTGTTTTTTCCTTATCATGTACACTATATGTGTAAATGAAAGTGGTATCTTCTATCCTGATACCATTCAATGTACGAGTGTAGGTTCCATTTGTGATCCCCTCGGCAACCGCGGCCGGTGCTACCTAGACAGCTTATCAGCAAACACTGCTGATTAAATTCAGAAAATTCTGTGCTAGACAAACGAAGAAAGCCGCAGGAAAAATGTATGAATTAATGGAGATGGTGATGGAGGGAATTATTACGATTGAAAATTGTAAAAGAGTTTTAGTAGGTGCTATCTGATGGGATTTATTGCCACACCACGTTTAAGTTTCGACGGGAATGCGCATCGGACTTCGGAGTAAGAGCCATTCAACGCCAGCGAGCAGCACCAGCTTCACAATCGTTTCCCTCGCGCGGTCAGCGATGAGCAGCTTACGCTTCAAGGGTCCGCCTCCAGTGCGGCAAGCGTTCATTGCCTGCACGCCAAGTCAATAAAGTGGCTGGTCACACCAGCTCAGCAGACCCGTTGGCACATAGAAAAAGGGCGATAACGGAGATAGCACCACTTGCATTTGCATCCTAGATGCAGTCAGCTAATCACGGTACATATATTAGCCACGTAGTGAATTAGGATCTGTCCACTTACGGAGTGGTACAGACTCTGACCATTAGTCATGAACTGTAGGCTGAAACTGAAAGAACTGCAGAAAGGTACGAAAATACGGAGATGTGACTTAGATAAATTGAAGGAACGTGAAGTTCTGGAGAATTTCAGAGGGGGATTTAGGCAGCAATTGACAGAAACAGGGGGAAATAAAACAGTAGAAGAGGAATGGGTAGCACTGAGAGATGAAATAGTGAAGACAGCAGAGGACAATATAGGTAGAAAGGCAAGACCTTCAAAAAATCCTCAGATATCACAGGAAATACTACAGTTAATTGATGAAATGAGAAAATATAGAAATGCAGTAAATGAAACGGACAAAATGGAGTACAGACGACTAAGAACTGAGATTGACACGAAGTGCAAAATGGCTAAGCAGGAGTGGCTAGAAGCCAAATGCAAATCTGTAGAAGAATGTATAAGAAGGGGAAAAGTAGATACCGCCTACAGGAAAATGAAAGAGACATTTGGGGACAAGAAAAGCAACTCTGTATATATAAAGAACTCAGATGGAAAACCAGTTCTCAGCAAAGAAGGGAAAGCTGAAAGATGGAAAGAGTACATACAACAGCTCTACAAAGGAAATGAACTGAGAGACGATGTTGTAGGAAGGGAAGAGGAAATAGATCAAGATGAAATAGTAGGTACTATACTGAGAGATGAATTTTACAGAGCCCTGAAAGACCTAGGTAGGAACAAGGCTCCAGGAGTAGATGGCATACCCTCAAAGCTACTAAAGTCTCTGGAAGAGCCAGCCATGACAAAACTATTTGAACTGGTGAGACAGGCGAAATACCCTTAGACTTTAAGAAAAATGTAATAATCCCCATACCAAAGAAGTCAGGTGCAGACAGAACCATCAGTTTGATAAGTCATGATTGCTAATTTTTAACACGAATTATCTACAGGAGAATGGAAAAGCTGGTAGAAGCTGAACTTGGAGAAGATCAATTTGGATTCAGGAGAAATGTAGGAACTCGGGAGGCAATCCTGACTTTACGGCTTATCTTAAAAGATAGATTAAGGAAAGGCAAACCCACATTTTTAGCTTTTCTAGATTTGGAGAAAGCGTTTGACAATGTTGACTGGAATACACTCATTCAAATTCTGAAGTCAGCAGGGGCAAAATACAGGGAAAGGAGAGTTATTTACAACTTGTACAAAAGCCAGACTGCAGTTATTAGACTCGAAGGGCATGAAAGGGAAGCATCAGTTGGAAAGGGAATAAGACAGGGTTGTAGCCTTTCTCCGATGTTATTCAATTTGTACATCGAGCAGGCTGTGAAGGAAACCAAGGAAAAATTTGGAATAGGGATTAAAGTTCAGGGGGAAGAAATAAAAACATTGCGTTTTGCTGATGACATTGTAATTCTGTCAGATACAGCAAAGGACCTGGAAGAGCAGTTGAATGGAATGGACAGTGTGTTGAACAGAGCTTATAAAATGAACATTAACAAGAGCAAAACAAAAATAATGGAATGCGGTCTTAGAAAATCAGGCGATGCTGAAGGAATTAGATTAGGTAACGAAACAATGTAGGTGGTAGATGAGTTATGTTACTTGGGTAGTAAAATAGCATGCGATGGTCGCAGTACAGAGGATATAAAATGCAGAATGGTAATGGGAAGGAAAGCATTTTTGAAAAAAAGAAATTTGCTAACATCGAATATTAATTTAAGTGTAAGGAAGTCTATTCTGAAGGCTTTTGTGTGGAGTGTTGCCTTGTACGGGAGTGAAACATGGACGATAAGCAGTGCAGACAGGAAGAGAATAGAGGCTTTTGAAATGTGGTGCTACAGAAGAATGCTGAAGATTTGGTGGGTAGATCGCATAACTAATGAATAGGTACTGAATAGAATTGGTGAGAAAAGGATGTTTTGGCATACCCTGATTAAAAGAAGGGATCGCTTGGTCGGACACTTTCTTAGACATCGAGGAATCGTAAATTTATCATTGGAGGGAAGTGTGTGGGGTAAAAATCGCAGAGTGAGACCAAGAGACGCGTATAGTAGGCAGATTCAAGAAGATGTGGGTTGCCGTTCTTATGAGGAGATGAAAAGGCTTGCTCAGGATAGAGTAGGGTGGAGAGCTGCATCAAACCAGTCTCCGGAATGAAGACCATAACAACAGCATGGGCTGTCATAGTAAATCTGAGGGGAAATTAGCATATTTGTTCATAATGAAGGAATCAAAAATGAAATTACAACTTAACCTGAAGAGGATGATAATCGAGCGCTGGTTTGAACAGATGCATCAAACCAGTCTCCGGAATGAAGACCATAACAACAGCATGGGCTGTCATAGTAAATCTGAGGGGAAATTAGCATATTTGTTCATAATGAAGGAATCAAAAATGAAATTACAACTTAACCTGAAGAGGATGATAATCGAGCGCTGGTTTGAACAGATAAACAGTCCGAAGAGGTAAAGAATCAAATTAATACTGGAAGTGTAGGTCTTATAAAGGAATTTTAACGAATGAACTCTTACATGAATACTAAATAATTAAAATAATGGTAGTAAATAGAATGATGTTTTCATTTTAAATAATCGCATTGGAAATCAGTAAGTAAGTAATTAAAATTCCTACAATATTCAAGATTTTTTTCTGTAAGTTAATTAATGCAAAATTTGGGTTATAGTTACGAAGTTCAGTCACTATTGGGCTTGTTTTGTATAGTTTTTTCTGCTCCGGCTCACACCTTTGAAACACTATGTAAAAGTCATTAGTAATGAGTTCATATTTTAAAGAAATGACTTTCTTATTTCTACTGACATTGTAGTATTGATGCTGCAGCAGACGTAGATAATCTCAGGCGAAGTCCAGCCTTAAGGCCAATTAAAGCTCGGGTAGTGCATTAGAAATGAGTCTGCACAATTCCGTTCAGAACTTCACGTACATTTTGTACATTTGCACTTTTGCACTTCTTACATTCTCGAACGGCTACGAAAAGACAAACTTATACTGGCGAGTGCAAAAAATAGACTGTCTCTACATAAGCTTCCTTCGCTTGTTCTCTTCATTAACATCTGAAAGTAATTCTTACACTGTTGACTTTACAAATGAAACCTCTCTGAAGAAAACACATTAACATTAGCTTTTTTTATCACGTATTAACTAATGTATACATGAATATACAGAAAGTAAAAATGTACACTCGTTACATCAATTGAGAAAGAAAGAGGCAAAGAAATCTGTCACAGCCACGTCACCAATGAACAAGACAGAGTCAGAGGAGGGCATCAGAGGGGGGGGGGGGGGGGGTGAGATATTATGCTTGTCATAGAGTAAACCATAAAATATTTCAGTGAAGATTGTAAGTATAACCTTACTAGCTGAAAACTCGGCGATGCCTGGGTATTTATTTATTATCAATTCTTGAGTAAGTAATTCTCTTTCTCTCCATCACCTATTTTCAATAAATAAATAAAAACATTTTCTATTAATGGGAGAATATATAAGAAATAAGGATGTCTTGCAAAATTAATAGTGCCGTACCACACAGATAAAGGTAGTAATCAAAGTACTAATAATATGTAACATCCATACATTCATTGAAGTCGTAACTTGACTATAAACAATATTTCCTCTTGTGCAGGATCTAATACGGATAAAGTCTTTGGTGAGCTCACCTCTGAGAAAGCAACATAAAGTAGTCCGTGCGAGAAAGATGGAGATGTCGTATCCACTCCGCAGTATTTAATAGATTATCCTGTGATTCATTAATCGTAATACAAAAAGCAAATCTCACTAAAATCTGATGCCTCGTAATATGATAGCAGCATGGTGCAAAAATTGGCAATTAACTCTTAATAATGATAAGTGTGAGGTCATCCATATGAAGACTAAAAAAATCTATTAAATTTCAGTTACACGATAAAGCAGTCAACCCTACAGGATACCAATTCTATTAAATACCTAGGTGTAACAATTACGAACAACTTGAATCGGAAACAACACATATAAAATATGGTAGGGAAGGCTACATTTCGTTGTCAGAACACTTACAAAATGCAACAGTTCTTCTAAAGAAACTGCTTACACTATACTTGTGTGTCCTATTTTGGATTATTCCTGCGCTTTGTGAAATCTACACCAGGCGGGACTGACGGACGATTTAGAGACCGTTTAGAGAAGGGCAGCTAGTTTTGATTATCGCGATACAGGGGTGAGGGTGTCACGCAAATGATGTACTACCTGCAGTGTAAATCATAAAAACAAAGGCGTTATTCGTAGCGCCATGATCTATTTGCGAAATTTCTTTCACCAACTTTATCTTCAGTTACACTCACCTACATAGGCCAACATTATCACCATAATAAAATAAGAAAATCAGATCGAAAATAGATTGATTTGGGTGTCTCTTTTTCCGCCAGCTATTAGAGGATGGAAATACAGAGAAATATCATGTCATGAAACTGGTTCGATGAACCCTCTGCCATGCACTTCATTGTGACTCGCAGTGTATCCATGTAGATAGATGCAGACGTTAAAAGGTTGACCTGTCGGAAATAATGGGATTTAGTTGGATGTGCACTGTTTCTAATAAAGTCTATTGCTTTCGTCTAGAGCCGGCTTCACAATACAATCAAGAGCACTGCCGGCTTCCAGTAATTTCCTTCAACTGACTGCAAAACAAGGGTGTCTTAGTTGCAAATACGAAATGTTTTAAAACCTGGTTCATGTTCAAAACGTTTGTTAAGCTTATGGGACTTAACTACGGGGTCATCAGTCCCTAAACTTACAAACTACTTATGAACTACCTTATACTAAAGACGGCACAAATATCCATGCCCGAGGGGGGATTCGAACCCCCGACCGTAGTGGCCGTGCAGACCGTGACTGGAGTGCCTCAGGCCCCTCGGCCACCGCGACCGGCTCCGTTCTACGACAGTTTCACTTGAGATGTGTCTGCTTAGGTACTGAGAAACGTCTCAGAGTTTCCTGTGCTCGTATGCAACAGGGTAGACACGACAACCTCTACTGCGTCAAACGATCACCAGACGTCACTTATCGTCTGCTTTGCTTTGAGACCTGCCGACCGCGGTGGCCGAGGGGACTGAGGCGCTCCAGTCACGGTCTGCACGGCCACTACGGTCGGGGGTTCGAATCCCCCCTCGGGCATGGATATCTGTGCCGTCCTTGTTCGTAAGTAGTTAATAAGTAGTTTGTAAGTTTAGGGACTGATGACCCCGTAGTTAAGTCCCATAAGCTTAACAAACATTTGAACATTTGAATTTGCTTTGAGACCGAGTCAATACCTGTGAATCACCCATAGAGTAAACATGGTGCAGTACACGTTTGCGGAATACACAGACATGCTGCTTGTGTATAGCGAAGCTGGAGGTAACGGAAGAGCTGCTAGTCAGCTGTATCAAGAGCGTTTTCCATAACGTCACACTCCATCGCACAAACTGTTTGCCCTAGTTACGCAACGGCTGTGAGAAACACGTACTGTGGTGATCCACGGCGACGCCGCACCTCCGAATTTGAAGGAGGTGTACTGCGTCGCACTGAAGATAGCCCGTCAATGAGTTCTCGAACAATTGCGCGTGCAATGGCTGTTAGTCACAGAATCGTCTTTCACGTCCTGCATGAGCAACAATTACATCCGTACCAAAGTGTACATGCTATGGGTCCAGCAGATTTTCCCTATCGCGTTACCTTCCGCACATGGTTCCTGACGCGCCCCTGTTTTCACGTCGACTTCACAGATGAATGTCATCATTATCTTCATCATCATCATCATCATCATTAGAGACAGATTATGCTAATCAGCTTCAGTCTGGAGCATAGTACCTCTAATAAGATTCCTCCATGATCCCCTGTTCAATGCTAACATTGATGCCTCGTCTGATGTTATGACTTTTACTTCAAAATCATTCTGCACCGAATCTAAGTACTTCTTCTTGGTCTACCTCGACTCCTCTTACCCTCCACTGACGAGCTCATGAGTCTCTTAGGTAATCTTGCTTCTCCCATGCGTGTAACATGACCCCACCATCTCAGGCTGTTCGCTCTAACTGCTCCATCTATGGTGTTCATTCCCAGCTTTTCATTGATTTCATCATCATGGACACCCTCCTGCCATTATTCCCATCTATTGGTACCCGCAATCGTTCTTGCTACTTTCATATCTGTAACCTCTATCTTATGAATAAGGTAACCTGTATCCATCCAAATTTCACTCCCATACAACAAAGTTGATCGAAAGATAGAGCGGTGCACTACTAACTTAGTCGTGGTACTTACTTCCTTCTTGCAGAAGAGAGAAGATCTTAGCTGAGCACTCACTGCATTAGCTTTGCTGCACCTCGATTCCAGTTCTTTCGCTATGTTGCCACCCTGTATACAATTATATATTTTTTATATTTTTGACGACCTTACAGCGTTCAATCAATGAAATAAACCGCAATTTGCGATCGGTTATGGCTTCACTGTACTAGGTTTAGATGGAATACCGAAGTGTGGCGAATGTAAATTTGTGCCCGGCCTGGATTCGAACCCGGGATCTCCTGCTTATTAGGCAGACGCGTTCGTCACACTTTGGTATTCCATCTAAACCTAGTACAGTGAAGCCATAACCGATCGCAAATTGCGGTTTATTTCATTGCTTGAACGCTGTAACGTCGTCAAAAATATATAATTGTATACAAGCCGAGGCTGGGCTCCTGACGACAATTTTAATTGTGTCTCGATACCTAATGGACTGTTCTCCCTGATGAGGGAATACAGTATTGTGGCTGCGAGCAATACAGAACAAATAGGCTGTGAAATAGGAAAGAGACAGCGTGGCGAATGGAGATTTGCGTGTGGCGGGAGACGTGCAGGGAAGAGTCCTCTGCAGTAGCGCTTTTCACTGTGTCCTCGGTGGCGGAGTGATCAACGCGTCTGCCTAGTAAGCAGGAGATCCCGGATTCGACTCCCGGCTTGGCACAAATTTTCATTCGCCACACTTTCCATCTAAATCCAGTACAGTGAAGCTATAACCGATCGCAAATTGCGGTTTATTTCAGATGAATGTATGTTCACACGAGAGTGTGTTCTGAATGCTCGAAATAGCCATACCTGGGCGGACGAAAACTCTCATGCCACGCATGTTCAGGGTTTTTAATACCTGTTTGGAATTAACGTGTGAGAAGGTATACTGGACGGTCATGTGATTGGACCATACCTCCTTCCATCCAAGCTCACGGGTCTCGCATACTTGGTCTTCCTACGATTCGTATTGGATCCGTTCTTGGAAGATGTGCCATTAAATGTCCGTCAGGAAATATGATTTCAGCATGATTTGTGCACCACCTCACTTTTCAGTGGCTGTCCGGAGACATCTCAACTGATGATTTGGTCAATGATGGACAGGCTGTGTTGGTCCAACCGCATGGTCGCCACGATCACCGGATTTAACGCTATGGACTTCTTCTTGTGGGGTCATGTGAAGAGCCTAGGATGTATGAGATACCTGTAGGGACAGAAGAAGATCTGTTGGCACGAGTTCTGGCCGTTGCACAAGACACTGAAGAGACGCCAGGTGAGATGCAGAGAGTGTACCAGAACATACTTCAGAGATACAATGTGTGTAACGACGTTGGTGGTCGCCACATCGAGCCGCTGTTGTAATGCATCAGTACGTTGCGGTTGGTGACGTAGATGCTAGGTTCTTTTTGTTGTCGACTAATGTAAATCATAAGATGTAAATAGTAATTAAAATGCGTAACTAATAACGGATGATCCAGTATTCTTTTCAAATTGATTGCAACAATTGTACTGGGTCACGACTAATAACATTACTCACGTAGGAGTGGCTGAGATAATCGTCTAAATTGAAACAGTCGTGGAATGGAAACGATACGTTTGCCGCCATGGGTTGCTATTCATAATGTTATGTACTCAATACCCTCTACAAGTCCGAGAAGGTTGTAAGAGGAATTTCCGACCACGCTATATGATGACCTGCAGGGCCAATGGTTGAACACCTAATCATGTACGTGTGTGAATATCAACATTCCATCCCTAGTCTTTGAATGTATTCCGCTGTTACTGAACGTGGTTGTACAACTACATGTAACGCGAATACACAAAATCTTGTTGATTCTGGAATTTGTAAGAAGGCTATCAATACTCTGACCCGTCTTTAAACAGAGTTTCGTAGATTATGGACTTTCACGGTGAGTGTGGTAGTTCAGCAGAGGTTTTGTGAAGTTGCCCCTATTTATAGTTCATAACAGCACGTGGCGGAAGCACTGTGCCGCCGTACCACGTGTTGTGGCCCCTGCGGGCTTTGCACCGACAGCTCCGTAAACAAGTGTCACGGGTAGCTCAGGGCGCGAAAGCCTTATCCTCGTTGTAATAAAGCTCACAAATGCCAATCATGCTGCTCATGTGATGCAAAGTATTTCTCCTGTGGCAGTCGCTGGCACGTACAGTCAGTATGCTTACAGATACAAAGAATTAACACAACTCTTCAACAGTGCAACGTCAAGTAAAAAAGCTTCTTGTCGCTCTTAGAGCTAGACAGAATCTTTGTCTGCAACTACACAAGAGAACATCAGTTACTTTGCTCAATTATAGCACTTGTGTGTTTTTACGCGAGCCCAAGTTGAGAAAAACACGGCACTTAAAGCGTATAATCACCGTGACACGTGTCATTCTTTAGCTACATTCCTTTGGTTTGTTTCTGCTTCTAGCACCATGTTCCTTCTGTCCCGTCTGTTTGATGTGAGAAAACTGTTTCAAAATTACGCAAAGAATTTCGTGGGTTGTTTGTTGCGGGGTCAGACAAAAGTAACAATTTGAACATTTGATGAAGGAAAATTTGTTTTATGTTTTCATAGAGATTGGCCAGTACAATATGTTATTCACGAACAGCTGGCACAGGAACTTACAAAATGGATGGAAAATTTCGAAGTAGCAACCATATCAGCCAGGCAATGGGATTCCGTTGTCGGAAATATAAAAAGTCTTTCTGCAAACTCACGTTATGTACTGATTTCGAAGTCACAGTGAAACCCCACACAGATTACAATTTGTTACCTTCAGGAGGAATTTACTGATATATTCTGTACCTTTGTGTTCCCACCTCTCTGTGTGATCGACGGAAGACTAAAGTTATTAATTAGCACATAATAGTAATTGCGATAACTTAAGCCAGCCAGTTTTGACGACAAATTTTCGCCATCTTCAGGCTTCTGAGCTGATTTAAGAATAACGCAATGAGCTTATGTTTTTTTTAACAAACAGAGCAACAGACAATACTGGTGTTCGTAAATTAGTCTATAGTTTGTTATACTTGTCAGTAAAATTATTGTGGGTGTTGGACTGCATCCTCAATATATTAAAATATACCGTTGTTTCGGCCACTATTGCAAGCGGCCTTCTTCTGCGTATCGTGCTTACTGCAGAATGAGAGAGAATCGGATAACATAAATGCTGGTGGTAATAAGGGCTGCTATAATCTTTATTGATGTGGTGACTTTGAGATAGGTGAGATAGGCTTCCTTTTTTGTTGTTGACGCCCTACTAGATGGATAATTTAGTCCACACGATCGGTGTCTCCTTCAAATGAATGGCAAAAGAACGTTTCCCTTTTAATTCCTTGGATTGTTTCCATACTTTTCTCTATCATTCCTTTCCCATGCACGTGTGCATCGATGATGGAGACGTTCTGTAACACTACCAGCATATTTTTCCGTTAATTCTCTCTTAGTGTATGACAGACCGGACCCGTCGCGTACCATGATGGTTTGAGGTTCTGGAAAGGTGTCTGCCCAAGCTGTCAGGTCTTATTATACTGTATGGCCCCGATTGCGTTATGACTTCTGTCAAACGTTTACGTCCAGAAAAGACAGGACCGATGTTGCAGGTAAACTTCTGTAATTATCAAAATTTGTTACATTCTCATTACACTATATTGGCATCACGGTGCTCAATCTAGTGCCTAATTGCGGGAACCAAATAAGTAACGGATGGTGGAGTCAGTAAAACGTTGACTGAGAAAAGCTTAAGATCAGTCACAGTTGCACAATCCTGGTTAGCATAGAATCAGCACTAAATTCAAGACTAGTTACACAAGGAAGAGAAGAAAATGAGCCCCTGACAGTTGCACATTTTCTTGTAGGTGAGCGACTCACAACGTTTCCTACATTTCCAGAACAAAGAATAAGAATATTTTCCAAGGAGTTCCACCGCTATAAAGGTATATTAGAACACTTCTGGAACCGGTGGAAGAAAGACTGCCCGATCCTGCTCATAAACGTCCATGAAACTCATCAACCTACATTTGAGAGACGTTGTACTTCTAGAAGAAAAAGGCAAGGATAGATCATCTTGAGGAAAGAGACTGGAAGTTTCGTTATGTCACGTTACGAACTTTGTTAGGGTTTATAATTTCGCAACTGGCCATTGCTCTTGAAGCTGACCAGGAGGAGAGGCTGTTACAACTTAATTTTTGCAATTATAGAAACTTTATTATATTGATATTCCATGAGAAATATATTCCACGATGTTTATCAACCAGTAAGAAACAGACCGGGCATAATGTTGGAATCACGCTGTTGTGTTCGTAATAATCCCAATCTTTTCTGACGACGTAGTTTTGTGGTGCTGATTCAGGTATTGCGGAGGTTCTGCTACACCTCTTCTGCGATGTCCAGATCTTGAAGCCAGCATTATGGACGAAATGGTGTGGATTGAGGCTCTCTTTTCTCGAATGCTTCCATTCAAACGTCGGTTGCAAATGAGCAAGGGAGGTGACCCACTTCCCTTGGCGCACCAGGTCGCATATGCATATGCCACATTTTCGTCTAGGAGGTTTATGTTCAAATGTTTGTAATTCTGTGGGACCAAACTACGTTAGTCATTAGTCGCTAGATCTACAAACTACTTAAACTAAGTTAAACTAACCTAAGGACAATACACACATCCATGCTTGAGGGAGGATTCGAACCTCCGACGCAGGAGGCCGCGCGATCCGTAACGTGGCGCTCCAGACCGCCAGGCTACTCCCGCGCGGTGGAGGTTTATGGTCTCTGACACTGATTCATTTGTAAATAATGAAGAATGAAGTCACGTCGAAGCTATCAAATCTGTAGCTGAATTTACTTTTTATTTAAAAAGTGCCTCTGCAGTATAGAGTCCTCGACGTACGAGACGCTGTGGCCCATTAGACTTCTGAAGTCTGTAAGTCTGTGATTCTGCTGCCAATAGGCTTTCAAAGGAAAGACTCTCGGTGGGTCCTAGGAAGCCAATTTCCCGTAGGTGCCCGTGGGGACATTAGAGGTTTATTCTTCTCGACAGGTCCATGTTCATTATGGTATTTTAGAAATATTTCCGTCCATTTAAAAATTTTCGAATGTTTGTAAATCAAATAGACTTAACTGCTGAGGTTACAGTAACCAGGGAAACAGACACAAACACACACACATGCCAGAGGAAGAACCTCCGACGGGGAGCAAATGCGCTCTCCGCAGCAAGGTGCCTTGAGCAGTCGGCCACTCCGTGCTTTTAATAATCGTATTCTTAATTATCTTACCCGTTGATCTGTTTTAAGCTTCTTGTAGATGCGTTCACTTAGATCTTCCTGTTTGTAATCTGCATTAATCCTCACCAGTGTGTCGTTGCTCTCGTCTGTCGTTCCTCGCCGCTAATGTTCTGCTCAGTCGTTTCTTCCCGGATCCTCTCTGCTTCTCTCTGTGGAAGGTGACGTAGCGACGTCTCGAAGAATTCTATAACGTATGTGCTTGACACCATTCAAGCCTGGGGTGTGATCTGATATCTTGTAATGAGGATCTGCGTAACCAGAGCCAAAATGTCTAGTTTCAGCTTGCTTTATTTTTATGCTTTCGGCAAATCTGTGTTGCCATCTTACGGTTTATTAACATTTATACATCTCATGGAAATTTATCGTCGTGTTTAATTTTTTATGTCTTTGATAAAATACGTTTTAATTTCGACACACCCATATCGATGAATAGAAATTAAGTATGATGAAATACTACCATGTGATATTTAAATGTTAGTAGACTGGAAGATGGCAATATATAATTGTCGAAACTGGTCGAAAAAAAAAGTAATTTGATACTAGCGAACTTGGCTCTTCTGCTTGTGCAGACTCTCAGTGTAAGAATTCTGCCATTCTCTTCTTTTGGTGCTCATCCCCTTGGATTGGATTTGTTTGGCCGAAACACATACGATATGCCTGGAAAGACTCCACTGCTACGTGTCCAGTATTTGTCCATTGTCCATTGTTTTCTTCTAACTAGTGCACACACCATTGCTCTTAATTTCGATACATGTATCGTAAAGCGACGGATTCCATGTAAAGTTGCTATAAGATACTTAAAACTACGAGGGTTGTACCACAAGTAAGGTTCCCAAAAGTAAGGTTCCCTAAGTTCCCTGTAGGGAAGGTGCAAGGCTACATCCGACAACAGTACCGTTCGAAGCGTTTCCCCCACCCTCGAGTCCGCACGTCCACGATTCGCTACGTCGCTCAGTGTTGGCTTGGCAGCCGTCAGAGATGGAAGTGTTGATCGCCGTTCCCACCAAGAGCGAGGTTCGAGCAGTAATCCGGAAGTTACCGCCGATGGAGATTCATCGGAAACTGACTGAGGTTTATGATGAATGTCCGTTCAGCACGTCCGAAAATTGTGTAGGGCTTTTGCTGAGGGTCGCACAGAAGTTCACGGTGAAGAACGGAGTGGAAGACCACTGGTTTCGGATGTGACTGTCCAGAATATCAACAGTGAGCTGCTCGAAGATCGAAAGGTAACTGTCCGTGAACTTGTTGAACGCATTCCTGAAGCTTCCCATGGCACAACTGAATGAACCTTAACAAAAACGTTGGGTTATCGCAAGGTGTGTGCTCGCAGGGTCCCCCAGATGCTGACTGACAGACTGTTATGCCCCATCTTCCGTACAGCCCGGACTTAGCCCCCAGTGATTATCACCCCTTCCCCAAGCTAAAGGAACACTTAGGTGGCAAACGCTTCAAGACAGACGATGAAGTCCAAGCAGAGGTCACAGGCTTCCTCTGTGGGTTGGCGGGAGACTTATTCTGACTTAGGAATATAAAAGCTGGAGCACTGTCCTCAAAAGTGTGTCAAAAAATCCAGCGCTCCTAGCGCTACTGATGTCTCACGAACTTAGGGGATGACTTATTTCTACTACCTTAGGCTCATTGTTGCCCGTACACACATACATTTATTTGTTAAAACTAAACATTCAATTTCAAAGTACAGGGAATATTTAACTAGGGCAGCATCTACTAATTAACTGACTATGACATGAGGTTTGCGTTTTTACTAAAATTGTTTATTCCCCATTGTATGATTACGTCTGGCGAGAAGCACTAAATACGTTAGACTCCGTCTGGTATGATTACGTTGAACCCCCAATATTGCTAACAAAATAGCTATAAGAATGTTTAATCATTTTCATAATGTTCCTAAAATTATTGCTATTAAATTTCGTTGTTCTATAAAAAAATACCAAGTCAGAATGTGATGAAAAATTTCTGAGTTCCGATAACTGTTCCAAAAATCGAAGTCCACATACATCCGAAATATTTCATAGCCCAGCGTGGCGGTTTCTGCGATTATGTTTATCACCAATCGTCTCACTGGATTCCACTGCACTCGCAACACACATCTGCAATCAAGACTGAACTGGCGTCGACTGATTCTGGGCCGCTCCCGACACCACCTTAAATACGATCTACAGGGTCTTTCCAGTAATATGACCCCTTAATGAGGTTCAGTGGTTCTCCCAGTAGTGCACAAATAATTATTGAAATGTTGATATGACGGCATCGTTAGATGCATGGTAAGGTTCTAATGCAAATACGTACTTTAATTTCTAACACTAATAATACCCCCAAAATTTTTAAACAAATGAACTTCTCCAGAATGACCGATAAATAAGTCTTTCGACCAACGCACAATAAATATATTTAAGTAATCTCTTACGTAAAGTGTTTTCTAGGTACATTTTCCAGTCCTCTTTTTAATGCACTGTTCAGAATAACTGTGCTCATAAATTTAAACAAATTACGGTCGATAAACGAAATAATTTAGTTTAAACAAAGACAACATATTAAAGTAGACGTAAATAATAGATTCGAAACAGGCCATAATGTGTGTTTATGACACCGGCAACTTACCACTGCCTAGCTGTTTGTGTACCTATCTTGTATTAAATGCTATTAACAAATCACTATTGTTCCTCCTTAAAAGTGCATTATTACACGCAATATAAATCTTGCAGATAATATGGTTATAATACATTTTGCGTCATGATGAGCAGTTCAGCTTCTGGATTTTTCCAAGTGATTGAATGTTAGTTTTTTAATAACTTTTGATACAAAATTAATATCGCGTTGTTCTCCTTTTTTGTTTGCCACTATGTGCTAATCTGTAACTCTTAACAGTGTCTGCGTAGTATCAAAAAATAAAGACAATGCCTTTTTTGGTGAGAAAAATAGTAGTTGGACTTGACGTCATGTCCACCAGTGGGCTTTCCACTAGCACGCGGCGTGCCAAAGCGAAGCTGGGCGTCCCACCGCCTCACAGCGGTCGATTGCCTGTTCACTCGTCACATCTTTTGACGCTCTCCACTATCAAACCAGCGTGCTTTGGGATCCAAACGGTGTTGCACGTTGTTGTAACGTCACAACTACTAAACTTCGAACTGATCCTCATTCAAAGAAGATGGAAAACTGTGGTTGCTGCCTCAAACCAGCTCATACTTCGTTGGTTGGTTTCCTAGAGGCCTAAGATCCTGCGACGCGCTACTACTCTATCACCACAGCATCCGACTATAATGGTTCAAAGTATGGAGTCACAAGGAGCTGCCTAGACTAAAGGTGAGATCGAGGACACCTTTCTGGATGTTTGTTCTTCGACTCCCAGACGGAACAGCGCGGCTTCCGCCCGTCCGAACGGCTCACGGCAGCTGGCACATAGAAGACGTGGCGAGATGACGAGCTGACACGAACGAAGGCGACATCCCCTGCTGATCTATCTCGTATCGAGCTAGTGCCTATACCTCAAAATCTTGCAACAACTGGATAAAACTGTAAACACTGATACTGTTTGACTAGCGTCCTCTGGCGCTCCACTGGGTATCTTGGCCTCTTCCTGACACAAAGCTCTGAACCTAACTCTCGGCCTCTAGTACTATGTTCGTTTCTGGAGTCTCTTTACAATTATTACCACATATACTTGCCTCAAATGCTTAAATGGCGTTTATTATACTTCGTTTAAATTAATAATAGATGTCAACAAATTTCTCTTCTTCAGAAATTCTTTTTTCTTCCATTGCCCTTTCGCATTTTACATTTTCTTTACTTCGCCCATCATAAGTTATTTCACTATCCAAATAATAAAACTTATTTACATATCTTATTGCCTCGTTTCCTAATTCCTTAAACATTGCTTGATTTTATAATATAAAATGCGATTTTTCTTGTTAATGTTCATCTTATGGTCTCCTTTTAAGCCATTGTCCAATCCATTTAAGTGGTCTTATAGGAATTTTGCTGTTTTTAACCGAATTACTATTTCATCGTTTCACTGATTAGCGGTATGTTCCATTGTTCCATATCTGTTGGTAAACTTCTATGCCTATTTCAATCCTCAATCAATGGTACACATATTGGTGACAGAATTTTTCTTCTTTCCGTTATCTGTAAAAACGCAAGATACTACCAACCACTATTTAAATGTGTACTGTGTTGAAATCCCTTTCCGTTTCAGTGCTTCCTCCTGTCGTTCGTGTTTCCTTTTCACGCACAATGGAATATTTCTCTTACCATTCTGGTAAATTTCCTTACTGACTGACCATTTGCGCTCCCCTCACTCTGATTAAACCGGAAGGCGACCTCGTATTCCTTTAGTACACAATTTAGTAAGATGATAACCCCGTTCTGGTATGAATTTGTAACTTTAGTAGACGTCGTGTGAATTCACGTAATGGCTTTCTATTTTACCTATTGTTACATGCACACGTTCTGTTCTCGCATTCCCTTGTGGATGCAGCGAGCTCATCCGTAGCTTCTTCACTTTTAACAACTGTCATAGCTCCTTCAGAAGGACCGACATGAAATTCTTATCCTTGTCTGTGATTACAGCTTCGTACGTCCGAACTTTAATACATAGTAGTTTACCATTGCCCGCGCAACCATCGCTACTTGCTGAATACAGTGTCGGACATAAGATGTACAGGGAATGGGGTAAATGAGATGGACGTAGTGAGAGGATGAGAAGATGAAGGGAGGGGCTGGAGGAGGTGGACAAATAGAAGAGGAGGAGAAGAGGGATGGAGAGAGACGACGAGTAGGTGAGGCGTACATTCAGTTCCCAACAGTCGCAAAGCGTTGCCGGGTTTGCTAGTACGAGGGGGTTTGAAAAGTTCTCGGAACGGAATACATAAAAAGTAGTTACGCCACTGAAACTTTTTTATTTTTCAATGTAGTGTCCTTGTAGATTAATGCACTTGGTCCAACGATGAGCCCATTTCGAAAATGAGTTTCGTCCAGGTCTATAAAATAGTTGTCAACTCCGGTTATCAGTTCTCCGTTTGAAGTGAATCGTCGACCACAAATTTACCGTTTTTGGATGAGATGCAAGTCTGACAGAGCCGTATCAGGTAAATAAGGCGGGTGTGCAATTCATACCTTATTTCATATAAAATGATTTCCAGTCCATGGTGTACAACAATCAGTGAGAATAAATATTCCTTCAGTAAAAAACCGTCTTGATTGCAAATTTGCAATCAAGACGGTTTTATACTGAAGGAGTATCTTATTTCATGTAATTTTACCATGGCGACAGTACATGTGTGCGGGTGCGCATTGTCTTGATGACTTTTTCCTTGCTATACCTGGCATTTTTTTCACTATCTTTTGTTGCAATTTGTCCAGAGGCTTAGCATAGTTATATCCAGTAAATGTTTTCCGGTAGGGAGATAATTTACAAACAGAATGCCCTTCACATACAAGAAAACTGAAGTTATTACCCTTACAGCCGAACGAATTGTCTTTGGTTTCTATTCTGATGGAGAATCAGCATGTATCCACTGCTTTGATTGTTTTCTTGTCTCTGGGGTTAGTAGTGTACCCTAGTTTCATCTGTGGACACAAACCGTCGCAGTTTCTTATAAAAGGACCCAACAATGAAGGTTGTTGTTGTTGTTATGGTCTTCAGTCCGGAGACTGGTTTGATGCAGCTCTCCGCCCTACTCTACCCTGAGCAAGCCTTTTCATCTCCTCATAAGAACGGCAACCCACATCCATTTGAATCTGCTTACTATACGCGTCTCTTCGTCTCCCTCTGCGATTTTTACCCCACACACTTCCCTCCAATGCTAATTTTACGATTCCCCGATGTCTAAGAATGTGTCCTACCAAGCGATCCCTTCTTTTAGTCAGGGTATGCCAAAAATTCCTTTTCTCACCAATTCTGTTCAGTACCTCTTCATTAGTTACGCGATCTACCCACCTAATCTTCAGCATTCTTCTGTAGCACCACATTTCAAAAGCCTCTATTCTCTTTCTGTCCCCACTGCTTATCGTCCATGTTTCACTCCCGTACAAGGCAACACTCCACACAAATGCTTTCAGAAAGGATTTCCTTACACTTAAATTAATATTCGATGTTAGCAAATTTCTCTTTTTCAAAAATGCCTTTCTTCGCATTGCTATTCTGCATTTCATATCTTCTGTACTGCGACCATCGCATGTTATTTTACTACCCAAGTAACAAAACTCATCTACCACCTTCATTGTTTCGTTACCTAATATAATTCCTTCAGCATCGCCTGATTTTCTAAGACCGCATTCCATTATTTTTGTTTTGCTCTTGTTAATGTTCATTTTATACGATCTCTTCAACACACTGTCCATTCCATTCAACTGCTCTTCCAGGTCCTTTGCTGTCTCTGACAGAATTACGTCATCAGCAAAATGCAATGTTTTAATCCCTATTCCAAATTTTTCCTTGCTTTCCTTCACCGCCTGCTCGATGTACAAATTGAATAACCTTGGAGAAAGGCTACAACCCTGTCTTACTCCCTTCCCAACTGATGCTTCCCTTTCATACCCTTCGAGTCTAATAACTGCGGTCTGGCTTTTGTACAAGTTGTAGATAACTCTCCTTTCCCTGTATTTTACCCCTGCTGACTTCAGAATTTGAAAGAGTGTATTCCAGTCAACATTGTCAAATGCTTTCTCCAAATCTACAAAAGCTAGAAATGTAGGTTTGCCTTTCCTTAATCTATCTTCTAAGATAAGACGTAAAGTGAGTATTGCCTCCCGGGTTCCTATGTTCCTCCTGAATCCAAACTGATCTTCCCCGAGGTCAGCTTCTACCAGCTTTTCCATTCTCCTGTAGATAATTCGTGTTAAAATTTTGCAACCATGACTTAACAAACTGATGGTTCTGTAATTTTCACACCTGTCCGCGCCTGATTTCTTTGGAATGGGGATTATTACATTTTTCTTAAAGTCTGAGGGAATTTCGCCTGTCTCATACATCCTACTCACCAGTTCAAATAGTTTTGTCATGGCTGGCTCTCCCAGAGACTTTAGTAGCTCTGAGGGTATGTCATCTACTCCTGGGGCCTTGTTCCGACCTAGGTCTTTCAAGGCTCTGTTAAATTCATCTCTCAGTATAGTATCTCCTATTTCATCTTGATCCACTTCCTCTTCCCTTCCTACAACATCGTCTCTATATTCATTTCTTTTGTAGAGCTGCTCTATGTACTCTTTCCACCTTTCAGCTTTCCCTTCTTTGCTGAGAACTGGCTTCCCATCTGAGTCCTTGATATTCGTTGAGTTGCTTTTCTTGTCCCCATATGTCTCTCTTATTTTCCTGTAGGCGGTATGTACTTTTTCCCTTCTTATACATTCCTCTACAGATTTGCATTTGGCTTCTAGCCACTCCTGCTTAGCTACCTGCAATGAAGGTAGCAGGGGTAACATATAGGGAGCGAAGAGTGATTTTCAACGTATACAAAAACGAGGCAGTGGTTCTCAGAGTTGAAGGGCATGAAAGGGACGGAGAGGTTGGGAAGTGAGTGACAGGGTCGTAGCCTTTCCCCAATGTTGTTCAATCCGTACATTGAAGAAGGAATGCAATGAGAAATTTGGAGAGGGAATTAAAGTTCAGGGAGAAGAAATAAATACTTTGCGGTTGGCCGATGAAATAGCAATTCTGTATGAGACTGCAAGGCATCTGGAAGAGCAATTGTATGTAATGGACAGTGTGTTGAAAAGATAGTATAAGATGAACATCAACAAGAGTAAAACACGGATACAGAAACGTAGCGTCAGAAAGTAAGGCGATTACATTAGATAATGAGACAATAAAAGTAGTAGATGAGTTTCGTTATTTTGGTAGAAAGATAACTTCTGATGGCCGAAGTAAAGAAGATATAAAATGCAGAATGGCTATCGGAAGATAAGCGTTTCTAAAGGAGCGAAATTTGTTGACATCCAATATTCATTTAAATTGTAGGAAGTCCTTTCTGAAAGCATTTGTCTGAAATGTAGCATTGTATGGGAGAGAAACGTGGACGATAAGGATTTCAGACGAAAAGATGATAGAAGCTTTCAAAATGTGGTGTTACAGACGAATGATGAATATTAGATGGGTAGATCAAGTAACTAATGAGGAAGTACTTAACCGAATTGGGAAGAAAAAGAGTTTCTGGTATATCCTGACTAAGAGAAGGGATAAATTGGTGGGACACATTCCGAGCCATCAAGGAATAGTCAACTCAGCATTAGAGGGAAGTTTGTGGGGTAAAAGTCGTAGAGGGTGACCGATGGATGAATACAGTAAGCAGATTCAAACGGATGTAGGTTGCCGAACGTATTCTCCGATGAAGAGACTGGCACAGGGCAGGGTAGCATGGAGAGCTGCATCAAACCAGTCGGCTGACTGAAGACCACAACAACAACAACAACAACATCAACAACATGTCTATTCTCATACGTCAAGTGTCTCCGCACACAGCTTGCAGATTTTTTTTCCTTTCCAATTCTTCAATTTAAATATGATATACACACCTAGCTAACATATGGCAAGAAAGAGCAATATCACGCACTTTCATTTTGCGCACTTATAAAATGATTCATGGAGTAGTGACACATCTTGGCCGACCGCTGCGCAGACCATCATCTAAGATTTCCCGACCAAATTTAAATTCATTTGTCTACTCGTCAACAGTTGAATATGAAGGAACAGTCTCTTGGTGTATTCTGGAAAATGGCACGAATGTCCTTTGCTTTCATTCCTGTCTTGACAATGTGGTTGAAACATGAAGTTTTGCCAAAGGAAATACCGCTCAGTCCATCCTGTATGAGTCTCAATTCAAGAAAACCATTCAAGACTGAAGAAGTGGGGAAGCAGGCGTGGAGAAACAACCCCAGTAATCTTCGGGATAGCCAGGAGCCTACATACATACCAGACTTCCCACTTACCAGAAGAATCTCTGTGCAGTCTACAATATCAAGATGTGGACACGGAAGAACTAAGTCGTTCATGTACAAATAGGGACTCTCGGACTCCCTGTAGTGCGACTGTGGCGCAACAGAACATACTGTTGAACACATTATTGAGGAATGTTGGGTTTTAATGGAGGCTGGAACGACATAATCAACGCGTCACCAACATTACTGGAATGGACGGACTCTTTAGATGTCAGTTTGTGATATACAAACTTACTAAAACTCTTATACATTCCTTTTACAATACATAAATATTTATTTTGTATTTAGTAACTATCGCTGTAAGTTGCATATATATCTCCATACGATAAATAATAACAATAATAATAATGCGGTTAATCACTGTTCGAAACTCTGTTGTATCCATTTTCCAAAAACACATGCAGATGATAAACAGGTATTAATTGGACAAATATATTATACTAGAACTGACATGAGGTTACATTTTCACGCAGTTTAGGTGCATAGATCCTGAGAAATCAATACCCAGAACAACCACGTCTGGCCGCAAAAAGGCCTTTATCCGCCTGGGCATTGGGTCAAACAGAGCTTGGATAGCGTGTACAGGTACAGATGCCCATGCAGCTGCTACACGATACCACAATTCATCAAGAGTAGTGACTGGCGTATTGTGACGAGCTAGTTGCTCGGCCACCATTGACTAGACGTTTTCGATTGGAGAGAGATCTGTAGAACGTGCTGGCCCGGACAGCAGTCGAACATTTTTCGTATCCAGAAATGCCAGTACAGGACTGTAACATGCGGTCGTGCATTATCCTGCTCAAATGTAAGGTTTCGCAGGAATCGAATGAAGAGTAGAGCCACGGGTCGTAACACATCAGAAATGTAACGGGCACCGTTCACAGTGCCGTCGATGCGAACAAGAGGTGACCTAGACGTGGAACCAGTGGCACCGCATACCATCAAGCCGGGTGATACGCCAATATGGCCATGACGAATACACGCTTCCAATTTGAGTCCAAAAATGTTTGTAAATCTATCGGACTAACTTATAGGTTATCAGTTTGTAGCTTACAAACTACTTAAACTAAGGTAAACTAACGTAAGGGCAAAACAAACACCCATTCCCTAGGGGGTCTCGAACCCCCGACAGCAAACGTCCGCGGGCGACGGAACACGGCGTTCCATTTCGCGCGGCTAATCCGCCGCGGCAATGTTCGTTCTCCGCAATGTCGCCAAATACGGATGCGACCATCATGAAGCTGTAAACAGAACCTGGATTCATCCGAAAAAATGACGTTTTGCCATTCGTGCACCCAGGTTTGTCGTTTCGTACACAATCGCAGGCGTTCCTGTCTGTGAAGCAGCGTCAAGGGTAACCGCAGCCCTGGCCTCCGAGCTGATAGACCATGCTGCTGCAATCGTCGTCAAACTGTTCGTGCAGATGGTTGTTGTTTTGCAAACGTCCTTATCTGTTGGCTCAGGGATCGAGACGTGGCTGCACGATCCGTTACAGCCATGCGGATGTCTGTAATCTCGACTGCTAGTGATACGAGGCCGATGGGATCGAGAACGGCGTTCCGTATTGCCCTCCTGAACCCACCGATTCCAGTCATTGGATCGCGACCAACGCGAGCAGCAGTGTCGCGATACGATAAACCGCAATCGCGATAGGCTACAATCCGATCTATATCAAGTCGGAAACGTGATGCTACGCATTTTTCCTCCTTACACGAGGCATCACAACTACGTTTCATCAGGCTCCGCCGGTCAACTGCTGTTTGCGTATGAGAAATCGGTTGGAAACTTTCCTCTTGTTAGCACATTGTAGGTGTCGCCAGCGACGCCAACCTTGTGTGAATGCTCTGAAAAGCTAATCGTTTGCATATCACAGCACCTCCTTCCTGTCGGTTAAATTGCGCGTCTGTTGCACGTCATCTTCGTAATGTAGGAATTTTAATGGTCAGGATTATACATACCAGGCTTACCACTTCCTATAAGAACCTTGTGTGCACTCAACAATATCCTATGTGGACATGGAAAAACTAAACTAAGACAAACAGGACTCCTTACTGTGCGACTGTGGAGCAGCAGAACAGCCTGTTGAACACATTGTTGAAGAATTTTGAGTTCTAGTGGAGGCTGGAATGACATAATCAACGGCTCACCAACAGCAATGGAATGGATAGGCTCTTAAGATGTCAAAACCCTTATACAATCCTTTTGTAATATATAAATATTTATTTTGTATTTAGTAACTATCGCTGTAAATTCATGTATATTTCCATTAGATAAATAATAATAATAATAGTAATAATAATAATAAGGTTATTCACTGCTCCAATCTCGGTTGTACCCACTTTCCAAAAACACTACGCGGAAACAGCAACAGCTTTCTTTCAACAGCACTGACGTGGCACGTATTTACAGGTAACACTCCAATAGATGTCACGTGAACCATTTGCGCTAGCACTGCCCCCCCCCCCTCCAAGGTGATGTTGCAATGTTCAAATGTTTGTTAAGCTTAAGGGACTTAACTGTAGGGTCATCAGCCCCTAAAGTCACTTATGAACTACCTTATACTAAAGACGACACAAACATCCGTGCCCGAGGGGGGATTCGAACATCCCTTCCCAAAACCACTCTCATAGGGAATAAAATGGTTGCGATATCTTTTTGTGTTCGAAACAATTTTAAATGCTTCCTTCATCAAAGGACCCCTCAACAGCCAGGTAAATCGACCTAAGATCCAGACAACAAGTGGTGAACGTGCCTCCGTGAGCAGCCTCAGGGGCGCTCCCAGAAGTGTTTATTTACGCACCGGCACCGGGTGGAGCGGGCTGTTAACTCTACGGCAGCAGGCTGTGTCCGCGGCTGCGGCCACGCGGCGTGTCGGCGCTCTTCACACGCCGCCGGGCAGAACACGTGCAGTGAGTGCAGGTAGCGGTAGCAGGTAGCAGGTAGCGGTAGCAGGTAGCAGGTAAAGGTAGCGGCCTCCTGACAGCCACGCCACCGCCCTATCGACCGCCGCGGCCGCCAGCCGCCAGCCGGCCTGATTAATTTACCGGCCAAGGGTGGACGGTTGAATGGCCGGCCCATTCTTATCGCGGCCATTGTGAGGGGCAGCGCCCAGGTGGCCCCGCTGCCCGCCTCTTGTCCACACTCGCCGAGACTTCTGCGCGCCCGGCCGCGGTGGCCGAGGGGACCGAGGCGCTCCAGTCACGGTCTGCACGGCCACTACGGTCGGGGGTTCGAATCCCCCCTCGGGCATGGATATTTGTGCCGTCCTTAGTTGTAAGTAGTTTGTAAGTTTAGGGACTGATGACCCCGTAGTTAAGTCCCATAGACTGTACAAACATTTGAACATTTGAACTTCTGCGCGCTCCAGTCACAGTCCAAGTCGAGCCTCCGCTCGGAGGCTGCACGCAGTTCTCATTGAGGAAACGAGCTCTGTGCACTACCTGATCAATGTAACAAATATAGAAAAATGTAATACACAAAAATTAATGTATTTTCACTGTAAGGTGAAAGGTAAAGCAGTCAACAATCCGAAGATTGGTAGGAACACCACAGTGCATGGTCCTGTTTGGAGGTCGTATGCCTTTCCCTTCCTCCGACCTCCGTACTGACTTACCCAGCCAGTTACTAGGGGACCTACAGTTTATCGGGGGTTCCGAACCACGGTGCTAGTCGGTATTTTTCACATGAACAGTACTACCAGAGGTGAAAGAAGTGGAAAGCGACAGATAAAAATCCTAGGACCTGGCGGGGATCGAACCCGCGATCTTTGGATTTGTAGTCTGGCACTCTGCAACCGAGGCGCACTCTCTGGGCACTATCTGATCAGTATAAAAATATAGAAAATGTAAGACACACATATTAATATATTTTCACTGTAGTATTGGCCCACTTCAGGTTACGGTAGTGACACTAAAAGTGGGCCTTTGCGATAGCCTTTTGACATCTCGAAATTTAAATGAAAATAACAGTTTCACTACTCATCTGAAACGAAAATTGAATAACCGAATTTGTAGAGGAGATATTTCTCTAGAACTTAGCTCCCCCATGGTTTTTTTTTTTCATATATCGTATCGTTTGAGACATATTTACAAAAATAACGGAGATTTGACACCCTCCATTGAATTAACGACAACCAGCCGTTCGGAGAAGTCACGTGACATTCCTCGCCCAGAACTCTCTCTGGCATACATCTTGCGTTGCGTATTTGATGATTTTCTTATTGTAACTTACACGTTGTCATTTCAAAGCAATGGCGCACTGAAGAATTAACAAAAACACATCGTTACGATAAATGATAATCTAGTGTCTACAAATGTCATATTAGCATCAGTTAACAAAGGCCATCAATAGTATGAGATTAAAGGACTCATGTTTCGATTGATAGCCGTACCGTATTGGGCAAGGCCGGTGGTTCGCAACCCGCCACTACCTAATTTTTTTCCCTAAAACGGTTTCATACACTCTTATTAATTAATTTCTTATTATTTAGGTCCAAAATGTTTGCAAAAACTTATAAAACTGCAAATCTAAAGTGGGCCGTAAAACACGTCAATGCGATTTTTTTTAAAAAAAACGCCTTTTGCTACTGAAAATGAAGGGTTTTTAATTTTAGAATTGACCCATATGCTTTAATAAGAGGTTCTCAGCCGAGATTGCTTTCTTCCTTGAATTACATCTCGGCTGAGAACCTCTTATTAAAGCATATATACAGTTGAGCTGCATTATATATAGGAAATAATCCTGTCTATCTACAATCACATAGTTACATATTTGTCGCAATTTTTTTTTTTTTACATCACTGATATTGCAACAATTTTTAACATAGCAAATTGGTATACCTCCACATTGATGTGTCACCCGAATAAAATTTACACGTCAATAATAAAACGACTGAATGCATCTTTCTCAAGGTCTAAGTCAGAGGCAGTTGGGAATCAAGTTCAGTACTGACTGAAGTGAAGCACAATATTGACTGTTAGGCGGGAAATCATAAACAGAGAAGTTACGTGTACAATAGATTATACATATGGTCTATGCCTGTGAGGCAATCGTTTTTTTTATTTTTATTTTATTTAATTTTTTTACATTAAATATCGTATATATACAAATTGCATGATCACATAAAATACCATTTCTTATACATTGCATGTCATACATAAATAATTTTTATAAAGTACAATGCTATGCACCACAGTGTATGGGGTGCTTTGTTAAGTAATAAAGAAGTATCTGCCATGTCAGTTGAACTAGAAGGAAATTCAAAATTATAGTATTATATATATTTTTAATATAGCTTGACACGTGTCCATAAAAAATTATTTTTGTAAGAAAATGTCTAATATTGTGCCTCCGGTTTTGTATCGAGTAACTTGCTTGCAAGAAAATGTATAATATCGCTTCTACTGTATGTATCGATATGTGTACTTAACTCTGTGAAGTTTCACCTTTGGCAAAGATCATGTATTGCATAGCATTGTAGCTCGCGCTGAGAGATAGTAGCACTTGTGGTTCAGCTCGCTTAGAGAGCGGTTGAGCTGTGTGTATGGGTCCGATGTAGAGCAAAGGCTGCTTTTCCAGCAAGTCTGAAGTTGTATTATGTAGGTAATGTAATGCTGATTATTAATAATAAGTTTGACCTTTCTTTCCTGTTTAGAAAATTAACCTACTTCCTTCATTTGATAATTAGTTATTAGTGGATTTAAAGTGCAGTATTGATTTTAATAATATTGTTGAACAGATTTCGTTGTTGGTGTCATAGTAAATGATAGTTAATTGATTGTTGTTGTTATGGTCTTCAGTCCGGAGACTGGTTTGATGCAGCTCTCCACCCTACTCTATCCTGAGCAAGCCTTTTCATCTCCTCATAAGAACGGCAACCAACATCCACTTGAATCTGCTTACTATACGCGTCTCTTGGTCTCCCTCTGCGATTTTTACCCCACACACTTCCCTCCAATGCTAAATTTTCGATTCCTCGATGTCTAAGAATGTGTCCTACCAAGCGATCCCTTCTTTTAGTCAGGGTATGCCAAAAATTCCGTTTCTCGCCAATTCTGTTCAGTACCTCTTCATTAGTTACGTGATCTACCCACCTAATCTTCATCATTCTTCTGTAGCACCACATTTCAAAAGCCTCTATTCTCTTCCTGTCCGCACAGCTTATCGTCCATGTTTCACTCCCGTACAAGGCAACACTCCACACAAATGCCTTCAGAAAAGACTTCCTTACACTCAAATTAATATTTGATGTTAGCAAATTTCTCTTTTTCAAAAATGCTTTTCTTCCCATTACCATTCTGCATTTTATATCCTCTGTACTGCGACCATCGCATGTTATTTTACTACCCAAGTAACAAAACTCATCTACCACCTTCATTGTTTCGTTGGCTAATCTAATTCCTTCAGCATCGCCTGATTTTCTAAGACCGCATTCCATTATTTTTGTTTTGCTCTTGTTTATGTTCATTTTATACACTCTCTTCAACATCCTGTCCATTCCATTTAACTGCTCTTCCAGGTCGTTTGCTGTCTCTGACAGAATTACAATGTCATCAGCAAAACGCAGTGTTTTTAATTCTTCACCCTGAACTTTAATCCCAATTCCAAATTTTTCCTTGCTTTCCTTCACCGCCTGCTCAATGTACAAATTGAATAACATCGGAGAAAGGCTACAACCCTGTCTTACTCCATTCCCAACTGATGCTTCCCTTTCATGCCCTTCGAGTCTAACAACTGCGGTCTGGCTTTTGTACAAGTTGTAAATAACTCTCCTTTCCCTGTATTTTACCCCTGCTGACTTCAGAATTTGAAAGAGTGTAGTCCAGTCAACATTGCCAAACGCCTTCTACAAATCTACAAAGACTAAAAATGTAGGTTTGCCTTTCCTTAATCTATCTTCTAAGATAAGACGTAAAGTGAGTATTGCCTCCCGGGTTCCTATGTTCCTCCTGTATCCAAACTGATCTTCTCCGAGGTCAGCTTCTACCAGCTTTTCCATTCTCCTGTAGATAATTCGTGTTAAAATTTTGCAACCATGACTTATCAAACTGATGGTTCTGTAATTTTCACACCTGTCTGCGCCTGATTTCTTTGGAATGGGGATTATTAAATTTTTCTTAAAGTCTGAGGGTATTTCGCCTGTCTCATACATCCTACATACCAGTTCAAATAGTCTTGTCATGGCTGGCTCTCCCAGAGACTTCAGTAGCTCTGAGGGTATATCATCTACTCCTGGGGCCTTGTTCCGACCTAGGTCTTTCAGGGCTCTGTCAAATTCATCTCTCAGTATAGTATCTCCTATTTCATCTTGATCTACTTCCTCTTCCCTGCCTACAACATCGTCTCCAAGTTCATTTCCTTTGTAGAGCTGTTCTATGTACTCTTTCCACCTTTCAGTTTTCCCTTCTTTGCTGAGAACTGGTCTCCCATCTGAGTTCTTGATATTCGTAGAATGGCTTTTTTTGTCCCCAAATGTCTCTTTGATTTTCCTGTAGGCGGTATCTACTTTTCCCCTTGTTATACATTCTTCTACAGATTTGCATTTGGCTTCTAGCCACTCCTGCTTAGCCATTTTGCACTTCCTATGAATCTCATTTCTTAGTCGTCTGTACTCCATTTTGCCTGTTTCATTTACTGCATTTTTATATTTTCTCCTTTCATCAATTAAATTTAGTATTTCCTGCGTTATCCAAGGATTTTTTGTAGGTCTTGCTTTTCTACCTATTTTGTCCTCTGCTGCCTTCACTATTTCATCTCTCAGTGCTACCCATTCCTCTTCTACTGTTTTATTTCCCCCTGTTTCTGTCAATTGTTGCCTAAATCTCCCTCTGAAATTCTCTAGAACTTCACGTTCCTTCAATTTATCTAGGTCCCATCTCCTTATTTTCCTACCTTTCTGCAGTTTTTTCAGTTTCAGCCTACAGTTCATGACTAACAAGTTATGGTCAGAGTCTATATCTGCCCCTGGGTATGTCTTGCAGTTTATAACCTGGTTCCGGAATCTATGTTTTACCATTATAAAATCTATCTGATACCTTCCGGTGTCTCCTGGTCTCTTCCAAGTATATAACCTTCTTTTGTGATTCTTAAACCACGTGTTTGTTACAATTAAATCATGTTCCGTGCAAAATTCTACCATTCATTCATTCCTTCTGCCCAGTCCATATTCACCTACTATTTTTCCTTCTCTTCCTATTCCTACTACCGAATTCCAGTCTCCCATCACAATTAAGTTTTCCTCTCCCTTAACTGTCTGAATAATTTCCTTTAGCTCCTCATATATTTCTTCGATCTCCTCATCATCGGCAGAGCTTGTTGGCATATAAACCTGTACTACTGTTGTCGGTGTTGGCTTCGTATCTATCTTGACAATGATAATGCGATCACTATGCTGCTCATAGTAGTTTACCCGCATTCCTATTTTCTTATTCATTATCAGTCCTACTCCTGTGATACCCCCAACTGATTTTGTATTTATAATCCTGTACTCACCTGACCAGAAATCCTGTTCATCCTGCCACCGAACTTCACTAATCCCCACTACATCTAACTTCAACCTATCCATTTCCCTTTTTAAATTTTCTAATTTTCCTACTTGATTAAGGGATCTAACATTCCACGCTCCGATCCGTAGAATGCCAGTGTTGTCTGTCCTGATGATTACATCCTCCTGAGTAGTCCCCGCCCGGAGATCCGAATGGGGGACTATTTTACCTCCGGAATATTTTACCCGAGAGGATGCCATCGTCATATTTTCATACAGTAGAGCTGCATGTCCTCGGGAAAAGTAACGGCTGTAGTTTCCCCTTGCTTTCAGCCGTTCGCAGTAGCTGTGTGGCAAAGTCACATTAGCTGATGTTACAAGGCCAGCTCAGTGAATCATCCAGACTGTTGCCCCTGTAACTACTGAAAAGGCTGCTGCCCCTCTTCAGGAACCACACGTTTGTCTGGCCTCTCCACAGATACCCCTCCGCTGTGGTTGCACCTACGGTACGGCTATCTGCATTGTTGAGGCACGCAAGCCACCCCACCTCGGCAATGTCTGTGGTTCATGGGGGTGGTTAATTGATTATGATACTAAATTTCAATAATCAGAAACTGATCTGCATAAAATTCTCACAGTCAAGCATTAAGAAAGTGATTTGTGGTTTTTTAATATCTTTCTCGCAGTCAAAAATTTTTGAGTATAGTCAGTGTCTGTTTCAAATGGTGACTTGTCACAGTTGTTTTGTGTTTAAAAATATCCGTTGCGCACATAATCAGTTTAATGCACTGTTTCTTATTTAATAGTATATACATCAATATCAGGGCCATAATTAAACCAAATTGCTGTGTTAAGGAACAATTTGTTGTCTGATTTAACGATAGGTTCAACATCCACAACACACACACAGTTTTTATCTGGCGCCCTTTCTGCCAGGATAGTTCACAAACAGGATCGTGACGTAGTTAGATACGTAGTCTTATTTCAGTTAGTTTGTCTTTTCCACTAACCAACTTAACTTTTGGCTCTTAATTGAATTTTTGTAGCACCACACTCTGTTATAGCAACAGTAGCATAGTAATTGTTTCTGTAGTTTGTTACTTAACATTCTTGATATTGTGTAGAAATGTTTATAGTAGATTACTTGAATATACAAATAATTGCATTACTACTGAAAAAGTCTCATTTACATTGTCTGATGTTTGTTGTGTCGAAACTTCTAGTACCGTGGAATTCGTGTGATAATTAACGGTGCGCGTAATCTCGATTGTGACTGTATGTTGCACTAGCCAGATTCAGCCAATTGTTCTCTCATAATTACCGTGTGTAATTTTCAAAAATTTTGCAATAGGTGAAAATAAATATTACTGGTCACTTTACTGCAAAATTCTGTTAACAATGACGAAGAATAGGAGAGCCCGCGCTGATGCTAAAACTGCTTCCAAAAATGAGACCTTGAATGATGCAAGGAGAGAAGAAGAATTTTTACAAGAGTCTTCTCACTGCACTGATACAAATACGACAGCAAATACCGTGTACGAAAACGCGGAACAGATTAGTTCAGGAATAGACAATATGGATAATGATAAAGTACAGGATTCGACAATCCAGAATTCCGATTCTTGTAACGTGGTTGGGGAAAAGAATGCATCGGTTCCGCCTAGCTCTGCTGCAAAAAATACTTGTGCGACGGCTATGGAAAACGTATTACCAAATGACTTCATGCAGATGTTACTCTCACAGCTCTCTAAGTTAAATGAGAATAGTCAATTACAATCTCAGAAATTAAATGAAAAACTTGAGGAACAATCTCAGAAATTAAATGAAAAACTTGACAATAGTCAATTACAATCTCAGAAATTAAATGAAAAGCTTGAGAAAATAGAACAGACGTGCGATTCGAGGTTTGCGAGTATTCAAAGTAGTTTTAATAGAATAAATGAGGACAACAATCGGTTCAGGGAACAACTGCTCAATACTTTCAAATATGAATCTCAGCAAATAAGACAAGATATTCGCGACGAGATTAATCCGATTATGGAAAGCCTTGCGTCACGAGTCGAAAATATAGAAACCACTGAGCTCGCTCAATTGAAGCAGCAGAGTAATCTAATTGATGAAAAGTTGCAGAACTTCCAGTCAGTCACGACTGAACAGATCAATAAAATTAATAAACAGTTTGAGGATATTACTGTTAAGATGACCCAAATCAGTGATAACACTGACAAAAGTTCTGATGTAACGCATCCTACCCCGTTTAATGAAACTAATGAATATCTCGCCCTTGACCGTTTCAAACAAGGTCAAATGACCATTAATCAGCAATACAAGGCTGAGGTCAGGAAATTAGATGATCGCGTGGTGCGAATAGAGAGGAAATTTGACCACACTTATGGAAATCCATACGAAGACGTAGTAGAAAATTTGAACGAAAATGACAATGATAATGATTCGAACCAAGTAGGTCGCTTGGTACGTGAACGAAGTGTACCTCATAGTAACAACAATAAAGGCGCGATGCGTAGTTTACGCCCACTTACGCCGCACGGGCGAAGGGAAGCGTTTGACTACAAGCATTTCCTGACTGTACGTAAATTCAAAATATTCAAAAACTCTCCGAACGATTTGCACCCTAAACAGTGGTTGCAACAATTCGAATATTGTCTTCCTCCGAATTGGCCACTTGAGCACAGATTAGAATTTATATGTGGTTATCTGGAAGGCGTGCCAGCCACCAGAATGAGAGCTATTGCACAAGAGTGCCATAGCGAGAATCAGTTCCGACGCTCATTTCTATCCGCATACTGGTCGGAAGCGGCACAAGATCGCGTTAAAAACAGTATTGCCACGTTCAAAACCTTTGAACGATCAAATTTCTCGAGCCCGGTGGAATATTTCCAACATTTAGTATACAAAAATCAATTTTTATCGGCACCTTACTGCCCTGCAGAATTAATTAGAATTTGTTTGAACAAACTGCCTCTACACTTGCGTCAAATTGCCATTGCGGCACGATGCAAGAATGATATTGAAGCCTTTAGAAACCTCTTACAAGACTTGGAGGAAGAAAACGAGGAAAATTCCTCGCGCAGTCAATATTTTGAAATAAACAGATATGATCGTCGGTCGCAACAAAGCCCGCCGAATAGTAAACGTTATTCAGAGTACGAGGATAAACCAAAAAATAATTCTTTCATTAATGAATCTTACAAAGTCGCGACAATGAGATCGGTGATTTTCAAGAACGTGAGAATAACCGTGGAAGTTTTCGTGGCCGTAACCGAGGTGGTGGCTTTGGTCGCGGAGGACGCTACAATAATTACTATCATAACAGCAATACTTCGAATGATACTAATTGGCGTGATAGATGCAATACTGATAGTGATCGCGATACTGAAAATAACAACAATAACGCTGAGAAGCGTAGTCGGGAGGGCACATGCGGTAATTCTCGTGATCGCCGTCCACGACACGAAAACACAAATCGGCCCCAAAGCAGATCGCGTACCCCAGAAAGACAAGAGCAAAACATTGAAATCAGACCTGCCAATCCACGCTATAATTCGTCAAAAAAGGGGCCGCGTCAGGGATGACTAGCGGACTCGACGGCAAATAATTCGGCCGTACAGGATTTATGTGATCCTAGATATACGCTGAAACTTGTTCATTGTGCACGTCCGCACAGAGAGGAAGGTTACGATAAACAACCTCCCGAACAAAACAGAATAGTAGTTTGTGCGGAAGTGCACAATACTGATGCTGGTAGCACCTCAGTAAGTGATAAGGCAAAACCGACACAAATTGTGTCAATACCTAAAGCTGTTACACCTGAAAGCAATGTCAGTAATAAAAATTGTACTATCAGATTTAACGAAACAAATGAAAAGGCACCGAACAAACATTATACTGCCCAACGGTTAAACGAGATGATTGTCGATCAGCAATATAATGACGACAATTCAGATTGGGAGACAGAAGCTTCGTCTTCAGACTCTGAGGAAGACACTATATATGAAATAAAATTCTTACAGTATCAACCAACAATTGCATATGACAGACCGATCATGTACTTTGAAATGCAGGATACGGTACTGCCACACAATAATGCAACTAACAGTGACCTTAGAACATCAAAAACTGATTTCGAACAATTAGATTTGCAGCACACCTCTGTCGCTGATTGGGTAGACAATTACATGTCTTCTAATGACGACGATAGTGAATGTGACGTTGATGAACAATCAGGATTTGAAAAGCATTTATCTTGTGAAAGCCTCATTAATCTTGGTAACACTTGTCTCAACAAAGAAATTTCTTATGAACCTTCTACCGAACAAGACGTAAAATTTGTACAGTTAGATGACATAAAAGAGGCACTATTAGAAGAGAAGGTAGACTGTCTCGATATTCCAATTCACCCAGTTGTATCTGTCAAAATGGGCAAAATCAATCTTTCTGCTGTCTTAGATTCTGGTAGCCCAGTGTCAGTAGTTAGTGAAGTGACTTTCAAGAAATATCAGAACTTGCTTAATGGTCCCACTCTGCCTTTGCATTGCACTAAAATTCATGGCGTCATTTCTAGAAAACCTGTCGAAATTCGACAGCAAACATACGTAGAATTTTCATGTCAAGGTCATCTCTTTTCTGCCAACCTATTGATTGTTCCCCGTTTAACAACACAGATAATATTAGGTATGGACTTCCTATCCAAGTACAAGGTTATTTTAGATTTCAATACGGCTAGTGCCATTGCTTTTGTTCAGGAAAATGCCATTCAAATTAAATTCGAAGACTGGATTACCAGATATGAAGAAGGTGCCAGTTGTTTAAAATTTTTATCTACTTCTAATGTGACGCAGGATGTCAAACCTGATGATGATATAACAGATAAACATTTCGAGACTGAACGAATTGACTTGATTTCTGACATAATTAAGAACAAATTAGTAGAAGTTGAAGGTGCCTCAGAACGTGATAAGGAAGAATTGTTCCTTATCTTGCGCCGTTATTCCCGTGTATTCACTAACAGTCCTGGTACCATAAAAAATTTTCTCTATGAATTTAATATCAAATAACATAATACATTTTTTGTACCTCCATATCCCATTCCGATAGTATACAGGGAAAGAGTTAAGGCTGAAATTCAGTCCATGCTCAGTCAAGGTGTAGTTGAACCTGCAGTTAGCTCGTATAACAGTCCCCTACATATTGTTGAAAAAAAGAGATAAGTCAATTCGATTAGTGCTCGATTCCAGACAAATTAACACTATCATTTTACCTGAAACCGACCGACCCCAAACCCTTGAAGAATTGTAACAAAAATTCTATGGCGTCAAAGTTTTATCCTCATTAGATCTTAGGTCTAGATTTTGGCAAGTGAAACTGCACCCCAACTGTAGGAAGTACACCGCGTTTCTCTGATTCGGAAACTGTTATCAGTTCCGTTAACTGCCTTTCGGACTGAACATCTCCTCATCTGCTTTCATCCGTGCGATGAATGCCACACTTCCTGAGCACTTAAAACAACAAATCACAATTTACGTTGATGATATTTTAATTGCAGAATCTTCCTGGGAAAAACATAACAGTACTTTGGAATCTTTACTTGAAGTGTTTGCTCAATCCGGGATTGCTCTTAACTTAGAAAAGTCACAGTTTGGTCGTTCTCAGATTAAATTTTTAGGGCATATTATTTCTAAAGATGGAATCCAGCCCGACCCCGAAAAGTTAGAGGCGATAATGAAAATGCCTGTTCCCACCACTAAACGCCAATTAAGAGCTTTCTTGGGTTTAATTAATTTCTATCGGCGTTTTATAAATATGAAAGACCTAACTACTCCCAGATTATATGAATTAACTGGAAAGAATACTGTTTGGTTCTGGGATGAGGCTGCCCAAAGAGAATTTCTTTGCTTAAAAGATGCACTCCTTCACGCACCTATTCTGCACCACCCAGATTTGTCTAAGAACTTTTGCATTTCTACCGATAGTTCAAAATTCGGACTTGGCGTTCACGTATTTCAAGAGGATGAAGAAAATGGCATTGCCACACAGAGGACCATTGCGTTTGCTAGTCGCATACTCTCCAAGTCAGAGCGGAACTATTCCGTCACTGAGCTTGAAGCTTTGGCAGTAGTTTGGGCATTCGAAAAATTCCGTTATTTCTTGTTTGGCAGACACACTAAAGTTTACACGGATCACCGTGCACTTCAATTCCTCATGTCGGAATTTTACATTATCCATAATAACATTCTCTTCAAACGTAAAGCCCCTGACAGTCAATTTTGGTTAGTGTGTGTTACGGAGGAATCCGTGAACAAATTGATTTGGTATATTCATCTCAGTTACGGACACTATGGTGCCAAGAAGTGCTTCGCGAAATTACGCGACTCTTGTTATTTCATCAACATGGAGAAACGCATACGCAATGTATTATCTCGATGCAAATTGTGTCAGAAGGCAAAGCCGCCGACCATATCGCATTCTGCTCCACTTTTTCCGATTATACCTTCAAAATTAAAGCAGTTAGCAGCCGTTGACCTATTTGGACCTCTTCCGAGAACTAACAATGGTTTCTCTTTTGTCTTCGTTGCTATTGAGCTCACATCAAAATTTGTATCTTTTACTCCGCTCCGCCGTGCCACGGCGAAGACAGTAACTAACGCTTTTGTCAAAAACTTCCTAAAACATGTTGGCCATATAGATAAAGTTATCTCCGATAACGGACCTCAATTCCGTTTTCATGATTGGGCACGGATGTTGCGTCGCAGAAACATCAAACCCGTGTTCATATCACTTTACCATGCTGCCTCTAACCCTTGCTAACGAGTGATGAAAGAGCTTGGAAAACTATGTAGGCTGTATTGCTACCGACGACATAACACATGGGATAGATATCTTCTGTCATTTCAAAATATTATAAATGAACTTCCTAATGATTCTACAGGTCTTTCACCAATTCTGGTTCTGAAAAACAAGCAACCTCCCGACCGTATCAAGGAATTGATACCTTTTCCTAAACACAGAAGACTACGTCATCATGAGATCATTGAATTGGCGCTTAAAAACATTAAGAAAGCCGCTGAAAAAAGGAAACGCTCTCAACGTAATTGTTATGCCAAACAACTCTATGTAGGACAAAAGGTATTAATTAGATCCCACCACTTATCCCACAAGGGAAGATCTATGATTCACAAATTCTTCCTACTGTACAATGGTCCGTATCGAATCAAACGTATCATCCACGACAACGTCGTTGAGGTAGAAACTTTAAAGACGCACAAGTCGAAAGGCATACACCACATTTCCAATATTAAAATTTTCAAGGCATAAAATTGGAGTAGAGAGTCCATTAATCTGTTTTGGACAAACAAAGTGGCGATTGGTGCCCCGTTCTCGAGCTGAGTGTCACTATTCTTCCGCTTTTCCTTAGTGCGCTCTATCTACATCTTTTTCTCACTGTTACTTTTCTCTGACTCTGAATACTTATGCTCTGTGCTACGCTGACATCATTTTCTCACTGTTACTTTTCTCTAACTTTGAATATTTATGCTCTGTGCTACGCTGGAATATTGTAGGACGCACAGGATACCGTGCCCACGGGTGCGGTTGCTGTAGGGAGATGCTTGTCCACCGTTGGTCGAGCTGATCTCTACGAGATTACGAGAGTAACTTGGGCGTCCGATCCTTGATTGTCGTGAGTGCATTCGTGTTCTCTCGGTAATCCATTTTTAGTCCGGGGCAAGTCCCGGAGATAAATTAAATTGGTCCCATTCCCCCGGCTCCGACCAAGGTTTTCGGGAGGTTTTCCTTGGTTGTAAGGCGTATGCCGGAGCTGGTAAGCCCCTCCCACTTATTCTCAATTGGGATCCCCCTTTGCCCCACTATCAGCGACTCTTTATGGGCCGGATCTCAAACAGCCCGCTCCACTCCTCGGAGTGGAGAATGAAAAGAGATAAGTTTTTTTTTTCTGGAATATTATCATACGAAACTATGATTATCTTGCAATTTGCATATTTTGCCACAACACTGTGGCTGTGCAAGTAAAATGAAATTAATGAAAATTTTTGATTGAGTAATCTAATTAAGTTCCTATGTTTCAGAAAATATCAGATTTCTCTTCTGTATTACTAATTGCATAACTTACGAACTTCTGAACGAGAGAAGAAGATTTTGAGTTGACATAAGCATTTTGTAAGCCAATTAAGCAGTAAAAACGAAAAAGGACATTCTGGAGGATGATGAGTAAGGCAATACACAATATGTCATGGTGGTCTTTAAAATGCATTATTGTTTATGGAAAAATGATGGTAAGGAAGGTATTGGTAACAGTCAAAGATGTTTGATAAATGTAATTATGTGGACGAGAGTATACAATGATTATGAAGCAATTATGAGGAGAATCGCTCTGTTGCAAATGATGCTACGCTCTGTTCTTTTCTTATGTGCTTACTCGCACTGTCCTTTTGTGTTTTCTTTTTGTGCTTATATGCACCATTTTGTATGTTGATGCATTGTGCCTTCAATGGCATGTGTGATTGGTGAGAATCATATCCTTCTGATGCTCTGTAATTATTTGTAATTATGTGTAATGAATATCTCTAATTATGCTTGCAGCTATGCTTATTGCTCTTGTAATCAAAGCTTACCGCTATGCTCACTAATTATATACCCAAGCCCTACCACTATGCTAATTAATTTTATAATGAAGCTCAATGACAATGTATGGTTATGCTTATACGTTCCACACAGCCATCTCTCTTGCAAACTTGTAGTTTTGCCATAAATTACACCTAGTTAAGTCTAGTTAATGCACAGAGATACTTTGCTTTTGCTTATTGCTATCTTCCAAATTTTATTGATGATCTTGTTGACGAAAATCTGCAGCTATGCCTAACGAATAGTTACGCCTGTGTTTATGTTATCGGATGATTTACTGTGATGTACATCTATTACTGTGCCAAAATTTGCCTTAATTGTTTTGTTTGACCCTACTGTTGTCTCAGACAGACACAGACATGACCTGATGACTTGAACCTCTTTTGATATTCTCATGAATTTTCCCTGGTGTGTTATACCTTAAGGCAATGAAATGTGTAGCTAAATTAAAAGCCTGGCCATGGCAACATATGTAATTTAATTGTTATAATTTGGTGGTAATGCAATCCCCACCATAGTGATGTATGTCAATTTAAAGAGATGTAAACTAGTGGTAATTGGAATGTTAAGTTATTTGAAGTGACTTCACGTTAATCGCTCTAATTATGACAACAAATTTACTTTATATGACCTAATGCCAAATTGATGACAAGTACCCTGAATGTATTTCATACGATTATGTGTTTGTAAAATAATGCGTACATAGTATGTAAAGCCTTATGCCTATATGAAATGACACTAATTTTGTAGATACTCTAGTATAAGAATTAAATTACTCATTAGTATTCAAATGTATCCGTCTTCAAGACCCTACTTGTAATGTGAAAATATGGTTTAATACCATGACCCCATCTGTACCACTTGAATTTGGGGCAAAGCTTCTCTTTAGATATTTACTAATCAACGACTTTTCTTTCAGTGTAAACTGAAATATGACTATGTTACTAATTTGTGTGTAAAATGCTTTATTTCATGTACTTTGGACACGCATGGGAACTGGCGATTTCGCACACGAGATTCCAGAATGCACACAGAACAATGGACGTGCTATTATAAACCACTGATTTTGGGCCTTTTAATGAAGATGTTTGTTGGATGATGTTTGGCCACATAGTACTGTCCATTGCAGCCTTGGCCAACCACCACCATTTTGCTCTAATTTTGGCTATGCTGATGCAGTCTGCTAATTGCTCCGTTGGTTGGAGCACACTTGGTTGTCGAATTGCATGGAGGAATACATCAGAACCTTTTCCCCATGACTTCAACTCCAATGCAACCAGCCAGCTCGCCTACAGTGTGGTGTAATCTTACAGTGTTTTGTGTTCGTGTGCAGACCTAAAATGAATGTTAGGGGATAATTGGCTATTCGTGTGCAGACCTAAAATGAATGTTAGGAGCTAATGTGCTATTCGTGTGCTTATACTATTCAGTGCCTCCCATTGCAAACGTTGTCCACAGGTTCATTACCAGTGTTTAGGTATATTTCATGGTTCTTTTACATTCAGTGACCAAAATAAAATTGTGCTCTTGATAGATACATCTGCTTTCAGAACTATAATGAGTCAATACCCTTTAGTCTGAAATTTCATTGTGCCTATTCGATTGAAAAACGTTATATTGAAATCCTATTGTGCCGAAGCAGTGACATTATTTTGTACATGATCAGAAACGTATGTAGTCAAAAAATTTTACATGTATGTTCTAGCATCCATGAAAGTATGGCATCTTAAATGCATCACAGAATACAAAACTGACACTTTATCTTATACTAAGTGCACTAAAAATTTACATAGACTACATTGTGCACAAGATACGAAAAAATTTAGACGCATGGGACTTACACTACTGTGTATTACTTGTAATTACCTTATTTCCTCAAAAAAAAAAAAAAAAAAAATAAAAATAAATGATGACATTAGTTAAACTTTCTTTTGTAAAACTTTGTATATATTCATGTTTATTATTGTATATTTTTTCCATTTGTGTATTACTTCTAGCTATCTCATTTTCTCCACTATATCATTTGTCAAACTATGTTCTCTGAAATTCTATGTATACTTATGTTTACCATTATGTATATTTGTCATATATTCCATTTATTGCTGATGTTCTGTAAACTTTGACATTTGCTTATGACTGTCACATCCTGTACCACTCCAAGCATTACTCTTGTTGGTACTCGTTTGCAAAATTGCATGTATTTATGACTGTCACATTTTTTAAATTTTCTGTGAACTCCATCTGTTGTTTCAATCTTGAATATCTTGTATAAAAATGTTTATTAGGTTTTCATATTTTTCATGTTATATTTTGGATGTCATTAATGGATTTTTGGACTTGAAATTCAGTAATTTTGCTGGCTAGGCAATGCCATTGGCATCACCCACCCTGCAAAATTTTAATAGGTAGGAGGGGGGTGATGAAACGTGTCCATAAAAAATTATTTTTGTAAGAAAATGTCTAATATTGTGCCTCCGGTTTTGTATCGAGTAACTTGCTTGCAAGAAAATGTATAATATCGCTTCTACTGTATGTATCGATATGTGTACTTAACTCTGTGAAGTTTCATCTTTGGCAAAGATCATGTATTGCATAGCATTGTAGCTCGCGCTGAGAGAGAGTAGCACTTGTGGTTCAGCTCGCTTAGGGAGCGGTTGAGCTGTGTGTATGGGTCCGATGTAGAGCAAAGGCTGCTTTGCCAGCAAGTCTGAAGTTGTATTATGTAGGTAATGTAATGCTGATTATTAATAATAAGTAACTTGACCTTTCTTTCCTGTTTCATTTACGTAGTTAGAAAATTAACCTACTTCCTTCATTTGATAATTAGTTATTAGTGGATTTAAAGTGCAGTATTGATTTTAATAATATTGTTGAACAGATTTCGTTGTTGGTGCCATAGTAAATGATAGTTAATTGATTATGATACTAAATTTCAATAATCAGAAACTGATCTGCATAAAATTCTCACAGTCAAGCATTAAGAAAGTGATTTGTGGTTTTTTAATATCTTTCTCGCAGTCAAAAAATTTTGAGTATAGTCAGTGTCTGTTTCAAATGGTGACTTGTCACAGTTGTTTCGTGTTTAAAAATATCCGTTGCGCACATAATCAGTTTAATGCACTGTTTCTTATTTAATAGTATATACATCAATATCAGGGCCATAATTAAACCAAATTACTGTGTTAAGGAACAATTTGTTGTCTGATTTAACGATAGGTTCAACATCCACAACACACACACAGCTTTTAAGCTGTGAATAAAACCTGATTACATATAAGTTAATATAACTTGAAAAATAGTTTCCATGTCAAAAGAAAGCAGACAGTGGCAACAATAGCTTTGGTGATTGTCCTAGATGGATTCTATCCCACAAAGTGTAATATTTCGTGGTTCCGTAGACTTTCCCGGCGTAGTAACTGATAATATTTATCTCGGGTATGCAGCCGGATACCGTCGTCAACCAGACACGATATTTCAGCAGACCAACTGGCTGCCATCTTCAGGTGAGAGCGCAGAACACTAACTCGCCGGAAAATGATAAAGAACAAGAAACAGCAGCCCCTTTATACACTGCTGACGACCCACCGCGCGTGGGCGAAACCAAAGTAGAAGCCACCTAGGCGCAATCGTTTGGCCAATGTAAGTTTTACCACAATAACACGGAATACTATAAACACCGGGTTTCCTCAGTCCTAAATGATCTTTGACTGACCCAAGGAGGGCCCTAGTCTTAGGTGGGGGCATAAAAACACTTTTAATGTCGAATCTTCTTAAAATTCTTGAAATATCCGAGGAAATATTCCCGACGAAAGGCAAAAAGGCAATAGACTTGTAATTTTCTTCTAATGGTTCACCTTTCGGACCAAATTGAAATGCACGACATATTTGTTGAGCAGTGTACCCATTCTGTTGAAAGACCCCTTTGAGATGCTCCAGTTCTTCACCCAGTTGTTCAGCATCAGAAATGGCGTACGCTCTTTTTACTATAGTACGCAATACCCCCATACGTTGGTGTGGCGGATGACAGCTCGTCGTATGCGTTGGCTTGCGATACACTGCATGTCCTAAGGTCCCATCACTGTTCTTTTGAACCAAAACATCCAGAAAAAGAAGTTTCCCATCGTTCTCTACCTCCATCGTAAATTTAATATTGGGGTGGAGACATAATGGTCTAAAAAATGATTTACCATGTGGCCAAACAATAAAAATGTCATCGACGTATGTCCAAAAACAGGTAGGCTTAAGAAATGACGTCCTTAAAGCCATGTCTTCAAAGTCCTCCATAAAAAGGTTTGCGACTATAGGAAAAGAGGACTCCCCATAGCCACACCGTCCGTTTGTTCAAAAAAAAAAAAAAAAAAAAAAAAAAAACGTATCATTAAATGGAAATACGTCGAAGTCAGCACATGACGACATAACTTGACTGTTTCATCATCCAATATATTACTAATTAATAACAAGAACTCTTGAAGAGGAACCTGGGTAAAAAGGGAAACAACGTCGAAACTGACAAGCAAGTCTGATGGACCAAGACAAACTGACTTCAGCCGCCGAATAAAATGTGACGAGTTCAATATGTGATGTCACACATTCCAACATGAGGAGCGAGAACATTGTACGGATGCTTTAAATCACTTTTAGACCATTTTAATTGTCTCCATTTCAATATTAAATTTACGATGAAGGTAGAGAACGATGGGAAACATCCTTTCTGGATGTTTTGGTTCAAAAGAACAGTGATGGGACCTTAAGACATGGGGTGTATCGCAAGCCAACGCATACCGATCTTTATCTTCATGCGACGAGCTGTCATCCGCCACACCAACGTATGGGGGTATTGCGTACTTTAGTAAAAAGAGCGTACGCCATATCTGATGCTGAACGTCTGGGTGAAGAACTGGAGCATCTCAAAGTGGTCTTTTTTTATTTTTTATTATTATTTTAAGGGACTTAACTACGAGGTCATCAGTCCCTAAACTTACAAACTACTTATGAACTACATACAACTAAGGACGTCACAAATATCCATGCCCGAGGGGGGATTCGAACCCCCGACCGTAGTGACCGTGCAGACCGTGACTGAAGCGCCTCAGCCTCCTCGGCCACCGCGGCCGGCAAAGTGGTCTTTCAACAGAATGGGTACACTGCTCAACAAATATGTCGTGCATTTCAATTTTGTCCAAAAGGTGAACCATTAGAAGACAATTACAAGTCTATTGCCTTTTTGCCTTTAGTCGGGAATATTTCCTCGAAAATTTCAAGAATTTTAAGAAGATTCGACATCAAAAGTTTTTTTATGCCCCCACCTAAGAGTAGGGCCCTCCTTGGATCTACATCTACATACATACTCCGCAATTCACCGTAAGGTGCGTGGCGGAGGGTACACTGTGACACTACTGGGAATTTCCTTTCCTATTCCACTCCCAAATTGAACGAGGAAAAAAAGAATGCCTATATGCCTCCGTACGACCCCTAATTTCTCTTATCTTGTCTTCGTGATCTTTACGAGAAATGTAACTAGGCGGCAGCAAGATCGTAATACACTCAGCTTCAAATTCCGGCCCTCTAAATTTACTTAACAGAAATTCACGAAAAGAACGTCGTCTTTCTTCCAGCGATCCCCAATTGAATTGCCGGAGCATTTCCGTGACACTCGCGCATTGGTCGAACCTACCGGTAACAAATCTAGCTGCTCGCTTCTGAACCGCCTCTATGTCTTCCTTCAAACCGATCTGCTGCGGGTCCCAAATACTTGAGCACTACTCAAGACGTGGTCGTACAAGGGTTTTATACGCGGTCTCCTTTACAGGTGAAGTACATCTTCCCAAAATTCTCCCATTAAACCGAAGTCGGCCGTCTGCCTTACAACTGTCCTTACATGCTCGTTCCGTTTCATATCGCTCTGCAATGTTACGCCTAGATATTTGAACGACGCGACAGCATCAAGAAGCTCACTACTAATGCTGTATTCGAACATTATAGGATTGTTTTTTCTACTCATGCGCATCACCTTACATTTTTCTACATTGAGAGCTAGCTGCCATTCTTCGCACCAACTAGAAATTTTGTCTAAGTCAACCTGTATGCTATTACAGTCAGTTACAGACGACACCCTCCCATACACCACAGCAGCATCAGCAAACAGCCGCAAATTACCTCTGTCCATCAGATCATTTATATAGATAGAAAATAATAGCGGTCCTATCACACTCCCCTAGAGCACGCCTGACGATACACTCGTCTCTGATGAACACTCGCCGTCGAGAACAACGTACTGCGTTCTATTACTTAGGAAGTCTTCCAGCCAGTCACAAATCTGCGAACCTATTCCATAAGCTCGTATCTTAGCAGTCTGCAGTGTGGCACCGCGTCGAACGCCTTTTTGAAGTCGAGAAAAGCACAATCCGCCTGTTGCCCTTCGTCCATGGCTCGCAAAATGTCATGTGAGAAAAGGGCAAGCTGAGTTTCACATGAACGATGTTTACTAAACCCGTGCTGATTCATGGAAAGAAGCTTTTCCGTTTCAAGGAAATTTACTATATTCGAACAGAGAATATGCTCCAAAATTCTACATGAAACCGATGTCAACGATATTGGCCTGTAATTGTATGAGTCAGTTCTCTTTCCTTTCTTATACACGGGAGTCACCTGCGCTTTTTTCCAATCACTAGGAACTTTGCGCTGAATTAAAGATTCGCTATAAATGCAAGCTAAGTAGGGGGCCAATGCCGCAGAATAGTCTTTGTAAAACCGAACTGGTATTCCATCCGGACCAGCAGACTTTTTCGTATTTAGCTCTCTCAGCTGCTTCTCTACACCAGAAATCCTATTGCTATGTCCCCCATTTCGGAATTAGTACGTTGATCAAATGATGGTATATTTGTACGGTCCTCCTGCGTGAAAGATTTCTTAAATGTTAAATTTAGAACTTCAGCTTTCCGTTTGCTTTCTTCTATTACTGCCCCGGAATGATCAACTAGTGACTGGACAGTGGGCTTTGACCCGCTTATCGATTTTACATAGGACCAGAATTTTTTCGGGTTCTCGGAAAGATCTTTTGCTAAGGTATGGCTGTGATAATTATTGTATGCTTCACGCATCGATCTTTTTATAGACGCACGAATCTCTACTAGCTTTTGCCTGTCATCATTTGCGTGTTCTTTTTTGAATCGAGAGTGCAACAGCCTTTGCTTTCTCAGCAGCTTTTTAACATTATTATTATACCACGGTGGATCTTTTCCATACTTAATCGTCTTTACTGGCACATATTTCTCTAACCGTTTATTAACAATGCACTTAAATTTAGTCCACAATTCCTCTACATCCATAGTCCCAGAATTAAACGATGCCCATTCATTTTCTAAGTGCGATCGTAAGATTTGCTTGTCGGCTCTTCCCAACAAAAACACGCTCCCAGCCTTCTTGACTGGTTTATGAACTCTGGTAACCATCGACGCTATGACGATATCATGATCACTAATTCCTGTCTCTACACAGACATCGTTAATAAGGTCAGGCCTGTTTGTGGCTATAAGGTCTAGAATATTTCCATTGCGCGTGGGTTGCCGGTTTAACTGCTCAAGACAGTTTTCGGAGAATGTGTCCAAAAGTAACTCGCAAGACTGCTTGTCTGAAATGTAACTAGCGAGGTCCCAATCTATACTCTTAAGGTTGAAGTCACCTCCGACTAATATTACATGGCCCGGATACCTATGCACTACCTGGTGTAGACTTTCCTTGAATGATTCTAAAACTGCTATAGTAGCACTGGGGGGCCGGTAAAAACACCCAAATATTAACTTTACTTCTTTTAGACCTGTTATACGTGCCCAGATAACTTCACAGTTACTTTCAAAGTCAGTCAAAGATGATTTAGGACTGAGGAAACCCGGTGTTTATAGTATTCCGTGTTATTGTGGTAAAACTTACATTGGCCATACGATCCGCACAGTTTAGGATCAGTGTGTGGTACACCACCGTCATACTCGTTTGCTTCAACCTGAAAAGTCGGCTGTTGCTGAACATTGTTTGAATGAGGGTCACAAGATGTTATACGATGAAACTAAACTGATTGCTCCTGCTTCCCGCTACTGGGGATGTGTTCTCAAAGAATCAATGGAAATTCGTATGGCCGATAATATTATTAATAGGTACAAGGGTTTTCCACTAAGTAAAACTTGGAACCCGATTTTATCTGACATCAAGCAACAACGGTCTTCATTTCGACCTGCTGTTTCTTTTAACTAGCCTTGTTTTCGACCCATCGTTTTTGGAGTTTTTCTCCACTCTCGCGCTACTGGTTCTATTGCGCCTAGGTGGCTTCTACTTTGGTTTCACGCACGCGCGGTGGGTCGTCAGCAGTGTATAAAGGGGCTGCTGTTTCCGGCGAGTTAGTGTTCTGCGCTCTCACCTGAAGATGGCAGCCAGTTGGTCTGCTGAAATATCGTGTCTGGTTGACGACGGTATACGGCTGCATACCCGAGATAAATATTATCTGTAATATTTTGTGTTCTCTATTTCGCATGGATACGAAACAGGGAGGCATAGTCTATTAGCATCTCGGGTCAAGTACAGACATCATAGTAACTGCTTCTGTACCGTATACAGTATAACCAATAAAATTACAATACGTAAGGCATTCCATGCATATATATATGTAAAGTAGCAAGCATATTTATATATTTATTAAAAATTGATTTATTAGGTCTGAAGATGGCGTCTATCACGCCGAAACCGGTCATGTACGAAGAAAGCGATCTCGCCTAGATCGCCTAAGCGCCCTAGATCGCCCCAATAATGTATTCCTTATATATCACCCATAATTATGCGTTTCGCCTTTTTGACAAGGCATCATCAGTGGGTGTACTGAAATATTTACATGTTTCTGTTTTACACATATAGGTTAGGATTTCACATATGTATAAAACATTTCTTTTCTGATTCAAAACAGGTCTTTTCTGGTACAAAATGGTGTGATTACAGCAACTGCTACTTCATATCTCACTCTTTCTGACAACCAGGTCAAAAAGTCCCACTATTTTCCGAAATACTTTTCATTTTCATCGTTCTACTGCCATAACTACATCCACTGTAGTTTGTTTTGGAAGTGTTGCCAACTTTCTCGGCTTATTTGTAGTTCAACTACTTCATAGAAAATGTATTGCAGGTATATTTGTGTGTGTGTGTTTGTGTGTGTGCGCTAAACAAATAAAATCCACTCTCTCTCTCTCTCTCTCTCTCTCTCTCTCTCTCTCTCTCTCTCTCTCTCACACACACACACACACACAAAGAAACCTTCAATACACTTTCTATGAAACAGTTGAATTACAAATAAGCCGACAAACAAAGTACAGTGGATATTGTTACGGCAGTAGAACTATGAAAATGAAAAGTTTTTCGGAAAGTAGTGGAACTTTTCTACATGATTGTCAGATGATTGTTCAAATGTTCAAAGTTTTGTTAAGCTTATGGGATTTAACTACGGGTTCATCAGTCCCTAGACTTACAAACTACTTATGAACTAGCTTACACTAAGGACGGCACAAATATCCATGCCCGAGGAGGGATTCGAACTCCCAACCGTAGTGGCCGTGCAGACCGTGACTGAGGCGCCTCAGTCCCCTCGGCCACCGCGGCCGGCAAGATATGAAGTAGCAAGTGCTGTAAATACACCATTTTATACCAGAAAACGAACTGTTTTGAATCACAAACAAAATGTTTTGAGCATATGTAAAATCCTAACCTATATGTGAAAAAAAGTACATATTTCAGGACACCTACTGATGATGTCTTGTGAAAAAGGGGAAACGCATGTGGGTGAATTGCAAAAATAAAAAGCCTTCATTGAAAAGCAAGAGGAGTTTTCATTAAATTATAAAAAAATAAATAAAATAAAAAAATAAAAAATAAAAATAAAAAAATTACTGCAGTGAAAATAAGTAGTATTCAGCTGCTGCTCAAATGTCCACTACAAGCAACATATAAAAATGAATGTTTGTTTCAAATTTTTGTTTCACACTCTTTTCTTTAAATGTGCATATAAAAAACACAGTCTACAATGCAATGATTATTATTTTGCAACCAGTTTCAGTCTCTTTTTGGATCATCTTCAGGATTGCAACACCAGTGATGTCGTGGAGCTGGAGAGGCGCTTGGGAGCCATCCAGTGACTCACTAGAAAGCTCCCAAGCACTTGCCCGGCTCCAAGACATCAATGGAGATGGTCCAAAAAGCGACCGAAACTAGTAGATTAAATAAAAAATCTTTGCACTCTAGACCGTTTTTATATATAATGTTTGTATGTTTCTAGTTTTTTTTTTTTTTTTTTTTTTTTTTTTTTTTTTTTTTTTTTTTTTGCATATTTTATGCACAGCCATACGGTATATCCCATTGCGTTATAATTTTGTTAACTCATTGCTTACACTCGCGCCAAGTCTATAGGCACACTGAAATTAACTTCATGGCGTCTGGTGCGTTTCATCATTTTATCTCCATCAAGCTGAAATGGCTGGACGTATATTTATGAAATATGGAACAGAGGTAGCTTATACTTTGATAGGTACATATTCTACCTCTCCTAAGCCACCGTAAGGTGCGTGGCGGAGAGTACCTTACAATGTCTTAATCTGTATGTTTCTCTTCACGCTGAAACGGCTGGCGGACTTGAATAACATTTTTACTGCAGACAGCTTATACCCTGTATTAATACATGGGCTACCGTTCGTAAGCCTCCGTATGTTTTCATGAAGGAGATTTTTATAATCCGCAGGGCAGTGAATTTTGCATGACGGATGATGCCTTGCGACTTTGTCACCGGTTTGGCCAGTCACCATGAAACTTGGAGCATGTTTTCATATGTAGAAGGGAGAAGAATACTTGTAGGTGGAGGAAGTGTCGGCCAGAAAGGGGAAGCAGGAGACAAACAGAGAGATGGTAGAGGAGGAGACGGACAGGGAGGAGGGAAAGAAGGGGGGGATATGAACAGAGAGAGAACAGAGAGAGAGGGGGGAGGAGCAATTGGACTGAGAAAGAGATAGGAGGAGACGGCGGAGGGGGGGGGGGAGCAGGTGAACAGAGAGAAAGGTACTAGCTGGTAAATAAATACAAAAAAGTTCCATAACTTTGGTTCAGAGATCTCCTGAGCATTGAGGTTGAATGTGTACATTTAATTAAGAAGGCAATACCTTAGATCACGGATGGCAAACGTTTGCATACATGATGTGCCATTAAGAAAAATAAAAAATAATAAAAAAATAAAAAGTATGAAATAAAATAAAGCCCTTACTGTTCCCAAAACGAGCCCGGTATATTCTCCAAAGATTACATACCTATATATTGTGCTTTTATGCAGTACTAGCAAACCCGGCACCGCTTCGCAGTATCTAATGTGTATGGGATACATACCCTTTTCTCTTCCCTTCCTCCCTCCTCCTCCTCTCCACACCTTCATGCCTCTCCCTCTTATCCCGCACCATATCCATCTCCTCCCCCCCTTCTTTCTGCGTCTTTATTAACCCCCCTCCCCTTTTTAAATCCGTTTCATTAAAAAAAACAGCTTTTCTGTTTTATGTTAAAAATAACTGGGAAAAGAAAAACAAAACCGCACATATTTACAATACAGCTTAGCATAGAAATACGTTTTAAATGTGTTTATATATTCTTGAGAGTTTCTTAATCAAACACAACAGCCGCGGCAAAGCTGTAGAGCGCATTGAGGCGCTATGCTACGATGCCCTAGAACGTTCCCCGTCGGAGGTTCGAATCCCTCCTCGGGCATGGATGCTTCTGCCATCTGTAGTGTAAGCGTGTAAGGTAGTTCATAAATGGTTTGTATCTTTAGGGACTGATGACCCCGCAGTTAAGTCCCTTAAGCTCTACGAACATTTGAATTGAAAACAAAATAAATAAATAATCATACTTTAATCACAGAAATTGCATATGACATATGAAATACGATAAGTGGAATGGAAATACAACGTTTCGAAAGTCTTTATATTGCGTTCATTGTATCGCTTGTTGATGAACTCTATTTTTTGTTTTTCCGTCCGGAGAGAAAACGAACAAACCAGATGGTTTACCAACTCTCTAACACGCCACGTACAACTACCCATGGGAAAAGCACGGGAATTCAAGATTTATTCCACAAACTTCCAACAACAAACCTAGCGCTTTTTTAATCGTCATGTCGTTGCGCGTACGTCGACAGATAATACGACGCCGCAATGAAGGCATTGTTCTAAAAATATAAAACACGATCTGTACTTCATTTGTTGGTTTAACACTCAAAAAATACCACGAACTGACATCGATTCTATCTTCGCAACGCCCCAAAGGTATGATCACACCGGTAAGACCATGGAGGTAAGATTAATACGGAGGTACTTCTAAAGAGCCGCGGTGGAGTAGCCGAGTGGTGTAAAGCGTCTCGCTGCGGAGCGCGCGGTTGCTCGCCGTGGAGTTTCGAGTCCTCCCTGGGGCATGGGTGTGTGTGTTGTCCTTAGGTTAGTTTACCTAGGTTTAAGTAGTTTGTAAGCTACGGACTGATAACCACGCAGTTTGGTCCGATAGATTTACCAACATTTGAACATTTTGGACTTCTAAAGTAACAAAGTTTCATGTTAAATGTGTCTGGCTGTTTTAATCTTGTATTGTAACCTCCTTGGCGTATTTGTTCGCTCAGTTATAGCGTATTTGCTTGCTATGCTAGTAACGAATGAATAAACTGACTGTTGGTGAATTTAGAAACTGATCCGAGCTGGAAGCGTACTTTCAGTTTTTCTCAAATTCTGATATTTTCCAGTAGATTTTCCAAAAATTGTCTTTCTTACAAACCTTGTCCTGTGAATTACGAATATAACAAAGGAAAGATCAGCGAAATCTGTGAAGCTATTCTCAAGTGATGCGCTTTCATACACATGGCAATTTATTTTTATTAATGTAGTCAGATGTTTTATGTCACGTAACATGGAAACGCTTCTAAGCTTCCTCCCCACCAATTTTGAGCCAAATCTGTTCAGACATTATTTACTTATAAATAGTGTAACTAACACGACAGTCTTTTACATTATCAGTGGCTAGCTGAAAATCCGGCGTCTCCCGGGTATATATTTATTTAGTTAGTCCATCTCTCCTTCCCCTTTGTCTCTCCATACACCTTCTCCTTCTTTTGCTCATCTCCTCCTACCTCTCCCTCTCTCTGTTCATCTACTCATCTCCCCTGTTAATATCCTGCTACCCCCCCCTCTCTGCCCAACTCCACCTCCCTCTTTCTCTGCCAGTCACCTCGTCCTCTCTGTCGAATTCCTCCTCCACCTTCTCAGTCCATTTATATAACTCTGTCAATTTTCACGGTGATCAATGAAGTGCTGTCTAAGTATATTGCACGGTACCCTCCGCCATGCACTGTACGAAATTCTACGTAGATGTTTACGTTCCTCTATTTCTAAGTTTAATTGTACAAAATTTCGTCAAGACTTGAATAAAACCGTAGAAATAGTCGAAGTTCATAAGTAAAGTACCTCTTGCTAGGCAATTTACACACGTTTGTGGATGTAATCTCTTGTTATACAAAACCGTGTTATTGTTTTGGCAAGATCGCTTCTGTGTTTAGCATAATGACCGGTTTAGACTGAGCTTACAGTCTTCATCATATCTAAGAGGTTTTACTACGTTGTTCGTCAGTATCTATGCTTACAAACTACGTAAACTAAATTAAAGTAACTTGTACTGAAGACAATACAAACACCCATGAACGCGGAAGGACTCGAACCCCAGACGGCGTGCATATATATATATATATTAGATATTAATGATATTTATTATAGATTCCGTTTGGGAACATTCAGTAAACTGATCTATAGAATAGAGAGAGTTACTTTTAGAAATTGCCGCTTTCCAGCAATTTTGCATCTCCATGAATTTATGATAAATTATAAATAAACTACAATGTTAGCTATGTGGTTCATACATGAAAACCACATAACTTTTTCTTCCTAAACAAATAAAAGAAGATTCAGAAATGTAAAGTATATCATGAAACGATCTTCTTCTTTCCGAAAAAGAATTCTCACAATAATTTATTTTAATCAATGTAATACCGAGTGCAACGTGAATCTCGACGTATACCCTGTCTTCCGTGTGACGAGCGAAACAAAAAGTAAAAAACTGACTCACTTAACGTGTAGTGTCATGCATAAAGAAAGGAACTCAGACTTACTATACAGCACGAAAACATTGTCGCCAAGAACGCTGTGTACCGTCACGTCATTGTCAGAACTCAGTTGCGCTCAGTGCGTACTAACGATCAGCCTGATTTCGTTAAAGAGCGTTGCACACCTGTCCATGTTCAAATATGGCGGCAGTTTCAATTTCAAATACGTATTGCAAAATTACAGCGCCACACTTTACTCGCAACCAAGGTGTAAGTCGCCGCGCCTCGCCGGTAGTTTGTTTCGCGAGTCCTTCGCTCCACAGCCCGCTTCGGCTCTCTCCCGTGTGGTGTAACATCCCACCGAAATCTCGCCATCACGTGGAACTGACGGCATTAAAACGAAAATAAGAAGTTTGTTACTATCTCTCCAAATACAGACGAAAATATCAGCATTTTAAATAGGCTGGTACATTCTTAACATTGATGCCGTGTCCAAATTATTTTGTCGTGTTCCAGTAATGGCCCCCGTGCCACTATTTCAGAATCCCTACCTTATATTGTCTTTATATGTCACTCAATCTGTACTAACAAGGAGACCACATGGGTATCGGATTTTAGAATTTTTTTTTTTTTTTTTTTTTTTTTTTTTTTTTTTTTTTTTTTTTTTTTTTTTTTTTTTTATTAACGCTACGTGAAGTTCAGAACTTAAATAACAATCAGCCAAAGCCATTTGATGCAACTTTCAAGAATTATCGAAAAAATCGATTTTGAAGTTTTGCAAGTACCCATAACTACTAACACAAAAACAGTTTCAATATCTACCAGTGTAGCTCACGCCGGGCATGGATGTTTGTGCTGTCTTTAGAATAAGGTAGTTAATAAGTAGTTTGTAAGTTAGGGACTGATGGTTTCGCAGTTAAGTCCCATAAGCTTCACGAACATTTGAACATTTTGTAAAATTTGTACTACGGAATCCATTATCTACATTGAAGAAGAAGTGTTGTGAACCATGTAACGAAGCTGTATTTCCTTGGCTAGAAAAGCAGCGCCCCGGTCCTGCTGGGATCAACGTCATAATTGCTGATTTTGTTCACTCTGAAGGATTCCCATTCACAGAGACAATTGTTATGCTTAATTTCAGACTGTAGCAAAATAATGGAGATTGCGAGAAGACCAACTACAAAGCATAATTTATAGATAAGACAAGGATTTTTACAGACATCATGGAAAGGAGAAAGGTAACGGACATATAAACGTAAGGTTGTATGTATGTACTCATCTGCCAACAAAACCACAACTAATATCTCCGAAATAAATCATTGATATGTGAAAACTGTATGACACCTTTTGATTTTTATCTAAATTTTCACAAAATTTTCGTGTGGCCCTGTGGCACATTATGCGTATACGAAGTTGCTAACACTGTTTAATGCATTTTGTATTGTTGTATTTTGTGTTTCAATGCAATTATGGATTTAAAAACTATTGATCAACAACAATAATAACAAAAAATGTGGTAGCGTTCTGGCCTCAAAATCTTAGGGTCGGTGGTTCGAATCCCAACTGTGACAATACATTTTGTTGTTATTGTTTTCGAATTCAATTATCTAAAACATTTTCGGATATCTAATTCGACGTGTTTTGTCAATTTTTGCTTATGTGTATGTAGATGAGCTGAAAACTGTTGTCACATAAAACTATGGTTGACTAGGACAGCTGCTTGGAAAGCCATTAGTAGCCACGGATATGACTTTCCAAAAACCAGCATCGTAGCTCTTCACAAACTTAACAATCAAAGACTACCATCGTCAACTAATAGCGAAGCCAGTACTGTAAAAATTGTAACTTAAATTTTTTTTCAGCAAAACCATCATTACTATATAAGGTTTAGAAAATTACGAATCAACAAAATAATTGAATTTTCATAAAAATTACCATTCGATATTACAATTCGAAGACAAAAAAAAATAAAAAATAAAAATGGAAGGCTGTTACTGCAGGATTCGAACCACCGACCCTACAGTTATAAGGATAGGAGGCTACCACGTGCGCTACAGCGAGAGATTGTGCTATTGCTGTAATTATTGGTACTTAAGAGTACTTGTTGATGTTGTTTTAAAGGGAATAAACATTACCACACAAGAGCAGAGCCAATACGAAGGGTGGGTAAGACGACCGATCAGCTTCAGTCGTAACACCAGGAAGAAAGTACACTGACTGTGTTGACTGAAATTCTGCCATGCCTCAAAGGTTAAATCCGAATTTTGATCGAATACGCATTGTTACTTTGCGTCAGGTGGGATTCCGATCAAGCCGTTACCAGGCGTCTCGGGGGCAACCACAGCGATGTTCTTCGGTCGTGCTGGAGACACAAGGATACAGGAACCGCCGATGACTTGTCTCAACGTGGCTGCCCAAAGGCTACCACAGCATCAGGACCTCTACTTACGGTTTTCATCTACGAGGAACTGACTTACCTGCAGTCACAGGATAGAGTGCTTCGACTCAAACTGTAGGTCGGGTAAGGTCAAGTAACTGACATATAACGGGTGATCAAAAAGTCAGTATAAATTTGAAAACTTAATAATTGCAGTCGCGATTTATATAGTGGTTCTTGCGCATGCCAAAAGTTCTGTTATCATTTTGCGCATGCGTTAGATGGTGTCATGCACGATACAGCCGAGTTGTATGTGCTGCCCTCTATGGTGAAAGAGCAATATTCTTCTAATCTTTGATAATCGATTGATGGCGTCGATTATGCTGTGACCGCATGATATTAATCACAGGATTCCAATTTTTGTCGAGCTGAGAGGTGTTGTCACGATTTATATGATTGTCGGCAACACGAATATCCACCGATTCTTTCCAGAAACTGGAGTTAAAATTTTAGTTTTACTATATTCCATTGTGTGTCCCATGAAAATTCAGTGTTCTGCTACTGCGGATTTTGATGATTACTATCGTCCAGTCACAGCGTAATCGACGCTATCAATCTATTATCAATGATTAGAAGACTATTGCTCTTCCACCGCCCAGGGCAGCCTCATCTTCAGGCTATTCGACATACAAAATATATTAATACTAGTCTAATATATAACATTCTTGTTCTTGTTCCAATGGACCTGTGAAAACACAAATAAGACTTTTGTCGCTAGATTATACAAGTTTATATTTTTAACTCACGATCTTTATGTGTAGTAGCATTTTTCTTCAGCTGCTGCTTTGAGGCATAACTGTAGTAGTTGTTGGCTTGCTGGTCACATCACATAACATTTAGCCACACGATTTCACTATCAACACAGCTGACACTCTAAACAAGGAGGCGGTCAAAACAAAGGATTGTTTCGACTGGTTTAGTATCAATATATCGATGTTTAGCATCGAGAACCGCATGAGACGCTCCTTATTGCTTATAAAGTCGATTTTATCACAATGTTATTTCAAAAGCGTTACCACAATCATTGGAGTAGGAGATCATACACGTTGTCAAGAACTTGTCGCGCTCATTTGAACCTAGTCCTCTCACTGAAACTTACAGTTACAATTATGAATAACAGATTTTGCGACAATTCTTTTTGTCCCCCTAAATGGTTTTCTGACAGCAGCGAAACGACGTTGGTGAGGCCAGTGGTTTTTGTTATGTGCTTGATGAAATAAACAATGAAACGCAATTAATAGTGGAAAACGATGTAAATATCAATATTAACATTCTACCAGAAGCCATTTCATTATACTCATGATTGAACTAATATTTTTGCACATGTTTAAACTTTGAATGAAATGACAAACTGTTCTGTTGTGGTACTGGAATGGGTCCCAACACCTACAGTCTCTCAAATCAAGCAAAACTTTCGTACGTTACTCCAGCCCCGAGCATCACTAAGATCGTGACAGGTGACACGGCATAAAGATCGAAATTTCGAAGTTTACAGAGAATCAGTTACCAAAACTGAACTTGAAACACTGAATAATTCTTTTTTCTTAATTTCTGTATAGGAAGATATATCAGAACTATCGCTGTTAACAAATCACAGGAAACATTGAGGTATAATATATTGTATGACGAAGATATGATGTATGCTAAAACACTAAAGTCAGATGTTAGCCATGTAATGTTTTCACCAGCAGTGAGTAACTTCCAACGTACCTTTCTATCAACGAATAGATATGTTTGCTTGTCAACAGTAGAATTTGCTTGCTATTACCGTCATAATACCCACGTAGAAAATAATTTTTTCGTAAGTATGAATCTAAATTATCCAACTCTGTCAGTAGTAGATGTGATACATAACGTTGGATAATCTCTGTTTCGCCTTCTATCAATGGGTGTAACACTTGCTTTATTCATTCATGGTGCGGGTATTTCTTCTGAACACATCTGTAATAAAATGTGGTGGAAAATTTCAGAGTCAATTCATTCACAAACTCTAAACAAAACTTGATAAGGGGTTTTTCAATTTCTAGGGAATTATAGACCTTTCCTACTCTCAGAAATCATAAAACTGTCGAGTAGGGCTCTACATTTTCAAAGTACAGCAACATACATCATGCTTTCAGTTCATGTCATACGGCTAAAAAGAGTCTCGCGTCTCGTAGACTACAACAGTACGGTGGCAAAATCCATTCCAAAAACACAAAATTCATTATTTCATCTTTATAGTTCATCGTAATATGTGCAAGTTCACCATATTATGGACTATGTGCCAAAAACTGTCTCATATGTGACTCAGGTTCTTTTCAAGTTACTTCAAATTCTTTTCTCAGTTGAAATGGTTCCCCGTATGGATGTTCCGTTGTAATCAAAAATGAGAATACAGGGTAATTAGTTGGACCTACCACGACATTCCATGAATGTAACATGGCATGCAGACAGTGTTATTGACAGATGCCACATTCGGCAGCGCACTGGCCGTGTTGATCCACGTAATACAAGCCGGATATACTGTCATCTGTGTGGCTAACCGTGTTGACCTCACTAGGCTGTGCTATCCAAACAGCCATCAACCTGTATTTGCACTGTAAACCAGTGCTGCTGGAATGAGATACGAATAGAAATTTTATGCTTTCACATAAAAATAATTTTAGTTTATTACCTGATTATCAACCGAGCTTGTAGTTTTACAACACGTAATGAACATTTTAAGCAAATATTTATTCCAGATTTGTTGGCAAATATTTATTCCAGAGAGCTTGTGTAATTACTTTCTGGAGGTTGCTGTTTCGAGGTGAAGTAGGTGAATGAAGCTCAAGAGATTATTCATTCAGTGTCAAAATAAAAAACCGTAAGACTACTTGTTATTGTGGTCGATACACAAGCCCCCGTATTTTCTACACAAGCATTTTATAAAATGAATTCCAAATGTGGGTCGCCGGACTTGATCTTGGTCAACATCTACCTTACAGGAAATCAAAGATATCATCGTAATGGCACCTTACTACATGTGACGTCAGAGAAGGAGCGATGTTCTACATCTACAAAAAACCGTGCAAGTAACATTGAAGCGCATGACAGAGGGTCCGTCGAACGTTCATGATATTTCTCTCCAGTTCCATTCTCTGATAGCTCGCGGGAAAAAGGAACATCTAAACCTTTCTGTTTTCGATTTGATTTATTTTATTATTATGATCATGTCTCCATATTATGTACATGAGTGATAAAAAGATGATTTTACATTCGGAAGAGAAAATTGGTGAAAGAAATTTCACAGATAGATCTCGCGGCAGCAAATAACGCCTTTCTTTTAATGATTTCCATCCCAACTCACACTTACTGCACCTTTGGTAACATTAGAATTAAAATATGTTACATTTACTATGATAAACTAATTTAGTTTACGAAACAACTTCAAATGACGTTTTCATGGACATAATCTTTAACGATCCACTTAATCTGATTTGGAATTATAAAGTATGGGGCCATTAAGAACAGTGAATCTGTCTTACCAAGCAAGCCGGTTAATAAACTCCTTTATTTAAATACCTGAAGAAAGCCTTATTTGCCACCCGAATTATTTTCGACATAGAGGATATGTTTTTACTGTTTTAGTTTCATAATGTCGTCATATTTTGCGATAGTGCATGAAAACAAACTTGTTTTCTGAGTTCCGAGGAGAACAATAAAAGTTATTTGAGGTGTTCAAATTAATAATCAACCAACCAGTTGCAATAATAGTAGTTTAATAGTCTTGACCACGGTTTCGATGGATATAAACACATATTCTTCTGAAATTCATATTTTACTTCCATATCACAATGGCTGACCATCCCTATGATCTAGGGAATGTGGTTTAAGACTGATAGATACATCAGCGCATTTGGAGTCATTCATGCCTACTGTGGTGTGGTACTGTATAAGCATTTGACATAATTGGATCCTAAGTACATGCAGTAATGATACTCTGAGATGAATAGGCTAGTATCTTTCAAACCCGTTGTTTATTTAATCAGAAATGAGAAAAAAAATCATCTGTTGTTAATCTCTTTTCATTTAGATCTGAGAGGTTTATGTTGTTCAAACTCGAAAACCATTTCGCTAGTGGAAGCAAGAAATTTCTAAAAGCATCCCACTCCAATGATTTTGGTACCTTCATATTGTTTTTAGTTTGTCGCTACATGCAATCAGCTTCTATTAAAGCTGTGATTTGCGTGTTTATTTGTAATGTCTTTTGTGCATGGGTACCCAGCAGTGTACTAGTAACTGAATGTTGTTTCCACAAAACAGCACGAGCTCCTAACAACAATTCAAAAGATCAACAAAAAGAACAAAGGATTTTCATAGCTGCTACTGTGACACGTGAACTTCTTGACCTATCAGCATATAATCCCATCTAATTTGTACCCTACAGTTACAAACACAAGCAGGGAAACATGTCCTAATGTCGTCCCCTTATTTAAATATTAAATCATGAGTAAAGTAGGAGTCTTTGAGTTATGAAAAATGAGCTACACTATTCATAGGGAGAGTTTAAATACTATCTCCCAAAAAAATCGTTCAAGTATTTACCCTTTCAGTAACTGCAGAACAAAGAACGTTTTAGATATGGGAAATATGGTTCCTAATTTCGAATCTCAAGGTTTCCCAATGATCGTTTGAAAATATACACAAAACCTATAATAAATAGCAAATGACACCTTTATCCAAACGAAAAGTTTGCATAAATATATAGATTTCTTTCGAGTGAAATCCTTAGAAAATATTTATATTTTTTACAAAACAAAAATAGCTGTGGGTAATTAAATGTTCACAGCACTGCCATCAAACCTATAATGACCTATAACAATAAACTTCAATACTGCCCTTCCAAACGTGCTGCCGAGTACAGCTCCAAGAAAGTGAGATATTTCAGTTATTCATAATTAGCTATCCAGTGGCAATAAACTCATGCCAGGAAATGCGCCTAATGGAAGACGATTGAAGGCAATACCAACGAACAGAAGACAGTAGCTCGTCTCACATGTCAGCTAATGTGTGACGTTATTTCATTAGAGGCAAACCCATGAATGGAAGCGCATCTACATCGGTTGCCTTTGAGTGATCGGGAAAGGCAGATCATTGCTGAATGGCGGATTAAGCTATTTCGGAATATACTGATATCCGCCTGATCCACGGTGAAACTGGACGGTGTTGTCGATTAGCAGAACGCCTGCATCATGTACGATGTCTTGGTCCTGCCCGTTAAAGCGACGTTACGCACCGATGTACCACATAAAGGTGTTTCATAAATAAATTCATACATCACCTTTTGTCGGACGTTCAGTAGTAATTCAACTATCTCGTCTGCCTCTACATTATTATCAAAACGACGGGTTCTTGAACGTTTTTGGAATCATAAAATGTGTCACGTTTAATTTAAGATCTTGATTTACTTTCATTTTTGAAGAAGCACACAAACAGAAGCTGACATGTTTAAAATGTTGTATACAAAGAATTGACTGACTGTACTCTCATAAGACATGTTGAAGACTAACTTAAGACTGAAATAAGACTAACTTGACTGACTTAAGACAAAGTAAAGACTGACTGTGCCTATATATACATTACATGAAGTTCTAGAACATTCCAGAGCAAGGAATTTGCAACAAGACATATTAAATAGCTCATCTATATGGTATAAATGAATCTTTCGTAAAGAAGATATACACAAAATTATTAAAAATGTAATGGAAGTATTATTATTTCAAAACAAAACAGAAATTAAGATCGTAAACAATATGCGATTAGAGCAGTAGACAGGATTGTTTACAATTGTAAAAATAATTAATTTAAAGTAATTATGCAGATCTGAGGTAAGTCGAACATCGCAAACAAATCATGCAAAAGACACCACATAATGTTAGTTATTAAGTTCATTAACTAAAACATATTATTGCCCAACATCAAGACTTGCAATAATAAATTAATTAATTTAGATTATTAGAAGACCAAAATAATGAAATTGATTTAATCACTGTTACCACTGCGACTGGTATCGCAAACTTCATATTGGTATTTTCTGGTATTTTCGGGCACTAAAACCATTATACCGTCCATTACTATTTCTGGATGACTGGAACAACGGATTTGGAATGAAGGCACAGTCTAGTCTAATGGATCGATTATTGGTCGTAGCCAAACGATTCGCCCTGTTGACGTGGTACAAGAAATCCGCCTGATCGACCAGAATGCTTGCTGTGGACCTACTCCAAAGCAGTGAGTTCTCGCCGCACATTGAGACGCTCCGCTCCGCGAGGCTCTTCCCCATCTGGGGTTCGAATCCCCCCTCGGGCATGGATGTTTATGTTGTCTTTTGTATAAGGTAGTTCAAAAGTAGTTTGTAAGTTTAGGGACCGATGACCCCGCAGTTGAGTCCCTTAAGCTTCACAAACATTTGAACGTTTGTAGAGAGTTCTCCACTTCACCCGTCGATGCTGCATGATGGTCCGTCAGCCAACTTTTCACGTGACGTCTGTATGCAGGTTCACCAGTCATTCGGAGAAGGCAGATTGCGGTTGACCGACTGATTGGCAACCACTATAGTCCGTAATTTTTCCTGTAGGGCTATATAAGGAGCAATCCATACCAGGTATTTGTGGCGTCACGGGACGATTTCCTTGGCTATGTCATCACTATTGGACGTTATTTAGGACACCCGAGGACTTTTAGAACCAGTATATATGAAACTTGTTCGCAAAGAAATTTTGTTCCAATCGTGGTTATCACTTCAAGCATTATGCTGAAGAATATGCAGATCCTCTATAATCCATATGGTGAATTTACGGACATAGAATATTACCAAATATTGTTGTCTCGCGTCCTTGCTATGAAAGATAAAACTGTAACACAAATGAGCATTAAAAGTTTATTTATTAAACGTATGTCTCTCTACATGAAGAATTTTAACCACCACCTGTTTAGTTGTACATCGATAGGCTTCAGTCAAAAGACCGTATTATAGATATCTTGTAACATGAAAAAGTAACAGCGTATGTAATATACAAAGAAAGTGACAAATATCAATAACAACCGTCACAAAATTACATAGATTCATTTAAATGAAAAAATTTAAAAGTATGTGCTGTACCATAACCTTGTAAGGTAATTCTTACATGACAACTAGGTATAAGCCTCATTTAGAGCGATGTTGTTCATTTGAACCTGCATGTAGTGTAAACGTAATTATTACGATGCTCTAATAGTTAATTAATGATTGTAATGCGTAATCTATGTATGTGATGCAACTATAACCTCTTCGTATCATTTATTTATTATCTGTGTACTGTATTTGTCTATGTATATTTTATTTATTTATTTTATGTACTTTCAATGTTTTCTGTATTTACTGTAATTACTTGTCGTGATTAATTTACGTATGTAGAATATTTCACTGTGAACAAGCTCAAGAAATCGATACATACTGTAGTCGAAAAAGCTCCTCGGGTCAGAGACTTTATTGGACAGCAGCGTTCGCCTGTGAAAGAGCAGGCAAGCAGCAGTATCTGCCGCCACGTGACATAGAACAGACGTTCGTACGCTGTCCGCGGAGTGCTCAAACAATATATGTAACAAAGTGTTATTAAAGTGAATGTAAAAAGATGTTAAAGTATAAATGAAACCAGTGTTTAAGTATATCCAAGTGAAGCAAAAACCGATATTGAGCAACTATTCGTTCGTTCGTTCTGCTGAAGCAGAAATTCGTTACGTGTTCGGTGTCCGTCCAGAAGTCCGAAACGCTGTAGCGTCATCGCAGACGCTAACGGTCGCGAATAATTACGTGATTCGCGAAGTATCTCTGCATACTGCTAACAAGATGCTAAATGCTGTCTCTATACAGTTTATACAATGCAATACAACAATACGGACGTTTCGGTATGCACTTCTAGCCGTTATTAAGGAAGGAGTTGAAGTGAAACTAACGAATAACCTCAGAAATGGAAATCGTCATTCGTAGAATCCTGCCCCCTCACGTATAAAATGAAGGACACAATTTAATGGCACGTCATACGTTGATTACTGATATTCACCATCAATATTTGCTTGTGTAATTTCGCTGCTCTTTACTTGCCTGCTATGAGTTGTCTTTCCTCTTTGCAATGACAAGCCGCGGCGGAGCGCTATGCTACGATGCGCGAGGCCGTTTCCCGTCGGGGGTTCGAATCCCCCCTCGAATAGTTTGTAAGTTTAGGGACTGCTGACCCCTTAGTTAAGTGCCATAAGCTCTACAAACATTTGAACATTTGAATTAAAATGCCTTGCCTTGCCTTGAAAATGGCAGGGTGTTGTGTCGAAACATCGACTATCAACCATACTGTTATTCAGATACAGTCGGATTCAAATCACATATGATGGAGATGTTGCCTCCAGCGTTCTGTTAGATCCACTTTCCCCAGGGGTTGGTTGTTGTGACGCAGGGACCCTCTAATCAGGCTGTGTCCACACTAGCGTGTTTTTCGCTCGCGTTTGCGTGGAATTTCACCCCTATGCCACAGACCGTTATTTGTGGAACGGGTCCGGACACACACCGCCTTTGCGCTCTCTAAGCGCCCGCAGTCCGCTGCATTCGTGCTGTGCAAACGCGTGGAACCACATTCGATCTGCGTGCTTTTTCGCGCTCACGTACAGAAAGCGCGCTACATTTTTACAATCTCTGTGGGGTATGCGGAAGAAAATGAAGGACGATACACGACAGCGAAACATCTGTTACCTGTAAAGATCCTACAGAGTGTGTAGTGTGTACCACTTCTTTTTTTCTCATGGAATATTTCTGGAACTAAAATAGATATTGAAAAACTATTTTCGTGGCCTAAGAAAGTAATTAACATGAAGAATTCTAAAACGGAAAGTAATACCATTTTCATACTTTTATTATTCGAAACCGACACCCTCATATTACTTCGTATTCCAACCTTACGTAATATCCTGCACCACACTCACCATCTTAGGGACGAAAAGTATATGTCTACTTTCATGCCGCAGCAAATGCCTTAGTTGCAGATATTATCTTTGACCTATGATCCTGTAGTTAAAAACACTGTATGCGTAGGCTGTGGTTTGCGAAACAAATAAGAAGTATTAGGCCTATATGAAATAACTGTATCGTTAATAAAAAGGGTTTTATTCTCACGTTTGCAAATGATGTACGCAAAGTCAGATATTTACTTGAACAAGGTTTATTCAGTCAAATTGGTTCCTTATTTGAAGTGGTCAGATGAATTATTTTAATCATAAACAAAATGAAACGCATAAACATTTGCACTGTCTGTGATACGATGTTCGAAGCACTTTTCCGCAACAAAGCCTCGTCATTTTGACGATGCACGATTGGTAACATTACTTTCTCTGAGCAGCATTGACCGTTAATGTTTTATTTATAAACAACAGATCGATTTCAACCACATAGTGACCATCTTCAGTGTATCTTTCAAAGTATAGAATAAGATCATAAAATCAGTATGGAATTAAAACAAATACAAAATGAACTTGAATAGAATTTCAAAAATAATATAGAGACAGAATACATACCAAACATTGTGAATGCACTGAATGTAACTGCAACTGTGTCGAAATAAGTTTCGGCAAACATAAAAATGCAGTGTCAGAGGTTCAAAATGGAATAAGCGCGATGCTTACAAACGACATGCATCGGCGCTGTAGGGATAGGTGTTATTAACGCCCTCTGTTACTTAGATATTCCAATAACACTAATTTTTATGCACTTTCAATCAAACAAAATAAAAATTAGAATGTATTTTTACACACAAGTTATATAAGATGTATAACAACATCTCCTTTTACTTTATTTTGAACATTAAAGCGACCGGCTTTATTATTGTAAATTCAATTTCTTGTAGTGTGTTTATTTAAATATGATAAAGAGTAGTATAATTAACGAGGCTTTGTGTTTATGTCCTATAAGAATAGTCTTTGCTATTTAGGGTTAAGATACACAAAAACTCTGTACATTTTGCGAGCAAACATGAAATTGTTAACCGTTCAAAATAGTTTAAGTTTCCCGAAAAACATTTGTACACTCGTAAGGTCGTTTATAAAAACGTAAACTCATGTCAGCGGCACTGGGGTACACCTGTAATCGCCATATTTAAGAGTCCAGACAAGTGACCGCACCCTGCGCAAATTTTAACACTCACCTATCGAGTCACTCCTATCATCCAGCATGGTCCGTCTTCCGCCAAGACCAGACATGAAGTTCCTCATCGGCGCACAACCTTCGCTCCTCTGCTATTTCCCAACACACATTTCCTGCCAGATCTGTTCCTGGGCCGCTTCGTCATTGGCCAACCATCATCCCTTCCAAATTCGTTTACATCTTGAAATATTTCTTTAAGTAAAACTGACCATATGTAACTACTTCGTTACTAATATAACATTATTTAAATACAAAAAAGGACTGTAATTAGTATTACATGAAGTCTGAAATCAATAGACAGACAAACCAGCTTTCATGAACTGGACCGCTCAGGCCACACAGTAGTTCCGTAAAGTACTTGCAAATGTTAAAATAAATCTACACACTAAATTAAATGTATAAGAGGTAAATTATGCTGCTTGAATTATCAGTGTTACTTTGCAGGGCATGATCATCTTTCTATATTCCCATTTCAAATGCATGTTAGTTGAAATCAGTCATTCAAGAAATACATACAAGTGAGACAATAAGATGGTAGCTAGAGCGAATAAGCTATGATCTAAATCAGTGTGTGTTGAAATTCCATTACAGATCCCGAAAGTTCGTTATTTTCAGCTTTATTTTTCTATATTTTGATACGGTAGTCATAAACATTTGTATGTGTTGAGATATTGAAAATACTTTTAGAATCATTAAATGTCGAAATTATCCCGACATCGCAGAGGTCTTAAATGTTGACGGTAAATGATTTTATAGATTATTTTATTTCATTCAGAATTACTGGAGTGTGGAACTCACAGAACTTCTCGAGGCACACAAGAAACGCTCGGCTAACAGCCCTCTTTAGTTTAGAGTACAAAGCAAGTACATTTCCCCGATTTGGACAAACCACCGACCAAATGCTGGGTGTAGCCTGATGCCTGGCCTGCCGCGGCTGCACCAACCGCTTGCCGCGATCCACTGTCGGTCGTTTATCATTCAAAACAATACCATTACTTAATTGCACGACTCTACGGATATCACTTCGGTGAAGTCAAAATATGGAAACCACTTCGTGAGAAATCGCAAGGAAAAAGGTACTGGTACCATCGAAATACGTCAACTGCATCGCAAGAAATTGTGAAGCATGCGTGAGGCTTGAAATATTCGTAGCGTGCAGATAGCGCACATCCGGAGACTCAAGCATGAAACGTAATTGTGTGCCAGCTGCGCCCTTCATTTATTTCAAGCTGCTTCGCGATTCCATCAGATGAAATTGACGTATTGCGATGATACCACAACCATTTTCCTTGTGATTTCTTATGCTATTGATTGCATAAAAATAATATGGGTGCTCCTTTAAAAGAATCGTAAGTTTGTGTGTGTTTTTTTTTTTTTTTTTTTTTTTTTTTTTTTTTTTTTTTTTTTTTTTTTTTAAGAATGTTTCATGGTACTTAATTCCGTACGTCGCTGTCGTTCGTTGTAGTGCTAAGACTTTTCGCAGCCGAGCAGCCGAACTCAAACGTGCTTTATGAGAGGAAGAGAGTGTGTATTAATGATATGGTTATTAACTTTCTGATTATGGATTAGAACACTATGCAAATTTATGGCTATATTGATACATCACACGGTAGAGTGCGATTAAAGTTATGGGTCCATTAAATTAATCGGCAATTAAACAACGTAAAACTCATTTTCACGCCAATCTAATGCCACAGGGTGCCTAACTAACCAGACCGTCATCTCGTGAGAGCAGAATATTTTTCCGGATCCTGAATTAATTATCATTATACATTCGCAAAATGGTGAACAGCCACAAGGACTCTTCCAACAATTAGTTGGAACGATTGGACAAAACACGGACTGGAAACAATGTCAGCAGTTCCTCTGCATATTTTGTCGGCCGGCGGACGAATACTGTCTTTCCACATACGAGGTAATAAAACCAAAGGGAGAGAATCTTTCCCGGCCCCAATTGCTTGCTAATCTTGATAGGTATCTGTCGACGGATTAGTCTTGTGTGGAAGTTTCCGTCATTGTAGTAGATCTTGGTACTGACTTGCTGCATTAGCCATGGCCTCGCCCGCGAGTTTATAGAGACGCAATGGCCTGCATATAGAACGGTAGGCGAGATCACTTTAAACATGCCCTAGCTGTAGCATTTGTGCTGTCTGCCTGGACTCAGCTGGTCGTTGTCATGGCTAAAACATAACTTCAGTATTTTCTCTATCTCTCTCCAACTAAAGGCTGGAGAAGTTAACATATTTACCATTTACATAAATACTGTTTTCTTTTTTATATTGTCCTCCAGGAAGAGGTACTCAGGGGTCAGGCTGTTTGACTGTATCATCAAGAGTAAACAGGCTACCTCATGTTTCAATGTGTTAATTTCTGAATATTATGACCATTTATTTTGAGTGAACTGTTTGCCTTTTGGTTTGTAGTTTTCCCGTGTGGAATTCATTTTTTAAACCAACAAAAACCCCTGCTACAAGAGAGAAGGTCCTATGCTGACAACGGTCACAGCCCACAGGAAATGTAGTTTGTTAATTTAAGGGACGTAATTGCGGGGTCATCAGTGTTCCTAAACTGACCGCAGCATTCGCATGAAACAGTTCCGCGTATGACAAATCTGTATATGGTGGGACAGGAAAGGCGCGCTCAGTCTGTACCCAACTTCTCACAGCGGCAAGTGTTCGTTGCTGACTTCTGGTTGTGTCATTACATACGGAGCGATATCTGGTGAATACGGTGGCTGCGGTAGTACTGAAATTTGTTTTGAGGTTAAAAATTGCTGTACTGACAGAGCAGTATGATATGGCGCATTATCACGATGCAGAATCCAATTATCAGCTATGCTGGCACAGACATGAACTCTTTTATGAAGTCTTTCTAAAATGTCATTGTTGTAAATGAAATATTGGTTAACTGTTTGTCCAGGGGACGCCCACTCTTTATGAAGAATTTCCTTGAAATGAAAGAAGCACACAAGCATGCATTTCACTTTTGACGTGCGAGCTTCCTTTGGTCTGGGTGATCCCTTTGAGCACCATTACGAACTTAGGCGTTTTGTCTCTGGACCGTACTGAAAAAACAACTTTCATCACCAGTGATAACACGGCTCAACAATTCTGGATTGATTTCCGTTTGCTATAACAGATAGGCTCCCACATTTTTCCGTGTTTCTCGCTGATGTGAGATTTTTGGGGACCATTTTTGCACAAATCATTCTCATACCAAGTTCTTCGGGTATTATTAGACGAACCGCTTCTCAACTGATGTTCAGTTCTTCTGCAATCATTTACATGGATAACCTTCGATTAGATCGTAAGAGTTCACGCAACCTGGCCGAATTGCCATCCGTGCGTGACGTTGATGATCCTTCACTGTGGTCTTCATCTTCAGCATTCGTTCCGCCTTCACTAAACATTTTATGCCAACCAAAAACTTAGGCTCTTGACATAACCTTCTCTCTAAAAGCCTTATGAAGCTTACCGTAAGTTGTCGTCGCGTTTTCACCAAATTTAACGCAAAACGACATTATGTTGCGCAATATTATTCGGTTCCAATTCTGTGACGAGCCTGCAGGGTTGCCACATTATGCGAAGAAAATCATTCTAATTACTTTATTTTCGTACCTCGTACCAACAGTTTGAGTGGGATTATTTTGGTTTACCATTAGCTCAATCACATAAGAAGCAACCAATGACACTGACCTTGTCTTATAACACATTTTGTTACCTTCTTCATGCCAGACGGATGAAAGCTACAAGCCCCCCAAAAGACTACTTATCTCCCAAAAGCTATTAATTTTTATTTATCGTGTTCCGTAGGGTAAAATTGGGGAGCAAATCCCCATGGTCATACAACGAGTTAGTACATGAAATTGTAAAAAAATAAATGAAAGGATTAGTAATAGGCAAAGTGAGATGTAAAGAAGTCCTATGCTCACAGAAGGACTAACCATAAGTAAAAACAACACAGAAATTGACCCATTTTTTAAAAACATTTCCAGAAATTCCTTGACAGAATAGAAATAATGACCAATGAGGGAACTATTCAGTTTAGCCTGGAAAGTCCAAGAGTTACTACTAAGCTTTATGAATTCTTGTGTGACCTCATAAAATGGATACAGCAAAATACTACACACTTTCTCCACAAAGCATGTGTGATCCAAATGCATATTCGATTTCTGAGTAGTAGTAATGCAGTGAGAGCTGCTAACTCTTGAGAAGTAGTATTATTAACAACAAACAACATTAAAGAAAATATATGCTGAGAGGCCACTGTCAGAATTCTCAGGCTACTAAACAGGGGTTGACAAGAAGCGACATATTTCATTAACCGCCAGTTTCTCCGCAATTTCTTTCTAACCCCCCCCCCCCGAATAAATAAATAAAATAAAAATAACACCACAAGCAAATGAAACTAGACTAAACTAGACTACTTTTCGTGCTGAACTATCATCAGTTTGAGTAACTGTTCGAATGACAAACAATTCAGTATGTAGATTTTAACATCATGAATATGTGATTTGCACGACAGCTTACTATCTGTCAGATTGCTTAGAAATTTGATCTGTTTACTCTTATCATGATCACAGCCTGTGCAATTGAAATGTCAGTTTTTGTTGAATTGTCTATTAGACACTGTAAAAACTTATTTCTTTAACAGTATTATTTGATGTTTCATCAGTATTGCCAAGAACATCCTTCACTGCCAAACTAGTGTCATCACCGAGCGGAAATATTTCAGAATTATCTGTTATGGTAGAAGCCATATCATTTACATAAATTTGAAAGAACAGTTGCCCTAGACCAGAACTCTTTGGTACCCCCAAATAACTGTGACCCATTGTAAGTGTACATCACACCCATTTTCAACACTGTTGAGAGTCATGTTGCACGTTGTATTATTAAAATAAGAGGTGGTCCAAACTTTATTCTTTCGCCAAACATGTATATTTTTGTACTACTTTATATATTCGGAAAACAACTTCACGAAATATATTTCCTGCGTATTTGACATTTACTCGAGAAAACTGTAAGCGTTCTCATATCGTTGGTTCGTAGTAGATTCTACTCGACAAAACCACGGTAACTTATTCCATGATATTTCTGTACATAGTTCCAACCATTTAACTCCATATTGAAATGTTCATAAATGCAGAAATGTCTTCTCTGTGCCCATAAGCTTGATACATAAATAGAGAAAAATTACGCGATCAATAACTGTGTTTTATATTAATAATATAAATTAATTTACATCAGTATTAGTTGATTGCCTTTCATGCTAATTGCACCATTTAGACAAAATGATACGTTATGCTTCACCACTTAGAGAGATATGCAGTTCCTACAGGAAGTACATGATTTGTAGAAAAGTAGGTTCCGATACATTGATTTCCTGGGGCTGCTTTTGAGATCATACCACATTTCAGAATCTGTGGTTCAGATTTATTGCTGTCAGAGGTACCGGTACCAGCACTTAAAACATTTCTGTGATTTGAAGAGTTACCTCAAAATATTATACCATATGAGATTATGAAATGAAAGTATGCAATTTTTTATTTTTATTTTCTGTTACCTAGGTCTGCTAGCACTCAAATCACAAACAAATTTGTTCTTAAATGCACCGAGAGAGCCTTTTCAAAGTTTAATATCAGTTAATTGGACGTATACTATTTATTAATATCCATTAACAGAGCACTAGCAACCCTTAATAGAACAGTGCCTGACTTGCAGTTTATTGCAATATTGCAAAATGATCTCCGCTTCTAAGAGTATGACAGGTCACTAATGTACACAATGTAAGGAGTCGTGTACTAACTTTCATTTCCTCCATATTCTGTGTTCGTAATCATATTCTACATATCAAGGTGAGTCATTTGAGCATAAACTCGATGGGTGACGATCATTTTTAAGAAAAATAAGTACACTGTAGTAGATAAATGACGGAATCATGTCGCAAGTACGACAACATATTTAAATTAAAGTTTTTTTTTTTTTTTTTTTTTTTTTTTTTTTTTTTTTTTTTTTTTTTTTTTTTTTTTGCGTTCTCAGTGTTAACTCAATGTGGCCATCTACAACACACAGTGGAAATGTACATATATTTAAATAAACAGACAAAACAGAAGTACATTTTGTCAAAATGGGAAAGTGGAAACAAAGCGAAAACTATATTACATTACAATTTAAATAATGTTGGAACATATTCACAAGCAAAACCCTATATTACCAACACACTTGATGCTTATAGATTGTGTACAGTGATTTTAACAAACTTAATTATGATTTTACATACACGAATGTCTATTGTAAACAAAAGGGAAGAAGCTGACTGGGGAAGGGGATATCCCATCTTCACCAATGTCTGCAGGAAGTTCAAACGTTCACGTTCAAATTTAGGACACCTGAACAGGATGTGGTTGACATCAGCTTCCGTTTCAGGATCACACTCACATGCCGGCGAATCGTAGACGTGGATCCGAGGTAGATGTTTTGGATAAGAGGCGGGTTTGAAGGACACTTTGAGAGTCAGACACAATTAATATTTTCGGGAAGGAAATCGTAGAAACAAACCTAAGTGCTTCCAGAATTGCCACTGTCTCCGCCGTAAATATAGAGGTATTCGTTGGCAGTTTGAAGGTTCTCCGAATCTGAATCTGAGGGCAGAAAAAGGCACATCCAGTAGGCTCTTCTTGTGGAATTTTGGACCCATCTGTATAAAACACAAAGAACATCAGGCCACTGTTCTGCAACGAGGCGACTGAATCCGTTATTGACAGTGTTACTTCCTAAGCAAGTCATATTAAAATAGAAGACTGGAATCTGGCAGCCAAGTGTTCGTAGATCGTATTCAAAAGGAGGCGGATGCGGTGAATATCGCACAGAACGTATCATAGGAGACCAAGTGTCGAAGCTGGTACAAATGGCTGGAGGTATATTCCTTCTGTAAGAGGCAATCCATAGTCGGTAAATGGTCTCTCTGTCTCTGCAGACTGAACTGTCCATGAAAGCCATTCCTTGAAAGTAGAATTAATCTGACAACATTTGTTGCCTAATGCACAAGGGCATCTCTCCTGCTTCCACTAAAAGGGCATTGGTGGGGGTCGATCGCAATGAAATGACTTGTGGACACACACGAAAAGGCAGGTGTTAGCCTGTAACACAATAGCTCCCCCCTTTCACCTGACTCACCCAGGAGTTCCTGGGCAGGGTCCGCACTTTTAACCCCCCCCCCCCTTCCACCTCACCGGAGATACTGTCTCTTTGAAAGTAGGGAAACTTAAGAGACAATAGATGTTTACTCCGAAATTGGCTAAGCAGACTCCGGCGCTGAAGAATAATACGAGGGCCACTTACGTTGACGTGGCATCGGCGACAAAGCGAGAGAGAGAGAAAAGCTAAAGAACAGAGAAGCAGCCTAGCGGAAATGTTTACTGAACCACTATTGCCCAGCCCATCATTCTCCGTTTTAAAATGGTCGTTTGGTAGGGAAAGCCCTGATATGGTGTCAATGAAAAGTTGAGAGGATAAAAATTGCCAGATATACTCGGCGAGACAAGCAGAATCACAAAAATTTCCTTTTCCACTGCACTCTTGTTCAGAGCGAGTACATTGGGAAAACGACGCTTTTTATAGTATTGCACTGTGAGGAGCAGCTCTGTCAAAGTGGATCTTAGTATACCTTCAGTGGAGATTACTTTTGCATGCGTGGCATTCACTGTGTGAATTCGAACAGAGTGGAATTAGTTAACACTTGTGAGCGATTTTTGACTGACCTAACGGTGGGTTGGTTTGTGACTGACAGGGCTGAGAGTACGTTCTTGACTTCATCAAGACGTCGGGAAAGTGCGATCGACAGTAGTCGATCAAGGCACAGAAAAATAATAGTTTTGTTTTCATCTGAGATGACACAGCCTATGGCCAGGTGTCACAGTTAATGGCACAGTTTGCGAAAGCTTTAGGTGAATTCCATCCATCCCTTCCAGTCAGTAATTACATACAGAATTTTTCCGACACTTCACAATATTTCTTATAATGTGACTGTAACTTACAGAATTGAATTAGTTACAGTATGTGCAGCATTTCAACCATTCTGCCGATTTTATTTCCTTTAAACTGTTCATGGTATCCCTAATGATAGTGATTCCTACCTTGCAACGTGGCATTAAAAGTAATTTTCGTACAAAATCTTAACTTCATCTTTTTACATAAAAATCGTCCTTAATAAACATCTAGATTTCACTTTTTAAGTGTTTTATTTCAGTAACTAGCGACATTACTTTGATACCTTAACTGATCCTCACCAGTTACACATGTTTGAATTTACTGCTTTTCTTACAGGAGATGTCATGTACATCTAAATAAGTCATAAGTTTCACCGACTGTGTAACGTGCAGAACGTGCTGTTGCTGTCTTCCTTGCAGGTGCCAAGGATACATCGTTAGATCATTCCGTTGTATAATACAAAAACAGTAGTTGGAAGAGTAACACAAAAATTACGACAGCAAAGTTAACGTCAGAAAACGGGAAACCTGCCAGGATAGTGAAGCTGCCAGGATAGGAAAGCCGTTAGGAAAGGTAGTTATCAGGATATGTAATAGTAAGTTATAGCAATGTTGGAATTAGAAAACATTATTTTTGTGATGGAAGATATTTTTTCAGGTCGAAGTATACGGGCAAGGAGGATGTAGAGCAGAGTACGAATAATTCTCTATCAGGTTTTTATATGTATTCATGCACTGTTAGACTGATTAAGATTATATTAGTTGACATTGTGGAAAAAAGGTAAATAGTTCAGGACTAATTAGTTGTTGAGGGTGCATTGTCATGCAGAAAAATATTTTGGGATAAATGATTTTGGAAATATTATAGGTAGAGAGATATTGTTAGATCAAATATAGAGTGCAAAGTAGCAGTAATTGTTGAGAAAAGTGTCGTGCAGTATTACGTTAAAAATATTTTCTTTTTTTTCATAATTTTTACTACGTGTTAGGTTTTAGGGTTTACAGGTAGCATTACAACAATGGCGCTTATCACTGCTTCGTGGGCTTCTTACGAAACTCCAATCGCCAACAATCTCCTCCTAATGCGAAAATATATTGTTGACGTCCTCTTACATAGGTAGAAAATATCGCCAGAATAAAATACGAGATATCAGAGCTCGAACGGAGTGATTCAGGAGTTCTTTATTCCTGCGCGCTTTTAGAGAATGGAATGGCAGATAGATAGTATAAAGGTGGTTCGATGAACCCTCTGTGATTTGCAGAATATCCCATGTCGATGTAGATGTACACAGATCATTCTGTTGTGCAATAAAAATAGTTGGAAGAGTAACGTTAAAATTACAGCACCATAGTTCACGTCCGAACAAGAAAAAGCAATGGCCCTAAGCAAGATCCCTGTGGGACACAACATTTACTTTCTTCCTAATCTGATAATGACTGATGGCTTAATTCATTAATCACTTTCACTGACAAACATTGTGTGCTGTTAGCTAGTTACGACTGGATACATTTAGCACCATTACCCTAGGTAGCATAGAAATCTAATTTTCTTAAATGATGTCGTCGTTCACACAATCAAATGCCTTTGAAAAATCACAGAAAATAACTGCTGTTTGTAATTTATTATCTAACAACTTAAGTACATTTTCACTGAATTTTTTTATTTGCTTATTTAGTCTGATCGGAAATGCGACCTTAAGGGGGTTAGGACGTCAAGCGGGGCGACGTAAGGCAGGAGAAGCACGACTGGACATTTAAATTTGTACTGTCTATACTTTTACAGATATATTCACAATATTTTACCAATATGACTGAGAATGATTCAGGATTCACACTCATAAGCAGTGGCAGTTCTGAAACATAATGAAATAGTTATTATTTTACATGTGTAGTTTCATTATTTTTGCACTTGCTATTGGCTGCATTTTTGCTATAGTCTTACACAGCATACAAACGATACTTATAGGTGTATGAAACTATAGAATTTATTTTATTTATTAGATACTGAATGAGCTGTTACATTTTATGTTTAGAAAAAAATTGAAATGATAGAGTGAACAAACTTAATTGTTAGCACATTTTTTGATATATCTGGAAAATTCTGTAGTTTCATACACCTGTATGGTTTGTGCGGTGTGAAAAAAATAATCTACGAATCTCTCTTACTTATGAAATAAAAATGCAGCCAATAGAAAGCGAAAAATGTCGAAATTTCACATGTAAATAAAAATTATTTTACTTTGTATTAGAACTCCCACTCGCATGAGTGTGAATCCTTAATCCTTCCCGATCATGCTGACAGGGTTTGTGACTTTTTTTCTAAATGTATAGGCAGTAGAAATTAAAATGTCCTATCCTGCCTCTCCTGTCTCACGTCGGCCCGCTTGATGTCCTAATCCCCTTAAGGTCCCCTCTTACAGCTTTCCGGGAACAACATGTATATGAAATAGTACAATAATTATAATAATATAATAATAATAAATAACAAACACTAATAACAAATGGTATGTACAAGGATTACAAGTTTAGCATACCTGAAACAATGTATAGTGTAATCTGGTGCAACAAGTTTACAGGAAGAGGGGAAGCTTGAATTGATATTTACATTAGTTGTTAGGAATTGAAAAATTGTGATTAAAAACTTCTGATGATGTAGAGAAAGATAAATATTTTGGGAGAGAAGGCTTTGATGATAGAGGACTGGTATAAGGAAGATACAATTATTGTGATAGACGGTGCACCATTATCTGACTTTTGATGTTTGGAACGGTTTGGAGGACAGCATCCTGACAGAAAATGATTTAGAAAAGATGGAATTATTATGGGATGATGCAGACACCGCTTTATTTCGGCGAGAACATATACTTTTGCTGTGATGTGCGCAGGATGGTGTAAAACTCGTAGATAAATAAGAAGACGTGTAATCATTAAAAAAAAACAAAAAAAACTGTGTAGCAAATATACATTACGATTTTTCGATGCCAAGACAATTGTTTGTATGCAGCAGTGAAAATTTCGAAGTCTGTGTCACATATGTATCGTATGAAATCATTTATGGCCAGTTCCAGGTTGCTTTAGTTTTCGTACAAAGTCCTTGGATAATGGCATCACCGTTTAACTTATGGGGAGTATTACTCAACTGTCTTCTTGAGCTGGAAACGAAATAATTATTTATACCTCTGTAATGAGTGATATCTGTGATTTTTTGTTCAGTCTAGTCCAAGTGATTGGCCTATTATACAGAGGTTCTTTGTCGAATTAGAGAAATTTATTTCTGTGACGTTAAGGTTTAATACTGGTGGAGATTCTCTTCTACAATGAGGAGTAATTGGCGTTTCATGAGCAACGAAAATTGTAAATGGAATTTCAGACCAATGTTTTGTGCGCCCTTTGCTAAAGCAAGTAAGTCCGCATTCACATGCCGGAGGATTATAAGTAATATTTGCAGTATAACACAACACCGATGATTCGCTTAAAATGGGAACAGCCGAGGGACTAATACTGATAGAATAGCCCTCAATTGTACGTACTTTTACCAATGCTTAAGCACTTTTTGCTATGTAAAGTATGATTGGAATCACTGAGTAACAATTGAAAAAAAAAATATAGATCAGAAAGTGTACCAAGTAGATTCTCAAAGTTGACTGTGTCAATGGTATAGATGTAGGTGAGTCGCAGGTTTTGTTCAAGTCTGACAGCGCCATTTCTCCTACACAAACCTCAAGAAGAAAATGTTCAAATGCCTGTAAATCTATCTGACCAAACTGCTTGGTCATCAGTCCGTAGCTTACAAACTACTTAAACCTAGGTAAACTAACCTACGGACAAACACACACACCCATGCCCCAGGGAGGACTCGAACCTCTACGGCGAGCAACAGCGCGCTCCGCAGCGATGTACTATAGACCGCTCGGCTATTCCACCGCGGCACCTCAAGAAGTCTGTGTATGGTACGACATAGTACAACCAAACAGGGCGCATTTTTTTACTATTACTCAAAAGGTAGCGAGGTTACATTAGTTTATTCCTTTTTGTCATGACTGTTTTATGCCTACACAAGTTGTTGCTTACACGTGCATTAGAGTGGTAATATGGTGGCTAATGCAAAATTCTGGCTTCGGTGTCACCAGTGATACGGAATCTAGGTAATGCATGTCTGTGGCGAGACCGCTCCGCTTCGGTTCGCTGCGCGCCACGTCCGACCGCAGTAGCCATGGCCGAACGCGGTAGCCAGTGCGCGCGGTGCAGCTGCGAATGCAAATATTTAGCCGCGTTCAGCACATGAAGAGACCAGTTATTTAGCGTAAATAAAGCCTATCAACGCGCCTTCCTGATGTTATTTGCTTTAGTTTCTAATTGCTGTAAGTATTATAGCGCAACAAATTAAGTGAAAAATTAACAGTTTACAGGCGTGTGTTGGCAATATGTCTTCATTGACCCAACAAATGGTTCTGCAGGAGTCGGTATAACTTCGTGAAAACAGCCGCTTTTCAGTTCTTATTATGTAGCCGGGTAGATTGGTGAATAAGCTGACTAGTACATATTTTGCTGACAGACAATACCACCTTCCCAGTATCGCATTGTTGTTGCTGCAGGTATTTGTTGTATCTTAGGAATTCATTCAAACCTTAACACCGTAATGGACACTTACGATTTCTTCATCCTCATTATCTTATCAATAGAGCAAGGTAACGCAGTGGTAATACACTGGACTTCCACACTGGGAGCACAGTGTTTCAGTCCGCCCATCTCGTTTCAAAAGTAAATCATTGCAAGCAATTTCAGGGATGAAACTTCCTGGCATATTAAAACTGAGTGCCGGAACCGGGACTCGAACCTGCGAGCGTTGCCTTTCGCGGGCAAGCGCTCCACCGACTATCCCGACACGACTCACGATACCGCCCCATAACTTCACTTCTGCCTGTACCTCGCCTTCTTCTTTCCAAACCTCACAGAAGTTCTCCTGCGAACCTTGCAAGTAGGAAGCGAGGTACTGGCAGAAGTGAAGTAGTGGGTCGCGTCATGATTGCTCAGACGGTAGACCTCTTGCTCGCAAAACGCAAAGGACCTAGGTTCGAGTTCCGGTTCCGGCATGCAATTCAAATCTGTTGGACGAACGCAACCTCCAATATGGAAGTCGAGATGTTTTAAGTATTTTAATGGTATTTTAACATTATAATAACTACACAGTGGTCGAAATCTGGATCTGCCAGAAAATAAATATTTTTACGACTGATTGCTGAAAAATTCCCACTTCAAAGTTTGTCTTCAGTCGTCGTTCGTTCCGTTCATTCAGGATATTTTTCCGGCCAAAGCGATGTCGAAAGTTTGGTGTTCCACCCAATTCACAACATTGACGGAGCACAAGGAAATCTTCGTACGGGAAAATCCTCACCTCATCGCTACCTTGGAGATGCTGTATCTCAACTGTTTCGTAGACTCTAACACGACGTTTAAACTTACTTAAAACGTGATAACCTGCCACTGTAGCAACAGAAACTTATCTGACGCCTGTAACAGACGCCTGTTGTCTTATACAGGGTGAATCTAAACCACGCACTCGGGCTTCGCAGCGCGATTCCTCACATGCTAGCAATTAAAAAAATGTCCCTCACAAAATGTCATCCTGCTCATATTTCCGACAATAAACTGACGTCGAAGACTGAGATAGGTGTGTGTCCCATATGTCAGTGTGTTTCAGAATTACACTACTGCACCAACAAATTTCTAAGGGATGTGAGAGTTGTCGTGAGGAACAGAATGAGCATAGAAACCCATGTCCAGAAACGTCATCCAATGGCGGTACAGAGCGTCGAAGTTGCTGCAGATGATGTCTAGCGGCAGGAGCTGGTGCCTGTAACTTGGACTCTCCGTAGCGTCGTTGAATGGCGTTTCCGGGCATGGGTTTCCATGCTCATTTTGTTTCTCAAGACGCCTAATACATCCCTTACAAGTTTGTTGGTGTAATTATGAAACACACTGACGTATGCAAAACATAGCCATTTACTGGCGAAAATATGCGCAGGATGAAATGTTGTGGGAGCCATTTTTCATTGTTGGCAGGTGAGGAATCCCGCTGGGAACCCCGAATGCCCGAATTTAGATTCACCCTATATAGCGTCGACCTTGTTGCATACGTACTCCTATACCAGTTTCTTTGACCAGTGTACACTTTTACTCACAAGAGGGAGGAAGAAGAAGGGAGGAAAGGAGTGATTCTTCTGGCTTCATTAGGGAAATGAGGTATATCAAGGCGAAAAGTGAGAATGTTTACCGACCTGAGACCTTTAGACAAACGCCCACAGATCGCCACAAATCTGTTCTAGTTCCAATCTACGGAAGTTTTCCCTCTATCAGTCATGTTTCGTTATGCTCACCATCCTGATTCCTGTACGAGATCGAATGAAATTACCGCATTTGGCATGACGCAATGGAATTACGACTGAGCCGCGTAGAAAGAAATGCATATATGTATGGTGTCCGTTCTTCCGGACAAGTATATGTACTTTACGACGGTTATGCTTTATTGCATCAACGCAGATGCCGTAATATCGGTAACATAGAGCTCCAGTGGGAAAGCGGATATTGGATACAAGTGGATGTGGCCAGAAGGGGAGGTACTTTCGTAGTGTTTCACTAGTGTGAATTTGGAGCGGACGGGAGGCGTGTGACAAGTAGCCAATCACAGCCTGGTATATAATCCCACTTGTGGCCACTGATTTAATTCCTTACTCTAAGACAGTCAGATTGTTTCAATCCTCTTCCTTGGTGCTTCCTATCATTAAAAGTGCAATTGGAAAGTGTCTGCGAATCACACCACCCCCTCTGTATGTACAGCGATTCTTGAAATAACAGTTAGGGATTAAAACGAGAAATGTTGTTCCTAAATGTGCATTAACTGATATAATGAAAACATTGCAGGAAAAGAAAGAGGCAATCGTACAATTTGTTTTGTAAAATATTTCCGAGAATATTCAGTTTTGCGGTATCAGACGGAAGTGATATGTGTGTGTGTCTAGCCTGAAGTTTGGCCTGAAAGCTATTTGTTAAGAGGCTGAGGTGTTTGTTCATGCCTGTCCGTACCCAAGTGTGTCGCCTTTCCGGTGACTTGTAGTCTCTTCCAAAATATTCTATATAATCCAACATAGACTTCCCACTGTTTGACATCACTATTGAATTACCAACTGTAACATAAATTTGCATGGATTGAATATATGAGCGATTTTAAATGGAATGAGCATGCCAGTCACTTTAATGTGATTTGCAGAGTACGTATGCCGATATTTAGAAGTAAGGATACTGGTGCGGAAGGCGAACGTTCGGTTTATTAGGAGAATTTTAGGGGCATGCGGTTCATCTGTAGAGGAGATCGTTTGCGACTCCTTCCTGAGTATTGATCAACTGCTTGGTATTACTGCTATGACGGTTTAAAGAAATACATAAAAACAATTCACAGGCGGACTGCTAGGTTGATTACTGATACGTTCGATCGACACGCGAGTGTTCAGAGAAGTTTCGGGGACTAATCAGCACCGCTGGTGGGAAGGCAAGTTTCCTTTACGAAAGATACTAATGCGGAAATTTAGAAGGCCATAGTTTGGAGTTTACGGCAGAAATATTCTACTACCGCCAACATAATTTCGCGTAAAGAGCACTACATAACGGAAATATCGGCTCGTACAAATTCGTACTAGCATTAGTTTTTGCCTCGTTTTATCTGGGAGTGTAACAGGAAACTATATTAATAATACGTGGTTCTATGAGCCACGCACCTTAACGGTGCATTGCAGAGTATGTATAAGATATATTCAATCGAATCCATCTTTCCTACCACATGAGTGAAACTATCGTTAGCTTTGTCTCCATTCAATGGTTAATTCCGAAAATTTACACGGAAATAAAAAATTTTCCTCTATCCTTTCCCGTCACCGCTCTCAATACAACGAAATGAAGAAGGAAAGAAATTACATAATTAAAGAAATGTTTGTACGATGTTTTTAAGATTCAATTACTTTAAAATATCACAGTTCACCAAAATGACAAAAATTACAATCGGAAATTAAAACAACCTATTCTGTGTGCAACCAATAATTACAAAATTCTTAGTTACATTATTTTTGTAGTGTGGCATGTAATACAACGGCGGATACTTCAGCGTCCACACTTTAATTACAGTAATTAATGCTCCATAATGACGCCAGGAAACGAGCTATTTCAGAAGGCTCAGAGAAGCAGGGAGATATTTTTAACGTGTCGGTTAATGGCGCGAAAGTAATTTGGTAATGCTGCACGCTTGAAGGATGGCGACGCGAAGAACGGCGGCTAGATGATGGCGAATCTAATTTCTCCTGGGCTTCGGAAAACGAATTTTCTCTGCGTCTTTGCTCGTTACTCAGCAGCTACTGGTGCATCCCTGCCGTACCAAGAATAATGTCCTCGGTACACAACGAGATTACAAACTCTTCTTCAGTGAGAGTGATTCACTACGTTGTTGTCCCCGACAGTCTTCGAAGCAAAATTTTAAAAATGGCTGCAGTTCAGAAGCGGTAGAACACAATTCAAAAGTAAACAAAATTTCAACCGACCAGTTGCATAAAAATGGTTTACATGCATAAAACGTGGCCCATGTTTCGGCAAAAGTAATTTTGCGCTCTTCAGAAGTATTTCGTAACAAAATATAACACACAAATCATATGCATAATTCGACCTTTGCCGAGCATTTACTCGTAGCCGATAATGTTCCTGGATCGTTAGAAGACACTGTGATTTTGCATAGAAAGGCAAGGGGAGGAATCTAGATTTATGGGAACAATATCAAATTTTCAAACACCTCATCATCGGCAATGGTAATATGATTAATGACCAACTGAAACTTGCAAGTAGAAAATAACTAGAAAGCTTCAAACCTACACTGTTTGTAAACATTTGTTAATGCAATACTTGTTCCTGCACGGTGTTTATTGTCCTCAAAATTGTTAGTGCTCTTCTAATGTGTGATCCCCTTCCCTCCCACCGACTGCGTGCTGTTTTTTCTTTTATTTTTTTATGCACCATATGTCTGGCCGCTATATATATTGTCACATTTTGCCATGCACATGACTCAGCTCCAGATTTTTTGGCACGTTAATAATATGATGAAATAATAAAATAAAATAAAAATAATAAAATAAACTCTTTCAAGTTCTGAAGCAAGCAGGAGTAAAATATAGGGAGCGTAAGGTTATTTGCAACTTGTACAAAAACCAGACAGCGGTTGTCAAAGTTGAAGGGCATGAAAGGGTTGCAGTGGTTGGAAAGGGAGTAAGACAGGGTTGTAGCCTTTCCCCAATGTTGTTCAATTTGTGCATTGAGCAAGCTATAAAGGAAAGCAAGGAGAAATTTGGAGAAGGCATTAAAGTTCAGGGTGAAGAATTAAAAACATTGCGTTTTGCCGACGACATAGTAATTCTGTCAGATACAGCAAAGGACCTGGAAGAGCAATTGAACGGAATGGACAGTGTGCTGAAAGGTGCATATAAGATTAACATTAACAAGAGTAAAACTAGGGTAATGGAGTGCAGTGTAAGAAAATCAGGTGATGCTGAAGGAATTAGACTAGGTAACGAAACAATAAAGGAGGTAGATGAGTTTTGTTACTTGGGCAGTAAAATAACAAATGATGGTCGCAGTACAGATGATATAAAATGCAGAATGGCAATGGGTAGAAAGGCGTTTTTGAAAAAGAGAAATTTGTTAACATCGAATATTGATTTAAGCCTAAGAAAGTCCTTTCTGAAGGCATTTGTATGGAGTGTTGCCTTGTATGGGAGTGAAACATGGACGATAAGCAGTGTGGACAGAAAGAGGATAGAGGCTTTTGAAATGTGGTGCTACAGAAGAATGCTGAAGATTAGGTGGGTGGATCGCGTAACTAATGAGGAGGTACTGAAACGAATTGGAGAGAAAAGAAATTTCTGGCATACCTTGACTAAAAGAAGGGATAGATTGGTAGGACACATTCTTAGACATTAAGGAATTGTGAATTTAGCGTTGGAGGGAAGTGTGTGCGGTAAAAATCGCAGAGGGAGACCAAGAGACGCGTATAGTAAGCAGATTCAAGTGGATGTGGGTTGTCGTTCTTATGAGGAGATGAAAAGGCTTGCTCAGGATAGAGTAGGGTGGATAGCTGCATCAAACCAGTCTCTGGACTGAAGACCACAACAACAACAAAGTCTCATCTGATTTCCCACCTTCCTTTACCTTGTCTGTTTTCTGTCAGTGTTATATGCAAATAATGCTTTCTCGTCCGCGACTGCGCGTACGCCATAAGCCCTATTGGTGGCACCCAGTGAGGGCTCACGTCACTAGTGTTCCTACGCCTCTAGCAGTACGCAGTGCTCACTCGACCTGTGTGTGCCCACAATTCTATGTTGTAGACATGTTTAAAAATTTTTATTTTATTCCATGACATGGAGTCAGACACATTTTACTTAACAACTATTTTAATGTGAGCTAAATGTAAGTATATTCGCATCCAATGCTGTAATTTTAATTTCTTACTTATTTATAAACTTTTGTGTATTTTACTATTATTCATATGATTTGTGTACTACATTTTGTTAGGAAATACTTCTGAAAAAGACAAAATTACTTTTCCGAAACCTGGGTCAATGTTTATGCATGTGTACCATTTTTATGCAACTGGTCGCCTGAAATTTCATTGACTTTTGGATAGTCTCCGATGCATTTTTTAAAACATAATGCCTTCAGCTACTGTTAATTTTATGGCGTTCCTTACATGAAACACTGACCTTACTATGTAAATGCCCAGATAGGTATCCAGTAAATTACTTGCCAAGAATTACACAAACAAACAAAAAATCTTCGCAAAGAAGGCACAATCACAATAATTAGAGGACCGCATTAGCCTATAGTTGAAACTCATTTATATGTAATAGAAAGAAGGCATTTCATTAATCCGAAACAATGATAGTATAAACATTAAGATGAAGTTATGAAAAGTTTATTTAGCATGTCCTAAGGTTATTTTGTGAGTTCCGCTCCTCCAGTTCCGTGGCAATCAGACTGCACACTGGGGTACGTACAACGTGCACACACCGTCGACCATATCCGTATGCCCGATGGTACCAGTATGAAGCCCTTATACGTCACAACAACTTTTTCACGTCACTCACTGACGTTCAGCCAGACCTCCTGGCGCTTAACTTCCCGTCTCACTATGAGCTCTCGTCTGCTCCCCCTTTTCGCCTATCGGCGCGCGCGCTTAACACGTGATCCAGCCAACCACAGTGAGATCGGTCCAAAGTTTATCTAGATAGGTATCCCTCACTAAATCAGAGACGGCTCAACCTCCCTCATTACAGTGGAACTGGAGGGGAAAACGCTGTCATTTCCTTATTAGGGTGACACGACACTTCCGCTGTACCACCTCTCTTAATCTGATTCAGGTGAGCTCGGATTTTCTTTCCAGATCTCATATCAAGGAGCAAGAAGTTCACCGGTGACAGCCTTTCCAAAACTCAAAGAGGGCCTACAAACCTGGGCAACAATTTACTAGTAACGTCTTGGCTGCCCTGGCTTTGCCCACGGTAGTTCTGCAGGAAAACTTTATCCCCTACCGTGATACTAACAGCCCGTCTAACCTTGCCGTATCTCCTCTTTCGGCGATGATGTGCCACCTTAATGTTCCTCCTCCAGATGCGCTTAATTTGCTCAGGATCGAACTGCTCAGGTAACAAATCAGTGAGTGACCAAATCAGAGTTCACAGTAAAATAAAACATTAATTTGGCCGGGTTGGCCTTATGCACCTCATGATTGGCAGCATTAAAGGCGAACGCCAACTAATCCAAAGATGAATCCCATCTCTTCTGTTAGGTGGAATGATAGGCAATAAGAGCACCCTTAAAATTGCGATTAAATCTTTCCGCAAATGAGGGTTGTGGATAGTAGTGCGTTGTAGTGATATGGCTCATGATAAGACCAAAACAAAATTTTCGAAACTCTTTCGAGAAAAATACCGGAGCATTATCACTGACAATATCCCCAGGGGGCCAAAAACAGGCAAAAATCCTTTTCAAATGCTGCATCGTTATACCTGCCGTAGTACCAATAATGGGGACCAACCACACAAACCTGGTGAATACTCAATGACCACCAATATGAAACGCTCACCACCCTTGTCCGTTGCAAGGGCTCCAAGTAATCAATAAAGTGCTTGTCGATTGTCTGGTAGTCGCGAGTTGATTCCAACAAACCGCACACGATCCTAACTTCAGTTTAGCCCTGCAACAAATCTCACAGTCTTTCACCAGATGATGCATATCTCTATCCAGACCCTTCCAAGTCAGCTGTTCCCTGTCCTTCAGCCTGGTTTTATGATACTCTAAATGGCCTCCACGCAGGGCCTGGTGAAAATAAAAACAGCAAGAACCAAACTTGATGGCACGCATAACTTTGGTCGATCGCCACCCCTGGCCTGAAACCACAACAGACACTTATGTTTACTTTCCACCATCCAGCTGATCATGCAAACGTTGCAGCTGAGGATCTTGACGTTGCTCCTCCTTAAGGTTAGTAATGAGCTAAGGTTTTGCAATTAGTACGGCCATAGTCGTCACCGTTTCTCACAGTGGTTCTCGGTCACTCACTTCGGCCTCCTCCTCCTGGAACATCCGGCTTAAGGCATCAGCTGCTTGGTTCTAGCCGCCCCTAATATGCTCAACATCAAACTGAAAGGCAGAAATTCTGACTGCCCAACGGGCTATTCCCCTGTCTTACTAGGTCGGGCCAGAACCCAACTGGTTGCCTCATTATCGGTTTGAAGCCTAAACCGGGCATGTTCCAGGTAAAATTTAAACATTTCGAGGGAGAAAAGGACTGCCAGGGCTTCTAATTCATATAGAGAGTATTTTACTTCAGTGAACAATAATGCTTGTGATGAGTATGCAAGAGGCCACCTTCCACCTCGTTCCTGCAACAGAACTGTAGCTACTACGACATTCTAGGCGTCTATATGCACGATAAATAGTAAATTGATATTGGGGATACCCAACACAGGGGCAGTGCTCAAAGCCTGTTTTAATGCATCATAGGCTGCTGGTTGCCGGCCGCGGTGGCCGAGGGGACTGAGGCGCTCCAGTCACGGTCTGCCCGGCCACTACGGTCGGGGGTTAGAATCCCTCCTCGGGCATGGATATTTGTGCCGTCCTTAGTATAAGGTAGTTCGTAAGTAGTTTGTAGGTTTAGGGACTGATGACCCCGTAGTTAAGTCCCATATGCTCTACAAACATTTGAACATTTTTTTGGCTGCTGGTTGAGATTCACCTCAATTAAATTTCACCCCTTTTTCCCTCAGTCCATTAATAGGCGCTGCCCATTGAGCAAAATTGCGTATAAATTTGCGGAAGTAGTATATCATTCCTACAAAACGTGCAATTGCTTTCTTATGCTGTGGAGCTGGGAATTACTGAATAGCTAATGTTCGACCTTGGTCAACAGTAACCCCACCCCTGTGATGACACAATATGGCCCAATAACGAGATTTTCTATTGAGCGAGAGTAACCTTGGTGTGCTTTACGGTGAGAGCGGCCCCCTTTAGACGACCAAACACGTGACGAAGATGGTCAAGATTATCCTAAAAATTGGTGCTATATACCATTATATCATCTACGTAATTATAAAGATATTTAAAATTTACAAAGACAGAATCCAATAAACGAGACAAAACAGCGGCTCCAGTGTCCAATCCGAAGGGAACTCTGTTGAATTTAAACAAGTTGTAATCAGTGCAAAATGCCGTAATGGGCTTTGTCTCCTCATCAAGGGGAATTTGATAACATGCTCGATTCAAGTCTAGAACCGTAAAATACCTTGCCCCTGCAAACCACGTAAAAAAGTTGTGTAGCTCAGGAAGTGGGACGGATTCCAAAACGACTTTCGGATTTAATGCCCGATAATCCACTACCAGAGGAAATCCCTCTCCATGGGGTTTGGGGACTAGAAAAATCGGAGCAGCATAAGGAGATGCAGAAGGCCGGATTACACCATCCGCAAGCAAGTTACAATAATTTCCCTCACTTTCTCCTTACAGAGGAGACAACCTGTAAGGAGTTCGGCGCACAGGAATTTGATCTGTAAGCTGGATACGATACTGGATTGCCACCACCAAACTTAGTAAAAACTTCGGAGAATTCACGTAATAAACCAATCTATAGAGATGCTTGCTCCTCCGGTTAGTGGCTAACACAAGCCACAGCATTCTGACTACTTGTGCTGTACATATTTCTCCCAACACCATTTGACCATAGCTTATGTCTCTGATAGGGTTTAAATTTAAAATAAAATTTACTTTCACCATAACCAAACAATGCGGTAACTACAGAAAATTATAGCGCAAAACGTCCTTGATTGCTAAGCCCTTGTTGTTTGTTGTTGTGGTCTTCAGTCCGCAGACTGGTTTGATGCAGCTCCCCGCGCTAACCTGTCATATGCAAGTCTCTTCATCTGAGAGTACTTTTGGCTACCTACATCCCTTTGAATCTGCTTACTGTATTCATCCCTCGGTCTCCCTCTACGATTTTTACCCCACACACTTCCTTCTAATGCTAAGTTGACGATTCCTTGATGTCTCAGAATATGTCCCACCAACCTATCCCTTCTCTTAGTTAGAGTACGCCAGAAACTCCTTCTCTCCCCAATTCTATTGAGCACCTCCTCATTAGTTACGTGATCTACCCATCTAATTTTCATCATTCGTCTGTAGCACCACATTTCATTTTTGTGTGAACTCCTTATCGTCCACGTTTCACTTCCATACAATGCTATACTCTAGACAAATACTTTCAGAAAGGACTTCCTAATATTTAAACTAATATTGGATGTCAACAAGTTTCGCTTCTTCAGAAACGCTTTTCATCCCATAGCCATCCTGCATTTTGTATCTTCTTTACTTCGGCCATCAGAAGTTATCTTGCTACCCAAGTAACAAAACTCGTCTACTACTTTTATTGCTTCATTACCTAATTTAATTCCTTCAGCATCGCCTGATTTTCTGACGCTACATTCCATTATCCTTGTTTTACTCTTGTTGATATACCCTCTTTTCAAGACACTGTCCATTCCATTCAATTGCTCTTCCAGATCCTTTGCAGTCTCTGACAGGATTACTATGTCATCGGCATCGGCTAAGCCCTTAACCACCAGAAACCAAAGTGCCCATGAAAAATCTTGAATACTGAGGCTGAAACTAGCCTGCTCTACGACATTAAGTGGGTGACCATCGGCGACAAGGCACGACTGAGTTGCAGAACTCAAAGCAGGTAAGTTGGCTACACCTTTGTATCGCCGGTACCAGTCATAACTGATTAGTGAAACGCTAGCGCCTGAATCGAGTAACGCGCACACAGGTTCCGTACCTAGTAGAGTACAAACGTGTGACAAGAATCCTCCATTAACAGCACACACCCTGCGACAACCTGCTGCTAATCTACGGCGGGTCACCACTGATGCCCACTTGTGGCGTCAGCTGTTCATACGCCTATTTTTGGGAACTGTACAATTTCTGACAAAATACCCTTTCTTGCCGCATCGGTAACATATCCCTTTAACAGTTAAATCACTACCGACCTCAACACTCCAAGCTATGTCCCGGTTCTTATCCACCTCCGTACTCTTTCTCCTACTATCACTATAACGGACGATTTAAAAAAATGTTCAAATGTTTGTATAGTCTATGGGACTTAACTACGGGGCCATCAGTCCCTAAACTTACTAACTACTTATGAACTACTTACGAACTAGGACGGCACAAATATCCATGCCCGAAGGGGGATTCGAACCCCCAACCGTACTGGCCGTGAAGACCGTGACTGGAGCGCCTTAGTCCCCTCAGCCACCGCGGCCGGCGGACGATTTCAATGTTACGAATTAATTTATCCAAATCACTTTACTGATGTAGTTCCCTTTGTCCATGGACGGAAAGTGCAATTGATGTGTTGTTCTCACATAATGAATTGGTAGTCGGGGCTCATATTTTTAGCCAACAAACAGATTGTAAGATTACTTAGAAAGTGTATTTCTATGCAAACATACAGTTTTTTAATGCAACAATTGTTGTTTCTATCATGCACTGGAATGATTGACACCAGCTGTATACAAAAAATTTTGAATGACATTTTTATCACATTTAGTTTGACAGCTACAACTGTTCAAAGTTTCGGAGGCGGAGGTTGGGATGGCGTAGCTCGCTGGCCTAGTGGCTAGCCGCTGGAGCACGGTCCACTGTCTCTTGACCACCAGCCAATCAGCTACGCTGTCGTAGTCTCCGCTCCCAAAATGTTGACTGGTTGTAGATGCCAAACTAAACGTGATAAAATATCATTCAAAATCCTTTTCACAGAGCTGGTGTCAATAACTCCAGTGAATGTCAGAAACAACCATTGTTCCATTGAAAAATTGTATGTTTGCATAAAAAAATACGCCCTCTAGATATTTTTACAATTTGTTTATGGGCTAACAATATGAGTCCTTGACTACCAATTCATTCTGTGGAAACCGCACATCAATCTGTTTCCACAATATTTGCGGTGCTAGTGTTAGGTGATTCACCCTGTATAATAAATTTTTTCTCCCGATTACCCACACACTTATTGAGTAGATTCTTCCTGAAGTCCTGCAAGCACTCGCCCCTCTCCAATCCCACCGCAACAAATCTTGCTAAATGACCTATATCGAACGGAAAAATCAGCTGCAAAATAACACTATACTCTAGCTGTAATACATTGTCTTGCTCTTGCAACTTTACTAACAGCCACAAAACCTCCAACAACTGCTCACTATTGTCTGCGGACAACGGCTTAATGCCTTAGAGCATTAGAATTCAAGGATTCGGCAATTTTACGAATGGGGTTCGAATCCTATGCCAAAGTAGATCCACTTCGTTACCGCCCATAGCGACACTAGCCTGTTCTTTCTCGACCCAATTTAATGAAAGTATCTGCTGCTGTAATGCCAACGCTTCTCCCTGCATTTTCTTAACCTGACTACTTATTGCGGGATCTTTCCTAATGATGGAAATATCGCAAAGTGTATTACTCATGTGGTCAGTAAGCGCTTGCACCAGGCCAATTTGCCTTTTAAGAGGGAGGGGCAGCTGCAAAACTGGTCACAACATCTACCATATCAACTAACAGGCTTCTACAACACAAGATGGATTCACTCACCTCTCTAACAGTCTCAGGAGAAATACTGATGGGCACGGTCAAGGCAACCCACAAACTTTGTTGTAATACCCCCACGCTACCTTCCTCATCTCGTTTACGATTGCGCAGCTCGTACTGCAAACAGGATATGCAGAGGTTATTTACACCGATGACCCTTCTTGCTTCGCCAGTATCCATCCTGAAACAGGCAAGCACAAAACAGTAGACTGCCTTAAGCAAAGCAAGAAGTTTCAGGATAAGAAACAATACTAATGTTAATAAAAGTTTTAATCATGTATGCTACTACTAGTGAACTTTGTATCTTCACGTCACCCCTGCGAAACAGTAACCACGCTATCTCCTACCATTGAAACGTAACAGTGTTTTAGCAAGGTTACTTTATTAACAGATTACAAATGCTGCTGGATTGGAAGCTACTATCCCATAAAAGGATACATTCATTCACAAGTTTTATTTAAACCTCCAAATTTTTTCAACCTTACATAGATCACTGGTAATGGCATAGTAATCTTTACATATATATTGTACGTGATTTTTAAACAAGAGATAAACTGCTGCCGGAGCATTTTGCTTTATTTATTTATTTTGACATGCAGTTTCTAGGCCCCTGCCTTTAGATATATCAACAAGTGTTTTTCAATTATATTAAAACGGTTAAAATCGACCACTGTAGTAACACCTTGTGAATTGAGAAAATTTAAAGGAACTCGAAAATTTTTAGTAAATCAAATTAATTGCTCCAGCATAAATTACAATGTATTAATTATTCATTTAATCAAACTTCACCAAAGCTACAAGGAAAGTAATTCTTTATTCTCTCTCTCTCTCTCTCTCTCTCTCTCTCTCTCTCTCTCTCTCTCTCTCCTCAATACTTAAAGAGAGCAGACCAAAACGTTTCCAAGTATTTTTTTACAGTAACAAGTAGGTACATATAGCATAAGGAGCCGGTTGTGAAATACTGCACTGCTATAATTAAGTTAAATAAAAACTTATTTTATATATTGGCACCATTAGCAACATATTTTAGCACAACAGCGTCCATCACATTGGCAGATCGCATACAATTGAGGTTGCATAATACACGGTTATTTAACTCGTCTCGTCACAACTAAAATAGTGCCTCTCTAAAACACAAACTCCTGTTACAAACAAGTGAAGCACAACAACCAAACATCAGCATTCCATTGGTGCAGAATAACTTAAAGGACACTACACCTTTGAACAAGCAGGGAAATATTAAAACGGTGGTTTGAAAAACAGCTCAGTTTAAATACCAAACTAAATCGTTCCTCAATTAACAACTAATTTTACACGAAGTCGGCTCCACAGTGTATACCTCTATCATAATAACGATTCGCATGTCGGTACCACAACACCGAGTCACGCCTGAATCAGGAGAGACGGTAAGACGAGCCTGAAAAGTTCAAATGTATTCCGGCAGCAGAAGTTAGCGACTATTACAGAGGTGGCTCACCGTTAATTCTAATAGCCGCAGATACTCCAGCAGAAATTCAGACCAGTGACCACGCCTCTAGGAGAGAGGGACTCGCCCAATATAGCCATACGACGCGTCTATAACAACAGGCTGCTGGCCGACCGCGGCGTCCTCCAGTTCCGCGGCAATCTACATCTACATCTACAATGGATACTCTGCAAATCATAATGTGGCAGAGGGTTTATCGAACCACCATTATACTATTTATCTCCCATTCCATTCTCAAATAGCGAGCGGGGAGAAAGAAGACCTAAATCTCTCCGTTAGAGCTCTGATTTCTCGTATTTTATTCTGATGATCATTTCTACCCATGTAAGTGGGAGTCAACAATATATTTTTACATTCGTAGGTGAATTTCGGTGATCTGAGTAGCGATAAGCACCGTTGTTGTAATGATTCCCATCCCAGATCCTGCATCATTTCCGTAACGTTGTCTCCCCTGTATCGTGACAATACGAAACGAGCTGCCCCTCTTTGGACTCTTTCGATGTCCTCCGTCAAACCCACCTGATAAGGATCCCACACTGGGCAGCAATACTCCAAAAATGGACGGAAAAGCGTAGTGTATGCAGTTTCTTTTGTAGTTCTGTTGCATGTTTTAAGGGTTCTGCCAATAAAACGCAGTCTCTGGTTCACCTTTCCCACGACATTATCTACGTGTTCTTTCCAATTTAAGTCTGAAGTAATAGTAATTCTTAGGTATTTTGTGGATTTTACGGCCTTCACTTTTGATTGATTTATCTTGTAAACAATGTTTAACGGACACTGCGGCACGTACGGCGTACACACACCGTCGAGCATTTTGTAAACCTTCCCTTTTCTAATATCATTACGTATGCTACCGCGGCCAGAGTCAGATGACATAATAGTTTTCTGGGTGTTGTACCGCGTCATGATGTAAGAAGGCTATTACTTAAATAATCAACATTTCGGCCAACGTTACAGTGGCCTTCATCCGGGTATACACAGATGAAGGCCACTGTAACGTTGGCCAAAACGTCGGTTATTTAAGAAATAGCCTTCTTACATCATGACGCGGTACAACACCCGGAAAACTTTTATGTCATTTTCCCTTTTCTAGTTGTTTATTGTGTTTCGCGTGGCCGAATGGGGGAGCAAGTCACCATAGTAAAAACAAAGACATTAGCTTAATTATTAAAATGTTTCAGAAATTCCTGGATAGCATAGAGTGAGCCACAAAGAAACGTTTCTCATTAAAAGTGCGTGATTTACTACTAAGCTTTTTGAATCCATGTGGCCTTTTATTCACATGGATTCGGCACAAAATGCACAACATTATGCACTATGACCGATTGCGGACCTCTGGTTCAGAGCCGAGTAGAGGGTCGGAATCAGCGGCTCAGACAGTTCTGCGACCGTGTGGGCTGCAGATTCCTCGCCAAAGGATGGTGGGTTTTCGGGTTCCACTAAAAAGGTCTGGAGTCCACTACACTCAGAAAGTGGCTACACAGGTAGCGCGGTCTGTGTGGCGCGGACTGGGCTGTTTTTTTTTTTTTTTTTTTTTTTTTTTATTTTAGGTTACAGGGCCTCGGGAACACAGAAAATAGGTCTCAGGCAAAAAGGTGCAGGTCACACACAAGACGAATGCAGATCTAGGAACCATTCGTGTAACAGTTGTAAATTGTCGTTGTCGGGAAAGTTCCAGAGCTCGAAGAAACTAATTATTATAGATTCTGAAAGCTGGCTGACGCCAGATATAAGTTCGGCATAAATTCTTACAAAGGGCCAAATGGTCTTCAGAAAGGATAGGTAAAATAAAAATGATGCGGCGTGTTTATTGATGTTACAAACGGTTTATCCTGCAGCGAAATTGAGGCAGATACTTCCTATGAGTTGGTATCAGTAAAGGTTATACTTGACAACCGGAATAAATTAATAATTCGATCTTTTTTATCGACCTCCTGACTCTTCCGATGCAATTGCCGAAATGTTCAAAGAAAGCTTGAATCACATTTCAAACAGGTACCAGAAGCATACTGTTGTTATCGGCAGAGACTTTAATTTACCCTCAATCTGTTGGAATTTATATACGTATTTAAAACAGGAGGCAAATATAAAAAATTGGCCGAACTAGTTCTGAGTTCTTTTTCTGGAACTACTTCGAACAGTTAGTTCATGAACCCACTAGTATAGTAAATGGTTGCTAAAATACCCTTGATCTCCTAGGAACAAATAATCCTGAGCTAGTAAAGAGCATCAAAATGGATACATGGATTAGCGAACATAAACTTGTAGGAGCGAGAATGAATATCGAAATTCTCAAATGCACCAAAAATGAACGAAAAGAGCAGATAAAAATTCGTTTCACGCTTTTCTGAGTGATAGTGTAGTTGAGTAGTGGCTTACTTTCGAAAACATAATACCAGTAACAATCGAGAGCTTCATACCAAATAATAAAAGAGGGGGACAGAAACCCCCCCCCCCTCGTGGTACAGAAACCAGGTGAGATGACTGTTACAGAAGCAAAGAAAACAGACACAAACTGGCAATCTTTTACAGAAACTCGCAATGAAGCACGGACTTCAATGCTAGTAGCTTATAATAGTTTCCATAACGAAATTCTGTCTCGTAATCTGGCAATTATTTTTCAAAAGGAATTCTGGTCGTATATGAATTCCACTAACGGCAAAACACAAACAATACCTTCACTACACTAAAGCAATGATAAAACTACCAATGACAGTACTTCTAAAGAAGAATTGCTAAACACAGCTTTTCGAAATTCCTTCACAAAAGAAGACGAAGTAAACACTCCAGAATTCGAAGCAAAAACATTTGTCAGCATGCGAAATTTAGAAGTAGATGTTCCTGGAGTAGTAAAACAACTTAAGTCCATAAACAAAAACAAATCTTCCGGGCCATATTGTATACCAGCTAGCTTCCTCACAGAGTATGATGATGCAATATCTGCATACTTAGCTATCATATACAACCGATCACTCAGCAAAAGATCCGTGCCCAAAGACTGGAAGGTTGCCCAGGTTACTCCAATACAAGAAAGGCAATAGGAGTTATTCCAAAAATTACAGACCCATCTCATTGACGTCGATTTGCAGTAGGATTTTGGAACATAAGACTTTGTTCGAACATTATTAACTACATCGAAGAAAGCGACCAACTTACCAATACTCAACACGGATTCAGAAAGTATCGCTCTTGTGAAACACAGCTTGCCCTTTATTCACATGAAGTGATAAGTGTCATCGATAAGGCATCTCAAATCTGTTCCATATTTATGGATTTCCGGAAGGCTTTTGATACTGTACCTCACAAGCGGCTTCTAATGAAATTGCGTGCTTATGGAATATCGCCCCGGTTGTGCGACTGGATTCACGATTTCCTATCAGAAAGGACAATACGTAGTAAATGACGGTAAATCATCGAGTAAAACAGAAATATCTGGCGTTCCTCAGGGAAGCCTTATAGGATCCCTACTCTTCATTGTGTTTATAAACGATTTAGGAGACAATCTGAAAAACATCTTTCGACTGTTAGCGAATGATGCTGTCGTTTATCGATTAGTGAAGTGAACAGAGGTTTAAAAGGAACTGCAAAACGATTTAGACAAAATTTCTACATGGTGCAAAAATTGGCAGTTGAAACTAAATAATGAAAAGTGTGAAGTAATACACATGACCACTAAAAGAAATTCGATGAACTTCAGTTTCACGATAATTCAAACCTTACGGTCGTAAATTCTACCAAATACCTAGGAGTCACAATTACGAACAACTTAGACGGGAGAGAACACATAGCAAAAATTGTGGTGAAAGAGAACCAAAGGTTACGTTTCATTGGCAGAAAGCTTCGCAGATGCAACAGGTCCACCAAAGAGACTGCATACACCACACTTCAGCGTCCTCTCCTGGAGTACTGTTGCCCTGTGAACCCTCACCAGGTGGGACTGACGGAGGACATTAACAAGGTTCAGAGGACAGATCGTTTTATCACGTTACTGGGGGGAAAGCGTCACGAAAATGTTGCACGATTTGTGGTGGGTATCATTAAAAGAATAACGTTATTCATTGCGGCGAGATCTATTTGAGAAATTTCAATCACCGAATTTTACTTCTGAATGTGAAAATATTTTGCTAGCACCCACCTACATAGGGGGACATGACCATTCCAATAAAATAAGGCAAATCAGATAGAAAACGAAACGATTTAAGTGTTCTTTCTTTCCGCGCCCTATTAGAGAATGGAACGGCAGAGACAGGTTATGAAAGTGGCTAATGAACCCTCTGCCATGCACTTAAATGTGATTTGCAGAGTATCTGTGTAGATAACAATAGAATCTGAATTAGAAAGTTATAAGTTTTAATTTTTCTGCCTTCACCAGGACGTTAGTGCGATCGGAGTCTGAGGATACCGTTGTGACAGATTGTTGAACTGCCTTATGCATCGCCATACCAATTCTGCACCATGTGTAATGGTTAGAAGTGCTATTGGATTCTACTCCTGTACTCTCCTGCACTGTTAAACATGTTTGGAAACACGTGCAAGCAGCATGGACGGATACAACAAATGCCGCCACGTGTAACAGCGGTTATAGCTAGCAAAGAGAGCAATCCTCAATAGAGCTTTCATCATCTTACGCATGGGACTGAATTTCAAATCACGTAATCCGATATCTCCTTTTTTGGTGTTGCAATTTGGGTGACCATTATAACTTTGACACTGGAACGAACAAAAATCCGATGGCATTTCCTTATTACGAGTCTTCCAGCAAATTGGCATGTACTGACATTCCATTCCTCACTTTTCTTTGTTCGCGCGTTAGGATTCGAGGCCGGCGGAGAAGGAAAACCACGAGGTCATTGTGCCACCTTGAAAAAACACGAGCTAAGCCAATATCTCCTTCTACCTCGAGTAGAATATAGGAATGTTTGAAGTTATTTTCAGTATGAACTGACCATCGCAGACGTACTCAGATAACATTTCGAAAAGAACTTGAGCAGTTTGGGTCTTGATGACAGCATTTCCTATGTCATCTAAATTAGTTGTGACGTTAGCATCCAGATGTGTATTTCAAATATGTATTAAATTTAAAATGTATATAGGTTTTGATGCGGCTTGTTATCATAACTGATGTATTTGTAGTATTGTTTAGTTTGTTTATGTGAATTTATTATTTATGTATCTGGGAAATCGCCGATAGGAAAAATAGGAAACATCTTTGGTGTGTGCGGTATGTGGCCTTCGGAGCAACAGAGCGTAATCAGGAGTAGTAGCTGGGGAATCAGAGTGGAGTCAAGCTCTGTGGTTTGAACAGTTGGGACGCTAGCAAGTGCGCGGGAGCGTGCAGCGCCACGCTCTTTGCAGTTACCAGGCCTTGTTGGCGGAGTTCCATAATTAGCGTACATGTTTCCAATATTAGCGGGAGCACACGGCAGTTCATCTGAATATGTAAACATTCTGCCCTCAAATTGCTCACTGGATTGGACCTGTGTCTGCATTGTGACCTGCAGCATAGTCGGAGTAGGTGCATCCTGATCTTCAACAACGAGGAGGCAATGGAATACCGCTCCAATAATTTCCGGCCACACACAGTTTAGACTTTTGTAAGACGTTACCCACTTTTGTGTTTGAGAAATTATTTTTTTTCTAATAATAACCAAAAATTTAAAGAACATCTACCACGTCATTGTCCTAAGACATTGTTACCAAGTAGGGTCCTATACTTTCCAGATGTTTCCCGAGTGTCGTCGAAAGTGAAAAAATATTAAATTCAGTGACGAACTATTAAATTTAAATAACTAAAGTTTAAATTTTAAAGCTAATTTTAACATATTAAATTTTTGAAATGAGAGAACTGCTTTCTTTAAAACAGAGTTGGCACAATTAAGTAAATAAATTAAAAGATATTAATTCTGAAATAATTGGTTCAGTACTATTTAATATTTCATTGGTGTAAAATTTATGTGTAAAGTTGATTTGCTATGTTGGTTCGTATTTCGGCGTTGTCCAGTTGTTATCTAGTTGCAAGTTATTTTGAGTATTTTCTTTTTGGTAATCTTAATATTAGTTATTCTGCCAATTTAGTGTTTTGCTGCCCACTGTGTAATTCTCATGCAGGTGAGTGTTAGTGAGGGGACGTTGATAATTGAGTGCAACACTGATCTCCGATACAACACGATTTCCGAGCTAAACCACTGTATTTAAAAAATTATTACGTGGTTTATTTTCTTTCTTACAATAAACAGATAAAACCAATGCATCATTTCTTCGTAAGAGTTATTCAATTGCAAAAGTGTTTGCCAACCTTCTGTTCTGCAACACTAACGTGTGTAATTAACCATTCATAATTGTTGTGGTTAATTATAACACACTCTGAGTGCCCCATTGGGCTGGCGACCGTGTTAATTTATTAAGATTTGTACTGTTTCATTGTTTGTTGCTTCCTATAATTTGTAATACTTTCGTGCGTGAGTGTGATTGTTCCGAAATTAAATCAGTTCAATCAGTAGAGCAGGAGGAAAGGGCTGGTGTAGTAGTTCGTTTTGGCAACATTCCCTCACTTGTTGGTTTACGTTTGCACAATATTTTTCGGTAAAGATAGCCTTGTTCAACTTTTATTGTCGGCAACACACGGGTCGTTTTAACATTAATCTGTCACAGGACTAATCAACCGGTTAGTGAGGGGAGTGTTACATAGTTACTTACGACTGTACCGGGACCAATACACGCTCTTAGTTTAGTAAAGCAGGGTATTATTGCCGACAAGACATTTTTCGAAATTGCGCAGTTGTTATCCTTTTGCAATTCTCTTGGTATAAGCATTAAAGCGATAACCAACACCAAATGTTGAATTTCAACGCTAATTAAAATCATTTTAAATTTAGTCCATAACATAATAGCCAAGATTGTCAATTATCTTTTATATTTGGGTAACCGTTTCGGTAGGATACACTGCCATCTCCGGATGTATCTTGCACATGCACCAGATAACATACTAAACCATACGTGAAAGGTCCAATGATAGCAGGATCACCTGCAGAAACCAATTATATAGAGAAAAAAAAGAACTAGCGTTTTTCGCTGTTGTTTATATACTTAATTCATTGATCTGATCACCACCAAAATTATAAACGTGTCAAAGTAACATAAATTAATCACATATTACAGTTAAACTCTACAAGTACATACCCCACATTTATTTCCGATATCCTAGTCTGAATACAGCTGCAGCGTTTTAGTATCATCACTGATAATGTTGCCACTGGAGGGTTGTTACAGATGCTAAATGCAACCAGAACTGAAATTGTCTAAATGGAAGAAAAAAATAGCAGTTCAGCGACAACAACGGTTAGTAGCTGTCTCATTGAAAAGAATTATCTAATTTCTCTTGTACCTCATTTTTCAAGGTAGCCAATTCATCAATCCGGAGAATCCAACAAATGAATATAGCACAGCTGATGGGAGGTCATAATTACATTATTGTTCGAGTCTTGTGACTGAATGTGGGGAAATGCCATGTGTGACGTCATGGCTACTCTGTTAAATGCGATACTGGAACAGGTACACTGCTCCATCGTCATCGTCATCATCATCACCACCATCCCCCATTCTTATCAGTCTGTCTTTCATTTTTGGAGGCGTCCTCTAGACATTTCTGTTCTCTTTCGTCTTCGACTACATGCATCCATCCTGACTATGCAGTTTTATATTGTCACCAAAACAGTAGTGGTTATCTCGGTACACAGCGCTTAATTTGAAACCGAAGGGTCGCGGAATTTTTCAGTCTGCTCTTTAATATAAACGACGTGACGTTTCACCGGAGACGAGAAATGGTTCGAATTCCACGTTAAAATGTAGGTACCCTTTCCTCGATTGGATAACTGCGTTAGGCTAAGGACACGCAAGTCACCTAAGTGGCGTCAAAAGACTTGCACCAGGCCAAGACAAGTAAACCAACCTCTCGATTTTTCTGGAAATTGGATGTTACAATACATGAAAAACTACATGATACTTCTGTTTCAGCGGTGGTGAAATATCTTGGGGCTAAAACGGAGAAATTGCGATAACTTAGAGATTAGTAAAACGATTTTAATTCTGTCTGGTATGACAATATCTATTGATAGCGGACGAAAATCGGCATAGTTCTATAGGAGGAGGAGTGAAAAGTGAGGGGCCAACTACCCCTAAAGTGACCAGATATTTTGCTAAAAATGTGTTTTTAATTAATCGAAACAGACGCTATTAAAACTTCAGTAGGAAGGGTAATTAAGAAATATATATATATCAGGAGTAAACAACCCTTACATTGCCGCGCTCGTCTATTGCCCATGAAACACCTTGTTTATGTTTCTGAACTTGTGTGTACGGCATTACTCCACAGTTTTAAATCTGACATGTCTAGTTAAACTTATTACATTTTAGCTGACATGGAGTAATGATGCGCTTTACTAGAGCATTTGACTCTATTTTATATACAACTTTTGAGTATATTCTCATCAGTTATGTATTTTCTTCCTACCAATTGTATACTATTGTTTGGCATATTATTTTTCTTAGGTCCGACTTATGGAGAAGACAAAATTAATTTTGTTTTTACCTAGGAAAAGGTTTTAATTAAACTCATTTTAACGTAACTGGTAGGCTGCTATTCATTCTAAAAAGTTATACTAGTGTGACATTCCTACCATCCACAAACTTTTATAATTATATATGTCTATGCACTTTCATCCCGTAAACAAAAACTAACCAACCAATTACACAATATCTAATATTAAAAATCGGCACTTCCATTTCCCTGTTGTAATGATATAGTGATAAATATTATTAACTATTGTGGTTATTCAGTTGTTACTACATATGTCCTTCTCCTTATACTTTAAACTTGATAGTGTACTTTACTGCAATTAACTTTGTCATATAATTCTGTTTGATAATCGCCAGGAACTCGCCGTTTTGTGTACTTTGTTTCGATGCTGTGTGATTCGTTTGTTTATTTTCGTTATAAATGGATTGTCTGCTACTGCTGTTTTTGTGCCTTATTATTCTAGTGGTGTATGTGTGTGTGTGTGTGTGTGTGTGTGTGTGTGTCTGAGTGAGTGAGTGTGTGTGTGTGTGTGTGTGTGTGTGTGAGGGAGAGAGAGAGAGAGAGAGAGAGAGAGAGAGAGAAAGTGAGAGAGTCTTTTTTTATAATGGTTTGGCTGTTTATTGTATTTTTCTTGTTATGTGTGAGGGCTTAGCTGCTTACAAATACACACACACACACACACACACACACACAGACAGACAGAAAGAGAGAGAGAGAGAAAGAGAAAGAGAGAGAGAGAGAGAGAGCCGCACGTACCAATTGAACAATAAGTCACAAAAGCAGCAGAAGCTTTATTCGCTACCAATATGTACAAAGAAAAACAAGTAGCGTACCGTTGATATCGAAACAAAGAAGCACAAAGAACAGTGAGTTGGTCGCCACTTTCAAAGCTGAATGACAGGTATACCAAACTATGGGTCATTGAAAGTGTATGTGTAAGTTCAGGGAAGGAGTAGGACATCAGTATAATAATAACATTTATAATAGTACAATGTATGATCAAAACGAAACAAAAAAGTAAAAAATCGAGTTGTCATAGTGACGACTGAAGATGTTTTGAAATAAAGCATCTGGATTTAAATTAGAATTTTACTTACAGTTACAAAAGTATGATAATCATTCTTTATAACCTGGAGTTGAAATTTTGCGTAAGAGTAGGTAAATGGCTAAATTCGAAACGTAACATTTTTATCCAATAATCATTATCTGATGTTGACATATGATGAATTCAGCAGTCGCTGAAACTCGTAGGTTGCCCAAAAGTTAAAATTGATGGTATTTCGTCAATTGACGAGAGTTTCGTTGTTTATAAGTTAATTGCAGTAAGCTTTTACGTAAGTATAGAAATTATCTTAAACACTGCTTTTATTTTTAATTATTCGTGAAGGAAATTTGAAAAAAGAAATATTGACAACCGTTGTCGACTACAGTTGTTCAACCTCGGTAAAATAAGATTTGGTAGAGTTTTATCTAATGCTCTTCAATGCAAATACTGCCGTTCTCCACGCTACTCTCTCCTGTGCAAGACTCTTCATTTCGGAAGTTACTGCAAAGCAACATTCTATTATACCTGCTTTCCTTAACCCGCTCGTGGTCCCCGTCTACAGCTTTTGCCAGCCACACTTACCTCCAATATACTTTTAGTAAATCCTTGATGCCTCAGAATGGGTTCTATCAATCGATCACTTTTGTCAGTCAAGTTACGCAAAAATTTTCTTTTGCCCACAAATCTGCACATAGCCACATCATTGGTTACATGATCCACCTATCGACATTCTTCTATTGCTCCACATTGCACAGTCTTCAGTCTTCTAGTCTGAATACTTCATCACGATGTCACTTCGATACGAGGATGCACTTCAGACAAATCCCTTCGAAAAGCTAACATTTCAGTCTAAAATCGATGTCAAGAAAATAATTTTCTTAAGAAACGTTTTCCTGGCCATTGCCAGTATATATGTTATACCCTCTCTACCTTGGACATCATAATTTATTGCGTACTCTAAGTAAAAAAATCGTTTACCTTGTTTACGGTATAGTTTCCTAGTCTCGTTTACTCAGCATCGCCTGATAATATTACACTATATTTTACTATTTCCTTTTTTTCCTTTTTTTCGTAAATATTCCTCTCAGGACACTGAAAATTTCGTTCAGTTGCTCTCCCATGTCCTTTACAGTATTTGACGGAAGCACAATGCCATTGGCAAACTTCTCGATGAACTTCCTTTTCTTTCTCCCGCCGTGGAGCAGCCGAGTGGTCTAAGGCGCCTCGCTGCGATGCGCGTGGTTACTCGCCGTCGGAGGTTCAAGTCCTCCCTGGGGCATGGGTATGTGTGTTGTCCTTACGTTAGTTTACCTTAGTTTAAGTACTTAGTAAGCTACGGACAGATGACCACGCAGTTTGGTCCGATAGATTTATAAAGATATTTTTTTTCCTTTTTTCTTCCTTTATTGCTTGTTAAATGTACATATTGAATAAAATCGGGAAGAAGCGACAAACCTGTCAAACTCCTTTATCTCTCAAGTAACATATGTCATCTTTCCTACGTAATTAACATGCTGCGATCTGTAACAACTCAGAGGTTTGTTTGGAATAAATGTGAGCTGTCTTTCCTGAAAACAGTTTTAATATCAACAGCAATTATTATTAAGATGAAAATAATAAAGGAAAATGAAGCTTAGGACTTAATGTCCCGTCAACAGCCTGGTAATTAGAGACGGAGCTCACGCTCGGTTTTTGGGTAGAATGGGGAAGAAAATCGGCCGTGCCCTTTTAAAGGAGCCATCCCGGCATTTGCCTGGGGTGGTTAGGGGAATCACGAAGAAACTAAATCTGGATGGCCTGAGGTGGATTTGAACCACCGTCCTCCCGAATGCGGGTCCTGCGTTTTATCACTGAGCCACCTTGCTCAGTAAGGTGAAAATAACAAATAATAAATATTTGTAAAAAATGGGCATTAAACACTTTAGTCTGAAGTTTGTTTCTGTCAGAAGAGAAACTCTCGTTTTCTTTCGTTTGTAGTATATTTTAGACATAATCGTACACGATGTAGGCATATTGCATGTCCACATTCTTGAGAAGGATACATCCTTCAGAGGTCAAAAGATGCAGACTGGTTTTGGTTTTGAAAGTCTCCTCAAGGACGTGAACTTGTGGATCTCCATCTGGAATCTGCGGTATGCAGTTCCGGAACCATACTCTTACTCTCAATCTCTGCTAACATTGCTTTCGACTTCATGAGGCTTTTTCACGTCATTATTACTGCCTAGATATTCGACAAATCAGGCGTGAAATTTATCCTAAAATTAGGATAATTTCTCGTTTCTGTTTTCGGTAAAAAAATTTCTTGATGAAGCCTTTTCTGTAATGAATCAACCTGGAGAAACGTTTCCTTATTACAAAATAATTGAAGCTCAAGAAATAAAAATAAATTCATCTCCTCCCCTCACCAAACTCTAAACAACAAAAAGTTAAATAACTAAATATTCTGTTGATACATGCTCTTTTACAGATGGCAATTATTTCCCGACCAGAAAGAAAGATGTTAATGAGGAGATCTATCTGATAGCTCCAAGAAAGTTTGATTTATTGAACCTTTTTACTTGTTGGTTGTTTTCACTGATGTTACATATTTGATTCTTACGATCTGTCCCACACAGAACATCGTGTCACATAATGCCACATTAAAGTAACTCGTCATATCATGTCATGTCGTGTGATGTATCGCATCAGGCACATATACGGTATTACAGCAATGATATAATTTGTCACATAGTAATTCACATGTGTCACATTTTGTTGCCATACAATACATGACATCACATTGTGATAGTACCCGTGTCATCAACTCATATTGTGCCCATGTTCTTGTATAAAAAAGCGGTAAAAGCCAGATTGTTCAAAATCGTTAATCACCGTAAGATCTTGTCCGATTGCCTTGAAAATTTGACAAAACGTTGTATTGTAATAGAGGAATGGTATTATGAACCTATTTTCAAATATCTCAAACTGTCAAACGTCGTCAGAGTTTGTATATAACATGCGAGTATTCCAATGCAGCATTGTGTCATAATTTCAACGTTACATTAATCAAAATGTCTGTTCTTTCAAAATCGTTAATCTTAACAGTTTATTGACAGATTAAAATGAAATTTTAACACAACGCTTCATTCTAATATAAGAGACTTTTAATAAATATGTTACTATTATTATTTTTTAAAAAAGGAAGGAAAGAGCAAGGGCCAGTTACCATGCTACATTGTGTAAAAATTTCAAAGCATTCAGTCAAGAAATTTCGGAGATTTTGCGGTTTGAAGCTAGTTTATTTACTTTCTAACTACAAATATGATTGTTCTTTCGCTCAAAATCTCTAATCTCCGAAACCTCTTCAGAGATTGAGTTGATGTTTTGACACAATCTTGAATTCGATTTCACAGATGCCTTTACGTTTCCTTTAGTGCCAAGAAACACCTAACATCAGTACCATCATTGTCATCATTAAAATGGGGAAAATTATGGAAATGTGTTTATGTGTTCAGTATTCTAAATCTTCAAAATTTGACAGATTACTTTGAAATTTTGACACCAGTTTGCATTCTATCAAGTACAGTAATTTAAGGTTTTTTATGGGTATTTATTTGGTGTATGATGCATAACCTGTTCATATGTAACATTTTGAGACAATTTATAGCAGCGTTTTCTCATTATGAAATTTATATAAATTCATATATATGACAGCAATTAATGTGTTACATACATAGACTCACGCCATATTGAAATAAAACATGGGGTATCAGTTTCAAAGCATTCGGTGAAGAACTTTTTTAGATAACGTTTAAACCTAACATTAAAGAATGAACTATAGGAGATGTATGTAAAAGGAAATATATTAGGAGGAGGACATTGAGAGGAGTTTCAAATGTTTCTGAGTCTAAGGGAACAAACTGCTATAGTCTTCGGTCCCTAGACTTAAAAACTACTTAAAAATACACAGGCAAAGGACAAAACCTATGCTTAAGGCTGAGGGAGAAGAATAGAGATCTAGGTGGCGACCAGATGGAGAAGGAGGAAGTGGAGAGACATAGAAAGATGTGGAAGGAAGGACAGATAGAGAGGGAAGGGAGGGAAGAGATGAAGAGGAGGAAGACAGGGAAAGTGAAGTGGAGGAGATGGGCAGATAGAGAAGGCGGGAGAAGGAAGAGCAGGATATGAACAAAAATTGGGGTATGAGGACATGGGCAGATATGGACAAAGGAAACAGCGAGTGTAGGATGTATAACCAGTCACCACGTTTTTAAATCTTCAAGAGGTTATACATATTGGAAATGGCTGCTTCCTCTTTTCTTGATTTTTCATTGAATCAGAAATACGCCACAATAACACGGATCCCGTACACAGTCTTTTAAAAAATTATCAAAACTAGAAATTTTTAATAAATCCCGGTATTAAGAATATTAAAATTATAATCGGTATGCGATAGTTCAAAGTAATGAAGATTTCATGCGATGAAAGCTGTTTTCTGCATTGTTTTTAATTTCAGTAATGTGGTTGCCCTGCACTTGGCTCGAGATTGAGTTATCTGTATATTAAAATTATAGGCCTAAGTTTATAAGAACACTATTGTGTTCCATAACATATTAGATAGATTTTTTTTCGGTGAAATAAAACAGTATTGGCTTCGCAACACAGCTGCACGCATCGAAATATGCGTTTATCGTAACATATCTCTCCCTGTTTTAACTTGTAAAGCCAACTAGTGCCATTAAAGAGCAGCAGTATTCTTTTTACGAGATACTGATGGACAAAATTTCGTCACTGATCCCGACCCAAATATTTCGTATTTACTTTCCTCCATCATTTCTCAATGGAAGATTAAATGCACCACAAACACTTCACATGTACAGAGCTTCCTCTAGTGTTTTTGGAAAACCTTATAGCCAGTGATTAGACTTACTGTAAGGCTATATTTGCCTCCCGTTGAGTCCCAGGACTGTGGAACTTTATTTGGAGCACGGTGTAAGCATCATGAGCCTGCCATGTTTTTCCTCTGGAGTCTTGTTCCTGTACTTTACTTCAGATGCGAAGATCTTATAACTATTTGGTAATTGTCAGAACAGGCTCTGACACTGCTGCTGCTAGCCTGTCAGCCTTTTCATTTCCATCAGGCCCTGAGTATCCTGGTACCAACAGCAGGTTTAGTCTGTTGGTTCCCCTCAGAATCTCTCTGCAACAATCTTTGTTACAGTGGCAGCTACGGATTTCGGTGCTGCCTGGCTGTCTGAATAAACGTAGATGCCACAATTTTTGTAGCCCCTGCGTAGATTCCGTTCATGCATTCTATGAATGAAGAAGATCCTAAGGAACGTAGTGTAGTAACTCATAAAGAATTCGGACAAGAACGTATAGAGACTTGCGGTTCGGAACATCGACAATTTTCAAGTACGTATGAGTCCGTTTGTTCAGAATTTCAAATTTCCGGATTTTCTATGGAGAGAGTTTTAATTTTGACGCTTCGCACAAGTTTGTAATCATCTAGTGGAACACTATCTGGTATGTGCGTAAAATATATGTAATACATGGGAAACGTTATAAACCTGTCGTTGATCAGTCACAATCGTTAATTTCCGGAAGGTTTTGACTGATAACTACGCCTTATATATATATATATATATATATATATATATATATATATATATGTGTGTGTGTGTGTGTGTGTGTGTGTGTGTGTGTGTGTGTGTGTGTGAGATTAAAATTCATGTGCACAAAGACACTCGCCACTCGCGTATTCGAATGAAACATAGTGTCAGAATACCATTCCCACAAGAATTTCGTAGGCACGAGATTTTGAAAGTAAAAGGAATGATCTACGTCAGCCTGAATTATAAAACAAATAGAAGAAGGGGTAAATTTTGCATACAGAGGTGGAGGGGTGGAAGAGTTTCGTCGCAGTGGAGCGGCAAAGCGCTTTAAGGCGCCTTGCTTCGGAGCACCCGGTTGCTCGCCATCGGAGGTTCGAGTCCCCCATGGGGCATGTATGTGTGTGTGTGTGTGTGTGTGTGTGTGTGTGTGTGTGTGTGTGTGTGTGTGTGTGTGATGTCCTTCGGTTAGTTTAAGTAGTTTATAACTCTTGGGACTTATGACCATATCAGTTTTATCCAATAAGCTTACAAAAAAAAGTTTTTGAAGAAGGACAGGGAGAGAATGGTGTACAGGTAGAGGATAGAGGTAGAGATCCACATAAAGGTGCTATAGAGGCGGACCAAGAGGAGGACGGTAGGGGTGGGAGAAAAGATATGCACAGGAAGAGTGGAAAGAGAACATGGGCAAGGAGGTGGGAACGGGTTAGAGGAGCGGAGGAGCAATGGGTAAAGAGAGGGGAACAGTGATAGTGGAGTAGGGTTGTGCATCCGTCTTCCATTTACAAAACGTCGTGGAAATACACACCAAAGAAATGTGCGGTTTCTCATTTCTTTCTTTAATTTGAGAGAAGCCACAGAAACCCGTAGATACAGCTAGTATATCACAAATATGATTACATAGCATATCACTTTTTTCTCAGAAAGTATATGTTTGGTCATGTCATATCTTGTAATATTATACTTATTTAATGTTATACTTCGTGTAACGTCATTTGGTTAAACAAAAGCCGTCTAAAAATGTAGCCCTATGCTACCAGCAGAGCATAAACAGATGACTATAATAATGCTCTCATTGAGCTTGACAATAGTCTAACAAGGAGACCGCATGGCTATCGGATTTTTTATGTCCCATACGTCAGTGTGTTACAGAATTACACTGCTACACCAACAAACTTCTAGGGGATGTGGGAGGTGTCTTGAGGAACAAAGTGAGCAAAGAATGACACTACAGAGCGTCGATGTTGCTGGAGGGGATGTCTAGCGGCCGCGGCGGATTAGCCGCGCGTACCGCAGCGCTGTGTTACTGTGCGCGCGGCCGTCCGCTGTCGGGGGTTCGAATTCCTCCCTCGTGTGTGACGTCTTTAGTATAAGGTATTTCATAAGTAGTTTGTAAGTTTAGGGTCTGATGACCCCATAGCTAAGTCCTTTAAGCTTTACAAACATAAGATACAACATTTCATGTCTAGCGGCAGGACCTGGTGCCTGTAACTTGGACTCTCCGTAGCGTCGTTGAATGGCTTTTCCGGGCGTGGGTTTCCATGCTCATTTTGTTCCTCAAGACGGCTAATGTATCCCTCACAATTTGTTGTTGTAGCAATGTAATTATGAAATAATAACGTGTGGGACACACGCCCATCTCAATATTCGACGTCCATTTACTGCCAGAAAAATGCGCAAGGCGAAATTTTGTGACAGACTTTTTTATGATTTTGTATGCTTCAGGAGCCTGAGTCATAAATTTTTTTAAAAGAGCTGACCGCCGTTTGTCTAAAGGTCTCTCTCTTTTTTTTTTTTTTTTTTTTTTTTTTTTTTTTTTTTTTTTTTTTTTTTTTTTTTCCTACCTGCTTTCGGCTTTAGGACATTTCAAAGTGTTGTGCTACCATAAAAAAATTATTGGAATTAATATAAAGTAATATGAAATATAAATATAAAGCACATTACAGTGGTATAAGTTAGTTACTTACACAAAAATTGTCAGACAGGTTTCCTTAGGCCATGGTCATAATAATAAAAATATTCGGAGTTGAGTCCATGTCGGAATTATATTGTCCCCGCATTTTAATTTAAAATAATAAGATAGGTATCTGTTCACCATAAGATCACAAATTCAACTAGTTGCCGGCCGCGGTGGCCGAGGGGACTGAGGCGCTTCAGTCACGGTCTTCACGGCCACTGCGGTCGGGGGTTCGAATCCCCCCTCGGGCATGGATATTTGTGCCGTCCTAGTTCGTAAGTAATTCATAAGTAGTTTGTAAGTTTAGGGACTGATGACCCCGTAGTTAAGTCCCATAAGATTTACAAACGTTTGAACGTTTCAACTAGTTGATGAGGAAAAAGGATACATCAAAGATATCACAAAGCCAACGGCAAAGATATGCCATCACATTCGTATTTGGAGTGGTATCTGTGGGAATGTATTGCTGGATAGATGGATTATCTTTGGGGGATGACTACAGTGTTGTTGTTTACAGTGAATAGATGGATTATGATGTTTAGGTTACCTACAGGCTACATAGTTACACCAATTCCGCCAGCCGCCTGTAGGAACTGAGGATGTCCTCAGTGAGCTACGACTTGCAGCCGACCGCACCCCGTACGCTCGATAGCAAGGCCAGCTCATCATCTCGGATGGGGCCGCCCCGGCTGGCTCACCGAATGCACGTTGGACTTATTTCCATATCTCGACGCTATCTGCCTAAGGGGCTCCAACACGCTCCTAACATTAGAGTTCCTGATAACTAATAATCCCCTCTCCCCGTGCACCTGCTCGCACCCTTCTAAAGGAGTGGCCACACGTCCACTCACATGACGAACGTTGTCCTTCCGTCTAGAGCGGCGCGAACGCCGTTCAAACCACCTCTTCCGTTTTGGGAAGGGTGGCTTGACCACGTCCGGTACCCCTGAAGGTGCCTCTGTAGCAGGGACAGAGGGCGAAGCATGAGACACCTGAGGTTCCAGACCAACACCACCTAGAGAGAAGGCCGCGGCGCTCTCGTGTAACGTCAGGCAGAGTAGGTTGCGCGCTCGTAGCTCACTGGGTAGCCGCTGGGGCACGGCCCACTATGCCGAAACAGGGAGCCAGTCAGCAATGCGCACGCAACCTACTCTGCCTGTCGTCACACGAGGGCGCCGCGGCCTTAAACTGATCAACTTGTAACTAGTCTGGTACTTTAATAAAGGCGGCTGGCAGCTGACTTAACTGTGGTCATTAGTAACTAAAGCAGTCAACAATCCGAAGATTGGTTTGAACACCACAGTGCTTTACTAGGCATGGTCCTGTTTGGAGGTGGTATGCCGTTGCCTTCCTCCGACCTTCTAACTGACTTACCCAGCCACTTAGGAGGACCTACAGTTTAACGTGGGTTCCGAACCACGGTGCTACTCGGTATTTTTCACATGAGCAATACTGCCAGAGGTGAAAGAAGTGGAAAGTGACAGATTAAAATCCTAGGACCTAGCGGGGATCGAACCCGCGACCTTCGGATTTGTAAAATGTTCAAATGTTTGTAAATCTATCGGAACAAACTGCGTGGTCATCAGTCCGTAGCTTACAAACTACTTAAACCTACGTAAAATAACCTAAGGACAAACACACACACACATGCCCCAGGGAGGACTCGAACCTCCACGGCGAGCTACCGCGCGCTACGCAGCGAGACGCTTTAGACCACTCGGCTACTCCACCGTGGCTCTAAGTTGTAGTTTGGCACTCTACCACTGTGCAACCAAAGCGCACAAAAGTTTTATGATGCGAACGTGTCGCCACGGGCTTAATCAGTAGACCACAGCGTCTGCAGTGGTATCTATACTGTCAAAACAACGAAACTGTCTCTGGCTGTTTTCAAAATAAACAAGAAAATCTATGGAATGCACTGTTATCAAACACGCAGGAATAAAGGCTTTCTGAAAGAAAAACACGAAATAAAGAAGTAGCAAGTTGATACTTAAATTACATAGCTTGCAGCACAAATGAAATCTGCCAAGCTCGCCAGAAAAAAAACGTTTCAAAATCAGAAGCACTAATTTAAGAAATTGATTGGCAACGAAATTTCACGCAAATTAAATTATGATACTTAGCGCTCTGAACGATGTGACAGCGGCAGCAGCTGGCAGTAGACTTATTCTAAAAGAGTTGCATGATTTAGACAATAATTTTTGCTTCTCCACAGGATTTCGACTACTTTTACATACATTCCTTTAATTGATCTTAAGATATAAACGTTGTTGTACCTGCGGTTGCATCTGAGCTCTCCGTCCTTTGATAGTGATGAACGCATAATAGTGCCTTTTGACTTATTTTGTGCAAGCCAACATGCTTTACTGCTGTATAGTATAATGTTATTTTGTAACTTTTTTCTAATTTAAAACTTTATTTCAATTCCTTTAGCTTCATTCTAGAGTTTCATATTATTAGGTAACTGGTAACAGTAATACAAACCCATTAAACAGTATTTTACATATTGTTATAACAACATTAATTAACATTAAAACATAGGTATAAAGTCGGTCTGCTGGGATATTTTTCGACCACAGAACTATGTGTTACACGAGCATTCACAAGAAGTACGTTGAAGTTCCAGCAGTGTTTACTGTACTTTGTACAGCAAGTGAGCTCAATATGATGGTCTGTTGTGAAATGCAGTGGAACCTTGAGCGCCATCTCTAGTCACAATATAATCATTATGATCAAGGGTTTCTATGTAATAATATAAGGTAGTAACCGTATATACAAGGATGAAAACAGATGAAAGTGAAAATTATTTCATTTTGGAATAACTCACTGTGTAGGAACTTACCCGGTCTTGCGGCAGTTCTTCACAATCCATAACATCTTCAATGATCTGCAGTCACCTCCTGCTCGGAATAAATTAATCTAATGTCTCCCATATTCTACACTTTTGGCCAGAATTCTTCAGTAACCAGTACATAAACGTGTACAGTTAGCCTTAATACTAGTACCTGCCGTGAATTTCACATGCCCGTGACATGTGTCTACTTTTCCACCTGAGACTGTCGAAAACCTTTGACGTAGACTCAAATATAATAGTACTCTCCATTAGCTGGTGACAGAGATGAATATACTCTCGCCATGGACATTCTCGGCCTATATGCAGTGGAAATATTTTAGACCGTGTAGCTAGAAATAGGCCAGAACTATCAACTATGTCAGTGTAGAGACAGGGATTGATCATGATGTCATCATAAATACAATGGTTGCCAACGTTAATCAACTTTAATAAATCAGTCGATAAGGTTAGAACAGGTTTTTCCTTCCTTTTCAACAGAGAGCTGACAAGCAACAATAAACGTCACCCTCAGGGCTGAATGGACTATGTTTATTTAAGGAAAAATGGACTTAGAGAAATTAGCGGCAAAATTTAAATTCTCTGGCGAAGAATGTAACGGCAAAGTGGATAGAAGAGATCCACCTGGATTTAATAAAAGGCACATCAAGCTGTTTTTTGTGAGTATTGTTCGGGTAGTCATATTTTCACGTAAGTTCCGACGAGCGTTTCGTCAACGTGACGTAGCACTGACATAAATGAGCTATGCCGACTGTATATCGATCTAGCGAGATCCGTGATAATTCGGAGCGCGGCAATATCTTTGAAACAACAAAGTACTTTTGACAAGCTTTGCTGCTCCTTACACTCTTTAAAATCGTATCAGTACTCATCAAAAATATTGCTTTTGACAAGCTGGAATATATATTACAAATGTCATTGCTGCTCATTTCCAGGTGTATTCTCAGGTTCCTAACTAACCACATCCTTTAAAATAATAAGAGATTCATAAAAATGCGACAGTACTTTCGACACGATACAATGTTGATATCATTGTTGCTCGTTCCACTTACAGAAATGTAAGGTGTACTTTTGAACTTGGCCTGACTCTATTCTTTACAATAAGTCGTCTTTGTTTATTAAAGAATCTTCGAAAAAGAAATGTCTTTAATAGTGTCTCAAATGTAGAGGTTCTTAACCACTTTAATGCATTTCTTTCATTGACATTACTCACACGAGAAGTGAATTACAATGTTTTGGTAAGGGACAATATGTTATTATTGACTGTTGCCTACAGTGAAAACTAACCACTAACTGGAAAATAACCATATATTCGTAAATAAATAGCCAAATACCAATTTTATGAATATTGGTACCAGACCAGGATTCGAGCCCGGGACGTTTGCATTTCACAGGAAGGCTCTGCTACCTGAGCTGCTCATTGCACGCCTCACGGCCTGTCCTCAAAGCGTCATTCTGGCAGTACTTTATTCCTACCTTACAAACTTCACATCAATTTGCCTGCGAAGACTGGAAGTTAGGAGACTAGGCAGTGACTGAACTAAAGCTATATGTCGGTTCATGGGGCGTGTACATTTAAGTCGGAGATTGATGTTTTCTCTAATTTAAAAAAAAAAAAAAAAAAAAAAAAAAAAAAAAAAAAAAAAAAAAAAAAAACTGAGCCAAGAACGGCACGATCGAAATTGAAAACTACCATAAAAGTAACCGATTTACTCTAGTGATAAGTAAATATTATCTACCCAAGTAATAGATGACTCATCTAGTTAGCGGAGCGCTTTCCGGCGAAACTTGCTGGCTTCGAATCCTGATATGTTTGTAAATGTAAGAGACTTAACTATGACGGTTATCCCTCCCTAGGCTTACAAACTACTTAAAACTAAAACTAACGTTTGCTAAGGAGAACACACACACTCATGCTCGAGGGAGGACTCGAACCGCCGGCGAGGAGTACCCGCGCTCTACGCAGCAACCGCGGCTGGTACGTTAGTAACATGCAGCTACAGAATGCAGCCACGACAGCTCTGGAGATGTCAGAACTAACCAAATGGGCATTTTAGGCCGTCTTCACACTGCCAGCCGGGCCGAGCCGAGCCAAGACGATAGAATGTAGACAGTCCGTGTAGTCGCTTTGGCTGCAACACAGTATTAGCTGGAATTGAATCTACGACCGCAATGAATAGATCTACCTGAAGAAAAAAAATTAAAAAAAAAAATGGTCTAAAGCGCCTACAATGTAAGTAGGAGGTGACGGGTTCGAATCTCGGCCACAACACAAAATTTAATTAAATGTCTCTCCTTATGTTTAATTAAACACATTGTTTTCAGTTGCTCTATACGCACTGCCGGCCGGGTCGAGACGACTCTGCTTCAGCCGGCTCACGCCGAGCCGACGACATTCGGAATGTTCAATATTCCCGGCGTGAGCCGGCGCCGGCGCGAACCGATTGGGCTATGGTGTTGCTTCTGCAGCACAGGTATCTCACGTCTGCAGCCTGTTTCCAATACAAATGTGTCTGCAGGATTTTTTAAATTTTTTTTATAACACTTGTTAAAACATGTTCCATTTATTTTTTCTTGTATTACTATTACTTCTGTAAAATGAATACAATTTCAGAAATGTTTTTTTTAGCTATTGTCCTAAGGAAAAACTCTCCTAAATGTCAGTAGAAATTTATGGGATGACTCCATTACCACCTGTTTCTTATGTGCTTAAAATCCGATGAATCAGTCAACAATGGAAATAAAATAACAAAATCATTGAACTGTCAGCTAGCTCTAATTAGGCAGCAGTAAAAAAGTTTTGGTCAGCACTGTGTTCCCTTTAATCTTCAGCTGGCATTGGGTGAGGATACCTTGTTGCTGGGGACAATCCAACCAAGAAGAAAAATAAATAAATAAAATGAGCGGCAAACACTTATCATCCTTCACTGACCTGACCTATAGTGTCTGAGGCAAAACTAAGTCAGCATTTTTTTTTTCAGTTAAAATAAAAAAAATAAGAATCGAAGTACCATTGAGATAAAGAAACCTGTCAACAGATGTTTCAGCAAAATATTCGTAGAAATGCAGTACCCGTCAGATAGCTTCTTAACAAAATAAATAATAACGGCACCACTTGCAACATCCATTTAAGTAACTACATCTTTTTAACGTTACTTTTATGTATTCTATTTTACTTAGTTCGTTGTAGCCTGTCTGCAATGTTGTTCAAACTGTACACTGAGCAAGCTGTGAAGGAATAGAAGGAGAAATTTGGAGAGGGAATTAAAGTCCAGGGATAGGAAATAAAAACAGCAAAGGACGTGGAAGAGCGATTAAATGTAGTGGACAGTGTCTTGAAAGAAATATATAAGATTAACATTAATAAGGGTAAAACTAAGATAATGGAACGTAGTGCCAGTAAATCATGCGATACTGAAAGAATTAGATTAGGTAATGTGACGATAAAAGTAGTAGATGAATTTTGTTATTTGGGTAACAACTTCTGATGGCCGAAGGAAAGAAGAAATAAAATTCAGAATGGGTATGGGAATAAAAGCGTTTCCGAAGAAGCGGAATTTGTTGACATCCAATATTAGTTTAAATATTAGAAAGTCCTATCCGAAATCATTTGTCTGGAGTGTAGCTTTGTATGCGAGTGAAACGTGGGCGACAAGGTGTTCAGACAAAGAGATGATAGAAGCTTTCGAAATGTATTGCTACAGGTGAATGATGTAGATTATATGGGTAGATCACGTAACAAATGAGGTGCTTAACAGAACTGGGGAGAAAAGGAGTCTCGTGAATGTAGTAAGAGAAGGGGGGACACATTCTAAGACATCAAGGAATCGCCAACCTAACATTAGATGGAAGTGTGTGGAGTAGAAATAGTAGATGGAGACCGATGGACGAATACAGTAAACAGATTCAAAACGATGTAGGTTTCCGTATGTATTCTCAGATGAAGAGGTTTGCACATGAAATGGTAGGGTGGAGAGCTGCATCAAACCAGTCTGCGGACGAAAGACCACACAACATTCACATCGTGATAAGTCCAAAGAAACAATTGGAAGCGTTCCGTGTGAATGGTGCCTTTCATTCGTTCCTGCTGTGCTGCTGCTTGGAGCGCATCCTTGAATGTCGGTCTCGCTATTACGTTGATAGTGTGGCTAACGTTGGCTCTTTCTCCTCTCCGGGCGATACTGCCTTTCCAAGTGACAGACATAAGCTTTTACGAATTCGTTAAATACTGATAATGGAATGTAAATCTGGATTAAGCACGCTGACGATAGTATAAGTATGTTGTTCATTGTGTTGAATCGTATTACGTAGAACAGTTAACAAAGAAAAGCGTTTTTTGAAAATTGGTTAAATTCAAAAGTCGACGGAGAAATACTTTCTCCAGACTAAGTATTTTTTCACCTGCGTGGGTAATCTAAAGATTTCCTGACGATTTAATCAAAATTGACGAAGCCGTCTTCGAGTCCATACGAAGCATACATACATACCCAGATCGATTTTATAGGTATCGATATTTAGAGTTACGTTTGGGGTTAGCAATACGACTATGAAGTGCGATATATCTACTCATGCAGTCGATAATGTTTATTTATGTTCGTCACGGTGACTACACGCTCACCTGATGAGATGTCTACCCGTGTTGTACCGGTTGATTAAAAAGTCAATATAAAATTGAAAACTTAATAAATCACTGAATAATGTAGATAGAGAGGTAAAAATTGACACACATGCTTTGAATGGCATGGGGTTTTATTAGAACAAAAATAAAAAAAGTATTGCTAGATGCGTAAAAGATCTCTTGCGCGCGTCGTTTAGTGATGGTCGTGTGCTCAGTCGCCATTGTCGTCAGGCTTGGCCTCCCAGTTCCCCAGACCTCAGTCCGTGCTATTATTGGCTTAGGGGTTATGTGAAGTCGCAAGTGTATCGTGATCGACCGACATCTCTAGGTATGCTGAAAGATAACATCCGACGCCAATGCCTCACCGGACATGCTTTACAGTGTTGTTCACAACGTTATTCCTCGACTACAGCTATTGTTGAGGAATGATGGCGAACATGTTGAGCATTTCCAGTAAAGAACATCATCTTTGCTTTGTCTTAATTTGTTATGCTAATTATTGCTTTTCTGATCAGATGTAGCGCCATCTGACGGACATAACGTCAGAACGTTTTTGTTCTAATAAAACCCCATGTCATTCCAAGCATGTGTATAAATTTTTACCTCTCTAGCTACATTATTCCGTGATTTATTAAGTTTTCAAATTTATACTGACTTCTTGATCACCCAGAATATGGCAGTTTACGTGCCCGCTTGCGGATAGTGTTGTCGCTATAAGGGTAAGCCATTCGTATGTGATTTTGTCTGCAACGCCTTCAAGGCACGGCAAATTCCTGTTGGTCAGTGTCAATACATTTCGATGCATGAATGCTCGTCGTAAGATATATTTTTGCTTTAATACTTACAGGCGTTACCACGACCACGACAATACAGTATTTAAAGATAATATAGTATAAATGATACCATAGTTTTATCACACACAAAAGAATACTGTCTTCGTTGTCTGATGGCTTTCATATTAAATATAAATCCACAATTATTGGTACAAGTCGTGAGTGAAACGTAGTTATAAAACGTACTTGTATATTATTAAAGGTTTTTCTTACGTGTTAAAATGTCCTCTGTTATCACTGATGTGTGATTCATTCATACATCAATTATTAAACTGTATGATCTGATGTTTCTCGGATTCAGTACATGTGATTTAGTACAACAATTATTATGGTCACGAAGGGTCTTTGTATTTTATAAAATGATTAAATACAGAGAAGCTTTCATATACTCCCGCAATCTTTGTTGGTTACAGGCATTGAATAAGTGTAAATGATGGAAATTGTACAGCTTTTCGTACCCTCTCCCTCGGAAAGACTTTGACACTGAGTTTATGTATAGCTCCACAATATATGGTACATGGTTGTTCTCAATTATGTTCAAACGTTTGTATAGCTTAACTTAACTACGGGGTCATCAGTCCCTAAACTTACAAACTAGCTAATACTAAGGACGGCACAAATATCCATGCCCGAAGGATTTGAACCCCCGACCGTAGTCGCCGTGCAGACCGTGACTGGAGCGCCTCAGTCCCCTCGGCCACCGCGGCCGGCGTTCTCAATTAGTTATGCAACCTTTCTAAGAGGTCAGATAAAGTGTCCTCAAGGAAGTCATTGTAAATGTGCTTATTGGGCGTATATGTAAAAATATGCAGTCTGAAGGGAAGTTAAAAAGGAAAACAAACATTAATTGCATGCATTGTTTGATGTCTTTCAGTAGTGACATAACAGTTTACATTTTACTCGTAGTTACGTCAGAAACCTTCGCAATACTGACGTATTTTCCGTAATGCGGTTTAACTAAGAGGGGGTAGGCACTTTATGCTCACCTTCCAACCTTACAGAGAATTATAAAAATAACAAAATCTGTAAATTTATTCATTTATGGTGACCACATAATGTTCGAAGGTTATTTATGTGCAAACACGGTCTACTGGCTACAAAAATGTTTCAACACATTCGTACCAAAAAGAACATATTTTAAATAACATTTGGTAACTATCTTCAGTATAGAAATTCATTAAATATACGATCTTAGTTAATTTTTGTTTATTATTACACACAATAGTCTTTCTAAAAGGAGATGTGGAATAAATTCGTCTACTTCTCGGTCTCCCATTACAGTTTTCTTTCCCATTTCCAAATAACAGGTGCACAAGTTTTAAGTACTGTGATGTTTATTCTTTATTTCCAGCAAGGAAGGACAACCAGCCTGATTACTACTAAATCGTGTTTAAGGTTTTGTTTATTTGATTTACCCCTACGGGGACTCGTATTTTCATTGTCCTTTTACGACAGACCCGTTAATTACTCAGGGCTATTCAGAGAAGTACAGTCCAATACGACTGAGCTACCGGTAAATTGCCGCAGAGTTCACTGAGATACACCTTGTCCTATTCCGTGAATTGCGACGTCACCTCTCTTGAATCTTCCCGCTTATTTCCTATGAGGAAAAGTAAAGTCACTTATGTATCACCACGCGGGAGTAGCCGCGTTGTCTAAGGCAACATGCTACGGACTGGACGGCCGCTCCCGCCAAACATTAGAGTCCTTCCTCGGGCATGAGTGTGTTTGTTTTCTTTAGTTTAATTAGTTTGTTAATCTAGGGACTGATTAATTAATTTACTGACGAACCGGTTTCCATTGGCTACGCCATCGTCATCTGGACGTTTAAATTCTACAATGTGGTCCTATGTTTTAAAACTGACCACATTGTAGAACTTTTATCTTCAGATGATTATGTCTTGGCCCATCAAAACCGGTCGTCAGTAAATTAATCATATCGCAATCTTGGCGTTTTCCTATTGAAGACAATTAATCTATTGCAGGTCAGGTAATGTAAACTTTTAATCATTTAACTCATGCATGGAATCTCAGTGGATACGGAGGTGGAATCAGTTGCTAGCATTGTAGCTGCCTGTTATTCGAAAGAAACAATAACGAAAAATCAGGGATATTTTTCAGGGTGGCTAAGAATCTTGTTCGCCGATATAATGCTCGTACTGAGGTCGATGGGCGTTAGTTTCATCACATTTTGCAAGGTACTGTGCAAGTGGCACGTTCATTGTGTCAATGGTGGTATTTGCAGTCAACTGTACATAACGAATAAAAGCACAACAATGTTTTTGTATCCCTGTTATCACCTTAAGCTAGCGTCTTCAAATGTTCAAATGTTTATAAGCTTATGGGACTCGACTACGGGGCCATCAGTCCCTAAACTTACAAACTACTTATGAACTACTTACGAACTAGGACGGCACAAATATCCATGCCCGAGGGGGGATTCGAACCCCCGACCTTAGTGGCTGTGCTGACCGTGACTGGAGCGCCTCAGTTACCTCGGCCACCGCGGCCGGCTAGCGTCTTCAACCTCAGTTTCCTTACCTCACATAGTTGAGTGGAGCATCACCTATGTTCTGCCGATTTCTTAAATATATTCACTAAATGGTACCTGGTAGAACACGTCACGAAAACAATTTTTTTCATAATTTTAACATGTATTTTACCTGATCACACATTACATGACTGCAATATTTTCAGAAGGTTGCCGTTAAGTATCGCGCCCCTGCCTCCCCCATCTCCTTTTGCTTATAAAGATTTCCATGTTGAGATGTAACATGAAAACAGTCCATTTTCGAACCCATGCTTTATGGGAGCATTATAATGAAAGTATAACTACAGTTTCTTATTCCAGACTGTTTAGATATTAAAATTTAAGGATGAAAATAAAGGCTAAGAGAAAAGGATTTACCATGAGATGAGGTAATCTACATTTGTATGAATAAATTGTTTTATTAATTAATCTATGGTCGCTATTTCATCACAAGTTGCTTGCAGTAACAGGGGGGGGGGGGTGTTACTGATTCCAGATTAATATATCATCTGACATTGCACTGTGTCTCAATTGCCTGCATCTTATTATTATCCATGTACTTATCGTCATATTTCGCCTGCTATATTTTCATCAAGGAATTTTATATGTAACAAACAGCTTACTTATATGTCCTCTTGTTTTTCATTGCGTGCTGCAAAACTCACTTACCTTAACTGCGGAAAGTCGCTGTTAGCTTTACCGCATCCTTAAGTTCGAGGCCTGAAATTTTTGAAACTCACCTTCTGTTCAAGATGACTTCGTGTAAGCTGTGCGAAATTGTTGATGGGAAACAGGAGAGACACAGGTCTATACAGCAAGAGGAATACGACGTTCTGTAAACACAGTTTCATTTTTATTTTCAACTATACTTTTCACAGACGAAAACAGGATATTTACTTCTATTTCCATCGAGTGCTTATCACACATTCATATTAAAGTAACGATTTGGGAATTTCTTGTAGCAATAAATAAAATAAATGATTCATTTGACGAAAACATTGATTGAAATTATAGAAAACACCATATAAAGAGTTTATCTCTATGTTACACTAATATTTACAATTAACATTCTTTGGTTTTTTTGTAGGAGAAATCTGAGTGTAGGCAAGATAAACCGGCATTGACGAATAATCTCTTCGTGTTTCGTGAAAGACAGGAGGTAATACACACGAGGAGCCAAAACTTGAATGCCTCAGTAGAAACAGTTACGATAGCAAAATACGGGAAATCACGTTCATAGTATTGCTTATGTTACATATAACTCGCTAATTTTTACACTTACTGAAACATCATTCTGATACGTTTATAAGAAGTCATCAAGCGTCCCACACACGCCCAAGTAACCAGTTGGTCAGTTGAACTTAATCATTTAAGCTGTACCTTCCTAACTGAATTTTCCATTCCAAATGGACACCCGTCATTTGAAAATAGCGCGCATTTCTAGTAGAAGAGAGACAGATTTAGCTTAAGACAGTATGTTCCAAGAGGTATGTCTGTAACAGTGCCTCACGACAGAACTGAAACACGTAAACTCATTATTTAAGTTACAAGAATACGAAACATTCCGTAATGATTTTTCATAGAAGTTGTGGGTCTACAGTTTCATGGGAACACATGACACGTAATAAACCTTGTACACGATTCATTTTAAATACATACATAAATGGGAGAAACAGACGTGCAGGAAATGAATCTAAACCTTTCCTATTAGCATTTCTGTTTATAATTGGAAACTATTCGTGACTATAATTATCGCTGATTTTTTTTTCCCTCTTCGTGGCCAAAATTTAGAATTATCATTTGCGCATTGCCCATAGGTCCTCAATTTCTAGCCGAAACGTTTGCGTGTATGATGCCTCATACGACAAATTTTTCATGATAATTAAGGGAGTAATAAATTAAGTGACATTAGACCGTAAATAAAGAGATTTTTATATCTTTTTAATATAACTTATGAAAACCTACTTTTGAAAGTGAAAAAGTAGTTTTGTGTGGGTAATACAATCATACACACTAGTTAAGAGTTTGTAGAAGGTCCATTCCAAATATCCGTAGTACTTTACATCAGTCTTGCTTCATCGTAGCATCGTAAATCCTACAGGGTAGTTTCTTGACCGATAAAGAAATATTTTAATGGACTGTTACAATACGACTACGCAAGTTACCTGCTACTTGGCAAAGTTATTATGTAACGGAAGCTACAAACGAAATAAGAATGAACTACAGAGGAATACGTTGCTGACGCACTGTATCTTTTCCAACCAAAAATCAGTGATTTTCTGAGGTACAAAACTTTCAAACACGGTTATGTTTTCGTTACTGCGTATGAGAACAGACTATCATACCCAAAGTGATAACTTAAGTACACGGTGAGGTTCAGAAACCATTACAAATTTTTTGCTAAATAATTTTAGTTGATTGTCCTGCAATTTTCTTTGAGATCTATCTACATCAGCAAGGATTTATTGTTCAGGGATCTCTTTTAGCTACAGCCCTCTACACACTTTTAGTGTCACGTCTGCCTATGGAAGAATAATTATTGGTATATGAGTACAGGTAATTCTGTTTGATTTGCTTTAGAACTGCACCGAAAATGTTCTTTGGTAGTAACGGACTGAATACTCCCTCCGATTAATGCCAGGTCCCATATAAGACGAAGTCCTCTCTTCAAGAAGTTTGCAGTTCTTTGTACGGAAATTAAGTATCAGTAAAGCACTTCCTAGTTGCGTATTGAGTCACTGCCCTCTCCTAACTAGACCATTTCTCGCGAAAATGTGGGAGACTACATTTTAAAGTAGTCTTCATAAATGAGGAAACTGACCAGCTCACGAATGTTCACGTAGCCAGAGCTGGCAAACAGACAGTGTACCTATAGGTATCATTGTTTGGGAAACTCGAGATGGACAGTCACCCCTAATTTTTTGGTAGTAATGGACGTTAAAATCGTAGATTTATGTGCTAGCACAGTTTCATGGGAACATTTGTCGACTTTCCAAAACGTCAAACGATCGTGGCCCACTGTAGTCTTTGTAGCACAAGGCCGTGTAGGCATCGGATCGCGGATGTGTGTCCGAAACGTGGCTCGCCCGCTAGTGCGGTCAGTCTTTTGAGGCAGTTTCGGCGTCCTCTGGAGGACACGTCGCTTCTCGGGCTCAGAAGCGGTGCTCCTCGTATCACAGGAAGGATTCGTCAGCCAGCGCGGTGGTCGCGTCTCGCTCCTCGTCGTCGTCGTCATCGTCGTCGTCCTCGTCGACGAGGCCGCCCGTCGCCGGGGGCGGGCCGTCGCCGGCGGCGGACAGCCGCTCGTCGTCCTCGCGGTACTCGGACGAGGGCGCCGCCCCCGACGCCGCCGACAGCGGCCGGCCCCCGCCGCCGCCCCCGCCGCCGCCGCCCCCGGCGCCGCCCCCGCTGTAGCCGGCGCCCGTGGCCGCCGCCGCCGTGTTGATGACGTAGTACTGGTGGTGGTCGGGGTCGCCGTACTGCGAGTGGTAGAACTCCTCGCGCATCATGTGGTTGAGCGAGCTGCAGCGGAAGTAGAGGATCTGCTGGAAGGGCTTGCGGAAGTCGCGGTTGAGCGTCGCGTAGATGATGGGGTTGAAGAGCGAGTTGGCGTAGCCCAGCCAGAGGAAGAGCGAGGACAGCGAGGGCGGGATGTCGGTGAAGGGCCGCACCAGCGCCAGCACGAAGAACGGCAGCCAGCAGAAGGTGAACGCGCTCATGATGATGCCCAGCGTCGTCGACGCCTGAAACACACATACACATACAGTTGCGATGCAATGCAAATCGGAAAAATTCTATAATTTTTGAAAGAATTTTTTGGAAACAGCGTCTTAAATTTTTTTAATCGTTAAAATACGACAGTCTAGATCGCAAGTTGGTGCATCCGGTTTCAGCTGACGCCTGCTCCGCCCACCGCTACCGTCCACCAACAATGTGCCAAAGGCCTGAAGGTAGTCCTAGAGGACTGAAACCCGATGCCAATTAAAAACGCACCAACTTGCGATAGGGTAAGGTGGTACAAATTCGATATAGGTACAGTTCCGGTCAACGTAAGTTTTCGCGCCATTTGTCTGTCTCGTAGTGTCTCGTTGTGTCGCGTTGTAGAGTAGCAGGTTTCTTCAGCTCTTCTTGTTTTTTCCAATGCGGTAAGGAGATATAATTTTTTCCCCTTAAAGAGGTAAGTGAAGCTACTTAGTCTAATGCGTGCTTGTAAAACATCTAGTTAAGGGTGACTTGATTCGCTGCCAAAAATTCAATTTTTGGTACCACGACGTATGCGTTGGTGCGTGACAGAAAAAGTGATTTTTATGTGGAAGATGCCCGTAATCAAAATTGTACGAGGAAGTGATCATAATTGTACCTAGTGTGGTACATTTTCGATCGATGTTTCTCAATTCCGTAACCTTTTTTTGTGTTTGTACCAACATTTGTAACTGTATAATATTTGTGTTACATGTTCATTAAACATCCAAGAACAAGTGCCATAGTTAAAATTATTCCTTTTCACAATTTATTTCCAGTTATAATAACATTTATCCTAAATTATCGAAATTGTACCACCTTACCCTATAGACTGTCGTATTTTAGATATTTAAAAAAAAATCTAATTAAGGAGACGATCTCAATATAAGAACCTGATTCACGTATAACTTCAACAAGTTTTATTTTTTCATATTAACAGAATATACGACATCAACTGCGATTGGGCAAAGCTGAAAATGTGTACCCAGCCGGGATTCGAACCAGGGTCTCCTGCTTTCTAGGACGTTGCGCAGACCACTACACCACTGGTGACACAGTAATCACTTGCACCTGCAAGGACTACCTAAGCATGTTTCCCATCAGATACAAACTCTGACCACAGTGCTCAAACTCGTAGTTATGAAACTAATTCCCATAAGAGTAAGGGCCACAAACTTGCCCAATCCTCCCCAACTAACTAAAGGATCATTGCCCGTCACCGGCATGTTATATATACAAATGTGGGGTCTGTTCCAAAGAATAGACATCACTTCTGATCCTGCAGTTGTTATTCTTTCATATTCACAGAATGTATGAAATCAACAGCAATTGGGCAAATCTGAAAATGTGCACCCGACCGGGATTCGAACCCGGGTCGCCTGCTTTCTAGGCAGTTACGCTGACCCCTACCAGCAGGTGATCACTGTGTCCCCAGTTCCAAATGAAGCGATGTGTTGAGAATGAGCTAGTTCTGAAGCCGACATTTACTAGACCTTTTTTTCTCTTAATTTGGTGTAAGAAACGTGACACTATGTATATCCACTTACTGCAGTCGTTTGCTGAGCGATAATCAGAAATGGTTTCGCGGAATTTTTTTTCTTCCCTCTAATACAGAAGCAGTTTAGAAAAAAACGGGTAAAACCCAAAGGAACGTGAAGTTCTGAACACAAATAACATTCATCCAAAGCCATTCGACGCAAGTCTAAGAAATTCTCGAGGAAATTGACTTTGAAGTATTGCAAGTACACGTAAGTACCAATTATTAAAACATTTGCAGCATCTCTCGGTGTAGCTGAGTTGGTAGCTCTGTAGCCTTGCAAATAACACGGTGTTTGGTTTGAATCCTGCAGTGACAGATATTTTTATTATTTTGTTTCGACATGTTCTAAAACTACACAATTTTAATATTTTTATTTACGAAAAATTGACGTACTTTTGTTTATTGGTAATTTTATATAGTTTACATTAGGCTGTTAAAAACGATAGTTTCAATCAAAAAAACATAAGTTACATTTATACAGTATTCACTATTAGTTGAAGACAGTAGTATTTGATTGTTCAGTTTGTGATGAGGTACGACGCTATTTTTAGAAACTCGTCTCCATAGCTACTAATGGCTTTCCAATCAGCTAACCTACTCGAATATCGTTTTAGGTGACGACAAGGTATTCAGCTCGTCTACATACACATAAACAAAAACCGACCCAACACGTAGTATTAGAGATCACTAAATGTTCTATAAAACTGAATTCGGAAATAAACGTAAAAATATTTGTCGCAGTGAGATTCGAACCCTCGACCTTATGATTGCGAGGCCAGCACGCTACCAGCTTTTGAGCTTCACTGGCAGACGTTTGATACCTACGTGTCTTGTAAAACTTCAAAGTCGAATTTCTCGAGAATTTTTGAGAGTTGCGTCGGATTGCTTTGGCTGATTATTACTTAAGTTCTGATTTTCATGTACCATAAATATAAATATACTAGCTTATATGCCCGTGCTTCGCAACGGTTGTTAAAGAAGGTCCTGTGCATATCATGGTTCTTTGGGTTCCGGACGTAGGTCAGCGAAAACACAATTCTTGTTGGATCTCTCTGTCAATAAACTCAGTTCTCCTAGCCAAGATGTCAAATTTAAGTAGAAATCATTGTCGAAAACGATGAATGTTCATAAAGATTTTCATACTAAGAGTGAAATTAAGTCCGTGCTTCGCAACAATGTAAATTCAATGTTAGGTTGTGTCCATAAATTTACACATTGCAACAGCAGCGCCGATAGCGGCTGGCAAATTACATTTCTGAAAACGATATTGCATAAGTGCGAATATTGATTTGTAACAGTTTTCACAAATATCTTCTTGAATAAGAATTTAGAATGAATTGTAAGACTGTGTGAATTATGAGACTTTATACAAAAGAGTTTCGCGTGAATGTGCTGGTCATAATGAGATGTGACAACACGGATGTATCTGATTCGGTAAAATTTGACTATCTATCCTGGCGGCCTCGTGTTTTTATGTTGGCAACATCAATAACACGATATAAAATCGTTGCAAAGATGACCGAACACATAGAGTGTAGATAAATACTGCTGTTCCTGCTGTATGCTTGATTTCACGACAAAATATTTGCGTGTCACGAGATTGGCTTATGAAGATGTCACATGATTGTCGTTATTCAACATCTGTTGCCAACATTATCACAGGAGGCCGCCGGGATATGAGTAGGACTACGTCGCATAGAAGACCCAGCTGTCAAACTATAACACCTTTGACAGCAGAGAGTGTCGCGGCTATATGTATCAGAGATCACGTTGGTACAGACCAGTGAGCTTACTGGCACAGGCATATCAATATCTATGGCCTAAGAGACATTCATTAATGTTTGTGTTTCCACCACGCTTCCACGACAGTGATCAATGTTTCACGAGTATTTTTATCTTTGAGTCTATCTGGATTTTTATCTTTGTTTTGTGTCTCTGTTCATAGTCAGTAATGTGTGGTTGACGGAAACATGTGATCTATTTAAAAAAAATTGCCTATTTGATATTCCTCGTCGTTATTAAAGTCTGAAAGGACCGCATTGTCTGACGATTGAAAGAATAAACAGATTTTGACTCACGCCGTAAAGTTCGTAAGTCACAGAGTATAGAGCTTTTCCTAAGAGTATTTATTGCATATTTTGCGAATTTTTGGTCGTCACACTCACCCACTACCACGCACCGCGACCAAATTCCCTTACTAACATCATTGGAGCAAGGGCTATCTACCACCACGACGACGAGTGGGTGGCAGTATGTGGTCATGGAGAAAAGTCTGTCATCACGTACACACACAAGCCTGCGGACTGGGCAGTCGCTCCAGCCGAAAGTTCGAGTCCTCCCTTGCGTATGGATGCGTATAGTTGAAGCTAGTTTATGTGCATGTCTAGGGACTGATGGCTGTAGCAATTTGGTCCAATAGGTGTACAAACATCTGCAGTGCACACTCGACCTTCAAAACAAGAAGAACGGCACTGATAAATAACTATTTACGGCTTCGGCTGAATACACGTAATTTTGTTTGTAATGAAATATGCCTTGAAAATACAGGGTGATCAAAAAGGCAGTATAAATTTGAAACCTTAATAAATCACGGAATAATGCAGATAGAGAGGTAAAAAATTTACACACATGCTTGGAATGACATGAGGGTTTAGTAGAAGAAAAAGAAAAAAAAAATGTTAAAAAAAGAGTTTCAAAAAATGTCAGACAGATGACGCTTTATGTGATCAGTAAAGCAATTATTAGCATAACAGATTAAGACAAAGCAAAGATGATGTTCTTTACAGGAAATGCTCAATATGTTCACCATCATTCCTCAACAATAGCTGTAGTCGAGGAATAATGTGAACAGCACTGGAAAGCATGTCCGGAGTTTTGGTGAGGCATTGGTGCCGGATGTTGTCTTTCAGCATCCCTAGAGATGTCGGTCAATCACGATACACTTGCGACTTCAGGTAACCCCAAAGCCAATAATCGCACGGACTGAGGTCTGGGGACCTGGGAGACCAACCATGACTAAAGTGGCGGCTGAGCACACGATCACCACCAAACGACGTACGCAAGAAATCTTTCACGCTTCTACCAATACTATTTTTTTATGTTTTGTTCTAATAAAACCCCAAGTCATTTCAAGCACGTGTGTCAATTTTTACCACTCTATATTATTCCGTGATTTATTAAGTTTTCAGATTTAAACTGACTTTTTGATCACCCGGTACGTAGGATCAGGTGGTATAGTGGCGTAGTGTCCATAATAATTCGTACGGTGAATGGCGGAGGGTATATTAATCCAGAATTCACACCGATTGGCTGATCATCATGAAATTTGGCGGAGGAAATCACAAAGAGACGTGGGTCAGGAGGAGATTGAGAGAAGTAGCGAACGTAATGACAGAGGTAGAGTGATGGATGGGTGGGTAGCAGGTGGGAGGAGGAAGGAAAATTAAGAAGTGGTGAAGGAGGAGAAGGAGGAAGAAGGAAATGAGGAGGAGGAAAATGTTCAAATGTTTGTATAGTCTATGGGACCCAACTACGGGGTCATCAGTCCCTAAACTTGCAAACTACTTATGAACTACTTACAAACTAGGACGGCACAAATATCCATGCCCGAGGGGGAATTAGAACCCCCGACCGTGGTGGCCGTGAAGACCGTGACTGGAGCGCCTTAGTCTCCTCGGCCACCGCGGCCGGCCGAGGAGGAGGAGGAGGCAGAGACAGACGGAAGGAGATAGACACAGAAAAGTGGAGTTCATGGACTAACTGAATATACTGGATCAGCTAGCCAATACAGAGATAAGCCCAAGAGGACAAAGGGGAAAAGTAAGAAATAGGCGTGGACATGGGGGGGGGGGGGGGTGTTGGGAAGAGAGACCAACGGAAGGAATGTATTATTATGCAATAAATCCGAAATGCTGCTTTAAATATAATTATTTTATTACACTATAGGTCTATTTCGGCTTTTAGGTGGTGTCTGTTGGTCCTGACATCCATATACATCGATGGTTATATTGCTGTCAGTCATTTATTTATTGCTTTGAATTGTAATTATTGCAATATTTCTGATGACTTATGTTGTTTTAATGTAATTGAAATAAAATAAAAATATTGCAATAAAATTAAAACAACATAAGTCATCAGATATATTGCAATAATTACAATTCAAAGCAATAAATAAATCAGTAACAACAATAAAACCATCGATGTATATGGATGTCAGGACCAACAGACATCACCTGACGATGGCGCTAAAAGCCGAAATAGGTCTATAGTGTAAGAAAATAATTATATTTAAAGCAGCATTTCGGACTTATTGCATAATGTCTTTAAATGACATTTATAGTGCTGCAGGCCCAAGAGAAACTAAAGGGTGAGCGGTCTAAAGCGTCTCGCTGAGGAGCGCGCGGTTGCTCGCCGTGGAGGTTCGAGTCCTCCCTGGGGCATGGGTTTGTGTGTTTGTCCTTAGGTTAGTTTACCTAGGTTAAAGCAGTTTGTAAGCTACAGACTGATGACCACGCAGTTTGGTAGTTTGGTCCGATAGAATTTAAAAAAAAAAAAAAAAAAAAAAGAAAAAAAAAAAAAAAAAAAAAAAAAGGAAGGTATGTAGTGTATATATCCAATTCCCATCTATATTCAGCAGTTACAAATCATTACGGGATTCGACAGTAGTATGGATATAAATAATAGTAGTCACGAAGGGAAAAAAAAGCTAATCACAAGAATTGATAAAAAAATCTGAAGGACAAAACAACCCTCCGTCACAGAGATAAAATGTATTGGCCAGTTTCGACAACTGTTAGGCATGCCTTAATCAGAATAATAATAAATGAATAAATGGATGTCACATGATGAAATAAAGTATAAGAGATAAATCTTAAATCACAGTTTAAAAGTAAAAATTGTCTCGCTAGTCGCTAAGGGCTGCTTACGTGACTGAATTTTAACGTCTGAATGACGCAGTTTTCCTCCGTGGAAGATTGTGATACCAAACGCTGTTACAATGTATACTCGTTACATACCCTCGTTGTGCTTTTTAGTGCAAAATTCGCCCAATAAATTACGTAGTAATTCGTGGATAGTCGACAAATTACATCAAGCCAGACCCAACGGACGGAAGTAAATCACGTAAGTAGAGCACTTCAGGTTATGGCGATAACATTTCTCGTAACACGGAGTTCGGTCCGGTGCTTGTAACAGCCCCATGAGCAGCCTTAAACTTTCGTGGTGCAGTAAACCAGGAGTAAGGTACTAGACACTACTTCATTACCGTGGTCCGTAAAAGCAACGCAGCCCTCTGCTCTGGGGTTAACTGCCTGCGGCTTACCGTGGCTCTGAAAGAAGTACATTAAGTGATGAAGCGCTGCGTCCATCTCCTGCCCAGGGTTTGTTGGGCATTTCTGTGGTAGTGGTAGGAGGGGAAAGCAAAACTGAGCACGGGAGACACATCTACATAAGTACTCTGCAAGTCTCAAGTGCATGGCAGAGGGTTCATCGAACCACTTTTATATTTATCTGCAGTTCCATTCTCTAAAACCGCGCGGGATCTGATCTGAGGTTTTTATTATTATTATTATTATTATGTTCATGTATTCCCTTGTAGGTGGGTGCTAACACGATATGTTTGCATTCGGAAGAGAAAGTTGGTGAAAGAAATTTCTCTTAGCAACGCCTTTATTTTAATGATTTCCACCCCAACTCGTTCATCACTTCTGTGACACTCTCCCCCTATACCGCGATAGTACAAAAACAACTGTCCTTCTCTGGACTTGACCGGAGAACAGTGTGATGAGAAGGTTAGCTGTAGAATGAAAGAAAAGCTTTATAAGTCTGTGGTGAGGCCTGCGATGGTAAATAGTTCAGAAATTTGGCCAATTACAAAAGTCAACGAGAAACAAATTGAAGTGGCAGAAATAAAGTAGTATTGTAACGGCATGATGAGACCTCTAGTGTAGATTCCGATACCATATTCGTACAACACATGCCGATTCTATTCCCATGCTTTTGTTCCATTTCTCTGATTACATGTTATTTATGGTGTGGCTTGACTTTATGTACGTATTATATATAAAGATTGTAATTAATGTAACGTAATCCTAACTGACCAATGGGATTACAGCAATATACGAATGTTGAACTACATGTTATAGAATAGAATGTTCTAGAAAATGCATTGTTCCGCATTGTTCAGTAGTCCACATTTTACTTATAGCAAACTGGTTTCAGCAAGCATTAATTAAATATATATGAAACCGAAATAATTACGATGTTGTGTATATGTTAAAATCGATTCTCCATTGTAATTCAGGTCGGATATATCGTTTTCTCGTGAATTATGCAACTTGATTACTATAAAACATTTCACCAGACTTTACTGTTCTAAACTTAATTAATAATGTATTTGTCAATTATTGTGATGTCTAATGAACTGTAGTTTCGATCCATAATATCATCTACCCAAAGTTCTCTGTATTCTAAAACATTTAATTGTTATAAGTAATCGCAATAATGAGGTTATCTGTTGAAAAGCTATATAAGAATCGTATTCGCGCCTAAGTTAAGGACTAACAAAGTTAGTAGTAAGACTGTATGTCGCTATAAGATTGTGTCTGTGATTGTCAGTAGTAAACGAACAGTATATTCAAAGTAAATCTTTTTATTGTGCGCCCCTACAAAGTCATAAATGTAAAATCTGATATTGTCAGCATGGAGATTGGGCGGTCTTACAGTTAGTTCAAATTCATAAAATATCCTTCCTATTCCAGTCACATATAGTTCGCGGAAAGAAATATTGTCGGTATGCCTCCGTGACGGCTCTAATGTATCTAATTTTATCCTCATGATCTCTTCGCTACATGCAGGATGAAACACCTAACACTTGCAACGGAAATATTGCGGGAACGGAAAGTGCGATTGATGTACGGTTTTCACAGAATGGATTGGTAGTCAAGGACTCGTATTGTTAGCCAACAAGCCGCGGTGGAGTAGCCGAGCGGTCTAAGGCGCCTCGCTGCGAAGCTCGCGGTTGCTCGCCGTAGGAGGTTAGAGTGCTCCCTGGGGCATGGGTGTGTATGTGTGTTGCCCTTAGGTTATTACCTTAGTTTAAATAATTTGTAAGCAACAGACTGATGACCACGCGCTTTGGTCCGATTGATTTACAAACAGTTTTGTTAGCAAATAAACAGATTGTAAAAATACCTAGAAGGTGTATTTTTTTATGTAAACATACAATTTTTCAATTGGAACAACGGCTGTTTCTATCAGGCACCAGCTGTGTACAAGGAATTTTGAATGAAATTTTAACACGTTTAGTTTGTCAGCTACAACCATTCAAAGTGTTGGGCGCGGAGACTACGACAGCGTAGCTCATTGCCTGGTGGTCATGAGACAGTGGGCCGTGCCCCAGGGGCTAGCCACTTGGCCAGTCAGCTACGCTATCGCAGCCTCCGCCCCCGAAACTGAACGGTTGTAGCTGCCAAACTAAACGTGATAAAAATGCCATTCAAAATTCTTTGTACACAGCTGGTGTCAAAAATTCCATTGCATGATAGAAACAACCATTGTTCCATTTGAAAAATTGTATGTTTGCATAAAAAATACATTTTCTAGGTATTTTACAATCTGTTTATTGGCTAACAATACGAGTCCGTGGCCACCAATAAATTATGTGAAAACCGCATATCAATGGCACTTTCCGTTTCCGCAATATTTGCGATGCAAGTGTTAGGTGATACACCCTGTACATATATATTGTGAATAACAACGGCCCTACGGCACTCCCCTGTGGCACAACTGACATCACTCTTACTTCGGAAGACTTCTCTCCGTTGAGAATAACATGTTGCATTCTGTTATATAGGAACTGCTCAATCCAATCACACAACTGGTCTGAACATATGCTCCTACTTTTTTCATTAAACTACTCTAGGAAAATGTATCAAACGCCTTGCGGAAGTCAAGAAACACAGCATCTACTTGAGAACCCGTGTCTATGGCCCTCTGAGCCTCGTGAGCCAATAGCGCGAGCTCGGTTTCACACGATCGCCTTTCGTGAAACCCAAGCTCATTCCTTCAGAGCAGATTTCTAGTCTCCAGAAATGTCATTGTATTCGAACATAATACATGTTCCAAAATTCTACAATTTACCGAGGTTAAAGGCCTATAGTTCTCTATACCTGTTCGACATACCTTCTTGAAACCGGAGATGACCTGCACTATTTTCAAACCTTTTGGAACACTATTGCGGCTCCGTAGTACAGTGGTAGGGTGCCAGACTATTAATCTAAAGGTCCCGGGTTCGATCACCGCCAGGTCCTAGCATTTTTATTCGATCACTTTCCACTTCTTTCACCTCTGGCAGTGTTGTGAAAAATATAGAGTAGCACCGTGGTTCGGAACCTACGTTAAACTGTAGGTCCCTCTATAACTACAAAAGGACATGTTGACCATAGCTGTTTATTAATTCTCAATGCTATCGATTTCGGTTTTGTACCATTGTCAAGCGTTAGCAGAGATTAGCTAATAGCTTAACATGTCGGAATATAAAAATACAAAATTATACCACAAGTATTCGTTGTCATTGTTCAAGTTATTGTCACTGTAGCTGACTGCTAAAGCAATGAGAATTAATAAACAGCTATGGTCAACATGTCGTTTTGTAATTATCTGAAAGCTGTTATGCCCCATCTATTCACCCTCTATAACTGGCTGGGTAAGTCAGTTGGAAGGTCAGAGGAAGGCAACGGCATACTACCTCCAAACAGAACCGTGTCTAGTAAAACACTGTAGTGTTCAAACCAATTTTCGGATTGTTGACTATTTTTCCTTTTACCTTGGAACGCTACGCTCTTTTACAGACCTACGGTACACCACTGCAAGAATGCGGGCAAGTTCTTTCGCGTACTCATGACGTGGGAAATGGCTGAGATGATGATGATGATCTCCAGTACTTTTTGGTATTTAATTTTGGATGTCCAGCATCAGGTGTAGAAGAGTGACGACACGGCACCCACCTTGCGCTCCTTGGCGAGGGCGAAGCGCAGCCTGCGCTGCTGCGCCTGTCGCGGGGGCGGCGACGGCTGCGAGGAGAAGCCGGCGGAGGGCGGCGGCAGGCCGGCGGAGGCGGGGGCGGGGGCGGCACCGCCCCCGGTGGGCGTGGCGGGCAGCGCGAGCGCGGCGGGCGGCTTGCGGCGCCGCGACCGGAACGCGCCCAGCCCCACGACGCCGACGCCGCCCCCGGCGCGGCCCCCGGGCGACGCCGCCGACGACGCCGCCTTCTTCTTGGAGCGCGATCGCGGCGTCAGCATGGGGCACTGCGACTCGTTGGAGCGCCGCGGCAGGCTGGACGTGGCGAAGCAGCGCGTGCTCGAGCCCGTCTGGCCGCTGCACTGCGGACACAACGTGGCACCACTCAGCACATCTCTTGTGGCACATAGGCGGAAGCTCACATGACACGAAATACTAGGCGCGTCCAGAAAGAAAGTTCCGTTTGGTTATATAAAACGAACTGGTACAGATACAGAAAAATAGTGAGTGTACAAAAATCTACAACTGTTAAACTACTTTTCTACAACATAACTTCCGAAATTTTGTAGGCAATTGTCATAGTATGGCACAGTATTTTGTGTACCCTTTTCATAAAATGTTGCCGCCTGTGTATTCAACCATGTGTACTGGCGAGCGCGGGCGCCCGCGAGCGCTCGCGCTGCTTAACCGCCGGCAGTCCCAGCCACTTATCAGCTAACACCTCTAGCAAGGCGCGCAGTGAATATTTTTTTCTACGAATCTTCTTGGCTGATTATAATTGAGTGCTAGAACCGGGACGCGAACCCCGTATCTTTGCCCAGGCAAGCGCTCTACCACTGAGCTACCTCGACACGACTTACGGACCGTCATCATAACTTTAGTTCTGCCAGTCTCTCGCCTCCTACTTTTCAAACATCACAGAAGTTCTCCTGCGAAACTTTAGCACTCCTGCAGACTGGTGGCGACATGGCTTAGCCACAGGAGTGTTAGTCTTGCAAGTTTCGCAGGAAAACGTCTGTGCTGTATGGAAAGTAGGAGGAGAGATACTCAAATGTTCAAATGTTCAAATGTTTGTTAAGCTTATGGGACTTAACTACGGGGTCATCAGTCCCTAAACTTACAAACTACTTGTGAACTACTTACGAACTAGGACGGCACAAATATCCATGCCCGAGGGGGGATTCGAACCCCCGACCGTAGTGGCCGTGCTGACCGTGACTGGAGCGCCTCAGTCACCTCGGCCACCGCGGCCGGCAGGAGAGATACTGGCAGAACTAAAGTTGTGAGGACAGTCCGTAAGTCGTGTCGGTATAGCTCAGTGGTAGATCGCTTGCCCGCGAAAGGCAAAGTTCCCAGGTTCGATTCTCGGTTCTGGTACAAAGTTTTAATCTGCCAGGAAGTTTCATATAGCGCACACTCCGCTGCAGAGTGACTGTTTCATTCTGGAAACATCCCTTAGACTATGGCTAAGCCATGTCTCCACCATATCCTTTCTGCCAGGAGTGCTAGTCTTGCAAGGTTCACAGGAGAGCTTCTGTGAAGTTTTGAAACTAGGAGGCGAAGTACCAGCAGAACTGAAATTGCGAGGACGGACCGTGAGTCGTGTCGGGATGGCTCAGTGGTAGAGCCCTTGCCTGTGAATAGCAAGGGTTCGACTCCCGGTTAGGGCACACATTTATAATCTGCCAGGAGGATTCATATTAGAAAAAAATATTTTCACTGCGCACCTTGCTAGCGGTGTTAATTGAGGAACGCTTTTATCATATAGGCTACAAGTGGTAAATAGGCCTGTATGTTTATCGACACGTTTCGATTTCTTTTATAATCTTCTAAATCGCGGCGGCGGAGTGGCGGCGGAGTGGCGGCCGAGTGCATTGATGCGCTATGCTCCGATGCGCGAGGCCGTTCCCCGTCGGGGGTTCGAATTCTTCCTTCGGGCATGGATGTTTGAACTAAGTTAGTTTAGAAGTAGTTGTAAGTGTAGACACTGATGACCCCGCAGTTAAGTCCCGTAATCTTAAGAAACATTGGAACATTTTTCCTCTAAATCACCAACGCTCAAGGACCTTAGACCGTGCCTCGCTTCTTTTTTCAACAAAGGTCTGGCTAAAGAGAGATTAACATCATTCAAAACAGTCAAATTTAATTGTTGTGAATAGCGGAGACGTGTTTGCAAAGTATGCACCATCCTCCCTACAAGTTAGATATCTGTTCCTTCTCCGCACTTGTGATCCTATTGCGGTGTAGTGTTCAATCTACGAATACCAGCATGTTTTCACTTAGCATTTCCACTATCCGTAGCCTTTCTTACAGCGAGATTCAAAATGCCCACTTCTTATGTCACAGCAGTGGTAATTTGACAGGTTTTGACCAGTGTAACTACCAGTTCATGATCGTATGCATGCAGCTGATGTCTTGGAGCCATGTTGCCATAAGACAAAGGAATGCCGCACGGGTTGCGTCCATAGAAACCTATGTCAAACACTGTACTCCATCAACGGTCCAATGCTCTCTGAATTTTCACGTCCGCCCTCTACAGTTCCTTTCGCTGTCGATGGTCAAGTTTGGCGTAGCAATGGTTGGTTGTTGCATAGCACTTGCTGATTGATCGCCGGCCGCGGTGGCCGAGGGGACTAAGGCGCTCCAGTCACGGTCCGCACGGCCACTACGGTCGGGGGTTCGAATCCCCCCTCGGGCATGGATATTTGTGCCGTCCTAGTTCGTAAGTAGTTCATAAGTAGTTTGTAAGTTTAGGGACTGATGACCCCGTAGTTAAGTCCCATAGACTATACAAACATTTGAACATTTGAGCTGATTGATCTGTATCAAATGTTAGCTGTACTGTGGCACTTGTTGGTTGTTCTGTGGAAAGTGCTGATTGTTCTGTAGTAATTGTTGTTTCTTGCACAGAATTTGTCGGTTGTGTGAAAATGATGAGTTCGTATGGAAAGTTTTTAGCCGTTACACGCCGACTGGGATAGTTTTCGGCTCGCCTGGTGCAAGTCTTTATGTGACGACACTGGGGCGACTTGCGCGTCGATAATGATGAAATAATGACGAGGATAACACAACACGCACTCCTCGAGTCGAAATATTTGTTTTCTCTATGCAATTGTTGGTTGTTCCACAGCAATTTTCAGTTGTTCCTCAGCAAGTGTCAGATTTTTCTTAGCTGTTATGGATGAATGTATTTCGCCACTAATGTAAAGTCCCCAATATGTTATAAGTGGCGGCCACATCAACGTTATATGTACAGGGTGCTTCTACAGTGTACATCTACCTTTTATTTCTCGTAGATAGTAGCAAAACCTCTGGCTTCTATTAGCAATGACTAATATGAGGTTTCCCATTTAAAATGTTAGTGTTTGATCAAGTGCAAAATAAAAAAAAAATGGTTGTAATTTTAGAATACATTTATGGAGAAACAGAGATCGTTAATGAAATTATATTTTTAAAGAACACAGTCTCGATCGCAAGATAATTTTTGTTCTTAGGCAACCGGTTTCAGTTTATATAACATGCGGTCTTACATTATTGAAAGTCATTATTGACTCTCAATAATGTAATGCCACAAGATTGAGGGAGAGAGCTGGCCATATATAAACTCGATCGTTACTGTGGTATTCCGCAGTTGATTTCCACAGCCAACGGTTACCGATCCGCCCACAATCGGATGCCATATGTATAGCTATTCACATTGTTATTACTTTACTGCTTATTGCCATAATGTCGTATTCTGTACGTCCTTCTTAATATTTGTAACAATACTGTACGGCAGTCGGCCTGAAGATGATCTCACAAGCAGACAGAAACCGGCTGCCTAAGAACAATAAAGATTGATCATACAATGTAAGCTTTCACGGCCGGCGTCAACTTCATTCAAAACTTCCGGGCTCATAAGCCGTGGTCGATTTATAAAACTTTCCCATAACGTTTCATATTCGGCTGCGGAAGACATCTTAAGAGGTAGAATGGCGAACTGCGATGAGAACTTGAGGGAGCGCCGTATATATAGGCAATGTAGAGGGCACCACAAGACATCACGTGACGTCTGCTAAGGCACTATCCCTGATATTGCCAACATTCTTGGCAGAGAAGAATCGATTGTCATTTCGCTGGTGTAAAGCAGAAGTCCAAATTCTGTCTAATTTAACAGCTTCCTCTTTGCTGTTAAAGTTGTTACGATGTTTATAGATCTCGATTGCTTCGCTATATGTGCGCGCATGATAGTGCGCAGATTTAGAGATGACACTAGTCTCATTAAATTTAATTTCATGATTGCCATCTTAGTATACATGTTCCGCTACGGCCGATTTCTCCGTGTGCCCCAGGCGGCAATTCCTTTTATGTTCGACCAGACGAGTATTGACGCTCCTTTTTGTAGTTACAATCTAGACTGAACCACAGCTGCAGGGAATTTTATATACACCTGGTGTATTCAACGGATGTCGTACATCTTTTGCAGATCTTAAATATTCTTTTATCTTCCTTGTAGGTCTGAAAATGGTTTCTACCCCATACTTGTCCAGCACTTTTCCAATACGGTCTGTAACCTTATTTATGAACGAAAGAAAAACTTTCCCCTTAGGCGGTTGTTGGACTTCTGCTTTACACCAGCGAAATGACAATCGATTCTTCTCTGCCAAGAATGTTGGCAATACCAGAGATAGTGTCATAGCAGACGTCACGTGATGTCTTGTGGTGCCCTCTACATTGCCTATATATACGGCGCTCCCTCAAGTTCTCATCGCAGTTCGCCATTCTACCTCTGAAGATGTCTTCCGCAGCCGAAGATGAAACGTTAGGGGAAAGTTTTATAAATCGACCACGGCTTATGAGCCCGGAAGTTTTAAATGAACAATAAAGATTCTCTTGCGATCGAGACTGTGTCCTTTAAAAATATATATTTAAAAAATGGTTGCCATATTTGCAGTAGAGAAGATTGCCGCCAGACACGAAGTTTGGCGTTTTGTGGTGCAAGTTTAGATATGGTGGACGCAATAGCGGGACTGCAACTCTTAATCGTAAGACGAAGAGAAACTGTCATAGGAGGTTAACAACTTCTTGTGAGACAGGTGTTATTCGATCTCAAAGTCGATTACACTGAAATGATCCAGGAAAATGTCAATGTTGAAACTTCTCCGCAGATGAATTGTGTGCCGGGACTCAAACCTGCGCATTCCGCTGCAGAGTGAAAGTTTCATAATGCGAATGTTGTTCTTTGAAAAGAGCACTCCAAACACAAAAAACACCTTCGGGGAAAGTGGTTTCTCACTTTACATGGTAATGCCTGTTTTGTTGGAGATACACTCGAAGGGATACGGCAACCCTTCAGACTCCAAAGCCAAGCGAGCTGCCTACCTGGCTCCTGCACGCTCCGGCATCGCACGTGTGCCGTCTCACAGGGCAGACATCTACATCTACATGGGATACTACGCAAATCACATTTAAGTGCCTGACAAACGGTTCATCGAACCGCCGTTATACCATTTATCTCCCATTCCATTCTCGAATAGCGCGCGGAAAGAACACCTAAATCACTCTGTACGAGCTCTGATTTCTCGTATTTTATTCTGATGATCATGTCTATCTATGTAAGGGAGTCAACAACATATTTTCTCATTCGGAGTAGAATGTTGGCGATTGGAGTTTCGCAAGTATTCCACGCCGCAGCGATAAGAGCCGTTGTTCTAATGATTCCCATCCCAGATCCTGTATCATTTCCGTAACGCTGTCTTCCCTGTATCGTGACAAACCGAAACAAGCTGCCCTTCTTTGGACTCTTTCGATGTCCTCCGTTAAATCCACCTGATACGGATCCCACACTCGGCTGCAATACTACAAAAATCGACGCACAAGCGTAGTTTATGCAGTTTCTTTTGAAGTTCTGTTGCATGTTTTAAGGGTTCTTCCAATAAAATGCAGTCTCTGATTCGCCTTTCCCACGACATTATCTACGTGTTCTTTCCAATTTAAATCTGAAGTAATAGCAATTCCTAGGAATTTTGTGGAGTTTACGGCCTTAAATTTTGATTGATTTATCTTGTGAACAAAGTTTAACGGATTTCTTTTCGTACCCATGTGGACGACATCACACTTCTCATTGTTTAGAGTCAATTGCCAATTTTTACACCACAGTGATATCTTATTCAGATCGTTCTGCAGTTGGTTTTGATCTTCAGATGATCTTACTAGACAGTAAATGACGGCGTCATCTGCAAACAACCTAAGTGAGCTGCTTTAAAAAAAAAAAAAAAAAAAAAAAAAAAAAAAAAAAAAAAAAAAAAACCGGCGACTCTGCCGGTGCTTGCAGAGGCCGTAGCATCCAAACGACCCACTGTCGTCGGCACAAGGCGTGCAAGAGAGGTACTGTCACGAGTATTCCGCTGCGGCCGACCTACACGTGCCGTTTTGCCTTCGAGAGCCTTATCTGGTGTCCGGGTGACTGCTACTCACCCCCATCACCTTAAGGCGCTCTCCAGGCTCGTCGTAGAGACCGACGGTGCTGTATTGAGCTTCCTTCGTTGGGCTGTTTATGGGCTTGATTTCCTCTGTGCCTGTAGTGGACTTAATTAGGAACAGTTCGTCAGGCTTGACTATCCGCTCGCTAGAGACATTTGTACCACTTTCGTGAACTGCTCTGCCAAGACTTTGCAACAGAATCTTGTGATACTCTGTACCGTCAGTAGAAACCTTGTTTCATTGTCTATAAAACTCATTAACAGTGATCTTTGTTTCATCCGTATCACTGCAAAGGATACGTCAATGATAATATTAACCCTTAGCTCCCCAGGCCATTTTTCTGTCACGCTCTGTCCAAGGTGCGGTCTCACAGACAGCAATTTTTAAATAATCATAAATGGTTGTGACTGTTATCTAAGTGAGCTAATTCAATTCATTACGCAAAAGGCTACTTAAGTCTACATAAATTCTGTAAAAGGAATTCATTTTAAAATTACTTTTTTGAAATATATATATATTCAAAAGTCAGACTGCGGAAAATGGATCTAACATTACATTATTTTATTAACACTGTAAAAAGTCAAATACTCTGGCCTTTAAATTTTACTTTGTGCCATAATGTTATTGTTTACTATACATGTAATGTTAGAAACATAATAAACTCTCAAAAAATGTCAAAAATAAAAATAAAAATTAACTACTGCTTTGTTGGTAACTTTTTGTCTTTTCAAATGTTTTCTCTGCACTCGATGCAAATTTTGATAAAACACTCAAGGCAGGTGGGCTTCTTCCAACAATGGCAAACGTAACACGTCTTCCTCTTCTTTTTAGGGTCACAGGTGGAGCATGTTCTACGTTTCAAAGGTGCCAATACAATTTCTTCTTCGCTTTCACACAATTCTGACTCTGAATTATGTTCACTTTGAATCTCATAGTCATTATCTGATCCCGCATCACTTCCTAATGGGTCTTCAAACCAATTAAAAACAGTATCCTCACAATGAGGGTCTGTAACACGGACAGCAGAGGTCTGTGAGACCCGTAGCACAAAAAAAAAAAGATGTAATAATATTGCTCTCACTCGCGTAATAGTGGCTACTGACAGTGGAAAACAATGCAGGTGTTGGAAGCAAGCACCACACAACGCTGTATTATCCTTCCTCATCCCTCTCCATTAACAACTGACCAAGAATAAATGCTTGAGGTCTGTGAGACAGCACCTCGGACGTGAAGGGTTAAAAACTGTTGTTTTGACCTTCACATTACGTGAGGGCGGCAAAAATACATTGGAATTTGGTGCGATAATGCTCTGTTAGGGAGACAATTATCGCGATCCGTACGACAGTACCTTGTGGTCTGATAAAGCGGTATTTCACATGGGAAGATTCGTGAACCTTCACGGTTGTTATTATTAGCCACATTTTGTTCCGAATATAAGGAAAAATTTAATCAAAACCAGCGTTAACTGTCTGGTGTGAAATGACGGTAAGCAGATTCATCGGCCTGTCCGTGCTGCGTGACACCATGAATGGTGCACAAAATCGGGGGTGCCTAGAGAGCACGTATGACCTGGTATTAACACTCAGCAACCAACCATTTTTTTCCGTTTTTTCTATCTAATAAATGAAAGGTGTTAATTTTAAAAACTTCTGCATATATCTAAATTGGCATAGTAATTTTTGTATGTAGAATCAATCAGGCTAGTTCATTCGGCAACTGTTGTTTACAGAGTATGTTTGGTGCATACAAAGAAGAGCATAACATCACGCTCCGAACTAAATAGCATGACTGACTGTATATTTAATAATCACTTATGGTAACCGTGAAACAGTTGAAACCTATATATCTGCAGTTAAAATGGAATTTTTGTGGCTAACTACAGTCCTTCATTGAAATTGACACAAAAATGGTACATGAAACAATACTGCAGTGCCGTCATAATGTAACTTCATTTAGCCAGTGTATGACCGCACATTGCTACAGGATACGCAAATGTCGACAGATGCAAATCCCGGGGTAATTATAGAGGGATGAGGCACCAGGATCGTTTCAGTATCAGCAGGTGCGAATTTTCGGTAAGAGATGAGCGGTCCATAGGCTTTAACAAACGGATTAACAGGTTCTGAGCATCTCCGGTTTCTGCGGAATGAATTACCAGCGCTAGGGCATTGCATTAGGCTCTCAGAAAGCAACGTTCGATAGGGCACCACTCTGTTTCCTGTAGTTTTGACATTATCTCTCACCAAAATTTAAAGGCTGCAGCATTAGTCTAATGGATCTAGTAGCAGAACCTCCCCATTTACGGGAACTGTATCGGCTGGTTTATCGGCTATCAGGACAATTAAAAGCATTGGTGTCTGCCCATTGCATCAAAAAAGTGGACTTTAAGTCAGTGTCACCACTGTGTGTGAGGGATGTACTCGGCAAGTTGGCATTCAAAGAGTGTGCAGTTCCCTGGGAAGAAAATTCGAAGAATGTTATATTCCTGGTAACAGTATATAAGCACTGCCTTTAGTGTGTACGTGACAAATATAATGTAGGAACGTCCTTTCTAGTTTTCGCCGGTAATTTCACGAGTTAATGACACATTTGACATACTGAAAATCTGAAAAGTTCATGTCATAATTTAATTCCCGAGTCACAATATGATCACAGGAAGCGGTACTGCAGCGGTTCAAAAGAAATGATTGATGTATTCTTTATACATTCAGTCACCCGTCCACAAATACTTTACGTCAGTTAATTAATAAACTGTAGTTATGATTAATACTTTACTACTTGTGTCATTGTATATGTGGATGTCTGTACCACTTAAATACACATCGATATAGGTTCTACATTACAGATATCAAGAAGGCAAACGTTCATCTAAATTAATTGTTGACAAGTATGTTTGGTACTTGACTGCATTTATAATAAGTAAATATGTAATCTGTTTTGTTAAGCGGGTATCGAAGATATGACCCGAATCAGATCAATGTGATGTATTAATACTTCGTAACGTCAACAGTTTTGCTTTTTTTTTTAGCTGTAATTAATAAGTTTTTATATCACGAAGCGACAGAATAATCAATTACACACATTTAACAACAAAAAATCTTTTTTTCCTTAGTTGCATCTATATTATGATTATCTTCTTAGGTATGAAGTTCAATTACACAGCTCAATATTAGGTTTTTTTCTAAACTGTATCTTCTTCGCTTCTCTTATTTACAAATAATCTTCATTGAGAAATTTTAGGGGCGGAATGTGAAAATATGAACCAAATAATTAGGATTGAAAATCCTTAGCAAAGAAAGTGAAATGCATATCACATCAAAAAATCACAAATTATATATTTTCATACACCGGACACGTCTCACCCAATTTACTAGCAAGGAGAACTTGTTTCAAAAAAAAAGTTTGCGAATATTGAACAAAGAAATATATGATTGGCAATATGAATTCACCTTTATTTCTATTTTCTATTGATCATCATCACACGAGGAAAGTAATATCTAGTTACATATCTGTCATAAGGTAACATTTAGTATCTACTTAGGAAGATGTCATTGTCCTAAAAATGCAAAATTGTATGATTTGTGTGGTTTTATGAGTGGAAACTGGTATGAATTAATTTAATCTGTATAGCTGACTGGTGTAAGAAATGCACTATTTCAAATATTTTAGAATCGTAAACAGTTTATACAAGGAAATAATAACAAATATACTGGCACTTGCTTTCTGATTCTATGACGTCTCACAGATTCATTAACTTTTTTATCTTCACTGCACCGATGAAAGTAATCCATGTTAACTAATACTTGTGATTTACCGCTTGTCTCTGTGTATTGTAATTGAGCCAGTTCACTAATTTCGGGACGGGTGTATCGAAATCGGTAATCTGGCTAAATCAAGTATTCATATATTTTCTATTTTAAATAAAAGTAACATAAATTCATAGGTTTTGACATATGACAGAGTAATTGAGATGAGATTAAATCGCTGTATTACTGAAAATGAAGCTGGTGTTGCTTAAGGCATCCGACAATGGAGGAAGAAATAGGATTCGGTAGGATAGTTTACCTTTACTAACACTATACTATCGACGATATTTATACAAACAGGCATTATAGTTGTATTCAAGGCGAATATTTTCCTGTTGCAGCAGGTAGTAGATAATTATTATGTCACTATTTCATTTTAAATAAACTGCCGACTGACAACATCCGTATCCCAATTTTTGTTTTTGGTAATTGTGGATGAAATAGGAGTGGTGAACAATTTACTGATATTTCGGAGCCGTTTAACTGTTTCAAGGCGAGAAACAGTATAGTGTTGAAAAAGGTTCTCGATAAAGCAAACAACGTTCCTTAGACTACGACCACAGCTGCTTGTGTTGAATGTTGTTTTCAATCTATATTATGACGTACAGAGACTAAACGTCATATTTTTCTGCCATTGCTGACCTTATTAAAATTTTAAGCTTTAAAGAGAGAATCGTGTTCAGAAGAAAAACTGTTTTAGGTAGTAATAACGGCAGAATGCAGTCACAAAGGATATGAAAAACTACCTTTACCACGTTATCTTTAAAAAGTAAGCATATTGTCAGTGGAATATACCGCTATAGTTTCAGTTAATAAAACAGAAATAAACTCTATATAAGTGCAGCTACATGAGTAAACAGAGTAGGAATTGAAAGCATCCAAACGTAGTATATGGAAAACGAAATACTTTCGTTTTTTCCCGCTTGCGTCAATAAACACGAAATTAATGCAGTCTTCTCGCTTTTGTGTTGAAAGATTTTTACACGTTCTGCACATGGTAATTGGGACCATGATAATAATATTGATTCTGCTCTCAAGATAATAATCAAGAAACATAGCAGCAGGAAAAAAGCGTCATTAAGTATATCGTTTAATCATTATGTATGTACAACAATAATGATGAATTCAACAGAAAATATTCGCTATGATTTATTTAGTACCAAGATCGGTATACAAAATACGTTATTCAAATAGTATGGACAAGAGTGAGGAGAAATGTGACTATGCAGCAGATAAAAAGTTTTTTTTGAGTACTGTATGACCCTTAGGTAATGCAGAAGATATACAGGGTGTTCCGAAGGAACGTGCAAAAGATTAGCAGAACATGGAGAATGTTACATTGAACAACATTAGGTAAGGAACTTGGCGTCGCAGAAGTCCGTTTAGGGAGATATGGAAGTAAATTTGTTTACCGCTTTGTCTCGCATTACTGTTTTGCAGCTTATTTACAACTAATAAGTGTACAAGTTTACACGTACACGTAATTATTTAAATAGACTTTATTTATTGCACGGAAATTAGGATGACAAGCCTCTTTATTGAAAAGGGGGGGTTTTCGGTTACTTGTCCTTGAAGTTTTCCTGTTCTATCGTATTTACGTTGTCCCATGAAAGAATGTGCAATGAATCAACGTGTAGACCCATTAATTACTCAGTGCTATTCACAGAATAACAGTACAATACGATGGAGCCGTTCCAAAACAGTTTCGAAGAACTCAATGACATGGAAATGGTTCTATTCCATTGCCTGCAAGCACAATCATCTTGACTATTTCCTATGGGGATACCTAGAAAATAACTTGTACGAGGGTTAAAAGTAAATTAGTGGCAACTATTTATTCGCAACCGATACAAAAGCGTTACGTGTTTGTATCTGTTATTGTCCTTCAAAGTAGTCACCGGTGTTGTGTAAAACCCCTTGCCAGCAATTTGAAAGACGTAATATACCGTTAACAGAGCGTGTTCTGTTGAAGATGCGATGGGGCGGTCTACTGCCTGTCGAACCTCTGGAATGTCACGGAGTGGTACCTTCATCTTCGAAATCAAATCGAAGTCACAAGGACTTAAGTCCGGGGATTATGGTGGACATGATAGTATTTCCCAGTCCCACAGATTGAACAGAGCAGCAACAGCTTGCACTGTATGTGTCCGTGCATTGTCATGCAAATTGATGGGAGAAGTGTGCAGAAACTGTTGCCGCTTCTTTCGTAAAGCTGGTCGCAGGTGATGCTCCAAAAAAATAACAGTAATACTGTGTAATGAAGGTCTGCTGTGTTACTGTCCCGAAAACATAGTGATACTGTTCCGATAGACAGCTTGGTAAGAAATAACTGCGATTCCCTCTCTTGCTCACAAGCTCCTGATGTGGGACAGGCAAGTCCATTTGCTCGGAGGTAAGACAGGTATGTCAACAACGTGTGCTGTCAGCGACAATAGTAGATCCCATTGCATATTGTCTCCAGAGCACTGTTGTCACTATTTAACTTCCAACCCTCGTATTTAACATGATGCCCGACGTATTTGGCAGATACACATATTGGTGTGGATTAGTCAATTGACTGAGGAAAGAAAATATAAATTCTCAAAATAAAACGCAAATAACGATACAGGCAAATTATACGGAGCTTTTTTGCAAGGTAATAGAAGAAAATTCTTTAGAGTACGATATGTGATGTCTACATAAAGGGCCTCACATGCTCCAAGATAATTTAAAGATTTAGTTTCATTGTATAAATGTGTACATGTTTAGCCACGGTATAAAATATTCAAACTAGTTTGCTGCATATCGTTATTTTCCCTTTGGCATACCAAATACCAAACATTTAAAAAGTTTAGACTGTCGCAACTAGCCATGTTTCGGTAATAAGGATAGTGACTGTGGCTTTTGCTTCCATTATTAAGTAAGTCTAATATGTAAATGTTAATCTTTGTTTCTAAGTCTTTTTGTTCATATTTTATTTACGGCCATACCGTACATTCGATTGTGAAAAACTTTGTCAACTCATTGCTTGTCCTCGCACGAAGGTTATAGGCATACTAAAATTAACTTCGTACGGTGCATGGCGAAGGTGCTTCGGAATTATTTAATTCCTTTCTTACAAAATCACGGATATGAATCAAATTTAGTTCAGAGGTTGCGTATACCATTATTAATCCACGGGCTACCTTTCATAAGTGACCGCATGGTGTGTGGAAGACGATACGTTACAGTGGATTTAATATGTTTGCTATTAGTTCATGCTGAAAGGGATGGACAGATCTGATTGAAGTTTGGATTGGAAATAGCTTATACCCTGAATTAACGTATTAGCTACCTTAAGGAAACCGTCATACGGTGCTACATCTACATCTACATGGGATACTCTGCAAATCATATTTAAGTGCCTGGCAGAGGGTTCATCGAACCACCATTATACTATTTACCTCCCATTCCATTCCCGAATAGCGCGCGGGAAGAAAGAACACCTGAATCCATACGAGCTCTGATTTCTCGTATTTTATTCTGATGATCATTTTTACCTATGTATGTGGAATTCAACAATATATTTTTCGCATTCGGAGGAGAACGTTGGCGATTGGAGTTTCGTAAGGAGCCCACGCCGCAGCGATAAGCGCCGTTGTTGTAATGATTCCCATCCCATATCCTATATCATTTCCGTGGCGCTGTCTCCTCTTTATCGTGAAAATACAAAATGTGCTGCCCTTATTTGGACCTTTCGATGTCCTCCGTTAAATCCACTTGACAAGGATCCCACATTGGGCTGCAATACTCCAAAAATGGAAGGACAAGCGTAGTGTATGCAGTTTCTTTTGAAGTTCTGTTGCATGTTTTAAGGGTTCTGCCAATAAAATGCAGTCTCCGCAGCGAGGAGTGGTACAGAGAGGTGGAGAATGAGATATGGTAGATTGCGACAGGTGAAAGGTGACGAACAGAGGGAGGGGGACAGAAAAATGGGCCGATAGTAGGGAGAGGAAAAATGGAGAGAGAGAGAGAGAGAGAGAGAGAGAGAGAGAGAGAGAGAGGAAAAGGGGACATGGACTAATGGGTTAAATAAATACCCGGGTAACGCCAAGTATTCAGCTAGATCAAAATATGAAACTTCTGAAACTGTAACATTACTTTTGTGTTGGTGCCGACGTACGCATTAATTAAACTCCATGACTAAAATATTAAGGACGTTTTTTTTAAATTTTGACCATAGGAAAATCGCATAAAAATCTGATTAAATACTTTACACAAGGGTGGATGAAATTAATACATCAAGTAATTGAATAGATTGAAATGGCGGAATACAGATTGGGGTTAGAGCAACACACATAAATAACGTTACTGATAAAAGTTACGGAAAGTTGATCACAGCAGCTGAAACTGTTAAGCTGTTAAATGGTTTAGATAAACTTTATGATACTTTCAGCAGTAAAATAATGTTCATACTATTCACCTCGTAAGTCATTGTTGACGGATATTGTACTGAAGTTTGATAAGGCAAATAACAAACAGAAAAATCTATAAGACTTCGCGAAACTGTTAACACGAATTCAACTTCTAAAGAGGGAAGGTAATGATTTAAAGTAACTGATCGGGATTTAATCAGGGCAATACACGAAGGGAAAGTGATGCTGCCCGAACATCAGGTTACGACGGAATATCGAGGAGCTGAAAATCTCAAAGAAAATGAATAATTAAGAAAGGACGGGACATTATTATAAGGAAACAAGGTGGAGACTTTGCTCTTAACAAAAACGGTATATTTTAAAGTAAAACGAAACAGCACTCACACTTACATCACAAAGCAATCTGTGTGCAAGTCCACACTTAACAACCTCAAACAAGAGAGTATCTGCTCGCGGTTTCGTCCTCTCTACAAGCCGGAAAAAACGGAAGACGGGCGGAAAAACCATTTCACAGATAAAATATTACGAGAAGGAGGGAAACACGGCAAACAAGCGTCGCTGATCGATAAAAAATATTACTTTAATTCTGTATCGTTACATGTCGAATCTAGTCATGTTTTGATGATAAATATAGTGACTGCGGCTATTCCTTCAATGACGAAGTGAATATTTTATAAATTACTAACTGAAAACCCGACATTGCTCGGTTATTTATTTATTTATTCCTGCCTTGAGTTAGTACTGTTCCTATTCCTTCTCTTTCTGTCCATCTCCTTTTTACTAAAATGATGTTACGTTTATCGGAGAATATATGTACAACATTATAAGTGAAGTATCCAAACAAAGAAAGATAGTAGTCAAAATGCAAATGACATATTTATGTTGTAAAATTGTACCATATATCAGGTATGTAATCATTCGCATTACGTGGCAGTTTCTTGCTATTCCTATTGTTTATGGCGTTATATCTCCTGAACCATGTGTCGTATGTTCATACCATTACAGAATTGGCACCCTACGGCAAGGAAGATGTGTACCAAATTTGGTTGAAATTGGTGAAGTGGTTTAGGAGGAAATTTGCAACATTGTCGCGTTATGTAGCAGTTTTTCTCACATTTTATGTGTATGACGTCATGAGTTTGGACACGGACACTGCTTTATATGTAAAGATGTTATTAGGGTTACCTCGGTGGTTCATGTCACCAAATTGTATGGTTGTAGAAGCTCAGTTTTGCACTTTCTCAATACTCATTATTAGTCAGTCAATATATATAATAATAAATATATATTCGGGATACCTTAGAAAGTCACCGTGCAAACTGGCGCAAATATGTATGTTTCATGTATAGGTGGGAGAGGAGTATGTGGAAGAGGAGTATGTGGAAGAGGAGACGGAGAGGAAGCGGAAGAGACGGACAAGGGCGAGGAGGAGGGACAGAGAGAGGGGAGATGGTGATGGACTGGTGAATGTAGATGAACAGAGAGAGAGAGGGACGGGGGAGAGCAGAGAGATGGATCGATTCAGGGCAAAGGAAAGGAAAAGATGGAGGAAGAGAGAGAGGGGGGGACATGGACTAACAAAATTATGCGATAAATAAATACCCGGGCAACGCGAGGTATTCAGCTAGTACAAAACATGAAACATTTGAAACTGATAGCTTAGACTGTCGAACCTAGTCATGTTTTAGTAATAAAGATAGTGAATGTGGGTATTGCTTAAACGGCGAAATAAATACTTTATAAATTATTCAAGTCGCGCTCCTCAATGACGAAATGTCTAAGTCGCTAATCGTTAGGTGCGCCTTGTTTAGTACCAAATCGCTTAAACATTGCGCATTTCGGATATTTGACACCCTCCATTGAATTAACGAAAACCAGCCGTTCGGAGATGTCACGTGACTTTCCTGGCGTATTTGATGATTTTCTTATTGTAGGTTACACGTTGTCATTTCAAAGCAATGTCACACTGAGGAATTAACAGAAACACATCGTTCTTCGTACGATAAATGATAATCTAATGTCTACAAATGCCATATTAACATCAGTTAACAACGGCCATCAATAGTATGAGATTATAGAACTTCTGTTTTGATTTATAGCCGTAGCGTATTGGGCAAGGTTCTGGACTGTGACGCAAAAGGTTGGTGGTTCGAAACCCGCCACAACCTTTTTTTTCCTAAAAGGGTTTCAGATTAATTAATTTATTATTATTTAGATTATTACTTTGGTCCAAAATGTTTGCAAAAACTTGTAAAACTTCAAATCTAAAGAGAGCCGTCAATCAAGTCTGCGCGATTTACTTCGTTCCGACCATGGTCCCGGGCCCGAAGGTGACGGATTAGAGGGGTTCTACTGTATGTGCTTTTATTTATTTATTTTTCATCTTTCCGTTTTTCTGAGTTGTGTGGTGGGAGTAGGGTTAGCGGGCTGCCGACAGATTGCTCGGCACACGCTGCGGTTTCCGCCGTCCACTCGAATTCCCTCGCCCCGCTCCGCGTGCTCGGCGCCGCTACCTGTCACCCGTCCAATTCCCCGGTTCCCGGTAGCGGCAGGTCTTCCGCAGCTCGAGGTCTTCCAGTAGGGGCCGCAGCTTTGGGCGCCGGCTGGCAGTTTTCATTACGCTAGGCGCCCTGGCCGCTGGGCGGCGTGGCGACGCCGGCTAGGCTATCACACGCCACGCCACGAGTAATTGCACCGCGACGCGACGCCTTCTTGTCCCGCGGCCGACAGCCGCACAATGGACGCGCCCGCTAATTAGAGCCACGTCACCTCCCCCCCCCTTTCTCCCTCCCCCTATCTCAGCTCCCTCGCCCCCCCCCCTTTTCCCCTGTGCCGTATATAGCCTCTCCGTTACTGCCGTTCCCGAGAGCGGAATAGTTTTCCAGCGAATCCGTGCAAAGAGTTAAATGCGGCAGCCTGATTACTCGCGCACCAATCAGTACGGCGTTTGTTCCCGACTGATGAATCTGACGGCGTCATTTAACACAGAGGGTGATGTCTGGCGTAGGTACCGGGGGTTGAACAGGGATGTTAGCCAGCCGCGGCAGGATGTTACAATGTCTAGGCACAGTGTAAAATATACATTAACGCCACTGCCGCATAGTGTTGTTATAAACTGCAACAGCAGCGCTCCAAGCGGTCGGCGACAGTGTTGACAACAGCGAAGTGGAATTTACAAATACAAAGCTTATTAAAACCTCCAGAAACCACTACATTTTATTCGTGTGTTTAACATAACCACTATTTTGCAACTATTTAAATTACTGAATATGTTCAGTAAAAAAAAAAATGAGACAATTCAATTTATCCCTTGTCTTTAAAGCTAGATTTTTATTTTTATTTTGTATATATCCAAAATGAGGTGTTGCAGGTCGAAATTTTATTTCCTTTTTATACTTCCTAACAATTTTTGTTACGATGTTTCTACGAAACATGCATTTAAAAAAGGTATAATATTTCCAGTGTATACATGCTTTGTTAAAGTGTTATCATGAAACGGAGATTTCATACTAATTATAATAACGAAAGATATAATATTATCGTTGGAGGTTGGTCTAGTGTCAGGTGTTCCGTATTTTCATGGGGAAAAGTGGTAGACTTATCTGAAATTGCCCCGTAAAAGAGTCCACATAATATGAAGTATGCATGCAGATGCGACTTTATTAGTACTATTTTTCGAATATTTCTTTCTGTATTTTGTTGTCCTGTTCTATGTCTTGGAAGTTATTTTTGGTCTTCCTGACACGATTAAAAAAAAAAAAAAAAAAAAAAAAAAAAAAAAAAAAAAAAAAAAACGCGCATAACAATATGGGCGCAAATCATTCAAATTAGTAGCCCTCTCTACACAATTTTGGATGGGTTTTATTACTTGGAAACTAGACGGTGGGTCAGTCATGCCTATCCTTTAATATCAACTGAACAAACCATTTGCATACCGTCCTTCCTCTTCCCTTCCTTGTCAAATGTCCAAATGTTTGTAGAGCTTATGGGACTTAACTGTGGGGTCATCAGTCCCTAAACTTACAAACTACTTATGAACTACCTTATACTAAAGACAGCACAAACATCCATGTCCGAGGGGGAATTTGAACCCCCGACGGGGAACGGACTCGCGCATCGTAGCATAGCTCTCATTTTTCAACACACCCACCATAAACCTATACCTTTCAACGCAATTGAATCTGAACAGGAAAAAAAGGTTATAATGGTCATGGACCTGTATTTCAGTTCATGAATATATTAACTGGTTAATAAAATGATGAAAGCAGTATTTCAGTTCTACTTTCATGAAATTTTTGTGTAGATATCATGGTTTGATGGAAAAAGCCTAAATTGCATATTATATTTCGGATAATATAGCACAAATGTAAGATATATATATTCAGTTGTAAAGAATGATTCTCTATATTAAAAGTATGGTCTAAGAATTATTTCTTAAATTGAATTATCATTGATTTCCAATAAAGTATAAAGTGAAACGTCAGTTTAGTAACTTACGCACATAGTCGATCAAATTCCGCAATGAAGGCTTAGTAGTATTAGCACATCGTCGCCAGAGAGATGAGACAATACATCCTTGTACTCAGAGAACCAGTTATAGTATGGATTTTACCTGCCGAAGTGGTCGCTTTATCGCTGGCAGTAATGTGATGCTGCATCGGTCCCCCTGAATACCACTGATGGCTGCCAAATAACGACCGCACGCAGGCACATTTCTCCTGCCGCTTATTACCGACGCGTCTGCACCTGACTCCCCGATCCTCCATTCTCCTACCCCCTCCTTTCCCCTCCCTCCCTAATAAACCATCACCCCTGCTGGCGTTCCCAGGAGCAGGCGCCTGGAGCGTTCCTGCAAAACCAACCAACGTGTTAAATGCGGCTGCGTAATTACTCTCCTACCAATCAAGTTCACTGTTTGTTCTAGACTGATGAAAATGGCCACCTGATTTAACTCACTGAGGTTGATGTCGGCGTACGTACAGGAGGTGGGAGGAAATATGGATGCTGGAGAGTGATGAGACAGCCTTCCCTGGACATTGAACAATAAAGGCTCACTAATACAGGGTGCGTCAAAATGAATATCAGAACTATGAAAATCGAGAACGTTGCAAAGGCTTGTAGATACCGCAAGTTCAGTGAGGCTCTTTGCGGATGATTTTGCAGTTTATCGAGAAGTCGCAACAATGTAAAAGGCTAGCGAAATGCAAGAGGATCCGCAGTGTACTGACGCGTTGCGCAAGGAGTGGCAATTCAGCTTCAACATCAACAAGTGTGAAGTGATGTACTTACATATAAACATCCTGTATTATACCCAATAATAACAGGAAAAACACTAGAAGCAGTTACTTCCAAACAATATCTGGCAGTAAAAATACGGGACTGTATGAAATGAGACGACCAAATAAAATCAATCGTGAGTAAGGCAAATGCCAAACTCAGATTCATTGGAAGAATCCTGATGAAGTGTAGTCCGTCAACAAAGGAAGTGGGTTACATATCTCTTCCGGTCAACGCTTGAGTATTGTTCATCAGTATGGGATCCATTCCAGGTACGTTTAATATAATCAATGGAGAAGAGCAGCATGCTTCGTTGGGGTCTCATTTAGTAAGGGCGAAAGTATCACAGAGATGACTAGGTAACTCTGGATAACACTGGAAGAAAGACGTTCTCTTCAAGTTCCGACACAGTACCTTTCATGGATAGTCGACTAATATACTGCTTCCTCCTACGTATACGTAGCGAAGCGATCACAAGAATAATATCAGAGGGATTAGCGCCCACACGAAGCCATACAGGAAATCACTTTTCCCGCAAAACTTACGCGACTGGAATAGGAGTACGTGACAATGGTACGAAAAGTACCCTGCACTAGATACTTTGAGGTGGCTTGGGGAGTATGGGTGTAGATGTAGAAAGAAGAAAATATGAGCTACGCTGTAGATGTAGAACTGGTATTACCTTGCATTTGACCGATTTTCGGTCCAGATGCTCATCTGCATATTTGTTAACAACAATTAAATAACAACTGATTATAAGCTTCGGTCAAGAAAGTGAAAAGAATTAAAATTATAAAAATATAACAAAATCTATCCATTTTACAGTAAGACACAAGACCTGTCATTTTCTGAACAAGACAACATACATTATCATCATGAGAATTTAAATAACATTTTTCATTCGCCTCTCTTTAGTGATTCTATTCAAGCCAACAGGTAAAAACATTCCCATTCTAGGAACGTGTAGCCTGCCCGCCCCTTTTCAAGGTGTAACAGCATATACAGGTCAAACCCCCTGCCCGGACCTGAGGAACTGATGGAGAAATTAGGACAGTCTCGCTTCTTTTCTAAGACTGATATAGCAGAGGAATACTTACAGATTCCGCTCGATGAAGAGTCAAAAAAGTTTTTCGTCATTAATACTCACATGGGCCTTTTTTTTCAATTTCAGCGCCTACCCTTTGGCAGTTCATCCGCCCCCGCTATTTTTCAGCGATTTTTGGAACAGCTGACAGTTTCTGTACCGTGATGCTCGAACTATTTAGATGATATTGTGGTCTCAGGACGCACAGTTGAAGAACATTTATCAAACCTGGAGTGCCTTTTCAAAGTGTTGACTGCAGCAGGTCTATGTTGCAATAAAGCGAAGTGTTCGTTTTTTCAAACTGAAATAGAGAACCTAGGCTATGTGATAAATGCCCAAGGAATCCATCCCTTACAGTCACATCTTCGAGCAATCAAAGACTTGCCTCCTCCTAAGAATGTGCACGAATTGCAAGCAGCAAACAAGCTGTATCAGACGTTGCCCACATTCGCGCACCCGTCGTGGGCCACAAGCAAAAACTTTTTGTGACTCTTTTCATAGAAAATAAGACTGAGAAATTTCAGCTTGACACTGGTTCCGCTGTCACATTAATGAATAAAGACACAAAAGTGGCGACGGGGATGGGATACAAAAGAATGGTGATCCGTTAAAGTTATGGTTAAATACTCGTTTTACCTTGCATATAACCGATTTTGGGCCAGATGCTCATCTTCAGATATTTTGTTAACAAGAATTAAATAACAACTGATTATAAGCTTCTGTCACGAAAGTTAAGAGAATTAATATTATAAAAATATAAATCTATCCATTTTACAGGAAGAGACAAAACCTTTTGATTGTTCAAAAATACCCTCTATAAGCAACGAATAATGGAAACAGTTTGAAAAGACAAAGCATAAAATTGATGAAAGAAAACACATATTTAAAAATTGTCTCAAAAGACGTTAAATCTTTTTCATTTCTTTCTTTCACTTTTTTATTTTGATATGTATATATACATTTTATTTTGTACGATTTTGCATGGAGCCTCCTTTGTCAGCCTACAATTAGGGTAGCGCCAAAGTTTCCTCTGACGAGTCCCACTCATCGGCTGCGCGTCCTGTTCCAGGCGTGACCACAAAATGTCTTCAAATATTTCTTAAATGTTATTGTACATCAAATAACCGGGTCGGTTGGGCGTGTGCTCTTACGCACCGCTTTATGTGTTCCCAGTGGTGTTGGGATCAGCGCAACTAGAAAGCAAGAGACCCAGGTTCGAATTCCGGCTGGGTACACTCTTTCAACTTTACCCATTTGCAGTTAATGTCATACATTCCGTGAATATGAATAGATAACTGCATGATCGAAAGTTGCATCTGTTCGTTCGGACATGTCCGAGGCACAAAAGAAGCTAGTTCTCCAGTCGAACATCATTCATTCTTCCCACAATTCATGATCAAAAAACTAGAAACTGCTCTACGGAACTTTGCATTACAAGGTGTTAAACTAAGAGAAACAACACAGGGGTTCCCTAGCACTACTAGCATACTAATCATAAGTTCCGTGACTTCCATTAACATTCGCGAAAAGGAAGAACACCAGAAATAAAAAATTAATTGAAATATATTTCAGGATAAAAATAACTCTGACGGTTAATAAGTATATAATTCACAACAAGACCGATACAAACAGATTTTGACAAGCCACGTGGTGCCACGCAAACGTTCATTTCCTCTTACTAAGAAAAAACCGTAAAACTGTCGGTAACCTCGGCACAAAATTTTACCCAACGATATCGAAACATATAGTGGATTTGCTACTATACTCAACATGAGAAGGAAGCAAATGAAGAATGGCGGAAAACAACTGCAACCATGTGGGCTTCCACTAAGAATCCATTAATTTCTCGGTTTCTCGGGCATCACTCGTATTTTCGTTACTAGTAGCCGCGCTTTAGTTGCTTGCTATAGGGCCCATATTTCATTGCAGGTCGATGGAACTGATGGCCCATGACCGTTTCAGAAAAACTTTATACGTTGGCAAAGGTTAACATCGCATACTGAGAAAAAAGGCAAAAATTGAGAGAGAAATGGAAACATTATTTAGGCACGGTAATTAAGAAAAGTTACTAAAGCACGCTTATGGGGATTATTAGCTACTGTTGAGCCTTGAAAACACAAAATTATAGATAACAGGAAATGGCGGGAACGCATGCCCAGCACGCTCGTTACAATGCATTAAATATGCATTATGATTCTGCCACGAACGTCGTCATTTATTTAGTAATACAAACACACGCACTTGATCATGAATCATTACTCCCTGATATTTATTTGAAACTAAAACTGTAAGGGCTGAAGCTGGTGGCTCAAGTCCCACACGAAAGAAACCTTTACAATTTCAAGATCCACATTAGGCCGACTTTTTGCGTTAAAATTACATTAATTTGCATCCTACACATGATATCGCAATAGAATGACGGTAGTTGCAATATTACCGATCAAATAATTCAAGAAAATTAACTCTATGAGGCACATTTACGATATTCACGCCATAACTAACACACCCACTCAGCCAACTCTGTCTCTAATGGCGGACAACTAGCACCTCTTCCGTTTTAAGTTGCTCGGCGGAGCTCCCCCATTGACTGACAGCATAACGTGACCCACCGCCAACCTGACAATCCTACAGCACTCACGTTCTGCTGGCTAGAAACCTCTGGTACCACAAGAAAATCCCCTCTATTCTCTTAGTAAGTTCCTACTAGGAATTTTAATGCTACTGCTAAACCTACTACAATCTCCGTCATCTCCCCACCTCTGCCACACTCACACATTCACACACACCCGGGAAGGCAAATGGGTGCTGTGGAGCCTGGCTCCTTGTATTTTCTTTAATTACTGCACTTCTGCAATCACTGCTCCGTAATTCAAAACTGCGCTGTAACAAAATAAAGACCTGAACGGCCAACTAAGCTCGTCTAAAACAGAGGATCCGACCAATAAAAATGAATAAAGAATATTGTAAGATAAAGCAATGAAGCGAACTAACAGTACAGCTTCAGTGTGTCTCAAGCCAGGCCGATATCAAAGTGAAGCAAGCAGGCGTCATGAAACTGAGACGTCCTCGTACTTCCTATAGCAAACTGAGCGAGTTTGAAAGGGGTGTAATTATGGCCTTCCGAGAGGCAAGCCGATGCTTTTGGGTATTGCCACTGTGACTTTACGGAAGTACTGTCCGTACAGTCGGGCAATCACTACAGGTATTGTAAGTATTATAAGTAATGGTATTGTGTAGGCAGATAAAGGACTGACAGTTGACCACGGAAAGCGGTTTAAACAGCTGCCAGACAGTGCAGGTAAAGCGAGCATCCGGTCAGGATATGTACAAATCGGCGGAAATCTGGAAAAGACCCATGCTTTGGTCTCAAAACTAATTAATGCTGTTAGCAGAGCGATTGTAAAGGGTTTCTGGAGGACATTTGTCAGTTCAAAACTGCATTACTTCAGAATAAAATAAAATAATCTATAAATATGTTTACCATCTACATTTAAGACATCTACGATGTCGGAATAATTACGCACATCTCATGATTCTAAAAATAATTTCAATATCTCAACAATTAGAAATGAGATATATAAGCCATCACTGGGCACATTTTAGCAATACCCTCCTTGAAAAGCACTTCGGATACGTTCTCCTGCTTTAAATATGAACGGCTTGCTTCAACATCGCTGAGTACACTACTGGCCATAAAAATTACTACACCAAGAGGAAAAGAAGATTATAAACAGGTATTCATTGGGCAAATATATTATGCTAGAACTGACATGTGATTACATTTTCACGCAATTTGGGTGCATAGATCCTGATAAATTAGCACCCATAACAACCATCTGTGGCCATAATAACGGCCTTGATACGCCTGGGCATTAAGTCAAACAGAGTTTGGATGGCGTGTACAGGTATAGATGTCCATACAGCTTCAACTCGATACCACAGTTCATCAAAAGTAGTGACTGGCGTATTGTGACGAGCCAGTTGCTCAGCCACCATTGACCAGACGTGTTCAATTGGTGAGAAATATGGAGAATGTGCTCGCCAGGGCAGCAGTCGAACATTTTCCGTATCCAGAAACGCCAGTACAGGAACCGCAACATGCGGTCGTGCATTATCTTGCAGGGACGAATGAAGGGGTCGTAACACGTCTGAAATGTAACTGCCACTGTTCAAAGTGTTGTCGATGCCAACAAGAGGTGACCGACATGTGTAACCAATGGCACCCCATACCATCACGCCGGTTGTTACGCCGGTATAAAGATGACGAATTCATGCTTCCAATGTGAGTTCACCGCGATGTCGCCAAACACGGATGCGACCATCTTGATGCTGTAAACAGAACCTGATTCATCCGAAAGAAAAAGACGTTTTGCCATTCGTGCACCCAGGTTCGACGTTGCGTATACCATCGCAGGCGCTCCTGTCTGTGACGCAGCGTCAAGGGTAACCGCAGCCATGGTCTCCGGGCTGATAGTCCATGCAGCTACAAACATCGTCGAACTGTTCGTGCAAATGGTTGTTGTCTTGCAAATGTCCCCATCTGTTGACTCAGGGATCTAGACGTGGCTGCACGACACGTATAGTCATGCGGATAAGATGCCTGTCATCTCGACGTTATTTTTGATACGAGGCCGATGGGATCCAGCACGGCGTTTCGTATTGCTCTCCTGAACCCACCGGCTAACAGTAATTGGATTGCTACCAACGCGAGCAGCAGTGTCGCGATACGATAAACCGCAATCGCGATATGTTACAATCCAGCTTTATCAAAGTCGGATGGTACGCATTTCTCCTCCTTACATGAGGCATCAGAACAACGTTTCACCAGACAACGCCGGTCAACGGCTGTTTGTGTATGAGAAATCGGTTGGAAACTTTCCTCATGTCAGCACGTTGTAAGTGTCGCCACTGGCGGCAGCTTTGTGTGAATGCTCTCAAAAGCTAATCATTAGCATATCACAGAATCTTCTTCCTGTCGGTTAAATTTCGCGTCTATTAGCAAGTCATGAGTGTAACTTCGGGCGCACTTCCATTACAACACCTGCAATGCAGGATGAATTTATGAATAAATGTTTGATGTTTGGAGAATTATATATATGGTCACAAATGACAGATTTAATGCATATGGATAATCTGTTAGTGCACAACTTGGTGGCAGCCGAGGTACATGTGCTTCAGCTCGACGTTTTGTTATTTTTGACGAAGTTGTCTATCGGCAGCTAAGTTTTATGTTAGGTTAGTATGTTAGTTTAATTCGAATATTTGTAGTCCCGTCGTTGATATATAGCTCTATATTTTATTTTATGTTTCCTTGGTTTACAGAAACATGTCATTCTGGCATACAGATTTTATTACTGACAACTAGTGCGTGATTTGCAATAATAAGGTCGTGTGAAAAATCTCACACCCGTAGACGAGGTACTGGACGTTCATGCACCAAAAACGTTTGCCACATCGCCATGTTGTAAGGGCAGCAGCGGCAGATCGTACAGATACTACAGCACATATAGACACTGACCCAATAAAATTAATGCAATTGGTAGCTGTTCGCAGTGTCACTGTCAAAAATTTACTGCCACAGCTTTGGCTGCCATAACTACGAAATCGTCAGAAGCCTGAGATTTTAGAGACACAGTCAAACGGATTGATGATGGACACCAAAAATGTTGAAATGTTTGTAAATCTATCGGACATCGGACCAAACTGCGTGGTCATCAGTCCGTAGCTTACAAACTACTTACACTAAAGTAAACTGACCTACGGACAACTCACACACACCTATGCGTCAGGAAGGAATCGAACCTCCGACGGTGAGCAATCGCGCAGTCCGCAGCGAGGCGCCTTAGACCGCTCGGCTACGCAATAATCAGTCGTGCAGTCTCATTGTCGATAGGTTTCGCTGTGTTATGGAGCGGAAACTTTCTGTTGTTGCGACTGGCGGAAAACTACAGTAGCGTCAGTTGTCAACGACGTCAGTAGGCTACGGCACTGTAAGAACTTTTGTACCAGTTTCTGACGAATTTTATGTAAAGTTTCAAAGTAACGGAGGTTTTTTTTTCAAAATTGTGTAGTTTTTGGGGTCATTTCGGACAATTCCGAGAACGTATGAAAGTAAGAAAGGTGTTCAAGATCAGTGTAATGACTCGGGAATTTGAGAAAAAGCAGTTTGAGAAATTCATTGTGGCAAATTAACGTATAGAAAAGCCTTTAATTAATAATATTCCTTATCTCAGGCCTTATCCCTTATCCCTGATTTTAATTGTAAAAAATGTTCAAATGTTTGTAGAGCTTATGGGACTTAACTACGGGGTCATCAGTCCCTAAACTTACAAACTACTTATGAACTAGCTTATACTAAAGACTGCACAAACCCATGCCCGAAGGGGGATTGAAATCCCCGACTGCAGAGGCCGTGCAGACCGTGAAACGAACGCAGCAGACCGCTCGGCCACTACGACCGGCCTTATTTTAATGATGGACGTCCTTAAAAGATGTTAAAAGTGACTAAAACCAAACAGAAAGAATGTGGAATACCTCCGAGGATGCCTTCCACAGACGAGGGCGAAACGTCAGGGGAAAGTTTTATGTATGGACCACGGCATCTCAGCCCCGAAGCTTTAAATTATGACGATACCTGCCGTGAAAGCCTTGATTCTATGATAAAAGAAAAGTCAATTTGAGTTCGAAATCGCCCCGCACACTTTGAAAACCCGGACAAAGATTGAAAATAGACATGTTCCCGAAATCACTTTATTTGTCTGTCTCAGGCAAAAGTAGATGCACATGGACATTCTGTTTCAAGGATATTTTATTGGTAATATACGTCCATGAAGAACAATAAAATCTTACGAATCTCACGAAAGTTATTGTGAAAATAATCTCAAAACTGTCCGAAATAACCCCGTTTGAGGCATAAGCATACGTACGTAGTTGCTGTAACATACAGACGTTACTCTGTGTTGACGTGGAACACTTTGGATGATTAATGTGCGACCGCTGTCAGGAAGTTAATTGAGCTTGGCAGAGGTCGCCACTGGTGCAGCGGCAGAGCCAGCCGGTAGGCCAAGGCCGGCGGGAGTGGTGCTCGCGTGTTCCGGCTGGAGGCGTGTCCCCGCCTCAGGACATTACGGGCGACAGCGCCGCGTGCGTGGGCGGGCAGCGCGAAACTCAAGCCGTGTCTGCGCGCCCAGCCGGAAAACGGCGCACAAAAGACCTGCCGTTGCCGGGCAGGCGATGACGTCATCGCGCCGGCGCTCCCGCTAGACGGCCGGGCACTGCCGGCGTCGTAAGCAACATCAGGGACGGTATAATCACAGTTAGGGTTGCCAGATCTCCGGGCGCCGCCCGGAGTGCCCGGGTTTGGAATGAATTCTCCGGGTGTACGGGCCAATGACTCTCATCTCCGGGCTTGAATGTAACCTTCTGCTTATGTAGCGACGATCTACATCGAACTTAAACTAAGGACGAACACAACATCCATGCCCTACGGGGGGATTCGAGCCTCTGGCGGGAGCAGCCTCGCGCACTGTGGCAAGACGCCTCATAATTACTAGAGACGAGCTGGCTGGGAATGGCCGAGCGCACTGAGGCGTCTTGCCACAGTACGCGAGGCTGCTCCCGCCAGAGGCTCGAATCCCCCCGTAGGGCATGGATGTTGTGTTCGTCCTTAGTTTAAGTTCGATGTAGATCGTCGCTACATAAGCAGAAGGTTATATTCAAGCCCGGAGATGAGAGTCATTGGCCCGTAGACCTGGAGAATTCATTCCAAACCCGGGCACTCCGGGCGGCGCCCGGAGATCTGGCAACCCTAGACAGTATATATGGTAAACAAAGCTTACAATGCGCTCTCCGTGGTGTCACACCGTAAGTTGTTATTGAGGTGTTTCTATTTTTCTGGAATTTTTTGGATTTCCTTGTCGCCCTATAAATGATCGGGTAACAACGAATTACAGTTGGAACATACTCGGGTAAAGATATGAGAAACCGAAGGCCACCCCTAGGAATGTTCCACCGGCGGGTGGGGGGAAGGAGGGGGGATACTTGCTGAGAGGGAGGAGATGATTAGTTTCATTTTTCTTTTAGAATTCATGTGTAATCCTGGTTGGGGGGGGGGAGTTGGTCGCAGTTGGGGGCGGGGGGATAAGTCATTGGCCAAGGGGGAGGGGGGCACGTCTGGTCTCCGGGCCTGCCTCGAGTTCAATCTGGCAACCCTAATCACAGTCTAACGTATACACTCACTGCTGTGTAGTTGTTACCGACTGACAGTCGCAACCAAGCCCCTACTACGCCGTAGCGGAGAAGCGAGGCAACTGTCCCCTGATTGAAGCGGCTGACCGTCGTCATTTGCAGGGAAGAATCCTAGTACTGGGCTTGTGATTTGAAGTGTACGAGACGCTACAGGAGCAAAATGAAGCCCAAAATAAACGTATGTTTGTTTAAAAAAATACTGTGTACTGTAGTCTGTTCAAAAAGTATTCTTAAATGAATGAAGTTTCCCAATTTCCGAAATACGTCTGCATAGAGAGACACGAAGTATAAGGATGTAAGGCTCTTTTCTGAGAAGGTGGAGTGACTTTTCCTCGAGATATTTGCTTAATATGATTCCATGAAACTTGTAAAGCAGCAGAGAGTGCGATTATTTTTTAATTCGCGTAATTTTCTGTCAGGCCCTGTTTACTTTTTGCCGATTCAAAAATGTTCAAATGTTTGTTAAGCTTAAGGGACTTAACTGCGGGGTCATCAGTCCCTAAACTTACAAACTACTTATCAACTAGCTTATCCTAAGGACGGCACAAATATCCATGCCCAAGGGGGGATTCGAGCCCCCCGACCGTAGTGGCCGTGCAGACCGTGACTGAAGCGCCTCAGTCTCCTCGGCCACCACGGCCGGCTTTTGCCAATTAATCTGTACGTTTTGCACACCTATTATTGTAAATCAAACTTTTGTCTACATTCTTTTCCATATTACTTACAACTTTTCTTTCCATTTCCTCGAATTTGGATATGAATAATTGCAGTAACTCATAAAATTTTAAATACGCATTTCATTCGCACATTACTTTTTAACAGAGATAGTACTTCTCAAAGTGATTGAGTATGCAACATTCGATCAAGAAATGACCATTTACGAAAATACAATCACCACCTGTTCAAGTGTCTAATAGCAGTTATTCGGCCTACCTCTGCACCATACTTATATGTGATAAATACCTCTTATACGCCTGGTTATTCATTCAGCTCAAATTATTATTTTTAGTAATTTATGTGTAAATAAAACATAAGTACTTGATATGCACCAGAGTACGGTTCTCAGTTTTAGAGAATCATTTGTAAGAGGAAACCTAAGCAAAAACAAACGCTCATGATTTCTTATTTCTCCATGAAAATACTATACGGTATACAAGTAATGACTGATCTGTGAAATGTAACATTGTTTCCATCTTCGTCTTTGCTTCCGTTCTCACTGTTACAATTAAAAGCAGCACACGAACGAACCACGTTTACGCACGATTGCCCTGAAAATGGCGGCTTCTGTCACATTCAGTCTGGGGACGCGACACTAGCGCCAGCGAGCGGTCTAGTTTTTATTTAGTAAGTCTATGGTCGCAACGGCACTAGCGCTCTTAACGGTGGGCAAGCCGCCGATTCGGTAATGTTTGTTTATAATCGTTTTAATAAGTCATTAACAAAATATTTGCTATAATTTTTGTTTCACAAGCATTAGTTAAATATCAAGAGACATACATAATCGGTTCACACATTTTACACTTCACTCTTCTTCCTTATACGCGCATATTCTTTTCAGAGTTTCTTTCTCTGTTATTACTTTAGATTTAAAAATGCCAATGTTTCATGATTTTGGATGTAAGTGTTTCAGATGTAGCAATAACAGTCAGTAGGGTATCCAGGATCGTGGTCTGCTGGGGGCTGAGGTCAATCCGAACTGACTTGATTTATATAACCAAAAAGGTGACGGTCCCCGTGCAGTCTTGCGCCTTTCTATTTGCCTAAGCATGGTCTGGGTGGCTTCAAGGGGGTTCTGGGAGGGTTTGAGGAGGGTCTGGGGGAGGGGGGCTGCAGCCCGGCTGCCCCCCGCCTCTGGATATGCCACTGATAATAATGGAATTTGTACCCGCATGGTTAGCTGTGTGGTGTAACGCACCGCGTTCCGAGACGGGAAGGCGTTCAAAAATGTTCAAATGTTTGTAGAACTTATGGGACATAACTACGGGGTCATCAGTCCCTAAGCTTACAAACTATTTATGAACTACCTAAGACTAAGGACGGCACAAATATCCATGCCCGAAGGGGGATTCGAACCCCCGACCGTAGTGGCCGTGCAGACCGTGACTGTAGCGCATCAGTCCCCTCGGCCACCGCGGCCGGCGGGGGAGGCGTCATGGCCCCGGTTCGAATCCACCCGGCAGATTAAACAAAGACGTCGAACTTCAGGCCAGCCTGGGTATGGTTTGTAGGCGGTTTTCCACACACCTCTCGGTGAATACCGGGCTGGTTCCCAAGTCCCGCCTCAGTTACACGATTCGCAAACATTTCGTAACACTTCACACTTATAACACTGTACGCTGTGGTGTCGCACAAGTCCAAAGTGCGCGCCGCCATGCACGCACGGCGCGGCGTTCTTACGACGTCAGCCACGAGCGCCCTCTGCTACAACTTCGCTCGTGGCCACCACTGAACGGTACCGTTCACTTGGGACTGAGATAGGAACCAGTTAACACTTCGGAATCAGATAGGCACCAGTGAAGACTTGGTTATCGTATAGGCACTAGGCAGGCCTCTAGCTCAACTATGTATCAGCATTCTGCAGTACTGATCTATGTAAAAGTTAAGTATTGTATAAATTCTGTGAAATATATATCTCGTTCTAATTTACTCTAGTGTTTCTAGTTTCTGCTGTCCCACTGGCTGCTCACCTCCGTACCCGCACAAGCGTGCTACCTTTATTCCTGTGTCGGTGTTCCTACTCGGCCACCGACACCTACGACGGAAAAGAGACACAAAAGTGGCGACGAGGATGGGATACAAAATACGCATCCACCCAGTAAATATTAACACAGTGCCGACGCTGCATGTGCGGGAAAGTGCCAAAGAGATACAGACAGACAATAATTGGTTTCTTCTTTGTTGGGAAACAGTTTGGTTAACTTTGCCGCTTTATAGCTACGTCTGCGACTTTTTTCCTTACGTTTCTTACGTTCCACTCTCACCGATTTTACTGGAATTCAGTGAAGGAACCTTAACGTTCCTGAGTAGAAAGTCTGTAGCTTTCAAAATAATAGTAAATAAACTGTCATGTAATTTATCTTTTCCTACTTTGTCAGGGATGTGAGGAAACCTAAGAAAGACAAATATGGAGCTATTTTTAAGTTAGAACCCCTATTTATGGCACTACATTCCTTCCATAAATCATGAAGTACGTTACATTCTATATAGACGACAGGATTTAAACTCATCCAATATCGCATTCAGAAATATGGCTTGTCGGCCGCTTGGAGCGCTGCTGTCGCAGTGCATAACAAAAGTCAGTGAGAGACTCGTGACTGTATTTGTTAGACGTTGGTATAATTCTTGTGTCAGCATCTGTGCTATGTGTGTTACGAAATAATGGGCGGATTGAACGGAAAGAAATTAAATGAAATAAATTTAAATAGGAGATCCAGTACTTTACATCCTCAAAAACTACCACACCAACAATAAACGCATTTTACGTATCTTTTCTCGTGTGCTCTTTCAAATGAAAATACACCTCTGGCCATTAAAAGATGACCTGCTACAGACGCGAAATTTAACCGACAGGAAGAAGATACTGTGATATGCAAATGATTAGCTTTTCAGAACATTCAAATAAGGTTGGCGCCGGTGCCGACACCTACAACGTACTAACGTGAGAAAAGTTTCCAACCAATTTCTCGTACACAAACAGCAGTTGACCGGCGTTGCCTGGTGAAACGTTGTTGTTATGCCTCATGTAAGGAGGAAAAATGCGTATCATATTGTTACCGACTTTGATAAAGGTTGCATTGTAGCCTATCGCGATTGCGGTTTATCGTATCACGACATTGCTGCTTGCGTTGGTCGCTACACAATGACTGTTAGCAGAATATGGAATCGGTGGATTCAGAAAGGCAATGCGGAACGCCGTGCTCGATCCCAACGATCTCGTATCACTAGCAATCGAGATGACAGACACCTTATCCGCATGGCTGTAACGGACCGTGCAGTCACGTTTCCATCCCTGAGTCAACAGATGGGGACATTTGCAAGGCAACAACCGTCTGCACGAATAGTTCAAATGTTTGTAAAGCTTATGGGACTTAACTAAGGGGTCATCAGTCCCTAAACTTACAAACTACTTATGAACTAACTAATACTAAGGACGGCACAAATATCCATGCTCTTGGGGGGATCCAAACCCCCGACCATAGTGGCCGTGCAGACCGTGACTGGAGCGCCTCAGTCCCCTCGGCCACCGCGGCCGGCCACGAAACAGACGGCGTTTGCAGCAGCATGGACAATCAGCTCAGAGACCATGACTTAACGCTGCAACACAGACATGGGCGTCTGCGATGGTGTACGAAACGACGAACCTTGGTGCTCAAATGGCAAAACGTCATTTTTTTCGGATGAATCTAGGTTCTGTTCACAGCGTCATGATGGTCGCATCTGTGTTTGGCGACATTGCTGTGATCGCACATTGGAAGCGTGTATTCGTCATCGCCATACTGGCGTAACACCTGGCGTGATGGTATGGGGTGCCATTGGTTCGACGTCTCGGTCACCTCTTGTTCGCATCGACGGCACTTTGAACAGTGGCCGTTACATTTCAGATGGGTTACGACCCCTGGCTATACCCTTCATTCGATCCCTGCGAAACCCACCATTTCAGTAGGATAATTCACGACCGTATGTTGCAGGTCCTGTACGGGCCTTTCTGGATACGGACACGTAGTTGTTCTGGGTGCTGATTTCTCAGGGTGTGTGCACCCAAATTACGTGAAAATGCAATCACATGTCAGTTCTAGTAAAATATATTTGTCCAATGAATACCCGTTTATCATCTGCATTTCTTCTTGGTGTAGCAATTTTAATGGCTGAATTTGAGATACAAAGATATTGGCTGTGTAGTTGGCTATCGCTTGAAGAGTGTGAATATCCTTTGAGTTAGCAATCTATGGCCAAGATGGCGATATATTGATTGGTTTCCTGTTATTTCGAATCTTTGATGCTTCGCGTTGGGAGAGTCATGCACCTATTTCTGTAGCAGCATGAACTGTTGCACTTTCAACCCCTGTTAAGTTAGCTAGAAAGAGCCTCAGGTACGCCGCGCCGGTGAATGTACTTTATGGAGCGAGTCCTTAAGTGGCCAGGAGAGGAGCTCTCCAAAGTATTACGTTGCAGTTTCTAAAGGTGTCGCCATCGTAAGGTACATTGTGCAGCAGTTACCACCAGTTTGTGGCAAGCGTTGCTTTCCATTACCTTGGAAGGAGTCTTGTGTTTGCCAATCAACAAGTGTTAGTGATGTTTAGAATTACGAAGCACGTAGCAACTACGATGACTGAAATTTACTATCCTTCCTTATAGTGTGGAAAAATTTAAAGTTCGAACCCTGTTACTGCGGTCGAATTTGTGATCCATGGTATGAAAGTGGAATAATAAAGACATTTGAATGTACTTGTAAATGAGAGCAGAAGAACGCATAGTCTTTCGTTTGATTCCGAGTTGTATCTACGTTTAACGCAAATATGTACATATTATAAAAACCGTCGCATCAATCTCGATAAAAATCGAACCGAATTCAATTTTTCTCTCCCTGAGGTGAGGTACGTTGAATCAACTTTGGTGTTTGTAGTCATTTTCTTAGTGACCACTATTTCTTCTTTCATTCTGAACTTGATTTGCTCTCGTCTTCCAAGGTTACAAGTCTACTGTGGATTTGGCTTGGAATATTATATTCCCGTCTTATTAATTGACGCCGGCCGCGGTGGCCGAGGAGACTGAGGCGCTCCAGTCACGGTATGCACCGCCACTACGGTCGGGGGTTCGAATGCCCCCTCGGGCATGGATATTTGTGCCGTCCTTAGTCTTAGTTAGTTCATAAGTAATTTGTAAGTTTAGGGACTGATGACTCCGTAGTTAAGTCCCATAGACTATACAAACAAACATTAAACATTATTAATTGACTAGTGAATTTTGTCTGACTTTTTAATCTATTTCATTTAAAGAACTTTTTTTCTTCTTGTTTTGTGGTTCCGGAATAAATATCAGACAAAAATATTGATATTTAATGAACACAGTCTTGTTTGTAACAATTTATTTTTATCAACGCGTTTCTCCTTCTTGAGGCATCATCAGAATCTAAAAATAATTATACAGTCGCCGTTAAAAAGGTTTCGTGCCAAACCATGATAGCGACAGTATTTTTAAATAGTACTGGGTGCGGAACACCCGTCAAAAACCTGAAGTAAGGTTGCATTTAAGGGCACGACATCACAGAAATAGGGGCACATTGACAAATCTGGACATATGCGAAAATTTATGAACACTTTGTCGCCGCCGCTGCACACCTGCACTTCAACCTGCCTACTAGTAAATATGTATACTTTAGTTTTATGTATATGCAGATTTTTACTCTTTTAAAAAGACAGGGTCTTTGTGATCATTTCGGCATTTTGGCTAACAACGTCATGGCTCGTTTGAGGTCGTTAGCGCTACGCATGCGGAATGTTTGATACTTCCTTGTGTATGTGACGTACTTTATGAGGTTTTTGGTTATACCTTTCTTCAAAATGTTCAAATGTTTGTAAAGCTTATGGGACTTACTGCGGGGGTCACAGTCCCTAAACTTACAAACTACTTATTATCTAGGTTATACATCCATGCCCGCCTTTCTTGAGTTTTTCCATATTGGCAGCTCCAGTTGTCTGTCGACTGCGGATATTTGGTGGCACAAACTGTTTAGTAAACAATGGTAAAGTTATTTTATTGCATTCATGAGCCACAGTCACGCAATATTTGGTAAATTATTTAATCGCCACTTGACAGTATTGTTTCATTTTATTTCGTCACAATTCGGATTTCGGTTATACAGCCATTTTCAAGTGTACAATTATTTCTGTTGATTGGTACATGTAGGAAACCAAATCGTCATTGTTACCTACATGTACCAATCCACAGACGAAATTGTACACTTGAAAATGGCTATAAAAGCGAAATCCGGATTGTGGCGAAACAAAATAAAATATTACAGTCAAATGGCGGTAAAATTATTTAACAAATGACAAAGTTGGACATTTCTGAGGAAACCCCCAAGCTTGCCGCATTCCGGTAGCGAATTTGCCACACGTGTTGTATTGTCACGATACAGGGTAGACAGTTTTACGGAAATGTTACAGGACCTTGGAAGGGAATCATTACAATAATGGCGCTTATCGCTGAGGCGTGGGCTACTTACGAAACTCCTATCGTCAGCAATCTCCTCCGAATGCGAAAACATATTGTTGACTCCCACTTACATAGGTAGAAAAGATCATCAGCATAAAATACAACAAATCAGAGCTCGAACGGAGAGATGCAGGTGTTCTTTCTTCCTGCCTGCTATTCGAGAATAGAATGGGAGATAAATAGTATAAAAGTGGTTCGATGAACCCTCTGCCAGGCACTTAAATGTGATTTGCAGAGAGTGTTCTATGTAGTAGATGTAGATGTACAATTATGTCTATTGATTGGTACATGTCGGAAACCAAATCGTCATCATTACTCTCAAGAATGATGTTTCGGTTTACTACATGTACCAATCAATAGACACAATTGTACACTTGAAAATGGCTGTATACCCGAAATCCGGATTGTGCCGAAACATAATAAAATAGTACAGTCAAATGGCGGTTAAATCATTTGACAAATGACAAAGTTGGACTTTTCAGAGGAAACCCCCTGGCTGCCGCATCCTGGTAGCGAGACTGGCACGTGTGTTGGACGCTCCGACAACCACTTGCGGCCCGCGGCGCGCGACCCGGTCGTCTGTGGGCCGCGGCCTTCCTGATCGATGGCTCGCGTAATCGATTTTCTGCCCAGCCGGTACATTAGGCGCGACAAAGTGCGCCACCGGCCACCTTCCGCTGCCGCCGGTTATTGCCGCAGGAGAGCCGGCCGCCGCTTAACCGAACCCACGTTACATACCTGTTCCCCGGCAACGGATACAGTTCCTGGTCAGTGCCCACGGATGTGGGTAGGGTGCTGTCCATACGTACACTACGGCGGAATAATGATACGCTCAGAACTCGATGGCGGTTCTAACGTGTACACTAGGCATAAATACGCGATGTATTAAATTGATATTTGTAATCGAAACGCTTTGAACGGAAATTAGCAGCTGTAGCCGGAGGCATACACTATGTAATAGGGCTGCCAGATTGAACTCGAGGCAGGCCCGGAGCGGAGACCAGACGTGCCCCCCTCCCCCTCGGCCAATGACTTACCCCCCACCCTAACCCAACTGCGACCAACTACCCCCCCCCCCCACCCAGGATTGTAATCTTCTGCAGAAAATTGTTTCGGCAAGAAATTAAGAAGCGACTGATTTTTCTTTTGTGTGGTAATATTCGCTTTGTGCCTTTCTGATTGTAAATGTTTATTCATAGCTTTCACTCCGTCGTACGTAACAGTAAATGAGATATTGCATGTTCTGCACTTACACATACACTCATCAGTATCGACTTTTTGTAGCAACTCTTTATAATTTTCCTCCTGCAACCATTCTTCACGGAACGAACTTAGATATCGTCTCTTCATTTCACTGTTATTACTCACTAATCTGAGTAAATGTAAGCTTGTCTGTTTACACACGATTCGAGTATTCCAAAAATTGCCGGTAAACTGATAAACAATGAACGAACGAACACAAATAATAGACGTCGCGAGCTGACACGTTGCCGCAACAGTGTTTGCTTACTAATGCGCTAGCCGATTACTACCGACGCAAAAATGAAAAGTTTTCAGAGGAAGAATAGAAAAGTAGCGTTTTGTTGCAATAAGAAATTGACATTTGTATAAAGTTATTCATAATTACTAGAGAGGAGCTGGCCGGAAATTGCCGAGCGCACTGAGGCGTCTTGCCACGGTGAGCGAGGCTTCTCCCGAATCCCCCCTAGGGCATGGATGTTGTGTTCGTCCTTAGTTTAAGTTACGTTAAGTTCGATGTAGATCGTCGCTACATGAGCATAGTACTTAAAAAGCGTCGTAAAAAAAAGTTAAGATGAAGGTTACATTCAAGCCTGGAGATGAGATTCATTGACCCGTAGACCCAGAGAATTCATTCCAAACCCGGGCACACCAGGCGGCGCCCGGAGATCTGGCGACCCTACTATGTAATCAAAAGTCTCCGGTCACCTGGCTGAAAATGAATTATAAGTTCGTGGCGCCCTCCATCGGTAATAATGGAATTCAGTATGGTGTTGGGCCATCCTTAGCCTTAGCTTCCACTCTCGCAGCATACGTTCAGTCAGGAGGTGGAAGTTGGGGAATAGCAGCCCACTGAGGAGGGGTATTGATGTATGTAGTTGAGGCCTGGCACGAAGTTGTGTAGCGGGACGGAATTCGAACGTGAAACGTGTCTACAGAAAATGTTTATGTCTGAATTTGTAAGAAAAGGTCAAATATTGTGCCTCCTGTTTTGTGTCGAGTAACTTGCAAGAAAATGTATAATATTGTTTGTACTGTGTATATCGATACGTGTACTTAAGCCTGTGAAGTTTCATCTTTGGCAAAGATTATGTATCGCATAGCATTGTAGCTCGCGCAGAGAGTCGGACTTGTGGTTTATCTCCCTTAGAGAGAGGTTGAGTTGTGTGTATGGCTCCGATGTAGAGCAGAGGCTGCTGTGCCAGCAAGTTGATTTGATTGTATTTGGAATATATATATTGTATTTTTATTACTATAAAAACATTGTACAACCGCTAGAATGAAGGTAATTGCATTTCCTGTCATTGTGAAAAGGTTGTATTATGTAGGTAATGTAATGGTGATTATTAATAATAAGTAACAAAGTTGACTTTTCCTTCCTGTTTTATTTACGTAGAAGATTAACCTACTTCCTTTATTTGATAATTAGTTATTTGTGGATTTAAAGAACGGTATTGAGTTTGGTAATCTTGTTGAACAGATTTCGTTATTGGTGCCGTAGTAAATGATTGTTATGCAACACTGCAGCTAATTGATCGTGATACTGAATTTTAATAGTCAGGTACTGATCTGCATAAAATTCTCGCAGTCAAACATTAAGAAAGTGGTTTGTGTTTTTAATATCTTTCTCGCAATCAAATTTTTGTAAGTATAGTCAGTGTGTGTCTCATACAGGTTATTTGTCACAGTTGTTTTGTTAAAAGATCCGTTGCGCACATAATCAGTTTAATTAACTGTTTCTTATTTAACAGTATATACTTCAATATCAGGGCCATAATTAAACCAAATTACTGTGTTAATGAACAATTTGTTGTCTGATTTAACGATAGATTCAAAATCAAGCTACACGTACACAGTTTTTAAACGTTACCTACAGCCTCATTCTGTTCAGTATTGCAGAAATACGATTCAATAATTGTTATTTTATTGATGCTTATCAAAGGGTTTTTATTAATTTAAATTCAAATTTATAGATGATTAATGTATTATGTGATTAATATATTACATTTCATTTCGATTTGCTGACTCAACGAGTCGCCCCGCTACGATACGCCATCGGAACACAAATTAATCGCTGGTCTGTATCCAGAAATAACCGACGGCATGCGTCGCTGCCGTGGCGACTGTTCGTTCGAGCAGGCAGCGACTTTAACCGAAGAATAAATATAAGAGTTTCGGTAACAATGTCAATATGTAGTTCTGTCATTCGTTGAAGTAACCGAGCGAGGTGGCGCAGTGGTAACACACTGCACTCGGATTCGAAAGCATGGTGGTTCAAATCCACCTCCGGCAATCCAGATTTAGGCTTTGCGTGATTTCCCTAAATCACTCCACGCAAATGCCGGGATGGTTCCTTTGAAAGGGCACGACCGATTTCCTTCCACGTCCTTACCCAAACACTCCGAGCGTAAGCTCAGTCTCTAATAACCACGCTGTCGACGGGACGTTAAACTCCAAGCTTTCTTATATTTCCTCTTTAAAGTAAGATGAATGTTATTACATTGTACATGACGGAACTTTAACCAAAATCCACAAGATCGACAAATGAGGGTACTGAGTTGAACTGGATTTTCTTCTCGATGTGTTACGAAATATGATTTAATATATACTTCAAGAGAAAAAAAGGAAAGGGCGACCAAAAAATTTGACAGTTATGAGAATTTGATATGTATTGGCTGCTGTTTACGTGTGTTGGTCAAAAGTTACAGTCTGATGGACACGGTCAAACCTGTAATAACTCGTAGTCTGCAAGTAACATCTTGTCAAATGTTCAACACGTCAGACACCAGGTACCGATACAGTTCGCGTTCAAAAACATCGCAAGAGTGTTCTCTAGGATTCAGTTCAGGACACTGTGCAGAACAGTGCATTACAAGACTTCTGCTGACGTCTAACCACTCTGCCACAGGTCAAACATTACGAAAAGGTGCTCGATCATATTGATAGATGCAGTCACCATCCCCGAATTCCTCTTCAACAATGGAAAGGAAGAAGGTGCTTAAAACATCAATGTAGGCTCATGCTGTGATATTGTCAAGCAAAACAACTATTTGTGCAAGCCACTTCCATGATAAAAACGACCACACCATACCACCAGCGCCTCCGAATTTTACTGTTGGCACTACACACGCTGGCAGCACCATGCTATCCGATTGCCACATTGTGTACGATGATTCGTCACTCCATACAACGTTGTACCAATATTCATTCGTCCAATGTTTACTGTCCTTACACCAAGCGAGGCGTCTTTTGGAATTGACCTGCGTATTGTATGGCTTGTGAGATGCCGATCGACCATGAAGTTTTCTGATTTCCCGCCTGCCATAGTACTTGTAGCGGACCTTTATGTAGTTTCGAATTTGTGTGCGATGATGTGGATAGATGCCAGTCTATTACACTGTACGAGCTTCTTCAACTATCACTGGTCTCAATCAACAGAGGAGATCAATCTGTACGCTTTCGTGCTGTACGGTCCCTTCAAGATTCCACGTCACTATCACATCAGAGACAGTGTACCTATGGATGTTTACGAGTGTGGAAATCTCGCGTACAGATTTTTGACACAAGTGACACCCGGTCACGTGACCACGTTCGAAGTCTGTGAGTTCGGCGGAGCATTCTGCTCTCTCCCAATGTACAGTACTGGCCATTAAAATTGCAACATCAAGAACAAATGCAGTCGATAAACGGGTATTCACGGGACAAAATATAGTAGAACTGAAATGTGATTACATTTTCACGTAATTTGGGTACATAGATCATGAGAAATCAGAACCCAGAACCACCACCTCTGGCCTTAATAAAGGCCTTGATACGCCTGTGGATTGAGTCAAAAACAACTTGGATGGCATGTACAGGTACATATGCCCATGCAGCTTCAACACGATACAAAAATTCAACAACAGTAGTTACAGGCGTATTGTGACGAGCCAGTTGCTCGGCCACGATTGACCAGACGTTTTCAATTGGTGAGAGATCTGGAGAATGTGCTGACCAGAGCAGCAGTCGAACATTATTCGTATCCAGAAAAGCCCGTACAGGGCCTGAAAAATGCAGTCGTGCATTATTCTGCTGAAATGTAGGGTTTCGCTGGGATCGAATTGTGGAGCCATGGGTCGTAACACATCTAAAATATAACGGTCACTGTTCAAAGTGCCGTCGATGCGAACAAGAGGTGACCGAGACGTGTAACCAATGGCACTCCATACCATAACGCCAGATGATACGTCAGTATGGCGATGACGAATACTCGCTTCCAATGTGCGATCACCGCGATGTCGCCAAACACGGATACGACCATCATGATGCTGTAAACGGAACCTGGATTCATCCGAAAAAATGACGTTTTGCCATTCGTGCACCCAAGTTCGTCGTTGCGTACACCATCGCAGACGCTTCTGTGATGCATCGTCAAGGGTAACCTTAGCCATGGTCTCAGAGCTGATAATCCTTCCTTGTTACTGCAAGCGTCGTCGAACTGTTCGTGCAACTGGTTGTTGTCTGGCAAACGTCCCCATTTTTTGACTCAGGGATCGAGACGTGGCTGCACGATCCGTTATAGCCATGCGGATAAGTTGCCTGTCATCTGGACTGCTAGTAATACGAGGCCGTTAGGATCCAGCACAGCGTTCCTTATTGTCCTCCTGAACCCACCGATTCCATATTTTGCTAACAGTCATTGGATCGCAACCAACGCAAGCAGTGTCGCGATACGATAAACGGCGATGGTACGCATTTCTCCTCCTTACGCGACAACAACGTTTGACCAGGCAACGCCGGTCAACTTCTGTTTGTGTATGAGAAATCGGTTAGGAACTTCCCTCATGTCAGAACGTTGTAGGTGTCGCCACCGGCGCCAACCCTGTATGAATGCTCTGAAAAGCTAATATTTGCAGCATCGTCTTACTGTAAGTTGAATTTCGCGTCTGTAGCACGTCATCTTTGTGATGTAGCAATTTTAATGGCCATGAGTGTATAGTTACTACTGTAATTATTATCCTCTAATATTCTGACTATGTGTCGACAGTGACTGTATCTAAACAATTAAAACGTTGCTTGAAATTTCCGCCAATAGTCAGAATTATGATTTAAGTGCTAAAAAGTATTTAATAGCGACGTGTTTCGATGCTGCCCATCATCATCAAGCTATAGCCATAAAAATATGTTACTAGACGTGAACATTAATCTATATTATCTATTTTGACAACATGTTGATGTAGGTGGCAATGAACTTGTGGTAACAGGAAATGACGTATGTAAGGTTATGTGTCTTCCAGAGGTCATCTGTCTGTTTCTATCTTCATCTGTATTGACAAAATGTTGATTTTTGTAGCAATGAACCTGTGGAAACCTGTTTGCACAGATTCATTACCACAAACATCAACATGTTGTCAATATAGATTAATGTACATCTTTAGTAACATATTTTATATGCCTATAGCCTGTTAATGATGGACAGCATCAAAACATGTGGCTATTAGAATCAAACTTTCACTCTGCGGCGGAGTGTGCGCTGATATGAAACTTCCTAGCAGATTACAATTGTATGCCGGAAACGTGACCAAAACCTGGGACCTTTGCGTTTCGCGGGCACGCGCTCTACCACTGAGCTATCCCCACAATTTCAACTCTGCCAGTACCTCACTTCCTACTTCCAAACTTCACAGATGTTCTCCTGTGAAACTTGCAAAACTAGCACTCCTGGAAAAAAGGTTATGGTGAAGACAAGCGAACGACATTAAAACCACGATCAGCGCATGAACTATCCTCCATGTGACAGCTACCTTCATCGGATCGTAATCGACGTCGTCTCCACAGGTCTAGCGTAAGGTGGAACAAATTCGATATAGGTACAATTCCGATCAACATAAGGTTTCACTCCGTTTGTGAGTCTCGTATTGCCTTGGTGTGGCGTTGTCCTATAGGAGTTTTCAAAAGTTCAAAAATCAAATGTTCAAATGTTTGTCAAGCTTATGGGACTTAACTGCGGGGTCATCAGTCCCTAAACTTACAAACTATTTACGAACTACCTTATACCAAAGACGGCACAAAGATCCATGCCCGAGAGGGGTTTCGAACCCCCGACAAGGGAACGGCATCACGCATTGCAGCATAGCGCCTCAATGCGATCGGCTGCTCCGCCGCTGCTTTCTACTGTTCCTCCTGTCTCTTCGATGAATACACTAGATTGTGCTACGGAAATACAAATTTTTTCCCATAAAGAGGTAAGTGAAGGTACTTAGTCAAACGTTATCTTATAAATTTTCTAGTTAAGGGTGACTGGATTCGCTGCCAGAAAATGCAATGATTGGTACTACGAAGTTTGCTTTAGTGTCCGAGAGAAAATGTGCTTTTTATGTGGAAAATGGCAGTGATCAAAACTGCACCAGGAAGTGATCACAATTGTACCTAGTGTAGTACATCTTTAACCTTTTTCGTTTTTATACCAATATTTGTAATTGGTCTAATATTTGTGTTACATATTCAGTAAGCATCGAAGAACAAGTTCCATCGTTAAAATTAATTCTTTTCTTTGTATATTTCCAATTACAATAACAGTTAATTTTTCCATGGTAGGACGGTGATCTCTTTACTTTGAAGTATTAAAATTCGAAGATCGCAAATACTAATTTATTTTTTCTGACGACCAGTTACGATAGACGTAGGTTATCATCATCTGGTCACTTGTGTCCCATGTTTTCCTTTCGTGAAGGCCCATGACATTAAAATGGTACGTCAATCATAAAACATTTGACTTTATGTGTGACGTACCGTTTGTCAAAGTTAAATGTATTATGGTGTATCGAAACCTGTCGTCAGAAAAAATATATATATTTGCGATCTTGGCATTTTAATACTTCACGATAACATTTGTCCGAAACGATCGCAATTGTACCACCTTACCCTACTCTTTTTCCGCAAGTTTAGATCAACCAGTCAATCATTTGATACGCCAGAAGAATACTGCAAGCAGTTGACTAACAGGAAATTTGTTGACACAAAGTTTAAAACGATCGTGTTACACAAATCCCTTAGCCGATACAGAGCGAGCTTTGAAATGCAGTAGCGTTTAGTTAATCACGTGTAAACAACTTTCACTGGACTCAGTGCAGCTCTTCACCATTGGAAACCACTTGTTCCGTGCTAATTCAGTTTGATCGGCTGTTCTCGGCTTCACTCGCGTTGCGACATTGAGCGGAGCTAATTACGAGCACCAAAGAGGGACACCGCAGGCTGTTGTGCGGCCGAGGGATACGTGTAACGCGGAATCAGTTTGTCATGATGCACGCTCGCCAGGGTCCGCGGTCTGCGGTGGGCGAACCGGCGGCCGCGGCCAGAGCAGAATATAGGGGCGCGCGGTCGATGGCTCGCCGGCAGTGAGAGTGAGCAGGTAGCCTGTGTTTACACCACACTCGCAGACGTGCCGCACCAGCTGCCGTCCTCTCCGACGGCATTCGTTGAAACTCTGGTGATGGCGGTGAAAGTCGAAAATCGGCAAACTGAATATGCAACAACCTCATTTATCCGGACCAGTTGGAACCGGATGGAATTCGGATTATCGAAAATCCGGATAATCCAGAAACCGTACTCGACATAGGAAAACTGTGATATGTACTGTAACTTACGTCTTTTTATTCGTAGAACCGTTTTCGACTGGTACCGCGGATCTCCTCTCAGATGTATCGTATAATAAGGCCTAATCTCTATCCATATCAAAGCGAAAGGACACTCATTCACACACTGACTCACTCACACACTGACTAAACACGAAATAACGAAAACTACATAAACTATGAATCTGAAATTTGGCAGGAATGTAGTTTATAGGTAGAAGACGTCACCTAAGAAAAAGTTTTGCGATAGGGCTAAACAGTTCAGGAGATATGACGTCATAAATAATGGAAATTTCCCCGTCTTGCGGCACGTAATAGTGTGAATTTATCAGTCCACTAAAACAGCACTTAGCGACTTACATCTACATCTGCAAATCACATTTAAGTGCCTGGCAGAGGGTTCATCGAACCACCTTCATACTATTTATCTCCCATTCAATTCACGAATAGTGCACGGGAAGAAAGAACACCTGAATCTCTACGTTTTAGCTCTGATTTCTCGTATTTTATTCTGATGATCATTTCTACCTATGTAAGTGGGAGTCAACAATATATTTTCGCATTCGCAGGAGAATGTTGGCGATTGGAGTTTCGTAAGTAGCCCACGCCGCAGCGATAAGCGCCGTTGTAGTAGTGATTCCCATCCCACATACTGTATTATTTCCGTAACGCTGTCTCCCCTGTATCGTGACAGTACAAAACGAGCTGCCCTTCTTTGGTCTCTTTCGAGACCTCCGTCAAACACACCTGATAAGGATCCCACACTGAGCAGCAATACTCCAAAGAAGGACGGACAAGCGTAGTGTATGCAGTTTCTTTAGTAGTTCTGTTGCCCCTTTGAAGAGGTCTACCAATGAAATTTATAACCAACTTTAAACATAATTTCAAACCTTTAGGAAAGTTTTACTCGGTGAGTACCCCAGCAAAATGATGAAAGGAAAAAAGTTTGTCGTTTACTACTTTTACGGCGTTCAAACCGAAAAATTATCGCATTTGCTTTGACGTTACAATTTATTACTCGTATACTATTAATTGAATTTGCGAAAAATGTTACAGACAGCACACTCATATACCGCTGAACGTAAGTTCGAAATTTTATCATAGTGCGACACTCAGTTCACGAGGTATGAAGTCATAAACAATGCCATGCCAGAAATATTGCTGCATCACGCGACAATACTGCACGTTTCCTCCTAAACCTCTCGACCGATTTCAGCCAAATTTAATACACATATTCCTTACCGTGAGATAACAGTTTCTGCAGGGCTAAGAATCACATGTGACTCATTGTTCAGGAGATAAGACGTATCGCAAAAACCTGCTACATAATGCGACGAGACTTTATTCATACACTGTATGACAATGAGGGTAACTAGCGATTTGCAACCAACTTTAAGCATAATTTCAAACCTTTATTATTAGTTTTTCACTGCAAACCACAGTAAAATGATGAAAGGAAAAACGTCTCTCGGTTACTAATCTTTCCCCCTGTTCATGGACTAAAACTGCGGCATTCGGTATAACGTTACAATTTGTAATTTCTACACTACAAACTGTAGCCGCAGGAAATTTTACAGACAGTAGACACTCATATAACTGAATGAACCTTTGATATTGTACCACAGTATGACACGTGGTTCATGTGACATGAGCAATAAACAGTAACGCACCAAGTTTTAATGTTCTATACTACTAATTGTATTCGCAACAGATTTTACAGACATATAGCACTTCCACAAATGAATATATACCTGAAAAATTGTACAACTCATAAATCAATAAATACGAGATGGTACGGATCTTATATATCATTTGTATTTTAATTACTATCTTTCTTTGTTTGGATATTGCACTTATAAATATTTTCCCATAAATATAACATGCTTTTATATGAGTAAAGAGATTCACAGAGAGATAGAGAAGGGACAGGAGAAGTACTAACTCAAGGCTGGAATAACTAAATAAATATCCGGGCAACGCCAGGTTTTCAGCTAGTATCAGATATTTGTAGAAAATAGCGAAGTACTTTTGACAACCAAGATTGTAGATGTCATCGCTGCTTGTTTACTCGCAACAATTTAAGCTGTACTCTCAGGTTCCTGCCTAACCACATCTAGTAACATCAAACATCAATGGCAGAAGATGCAACAGTTCTACAAAAGAAACTGCCAACACTACACTAGTACGACCTATTTTGGAGTATTGCCGCACATTGTGGGATCCACACCAGGTGGGACGGAGGGACGATTTAGAGAAAGTTCAGAGAAGGGCAGCTCGTTTTGTACTATCGCGATATAGGGGATAACGCTCTAAATAAGAAATCACTATGGTGTAAAAATTGGCAACTTACTCTATAATGAGAAGTGTGAAGTCGTCCACATGAGTACGAAAAGAAATTCGTTGAACTTTGTTTACAAGATAAATCAATCAAAAGTGAAGGCCGTAAACGCCACTAATTAGTTACGAATTACTATTACTTCAGACTTAAATTGGAAAGAACACACAGATAATGTCGTGGGAAAGGCGAACGAGACACTGCGTTTTATTGGCAGAGCCCTGAAATCATGCAACGAAACTAATAAAGGGACTGCATACACTACGCTTGTTCGTCCTTTCCTGGAGTATTGCTGCCCGGTGTGGGATTCTTATGAGGTGGGTTTGAAGGAGTACATCGAAAGAGTCCATAGAAGGGCAGCTCGTTTCGATTTGTCACGGTACAAGGGAGACATTGTTACGGAAATGATACACGATCTGGAATAGCAATCATTACAATAACGGCGCTTATCGCTGCGGCGAGGGCTACTTACGAAACTCCAATAGCGAACATTTTCCTCCGAATGCAAAAATATATTGTTGACTCCCACTTACATAGGTAGAAAACATGATCAGAATAAAATACGAGAAATCCGAGCTAGAACGGAGAGATTCAGGTGTTCTCTCTTCCCGCGCGCTATTCGTGAATGGAATGGGAGACAAATACGTAGTATGAAGGTGATTCAATGAACTCTATGTCAGGCAGTTAAATGTGATTTGCCTAGTATCCCATGTAGATGTAGATGTTATTCGTAGTAGAACAGGCGACAATATAAATTTTTCCGTCGGTCATCGTCCTGTAACGGTCATTACTGTCATTCTGCAAAGAGATATCTACGTCACCATCATCTGCACCTGAACAAGCAGGAATTTTTGCTCACATTTCAAAGAATTCAGAGTTGTTGACAGCTTTTCTGACTTTAGCGCGGAAATAAAAAATAACAGGCTATAATGTTTTCCAAGACTTTCTTTCGCTTCGAAGCTATTTCAGTAACTAAAAGCATGTGTTTTCGATCTCTTTGTTTCCTGTGGTGCCAACGTAACAACGGTAGATACATTGCACCAAATACAGTAATAACTCTACCGAGAACATTTACGCGAAGAGAAAAGAAAAATAAGTATCCGAATAAACCGGAAATCCTGATAAATGGTGGCCGGATAAACGATTTTCGTTTGTAATTTATCGATGTATATCAATAAGAGCAGTTCTTAATACAGCAAGTAATTTAAAATTATGAAGGTACCAAACTCCTCCGCTGTGCTACCTGCATTTAGGCCCTGAACATTCTTTTAAAACACAATGTTAATATCGAAACTCAACACCTGCGCACAGGCAGTATTTGAAAAGATATGTTGCTACTTTTGCGGCCCAGAAAACTGAGAGACATCGCGATAACAAGCACCCCAACGTTCGAGACGAAGGTAAAAGCCGATAGAACTCTTTTCACAAGCAACTCACTCGATTATTTGACGAAAGAACGTTTATGCGTCCGATCGTATTACAAAATATGCCACTAAGGGGGGAGGGGGGGGATACCCTCTGTTTGCCGCTCTCTGTCCATCTCCTCCTCCTCCTTATCCTCCACAGTTTCTTCCTCCTCCTATCTCTAAACATCCTCCTCATTTCCTTGATATAAACGATGCTATGTCTAATTCATTGAACACTTTCCTTTATGATGTTATAAGCCCCACTTCCTTCTAATATATACCATGGTATTTGTAGTTCACATTGAAGGATCCTTTATTATGTGTTTATTCGACTTTTACATCCATATCCTCCTTCTCCCTCTCTCTCTTCGTGTCTTCCTGCACCTTATCCAAACATCCGCAATCGTAGAACGCAATTTTAAGGCTGGAAGCACTCACAAAGAATTTAATGAAATTAGCAATTCTTGCATTGAGTTAAATCAGTGCAGAAAGCTAAAAAGTTGTGTCGGGCCACGATTACAACCCGGCTTTCGCTAAGCCTTGCGCTGTCCAATAAGCCACCCACACACCAGAACTATACTGACAATCCTAGCGCGTTTCCCGTCAGATCAAATTGGTCAACGTAACCAAACAATGCTGACGTACTTCCCCTGCTAGCTTAACCCTATCAAACCTAACGGGACACATTGTAGACTTTTGGGGTAAAGAGGTGTTTTCAACTTCCCTCCTAGAAACTGGACTTGTATGATTTATGTACAACGAATAGAAAGAAAAAAGACGGATCTAAATTGGTTGTAGAATGTCCAGTGGCAATGAAAACGTATGACTGTATGGAGGGCGTGGACATGACTCATCAGATGAGTACACTATGTTATTTAGACAGAAAATCTGATAATTGGCGGAAGAAAGTGTTCTATAATCTGTTGATAACTAGTGTTGAAAACGCCTGGATTTTAACACAAGACAGTGCCACGAAACATTTTCTAGTAATTGTAACAGACAAATTGATTGTGATGGGACAAAAGATTGACAAGGTAGAGCGGAAATGCTGAACTGGACGCCTTTCTAAGAGAGCAAGTGGTATCCAAAATATAAGCTTACACCTTCTTGAAGATGTGTTTTGTGTTCCAGCATCAAAGAGGAAATAAAAACAAAAACTCTCTACAAAATGTGCCAGCATCCAGTATCCAAATTGTACTTTGAAACTTATCACATGCAATTTTATAATAACTCAGACATGTGTGAAAATCTTTGTTGGTAAATATGGTCCACAATTCTTTACTAACTAGTGGCCGTGGCGGATTAGCCGTGCGCACTGGGGCACCGTGCTGCGGTGGGCGTGGCCGTTGTCGTCGGGGTTCGAGTCCCCCATCTGGCATGGGTGTGTGTGTTGTCCTTAGGTTAGTTTACCTTAGTTTAAGTGTTTTGTAAGCTACGGACTAATGGCCACATAGTTGAGTCCGATAGATTTACAAACATTTGAATATTTTGAACATTTACTAACTAGTGTCATAAAAACGATTGCATACATCATCTATTTTTGTATACTGGCGGGACAACGTATGACCCACTCAGTAAACCTAGTGGGACACCAGTGTACAATGCCCTTATTGTGCCATGTGAGGTCAGAATTGGAAAAAAGTGTTCGCAATATTATCAAGACTAATAAAACATTATGTGGTCACAAGAATAACTTTCTGTAAACATTTAAAAAAATTCCGTTTTGAAAGGGTTAAGTGACAAGTGTTGCCCGGGTAGTTGATTGGACAGCCGGTGGTTCGAGTTCTCCCTCGTGTAAGTCTAGGGATTGACGACCATAGCAGTTCGGTCCGATAGGTTAGATTTTTGTTAGCCGACTACACTCAACGCAAGGAGGAGACACACATACACACCCATGATGGTGGGAAGACTCGAACCTCCGGCGGGAGCGGTCGTCCAGTCCGCAACACTAGGACTTGCACCACGGGGCTACTCCCGCGCGTCCCTAGCAAAATTCGGGAACATACAAGTATTTCAGCCGCAGTGGAGTGGCCGAGCGCTTTAAGACACCTTGCTGCGAACCACACGGTTGCTCCCCGTCGGAGGTTCGAATCCTGCCTCAGGAACGGATGTGTGCGTTGTCCTTAGATTAGGTACGTTCGTAGTTTATAAGCCTAGGGATTATTAACGTCAGTAGTTACATAGATTTACAGACTTCTCTTTCTTTTAATGTTTGTTTAGATGGAGGATCTTTAAAAAATCATTGTGTTTAGAGCTGTAAAATACTTTTATTTTCTACAATCGACCGGTTTCGGAAGTTGCTACCATTAACAGGAGATTAAGAAAGTATTTTTTATCACACCAACAACAAGATAACATTTTGCCTGAATACAGCAACGTGAATTTAGTAATAATTATGAATCAAATTAAGGAATACTTATCAAATGATGTAAAACGGACAGTCATTCAAAAACAGTCGCAATAAACCTAACGTTACTGTATTCGGGAGAAATGTTATGTTGTTGCTGATGATGTAAAATACAGGGCGAATCACCTAACACTTGCACCGCAAATATTTCAGAAACGGAAAGTGCTATTGATGTGCGGTTTTTAAAGAATGGATTGGTAGTCAGGGGCTCATATTTTTAGCCAACAAACAGAATGTAATATTACTTATAAACTATATTTTTTATACAAACCTACATTTTTTATAAAATTGAAGAATGGTTGTTTCTATCATGCACTGGAATTTTTGACACCAGCTGTGTACAACGAATTCTGAATGACATTTTTATCACGTTTAGTTTGGCAGCTACAACCGTTGAAAGTTTCTGGGGCGGAGGCTGTGGAAAAATTGTATGTTTGCGTAAAAATACACTTTCTAGGTATTTTTTTCAATCTGTTTATTGGCTAACAATACGACTCCTTGACTACCAATCCATTCTGTGAAATATGCACATCAATCGCACTTTCCGTTTCCGCAAAATTTGTGGTGCTTTTGTTAGGTTCAAAAATGTTCAAATGTTTGTAGAGTCTATGGGACTTAACTACGGGGTCATCAGTCCCTAAACTTACAAACTACTTACGAACTAGGACGGCACAAATATCCATGCCCGAGGGGGGATCCGAACCCCCGACCGTAGTGGCCGTGCAGACCGTGACTGAAGCGCCTCAGTCCCCTCGGCCACCGCGGCCGGCTATTGTTAGGTGATTCACCCTGTATATTGTTAAACCCCTATTGATAGCACCAATTGCCGAAACCGGTCGAGCTTAGAAAATAAAAGTATTTTACAGCGCTGGGCACAAAAATCAGTATATATATAAATGTTTGTCTGTATGTCCTCTACGTGTTCATAAACCATTCATTCGATTGCAATGAAACTGTTCACCGTACGCCCACGAATGTTCCTGAGCCAAAAAAAAAAAAAAAAAAAAAAAAAAAAGCACGGTATACAGCCCAGGAAATATGACGTCATAAATAATGAGAGGCCACTGCGTGAGAATACCCAGATTTATAAGTCAATTATTCGAAAATGATAGTAGTTAGGGACCTGAACTAAGTCTGCATGTAATTTCGGACGATTATGAAGCGTTTTGTAACTGACCCCCCCCCCCCTTTTTTCCACAAAATGATGAAAAGAAACGAAGCCTACCGCTCACAACTGTTTCGCTGTTGATGCCGAAAAACTGTCGCATCAGGCATGACCTTGTATCAAATATAGTATTATAGACTTGTGTGCTACTATTTATTTTTGTCTGCAAGTCTCCCTTACTGCTCTTGCATTAAAAATTAAGCATTCTGTTTTCTTAATCTCTGTCTATATAAAAACGAAATGACAATCACTCATTGACTAAACATGAAATCTCGAAAACTACTTCACCTATGAACCTTAAGTTTGGTAGGATTATAGTTTACGGGTAGAAAACGTCAGATAAGAAAGTATTTTGTGATAGGTGCATGGCGGAACATACTTCTCTTACAGACTCACGAAATCTACAGTTTCATTTCGATCTTAATGAAATTTGCAAGCTTGACCTTCAAAACTAGAGGAAGGTCACCGTCTAACTTGAGTTTCGTACGGTGCATGGAGGGAGAGAACTTTACAACAAAAAAATTGCTCCATAAATACCTTGGTCACGCTTGAACTTGAGAACGGCTCGACCGATTTCACATTTTTTATTATTATTATTATTATTATTATTAATATTCTCAGAACAAGGGTTATATGAAATAAAACTGGAATAGTTGAGAACAGCAAATTGCGTTGCCTTTTTCAATATGACCTTGTGGTTCTATTGCATACAAATCTTTGTTTTTGTTCCGATATTGATGGAATTTTGCACTGTCTGTATAAAATTTCGTTCGGAGCATGGTGGAGGGTACTTAACTGACGCAATGTTACAAAATGCGTAGTTTTGCTCAAATCTCTATGCATTTTTTCACACATGGCCTTTGAACCAAGAGGAAGATCACTGTGTATATAAATGTTTGTACGGTACATAACAGAGGGTACCTTCGAGAAAACTTTTCCGAGAAAGGGAAAGGTGGAAACGAACAGATATGTGGAAGAGAGAGAGCGATGGATGCAGAGAGGAGGATATGGAAGGTGGACTACGAGAGTGTGGAATAAATAAATACCCGGACAACGCCGGCTTTACAGCTAGTGTTATATATTTAGTGTGTCATAGTTTCTGGACAGAAGTAATTTTCGTATGCGAAGCATTGCCTGCAAAGTAACGGGCGGTCTGAAGTAAAGAAACGAGGTGTTTCACAGAAACACCCTGCTTTGGAGTCGACCGGTGCCCTCGTTAATGGATGCCGGCGGGAGCCCGTTAGTACATAGGAAGCTCTGAGCGCATACAGAACTGCAGGTCAATGGCTGCTCTCCCGTAATCGTGACACTGCAGCTCTGCAAGCGAAAGACGGCTTTAGTCACACTGGCGGCTGTGTAGCTGTTCCGTATGCGCAGCTAGCCCCGGTCGCAGACGAACGAAAACACGCAGCCCACCACAGAACAGTTGCGAAACTCTCTAGCGGAAAATGTGCTGCAGCAAGGTCTATAGAACACAGGTCTGGACACCAGTGTTCCGTAAGCCTCTTCTCTACGACACGTGCAACACGCACGAAAAGGTCGTTGTCAGCTGCAGCGCTCCTAGCGATAGACCGTCGTACTACAAAGAAGCGTTCGAACGGTACGCATTTATCGAGTCGTCAGCTTCACGTGTCTACTTGGTTTGTTGTCAACTTAGAGGAAATGAATCGCCGAGGTAAGATCACTTTTAGAAACTGTAATATACATTGTGATTATTAAATAATTTCTTTTGTGGTTTAGACTGCCTCTGTGAAACTGTATTTAATTGTTTTCGTGCAGTTAATGCCTAACTACGTCGCTCGTTATTGCTATTACATACTTCCAGACCCTGCTGTTCTAGGCGCCTATGTATATGATGAACAAGCTCAGGTACCTACACATAGAACTTTCACTTTGATAAAGCATCAAATAATGCTCACCAAAAGCAAATATTTCATCTGTTAACAACAGCATGTTTCAGGAAAAATAGAAAATATTTTAGAAGATGGTAATACAGACGTTTTGCACTTAAAATGTCATATAACGTGTGTCCAATTCGTATTGGGTACATAGATTCAGCTATTGGTATGCACAACAAACTTAAAGCACATGCAAATTTGGATATTTTGACATTCTTTCGTCGGTTCTTTGTAGATCACCATATTGACTTTTATTTCAATAACCGGTTTTCAACGTTACAGGGTAACTAAGTGAAAATGAACGTGTAGAAAATACACAAAATTCTACTTTGAAGTCAGTGTGATCTACTACGAAGACTCGAATGATAAATCAGTGAAAATTTGATTTACATTTGCTCTAAGTTTGTTTTACTTTCATATTAACAAATTTATCTCTGTATTCAATAAAAATTGTACACACATGGAATATTTAATGCAATTCCTCTATTGTATAACTGCCTAAAATACGACGAGACGGAAAACTACGTTCCTCTGAGCAGCAGACAAGTACACATTCTCAAACAAATTCACGACTTGGCTTCGTTTGTCAGCTTGGTTCCCCATTCGGTCATCTGCGCATGCGCGAAGCACTTCCATACGCGTGAAAATAGGAGCCATCCTACTCCGACTACAAGCGATCGATTGCGTGCATCTTGTGTAAGTGGACACGACTACACTGTACGCGGCCGGCGTGACCGGTGCATCATGGGTAATCTCGTAAGATCTGACTTCCCTTGTAGAAAGGGCTTTATGGAGCCGCCACGAGCGGACTACGCTACTCAGTATAGCTAAGAGGGAAAACAGTCGCTTTCGCAAATTATTATTATTCTGCTACAAGAAATTATATGTTCACGTGTATTAATAAGATACAGCTAATTCAAAAGGCGTATATTTCTCAGTCTTACCAGAAGACACGATTCTCACAGATTTGACTCAAACTGTGTGAGGACAACCGACTAGATGAACTTTTAAAATTTCTGAAATATGTGGCCTGAGTGGATCGCAAGAAATGAAACCTCCCATGAAAGATTTCCGACTTCAGAATGCAAGAAGTATAAGCCATTTCTAAGAATGCTTTGCACTAAAGCACTTTTCGGAAGAAATCTCTTGGCAAAAAATGCTTTCAAAACAAGTTAATTCTATGTCTGCAAGCTAAATGGTTATCAAAAGTTTTCAAATTATTTTATCCATAGTGAATCACTCAATCACCTTAAGCTGGTGATTTCACCGATGCTCCAGGACGTCGACAATTTTGACACCAATAGAAATTTTCAATATCTGGCTTACTCAGTTCCTACACGATAGATTGCATTTTAAGTGATTCTTTTGTGTGGAACCTGTTTGTCAATAAAACCAAAATAAATCTTAGTCAAAGTTGCTAAAAAGTGTCTTCTGTCACGTAATTTACTCTCATTTGCAGAGTGTCTGCTTAGATGTGGATATAGTGTGAATTGTGTTTCTGCCTGCAGCATCGCAATGCGACAACAGTTGTAACGTTCGCATGCTGAAGTCCATTAGCTCTGCGAGAAACGCTATTGCCAGAGGCAGCTTTCGTGCCAGGTGTGGTGTTGTAATGGTAGCCTGTGCTTACTCATTACTTCTACCTACTCCAGAATTTGCCTTCCGTACAGAAACAGAACGTTCTGGAAACTACTAAGATAGACACGCAAGAATGTAGCTTAACTGCGGTTTGACCCCTCCCAGTGAGCAATCGCGCACTTTGACAGAAACTCACTAGACAAAATACTAGTGCCTTCTTAAGCAATGAAACTAGATTACTGGTTTATCGTTACCAGCGAAGCAAGAAACCCTGTATCACATAAATAAGTTTTGGAGAAAAGCCTAAGTAGTGCAATATGTAATGTTAGCACATGAAATTACTTCTTTTTCCAATGGCTCTGCTCAAGAGGATACAAACATCCACAGATTTGTAAACTAAAACATTCTATCATACGAACTAATAATTAATGCCTTGAGTCCTCAGGCTTACATTTCATTTGTAACATTACTAAATAACTACGGGAATTTACGGTGTTACGTAAAGGATAATCAATGTTTAGGTTAATTAAACACTGAATGTACGTGGGATTCAATCCCAAACATAATCATATTATTACAGTGTTCCGTTCAGTCTTGTGACATATTAATTGTTCTTAAGTGTAAAACTAAAGAAGAATATGCGAACGGTACGTAGCCTACACGAATTCATCACACGTCATATCCTTTTTGTAAATTAAACAATACTACTTGCAGCCGCTACCACGATCTATAATATTATGCGACCTCTGTGGTTCAGTTATCTTCGGAGTTCTCATGTACATCCGGAAACCATATTGTGTGACATACGTTACAGAAAAGGGAGAACAAACATTATTGTCTGTGGAGAAACAGTCATACCATTAAAAAAAAATGAAGCCTTTCATTTTGTAACATGAAACTAATGTAATGCATACTTTCAAATCCTTATGGACACGTATTTCTGAATATTTACATGAAATGTATGACCTATATGCCACTCATTTTATTATTTTTTTTAATATACACTCAACTGGACACTTTTACCAGTGTCACTTCACATTCAAAAATCGAAGAAAGGAACTACAAAATTCCAATTCGAAAACAAGTTACACGAACTATAAAAGAACTAACTTCAATTTACGTATCCTTATATGGTTAAGTAATGAAGGGTGACATCGTGGAACCAAACCTCGCTTTTGTTTAATCATATCCATGCGTTTAGTGTCCAGTTATTGCACCAAGTTCCTGTCATGCCAAAACGAACTGGTTTCTCGTAATGTTTCTACCTGTTTCTGTCTGATTGGTGTCGGTACTATTATAACTGTTATTTCTTCTTTCTGGACATCTTTAATAACTGGATCATCAGAAGTTGTTAATTTTAGACTTTTCTATTACTTTGCACTACCCGAGTTCCGAGACCCATAGCTCATCATCAGGTGCATCTGCAAATTACAGTCAAATAAAGTAGTGACGTCTATCATGTAATAAAATTCCTATCCTACAGCGTTACTAAAATTATTCAGTACAAAGGAATTTACTTATTTTGTAAGTCCATGAAATTCTTACATATAGGAACAGATTAAAATAGTGAGTCTATGGTGCATGCAACAAGCCGGGGGGCACTGTAGGCAACTTCGGCACATTTTATTACATGACAGACGTCACTTATTTGGCTGCAATTTGCAAATGCACCTGATGATGAGATATAGGTCTCTAAATTCAGGTAGTACACAGAAAAAGTTTAACAACTGATGGGGATCCAGTTATTAAAGATGTTGATTATTCGTTTGCCTCCCTCTAATTTCTCGCAAGAATGTCGCCTTTCCTGGGATGCGGATAATAAACGGTTTAACTAATAACAATTGTCGATGGATTGTAACGAACTTTTAAATTTAATCAGAACAATATATATTACTCATATAAAAAATCACCGACTTACTGCGTGCCACTACGACATCTGAGCACCTTCACATTGAAACATGTTCTGACCGCTATCGTAACCAGAAAGCATTTACGCGACGGTCGGCAGACATAACTTTATGCACAGCCAAAAAACACGCGCGCCTCGCTCAGCTAGGGGGGAAACAGCTGCCTCGGCAGCCAGCAACAAACAAAAACATTCGAGCATTGTCGTCCAGTAGCGATCGCGGAGCGCCAGCGACTGTAGTCCTCCAAAGACTTACAATTTGCGATACTAAGTATGTTTTAGCCTTCCTTACCTGACAAACATTACTCATATAGTATGGTATTTTCTGTTAAATACACGTGTTTGAAACTACCAACAATTGTTTGTTAATATGCAAACATTTTATAATTAAATTACAGGACAAATACGATCATTGAGTTTCTAGTAGCAATTGCTACTATTGTTGGGATTCAAATCTATATTCTGACATTGTGGAGGCTAGAATTGGTACTTTAACAAAGTGCATCCAATTTTCGCCTAGTGCGCAATGAGAAAACAAACTGTCCCCTCGGGAATTCGTGGCCCATTAAACCATATTTGATAGCCTTATAGCGAATGGTAATTAATACCACTAGGGGGGTTAAAGTTTTGTATTCGTGGCTCGGGCGCAGATGAAAAAGTTGAAGATATAAAAAGGTGATTTGAGTATATGATCTACGAGAGCAAACGGTAATTTCTATCATATTAAACATGTGTGATTTCTTAGTGAATGAATAATTACATTACGGATCACTTTTGATTATAATACTTCCACCTACAGTGATATCTGTCTCAAAAACTCATTAGTAGGATGTCTTCTGGAAACCGGAGTTTTCTCATTACACAGTTACTTTAACATCACCACCCTCCCTTTTTCCTTGAATTCTTAAATTTATAACACATGTCTCTTTACATATATTTAGTAAATTTGTGTAATTTTTAGTCATTTTCAGTGGTATATCCGGACGCCGAATACAATATGTGTTCTGGAAAGAATTAATAGTAAACAATAAATAAATTTAAGTTTTATGTCTGTTGTTGAAGTGTTACAGCATAAATAGTCAAAAGAACAGTAATTTTGGGAGGAGATTTACTGACAGGGTGTTTAAAAAACGTTGCTAATTATGTTTAAAGATTATTATACGTTACTAGTACTCTAATTCTGAAATACTGAACGAATATCTTCTCAGTAATTACGATGCCGTACATATGTATACACAGATTCTAAATTTAACTATCCATTTGTTGTGTTTACCCTTATGAATACTATTACGTCCTTATTCTGGTACCAAATACTTGAAAAATGGAAATAAATTTTTAGTTGCTGTTGATGACACTATGTAAATGCGGCCGGTGACTTCATAACATTCTCTTAAGTCATATCCAATTTGGAATTAAAGTATATAAAATTATAGAGATGATTGTATTAATACACATGGTTTACTATATCGTGCAAAAAATACTTGTTTCCAGAATGAAAATTGTGCCCTGATATGAAACTTCCTGCCAGAATAAAATTGTGTTCGGGAACCGAGATTCGAACCTACAACCAGTTGGTAGAGCGCTTGCCCGCGAAAGGCAAAGGTCCCAGGTTCAAATCTCGGTTCCGGCACACAATTTTAATCTGCCAGGAAATTTCAACTTTTTGGTTACAGCAATCTAATGATGACCCTGTCAACGGAAGGTTACGATTCAATCTTCTTCTTCTAAGAATAGTATGCAGTTGCTAATATCATAGGTTGTCTCACACGAAAAATAGTAGAATCAAAAGGAATCATGGATACAAAAGTTAGTAATATATCCACATCAACTAAAAATGTTGTGCCAAATACTGTTTAGAAAGCACAAGTTAAAAGTAATTGAAGAAGTAATTGTTTTCTGAAAGAACCCGTGAACTGCCAGAGATTTTCCAAATTTCCAGCATTCTTGGTATCGCCGACTCACAACCAGCCAACCAGTTTCCAACCTTCGTGTAATCCTACAAATCAGACAGTCACGGGAACCACCACTGTGTACACATTGATTCTTTTCCACTACATCTCAATCAATGTGTTATATTTCAAAAACATTCAAAAGTTTGTAAACCTATTGGACCAAACTGCTATGGTTATTAGTCCCTGAACTTTGAAAGTCCTTAAACTAACTTACACTAAGGACAACACAGATACCCATGCCCATAGGAGGACACGAGCTCTGGTGGGATCAGCAGACCAGTCCGTAGCATGATGCCTGAGACCAAGCGGCCATACCGCGCCGCTGTTATTTTTCTGAAGATCCTCATACATAGTTAACATTATTGCATGAAGAAAGATCTCAGAAAACAATCATCTGACTTAAAAAAATGATGGAATGTAGACGGTGGAATGTATGTCACATCCTATGGCATAGATGACGGTCTTTTTCAATGGAATGACCACGGTATTTGCCTTTTTGAAATACGAAATTCATACTAAGGTTAAGTCTGTATACCCTTATTGGAATATGAACTGCCGTGCTACCGACGTCGACGTCACTACCTTAACAACTGAAACCAGGTGTTGATCCTTTTCCCATCGATATGCGATATTTCTAACTAACATTTTCGTTACACTGTGGTACCAGAACCACCTTTGTGATCTTGCACAGGATCATCTTGTTTTGTTCCAAGAGGAGATCCCCCACACCTCCGATACTACTCTGCAGTGTTGACAGATGGCAGAGAGGGAAAATGCCTACAGTCTCACAAAAATGTACCTACGTTTCCCTACTTTCTCCCTACCACCTCATTAATGCCCCTACATCAGGGTCGTAGCCAGTATTTGCGTCTGGGAGAGGCTGAATCCAAGAGTCCGGCCAGAAGAGGTTAACCAGTTGATTGTGACATGTTCCAGTTTGGAAAAAACTTTAAAATAAATATTTGGCAACATGCTTCACTTGCTAGATATGTTTTTCCAGTGACTGATAGTTAGTGATTGATGGAATCAAGTGTAGATTATGTCGCGAATTCCAAGTGCTCTGTTACAAGAATTAATGATTTATCGATCGGACAAAGGTACATCAAGAACGTGTCAACCATAGCACTAATTAGTTTCCCCAAATATGTCGCTAATTACGAGTGCACTGTTACACGACGATAAATGATTTAATGACCGCACGAGGATACATCGAGACACTATCGATTATAGAGTAGGATCAGTAGTAATTATTTAGTTCACAGTCAGCACAAGAAGAAAGTCCGTCACTCTACATGATTCGATTTTCAAAGAGTAATGCTATGTTGACAACGAATATCTAGCGCTTTGTTCATTATAACGTTGGCTGCCGCAAATGTTTTAGCGTTTTCTTGTCAGCATCATCTTCTCATTTACAAATACTTACTAGTCTATCGTCCTGACGTAAATAAATAACAGTCTAGTCAAGGTAATAAAACGTCTTTCGTTCATGGAAACAATGAACTTTTCTTGTGCTGACATTTTCTAACACTATTTCCAAACCGACTCTCCATTCCACTGATATACATTGAAATCAACTTAATTCCCATCAATGTTAATGTGTCTGAAACTAAGTTTTCCAATTAATATTGTTTACTATAAACAGATAACAATTATGCCGTCTAAAATAACATTGGCCACTTCAAACTTTGCCACAATTGATCGGCTTCATTCCCGCGTGCCGAAAACTATTCTGTTGCCAACATTACCCGTTAGGCCTATGTCGGCGATGTAAAATTTTACCAAAGTACCTACGCGTTGGGGACTTTTGGATGAAAATTCCATACATGATATTAATGTTTAAAAATACCTACGTGTAGGGAAAATTCCCTACGTCTGGCAACACTGTTACTATGAGAAAACTAGACCGCAATAGTTTTCCTTATTACGACGATCTTCTGTACCACGATTTCCAATGCAAGATAAGGAGAGAAGTAGGGCTTACAATATTTTCAGTACTAGTTTTACGCCTTGCGACACAACAAAACACGCATTACCTAATGCAACAAAAGTAACGTTACGAGCGTAACAACATGGAATTATTATAATAGTGAAAATTCAATCGTAAACAGTCTTGAAAATCGTGTTTTAATCAAAATCTACAGATTTAAATCGTTACACGGTCATCATCTGTGATTTGTATACGTAAAAGTACCGGGTGATTAAAAAGTCAGAATAAATTTGAAAACTTAATAAATCACGGAATAATGTAGATAGAGAGGTAAAAATTAACACATGCTTGGAATGACATGGGGTTAAACTAGAACAAAAAAAGTTCAAAAATGTCCGCCATAGGCGCTTCATCTGATCAGAAAACAATAATTAGCATAAGAAATTAAGGAAAAGGAAAAATGATGTTCCTTACAGGAAATGCTTAATATGTTCACCATAATTCCTCAACAATAGCTCTAGTCAATGAATAATGTTCTGAACGGTACTGTGAAGCATGTCCGGAGCTATGGTGAGGCATTGGCGTCGCGTGTTCTTTCAGCATCCCAGGAGATGACGGTAGATCACGATACACTTGCGATTTCAGGTAACCCCAAAGCCAATAATCGCACGGAATGAGGTCTGGGGACCTGGGAATAAGCATGACGAAAGTGACGGCTGAGCACACGATCATCACCAAACGACGCGTGCAAGAGATCTTTCACGCGTGTAACAATACTTTTTTGTTCTAATAAAACCCCATGTCATTGCAATCATGTGTGTCAATTTTTACCTCTCTATCTACATTATTCCGTGATTTATTAAGTTTTCAATTTTGTACTGACTTTTTGATCACCCGGTGGTACAAGCTATTTAATTCTGAGCTTGAGGATATTCGCTACATGGTATGTCAGTTTTATGCATAAAGTGTACAGAATATCAGGCTCACAATTACATACGAGTCACTGATGATGATCGTGTAACAACTGAAATTATATCAAAAACACGCTAGCAATCTTAGCTGAAGTAAGTGTTTATATAAATTTTGATCTCTCTCCATAGGAATAACATTCCACTTAACTATAACAACTGAAATTTACAGACATGCAATGAAACAGATTCGTGACAGTTTGGTCTTTGATTGAACACGAATAATCAACGGTCTTCGACCAACATTGACTCTCACAGAGTTCAAACTAATATAAGTATCTACACATTTACTCTGCAGATCACATTTAAGTACCTGGCAGAGTGTTTATCGAACCGCTTTCATAGTATTTCTCTAGCTTTACATTCTCTTAACAGTGCACTAGCAACAACTAGTCCCTGTTGTTCCTTGTGGCTGAAAGATTGGACGAATGTGCGATATCAGTTATATTGACTTTAACAAGCAATATGCAGGTTTCTTATTTTAAGGGCCTGAAAATGACGGCACTGACCGTCGAAACTTGTTGCTAAATAAAAATATATTTTCATTACAAGATAAACAGCTGAAGCCCCTGGTCCATAATTAAGATGGACAAAGAAAAATTAAAATTTCAAATGTTTGTAAATATATGGCACTTCTTTGGTGGTTAGTTCCTAAGCTTACAAACTACTTGAACTAAGTAGAACGAATCAAAGGACAATACTCACACCTATGTCACAAGGAGGACTCGAACCTCAGACGGCGAGCAATCACGCGCTCCGCAGCAAGGCGCCTTAGAAGTGTTGCACCCAAGAATTAGCGGTTGGCTCACAATCAGTGAGAGAGGGGCGGTGAGTCTCGTAACAAAGTGTTTGGTCACCGGCGTGCCGGCGTTGTTTGGTAAACATTGGCGAGCGGCTGGAGGCACAGCCTTGTAGAATAAGCAGCTGAGCGGACAGTGCTGAAACAGCGACAAGTACCGGCGGGGGCATCAAGACAGCTGTGTGACGAAGCACGTTGTGCGTGTGCGAGAGAGATGGTGGCACAGTGAAGTAACCATATTGTTGACAAGTGGCAATTACAGCCGAGCGGTGCTATCGTGGGGCCAGGCAGCGGGCAGCAATGATCCCTTTTTTCATTACACATAGTGGATGAACAGACGCTACTGGCAGAGTCGGTCTGGATCATGGACAGCCGGCCGCGGTGGCCGAGGGGACTGAGGCGATTCAGTCACGGTCTGCACGGACACTACGGTCGGGGGGTTCGAATCCCCCCTCGGGCATGGATATTTGTGCCATCCTTAGTTGTAGTTAGTTCATAAGTAGTTTGTAAGTTTAGAGACTGATGACCCCGTAGTTAAGTCCCTTAAGCTTAACAAACATTTGAACATTTGATCACGGTCAACGAGCACTAGTCCGTACCCGATCACCTGGCTGCAGTAGGTAATGGTCTTGGGAGACGGTTGCGGCCTCTACGGATCCAGCTTGCCACCTGCCGAGATGACGCCACCGCTGACTGGAAGCTGCCAGACCTCCACAACTTGATGTCCGACGCGGGCCTAGTAGGCCGGGCGGTCAGCACTTCGAGACCCGGCACTGAGCGAGTATGGTGTCCGGGAGGATGCTAACGGCGAACAACTCGGCTACGGACTACAGGACTCCAAGGACCGGGGCACAATATTTCGGCGATCATACATGTCGCCATCATCAGGTGAAATGACGGACTGAGCTCCTAGAAATGCGCCGGCACGGAGATCCGCACGCTACGGCTGCTCGAAGGGAACTGGGTTCTAGCCCGGTAGCGGGCGATTTAAATACCCTCGGCCCGCGGAGCGACCCCTCCGCGGTCCGCGCCCCGCGCCGCGGCCGCGCAGTGGAACCGATTGGGCCGGCGTCTGAGATGACGTCTGTGTGAGGGCTCTGTCCGCCGTGGTCGTCACTTCGCTACGTTTGCTAGATTTACTTTTAATTAACCCAATCGCTGGTTCCCACGCTTTGCTAAGATTATAGCCACAGTCACGGTTTATGAGGTCGTCATTTGTGCGAATTTCAATGGCCTCTCTAACGACGCAGTCCTAGTATCTCGACGTCTGTACCAGAATCCTAGTGCGTTCATATTCTCCGACAAACAATGTTCAGCGACCGCCGACTTGCTCGGATACATCAATCGTGTGTGCCTCTGGTGTTCAACGCATCGATCCTCGACGGTACGCATCGTCTGTCCAATATATGACTTTCCACACTGACACAGAAACTGGTACACGCCGGCCTTCCTCAAACCGAGATCATCTTTCGCGCTCCCCACCAGTGCACGAATTTTATTCGGTGGACGAAAAACAGTTCCAACCTGGTGTTTTTTCAAAATGCGTGCGACCTTCCCCGAGAGCAGCCGTAGCGTGCGGATCTCCGTGCTGGCGCATTTCCAGGAGCTCAGTCCGTCAGTTCACCTGATGATGGCGACATATATAATCGGCGAAATATTGTGCCCGTTGGACACTATAGACCGGCAGTACACTCGTGGATATTTTGATTATCAAATACGCGGGGAGAAACTGAAGAATCACGCAGTAATGCAGTGTTCGGACGGGCGCTGACGGCAGACTTCTCGCCTACCGACTACACGACATCTAGGGCTGGGGCCCACCGCCTCCAAGACAAGGCGGAGAGCCTGACTGTATGAGGGTCGAATAATATATACTTCATCTACATCTACATCTACATCGATACTCTGCAAATCACATTCAAGTGCCTGGCAGAGGGTTCATTAACCACCTTCATAACTTTTCTCTACCGTTCCATTCTCTAATAGCGCGCGGGAAGAAAGAACACCTAAATCGTTCCGTTTTCGATCTGATTTCTCTTATTTTATTGTGATGGTCATGTCTCCCTAAGTAGGTGGGTGCTAGCAAAATATTTTCACATTCAGAACTAAAAGTCGGTGATTGAAACTTCGCAAACAGATCACGTCGCAATGAATAACGTCTTTCTTTTAATGATTTCCACTCCAATTCGTGCAACATTTCCGTGACGCTTCCCCCCCCCCCCCCGTAACGTGATAAAACAAAACGAGCTGCCCTTCTCTGAACCTTCTCAATATCTTCCGTCAGTCCCACCTGGTGAGGGTCCCACAAGGGGCAACAGTACTCCAAGAGAGGACGCACAAGTGTGATGTAGGCAGTCTCTTTGGTGGAGCTGATGCATCGTCTAAGCGTTCTGCCAATGAAACGTAACCTTTGGTTCGCCTTCCCCACAATATTTTCTATGTGTTCTCTCCAGTCAAAGTTGTTCGTAATTGTAACTCCTAGGTATTTGGTAGAATTTACGACCTTAAGGTTTGACTGATTTATCGCGTAATTGAAGTTCAGCGGATTTCTTTTAGTGGTCATGTGTATTACTTCAAACTTTTCTTTATTTAGTGTCAATTGCCAATTTTCGCACCAAGTAGAAATTTTGTCTAAATCGCTTTGCAGTTGCTTTTGATCCTCTGTTGACTTCACTAACCGATAAACGACAGCATCATCCGCGAACAGTCTAAGGGAGCTATTCAGATTATCTCCTAAATCGTTTATAAACACGAGGAAGAGTAGGGGACCAATAACGCTTCCCTGTGGAACGCCAGATATCACTTCTGTTTTACTCGATGACTTACCGTCAGTTACAACGAACTGTGTCCTTTCTGATAGGAAATCGTGAATCCAATCGCACAATTGGGGAGATATTCCATAAGCACGCAATTTCATTAGAAGCCGCTTGTGGGGTACAGTATCAAAAGCCTTCCGGAAATCCAGAAATATGGAATCGATTTGAGATCCCTTGTCGATGGCACTTAACACTTCATGTGAATAAAGGGCAAGCTGTGTTTCGCAAGAGCGATACTTTCTGAATCCGTGCTGACTATTGGTTAATAGGTCGTTCTCTTCGAGGTAGTACATAATATTCGAACAAAGTATATGTTCCAAAATCCTACTGCAAATCGACGTCAATGAGATGGGTCTGTAATTTTGGGGATCACTCCTATTGCCTTTCTTGAATATTGGAGTAATTTGGGCAACATTCCAGTCTTTGGGTACGGATCTTTCGCTGAGTGATCGGTTGTAAATTATAGCTAAGTACGGAGCTATTGCATCAGCATACTCTGAGAGGAATCTATTTGGTATACAATCTGGCCCGGAAGATTTGTTTTTGTTTAGTGACTTAAGTTGTTTTACTACTCCAGGAATATCTACTTCTAAGTTTCGCATGCTGGCAGCTGTTCTTGGATTGAATACTGGAGTGTTCACTTCGTCTTCTTTGGTGAAAGAATTTCGGAAAGCTGTGTTTAGTAATTCTGTCTTAGCAGTACTGTCGTCGGTAGTATTACCATTGCTATCGCGTAGTGAAGGTATTGTTTGTGTTTTGCCGCTAGTGTACTTCACATACGACCAGCTATGACCGGCTCTCTCTTAGTCCTTCGGCAGCACAAGTGTTGCCATCCTGACAAGCACGCCAGGGTTCGAGGACCTTGGCTGCAACAGAAGGCTCGGCCACTGCACCGCGGCTGGGCAGTTACAACAGCCCAGCAACAAGGCGTGGAATGTCGGAAATATTAGGAAGATTTTTAAAAACCAGTGTCGCATGAAATATTTACCTCTTCTAGTGGCAGCTGACACAATTTTACAGAGGGGCAAAAACAAAGTTCAAATTCAAATCAAATGTTCAAATGTTTGTAAATCTATCGGACTTAACTGCTAGGTTATATCCGTAACTCACAAAGTGCTTAAACTAAGTCAAACTAACCTACGGACGAAACACACACCCATGCCCGAGGGGGGGGGGGGGGGCTCGAAATCCCGACAGCGAACGGCCGCTCGCACCCCATCATGCCGCCCCAGTACGCACGGCTTATCCGCCGCGGCGAAGTTCAAATTTTACCTGGCTAAATTTGAGTTGCTGATTCTGTTTTGTTTTTTTTTTTTTTTTTTTTATCATTTATGCTATTTTCCTAACCCCTTTCACATTTCTTAAAGTACCATAAGTCTACGTAAAAGTATAATAACAGAGACGTGTTAAGGAATACGGTTTCAGCTGCTTAAATTGTTATTTGTACCTTTTGGATCGAATTTGTGCGGGTTTCATATTTTATACTTGGAAAACTTCGTGGGAAACAGTGGATAATCTATCCGCTACTGTCAGTCCCTAAGAATGACAACATGTTGAACTTACTTAAACTTTATTTCAGTAATAGAAAGAGAGATATTTGGTTTCTAGTACTTTGATATGAGAATTGATATATGAATAGAGCACCTTATTATTAGCAGCACTTGCTTCATGTTTTTCGGTTTCAGTTTTTCAAGAATATAGTTTTTAGAAATATACAACATCACCTGAATGGTTTCAGGAGAAAATAACAGAATTTTTCCTCATATTAATAACGCGGTGTTTGAAAGCCTAATTTTATTACATAAGTGTTTCTCTGTAGAATCTACATATCCTGTTGCAGTTTACTATAAGTTTACTAAATGTACGGTGGTACATTTGAATTTCCCTTCGTGTTTAACTATCAAAATAAGAAGCCACTGTCTTTGTTTACTTTTCGTTAGTTAACCCTTTCCTGCCCAAACTATCGAATATTCGGCAATTAACTTCATATTTATTTATTTTACTACCAGAGTCAATAAAAGCACATTAGTGTGTTCACACGTTTTTGTTTTCCTTATTTGACGCAAAAAATATAAAATAAAAAAACCGTTAAAATGGGACTTCAAAGTCCAAGAGGATGTAATGTAATTTGGAGACATTAAGAAATGCCTATGTCTGTTAACATAAGGATTTACCGGCAAGAAACAGATAGCAACATTTTATATCGAAATACCATTTTTGAAATTGACGTGAAGGGGGAATTGCACACAGTAGTTATGCCTGAACCGTATTCATATTTCGTAATTCGTAAACAAGAAAAAACTACAACCATTAATTATTGACATCTAGAAACAAAGAAAACTACAATAATTACATGCACAAAATGCCTTTGAGTCACTGTTAGTACTAAAAACTTCCTGGCACAATTTTGAGCACTGCGTAAATAAAACGAACTCTATTCATTGAACAATATCCGTTTCCATGAGCTAAAACAATAGAAAACAAAATTACCAACGTGAGAACACACAACAGGTTCTTTTTGTGACAACAAAACTCGCCTGACGAAATCGTGCACACAGACATAAAATAGTCCGTTGTTTACTGCTGTCTGCGAGCAGTGACACTGAAAACAAACAAAGAAAGAAAGAAAGGCCAGGGAGTGTTTCATATGATACTTCAGAGGGACTCTGACTTCCCGTCATGAATACACGTCAGACATCATTTTCCACTTTGTTTTATGACGCTGAAAATGCGCTGGAACTTTTAAGTCCCGTTGGGCAGGAAAGGGGTAACCGAACTTCGAAAAAGCTGTTGCCATTGGTGGTCATGATGATGAGCAACGGTGGTCCTGAACAGGAGGCTATCCCTATTTTGTCATCGTGATTAATTATTAAACAATTAACCGCCTTGGTGGAGTAGCCGAGCGGTTTAAGGCGCCTCGCTGCGGAGGTTTGAATCCTCCCTGGGGCGTGTGTGTGTGTTTTATTTATTTATTTATTTATTTTTTATTTATTTATTTTTTTTTTTTATTTTTTTTTGTCCTTAGGTTAGTTTACCTTAGTTTAAGTAGTTTGTAAGATACGGACTGATGAACACGAAGTTTGGTCCGATAGATTTACAAACATTTGAACTAGTGAACTATTAAAATAAGAAGTCATTTTCTTTGTTTATATTTCGTTAATTAAACGCACTTCAAGAACGTTATAGCCAATGGTGATGACGATAATGATTAATGATGATGATTAATGCTGATCCTGGACAGGAAGCTTTCTATATTCCAATGTCATTGCATGTTTTTGTAATATATATATTGTTCACTTTTGAGCTCTTGTGGATCTCAGGCGCTTTACCTACAGCGACATCGAGGAAAAGTTCTCACGTCATTGAATAAAACAATAACACAAAGCACATTTTGCGAAACGAACTGTCACTGTGGTAGGGTCGGGATGTTCCCAGAAGAACAACACGGGGCAGCAATGGCAGCTGAATGTGAATGCCTTCCGGGTGACGTAACGGGAAACCAGCAAGGTCGCAGTTCACGGCTGGTGCACGGCCCTAGTCAGCGAACACAAGTGGAAGAGTGGCAGGCAGAAATTACTACCTGCGAACGTTTGAAGCAAAATAAAGACACATCGTATGACGTGAAACAAATTAACTGAGGTGACGAAAGTCACCGGATACAGATATATACACAGTATTGCGCACACAAGGCTACTGTACAAAACGGTCGTACATGGGCAAACATCTATTTCTACACCGGCGATTCATACGGAAAGTTTTTCTCTGTGATTATGTCCACCTGACGGGAATTATCAGATTTCTAAAGTGGATGGGGCGTTCCATTTCGGTAACCCACAGTATAAATAGTACGCCCAGAATACCAAATTTAAATTATTACTGCTAAAGTCGACATAATCTGTTAGCATCACAAACGAGACGGTTTTCAGACGCAACTACAAGATTCTGAAGATGATCTGGAAGGACTGAAACACGTTAACATAAAAAATCATTCGCAACTGTTGGCTGACGATCAGCTTATAGTTTCAAATTAAGTCATCATTAAGTCATCACAGACAGCGGCTAACGGTCTGCACGTAAGACCACTTCTGGTCTGCAGACTACAAGCTTCGACTGTTGCAGAAAAATGTTCAAATGTTTGTAGAGTCTATGGGACTTAACTACGGGGTCATCAGTCCCTAAACTTACAAACTACTTATTAACTATCTTACACTAAGGACGGCACAAATACCCATGCCCGAGGGGGGATTCGAACACCTGACCGTAGTGGCCGTGTAGACCGTGACTGAAGCGCCTCAGTCCCCTCGGCCACCGCGGCCGGCCACGCAGAACTGCTTGTACACAACGTGGCTTGGACTCGACTAATGTCCGAAGTAATGCTGGAGGAAACTGATACCACGTATCTGCTATGACTGTCGATAAATCCATAGGAGTACGAGGGGAAGGAGATCTCTTCTCAGCAGAAAGATGCAAATGTGCTCAATAATGTTCATGTCTGGGAGTTTGTTGATCAGCGGAGGTGTTTAAACTGCAGAGAAGTGTTCCTGAAGCTACTCTGCACCCAATTCTCCATGTGTTAGCTATCGCATTTTCTTGATGGAATCGCCCGTCGGAATGTGCAGTGCACATGGATGGATGAACGTGATCAAGCAGGATGCTTGGGCACTTATAACCAGTGACAGTCGTATCAGCGGCCCCATATCACTCCATTTACACACGACCCAGATCGTTACGTAGCCTCCACCTGCTAACAGTCCGCTACTGACATGCAAGATTCATGTATTCAAGACGTCTCCATACTCGTACAAATCCATCCCCTCATCAGAGCAGGCAACATGTTTCCAGTCATCAATGATCTAATGTAATGCAGTCATCAAGGGCACAGGTCTGGACGTTCGGCTCCGAAAGTCAATATCGGCGATGTTTCGTTTAATGGTTTGTACGCTGAAACTTGTTGATGGTCGAGCGGAGTACCCGAGCGGTCTAAAGCACCTCGCTGAGGAACGCGCGGTTGCTCGCTGTGGAGGTTCGAGTCCTCCCTGGGGCCGCGGTGGAGTAGCCGAGCGGTCTAAAGCACCTCGCTGAGGAGCGCGCGGTTGCTCGCCGTGGAGGTTCGAGTCCTCCTTGGGGCATGGGAATGTGTGTTTGTCCGTAGGTTAGTTTACCTAGGTTTAAGTAGTTTGTAAGCTACGAACTGATGACCACGCATTTTGGTCCGATAGATTTACAGACATTTGAACATTTTTGATGGCCGAGCATAGAAATCCCCAGAAACAGGGTTGCAGTTCTGTCAGGTTGAACGGTTCTCTTCAGCTGTCGTTGGTCCCGTTCTTGCTGGATTTCTTTCTTTGAGCAGCGAACTCGGAGATTTGGTGTTTTAGTGGATTCCTGAAATTCACGGTGTACTCGTGAAATGGTCGCATGGTAAAATCCCAGCCCATTGCTACCTCGGAGATGCTGTGACACAACTCTCATGCACCAAAACCACGTTAAAACTCACTCAAATCGTGATAATCTGCGATTGTATTAGCTGTAGCCGATCTAACGCCTGTGCAAGGCACCTGTTGTACAATACGGGCGTTGGCTATCGCTGTACCGAGTGTTTACATATCTATGTGTTTGCATACTCATGCCTAGACCAATTTTTTCAGATCTTTAAAGTAGGTAGCTTAGATAAGTAACGTTCGGACAACTCAAGCGTTGTTCTTGCAAAAGTACCTTTTCGCAGTTGGCAGTAGATAGAACTCATAACGGAGTGAAAGGAAGGGAATACTTGCATTCAATTCAGTTTCTCAACAGCTTTAGAAGAGATACAGGTTTAGAGAGAAGTGAGCAAAAAATCGAGGAGATGGGAGAAGGCGGGGAAATTCCAGTCCTGAAACGACGAACAAAAGTTCGATCCTACCTAATATGAATCAACTACCTTAATCACTCTTTCATCACACGTTTATACTCTTACAATATACGTAAGATAGTTGCGGAGACGCTTCCGAAAAACCTGTTTCAGGAGTAAAAAAAGAGTCGTTGTGCGTCACTGTGATCTTCGGTTATGGAATTCTAATTATGTTAGTGCCAAGAAAAGTAGCATGTCACCTCTTATGACGTATTTCCAGAGAAGTGACCATGACACTAAATTCAATGAAAGTATGCCTCATAAGGGTTCTCAGTAACAGCCGATCTGTCTGCACATCATTCGGTATTGCGACACCAGTGAAGCAGTAACGTTGTGGTGCCACCAGTAACCTCCGAAAGACAAGGCCTTCTCGCCATGTACAAACTGCACGGTATTAATTTGTTCGAAAATGCCTCCCGCGAAATTGCGGCCACATAACTCGGTTGTAACTGAGATAAGATGTAAAGTTATTCTACGTGTTGGACCGCATCGTATATTAAAATCCACCTACGTTTAGGATACCATTGGAAGCGACCCTCCTCCGTGTGTTGCACGGTCCTTCGCCAACATAAATTTTGTTGACAGTGACAACGGCTGCGGAAGCCTTCGATTACATGTAAGGGATAAAGTATCTATTGCAGACCTTAGCTTATGAATCATCTGTATCTGTATCGTAATAATTGCTATACATAGCTACTAGACATTACACGGCCATACTTTAAAACGTCTACTTTCACTTCAGCCATCCAAATCGGTTGGATCTTTTACAATAGATGTGGTCTAGAGTAAGCCTTAATGAGGCTTACAAAAGTGCCATTTGTTCGTGAATGGTTCCTGAGAAAAGCACAAACGAACCACGAAAAAATTATGTAAGGAAGGCCATTCTATACTTTTTATGCATTCCAGATCGTCGAAATGTTAACATATGTTGTTAAGATCATATTCTCATTTTTGCCGATATTTTCATCCGAGATCCAGATGTTCAAATTTTCCGTTCGGATGCACAAAATAATAAAAACTTCATTTCATCCGTTTTTGCATCATGGGGCGCAAATACCTAAACAACAAACCATAGAAAAATATCACATTTCAACAGAATATTATGCAGAGATATATTTAGAAACGCCAGCCATCTTTTCGTTTCCTAAAATCTTTACCTGTTATCAAGAACCCTAACGTTTGGGTACCCAAGATGCCAACTATTGCTGAGAAACGACGTTCCGGCCGATAACAAAGTTACCATACGATTTGAAAATACGTACCCGGCGAAAATAATTAGAGTTTCACACAGCTTATAGTTTGCCATCTTCACTCGATATAATTTAGAAGTAGATGTTCCTGGAGTAGTAAAACAACTTAAGTCACTGAACAAAAAGAAATCTTCCGGGCCAGAGTGTATACCAACCAGATTCATCTCAGAGAATGCTCATGCAATAGCTCCGTACTTAGCATCATATACAACCGATCACTCAGCAAAAGATCTGTGTACCCAATGACTGGAAAGTTGCCCAAGTCACTCAAGAAAGGCAATAGGAGTGATCCCCAAAATTACAGGCAAATATCGTTGACGTCGATTTGCAGTCGGATTTTGGAACATATACTTTATTCGAACATTATGAACTACCTCGAAGAGAACGACCTATTAACCAATAATCAACACGGATTCAGAAAGTATCGCTCTTGCGAAACACAGCTTGCCCTTTGTTCATATGAAGTGGTAAGTGCCATCCACAAAGTATCTCAAATCGATTCCATATTTCTGGATTTTCGGAAAGCTTTTGACACTGTACCTCACAAGCGACTTCTATTGAAATTGCGTGCTTATGGAACATCGCCCCAATTGTGCGATTGGATTCACGATTTCCTATCAGAACGGACACAGTTCGTAGTAATTGACGGTAAGTCACCCAGTAAAACAGAAGTGATATCTGGCGTTCCCCAGGGAAGCGTTATAGGTCCCCTACTCTTCCTTGTCTTTATAAACGATTTAGGAGACGATCTGAATAGCTGTCTTAGACTGTTCGCGGATGATGCATTCGTTTATTGGTTAGTGAAGTAAACAGAGGATTAATGGTAACTGCAAAGCGATTTAGACAAACTTTCTACATGGTGCGAAAATCGGCAATTAACACTAAATAATGAAAAGTGTGAAGTAATACACATGACCACTAAAAGAAATCCGCTGAACTTCAATTACGCGATAAATCAGTCAAACCTTAAGGTCGTAAATTCTATCAAATACCTAGTAGTTACGAACAACTTAGACTGGATAGAACACATAGAAAATATTGTGTGGAAGGCGAACCAAAGGTTACGTTTCATTGTCAGAACTTTTCGAAGATGCACCAGCTCCACCAAACAGACTGCCTATAGCACTTCTGCTTCCTTTCCTGGAGTACTGTTGCCCAGTGTGGGACTGACGGAAGACATTGAGAAGGTACAGAGAAGAGCAGCTCGTTTTGTTTTATCACGTTGCTGGGGGTGCGGGGGGGGGGGGGGGAGCGTCACGGAAATGTGGCACGATTTGACGTGGAAATCTTTAAAAGAACGACGTTATTCGTTGCGGCGAATTCTATTTGCGCTGCGCCGAATTGGTCGAGCACATTGAGGCCCTATGCTGCAATACGCGAGGCCGTTCCCCGTCGGGGGTTCGAATGTGTGTAATTCTATGGGATCAAACTACGTTGGTCATCAGTCCCTAGACTTATAAACTGCTTAAACTAAGTTAATCTAACCTAAGGACAGAGCTACGTAACTGGCTCAGAAGACAGCACGTAGAATATTGGACCAAAGTCCATCAACAAAAACATGGCAAGGTAATGATGCCAAAGCCATGTTTTAAAAGAAGCTCTGCAATCCTGGGTCTGAACAGGAGAGAGATTAGACTCAGGGTTGGATTGCTGACAGGCCATGGAAATTTCAAAAAAACACCTACATACAATGGGAATAACAGAAGAGGACGCTAAATGGAGGATTTGTGATGACGGTGATGAAACTGCATCACATCTAATCTTCGAATACATTGCATTGGAGAGTAAAAGGCACAGAACATTTGGGACAACTAGACCCGAAGAAATTGTGTCTAATAAAGAACTGGTAAAGGGACTCCTTGCTCTGCTCAAGGGCATTGGTTGGCATTATAGATAAACAGGGAGCAATACCGCACAATAAACTTAGTTTCGGCGCGGGCAGTGGCGGATTGGACCAAGACTGTTTTGGCTTCTATGAAAAAATCAAATCAAATCAACCTAACACACACACACACACATCCATGCCCGAGGCTTTCCCGACCGCTTGGCTACTTGCGCGCGACGAGAGGGTGGTGGAGGGCCAATGTTCACAGTGGCAGTCAGGGCAAGAAGCTATGTTAAACATTCAACACGAAGGGCATTTGAAGAATTTAACATTTTTCGAGTTAAAAGAGCGCGAAAATGTACGCATGCCAAAATTTTCCACTAGGCTACAGCCCCGGAACCATCGCGCTCCGAGAAATCAGGCGCTACCGAAAGAGCACCGAGCTGCTCATTCGCAAGCTGCCCTTCCAGCGCCTAGTGCGGGAAATCGCACAGGACTTCAAGACCGACCTGAGCTTCCACAGCTCCGCCGTCATGGCGCTGCAGGAAGCCAGCGAGGCCTACCTCGTCGCCCTCTTCGAAGACACCAACCTGTGCGCCATCCACGACAAACGCGTCACCATCTTCCCCAAGGACATCCAGCTCAGGCGCCGCATCCGCGGCGAGCTCGCCTAAGTGTCTCACTCCTGCTGGGGACAACACAAAAGATTCTACCAATGCGCGAGTGTCACGGAAATGCTCCGGCAACTCAGTGGGGGATCGCTGGAGGAAGACCTTTTCATGAATTTTTTGTATCCCATCCTCGTTGCCACTTTTGTGTCCCCGCCTCGTCGCCGCTTTTGTGTCTCGTTTCAGTCGTATGTCGGTGGCCGAGTGGAAAGACCGACTCAGGAATAAAGGATGCACGCTTGCGCAGGTAGAAGGTGACCAGCCAGTGGGACAGCAGAAACTAGAAACACTAGAGTAAATTAAAACGAGATCCATATTTCTTAGAGACTTAGTAATACTTAACTTTTACATAGCTCAGTACTGCAGAATGCTGATACATATTTGAGTTAGAGGCCTGCCTAGTGCCTATCCGATAGCAAAGTCCTCACTGGTGCCTATCTGACTCCGAAGTGTTAACTGGCTCCTATCTCAGTCCCAAGTGAACGATGTCGTTCAGTGGTGGCCACGAGCGGAGTTCTAGCAGAGGGCGCTCGTGGCTGACGTCATAAGAACGCCGCGCCGTGCGTGCATGGCGGCGCGCGGCGAAAGTAGGTGGCGCGCACTTTAGACTTGTGCGACACCACAGAATTTCTGTTGAGGAATATGAAGCTGAGTGTAGTACGATCTTGCTGCCACCTACTTACATTTCACGTAGTGATCACAATGACAAGATAAGAGAAATTAGGGGTCATACGGAGTCATATAGGCATTTTTTCCCTCGTTCTATTTGGGAATGGAATAGGAAAGGAAATGCCTAGTAGTTGTATAGTGTAGCCTTCGCCACGCACCTTATGGTGGATTTCGTAGTATGTCTGTAGGTGTAGATGAAGGTGGAATGATGAAACTGGTCCCCACTGTTCTGTATGAGTATTTTCGTGATCAGACAGAAGCCTTTACAGCTGGTTGATATATGAACGCCGAGTCATTATAATCAATTCACCCCAAACGAAATTTCGCGCGTATTCTTACTGCTACCTACGTTACCACAGATTTAATAACTCCGCGCGTTAATCCTAATACCTAGTTTGAACTTACTGTAACGGTAACCAGCCACTGACCAATATACGTAGGTTAAATGAGTTTTATTAGGTTGATGCATACCATGAAACAATCAGGAAATAGTATTTTCTTTCAATGCAGTTAGTGCCTTAGTTGCACTGTAAGATTCTGAGCCTAAGAAGGAAATAAAACTGCATTTATTTAGTTGTACAGTGCATAAGCGACGCATTATACTGTCCATTTGAAGACCACAAAATTAATATTGGTTCGCAAAATTTATTAACGAAGTGGCTGACGGAGGAAATTGCGTAAAAATTTTAAACGTGGCTGCGCTTCAGCAACGGTGTACGTTATTATTTGGGAGATAAAAATGTGGTGAAGTTCACTCGCCCGATGTTTGACAACAAAAAATGAATAAATAAATAAATGCGCTGATTCGTATTTCGTTGAAATGGATAATAAAAGGAAGAGTACTACAGGAACACCTCACTAAAATTTTGCATTCAGAAACACTTTCGCATTGAAGCAGTGCAATATCATATTTTCAATTGATGATATGGGTCTGTCGCCGCGGTGGAGTAGCCGAGCGGTCTAAAGCGTCTCGCTGCGGAGCGCGCGGTTGCCTACCGTGAAGGTTCGAGTCCTCCCTGGGGCATGGGTGTTTGTGTAGTCCTTAGGTTAGTTTACGTAGGTTTAAGTAGTTTTTAAGCTACGGACTGTTGACCACGCAGTTTGGTCCGATAGAAATACAAACATTTGAACATTTTTATGGGTCTGTCATTGCAATTACTGCCTTTCGACAAAAATACTGGGTACACAAATATGATTGTAAAAAAAAACGTATCAAAGTTTTTTAATGAAATAACGAACATTTACGACTTCCACCTTGTTTTAAACACAAAATCTAAATCTCAGCCGGCCGCAGTGGCCGAGCAGTCTGCGGCGCGCCAGTCACAGTCTGCACGGCCACTATGGTCGGGGGTTCGAGTCCCCCCTCGAGCATGGATGTTTGTGTCGTCTTTAGTATAAGGTAGTTCATAAGTAGTTTGTAAGTTTAGGGACAGATGACCCCGTAGTTACAACATTTTGGAGCGTGGCAGAGGTTGCTCGGTACCATTTACTAGTTAGTTATTTTCCTGTCACACTCCCATGTAGAACGAGGGAAAGGGAACGCTTCTGTGCATCCGTACAAGCACAAATGTTTCTGATCTTATCTTTGTGGCGGCAGTAGAATCGTTCTGCAATCCGCCTCAAATTCCGCCTCTCTAAATTTCGTCAATAGTATTTCGCGAAGAAAACGTGGTCATCTCTCCAGCGATTCCCATGAGAGTTCTCGAAGCATTTCAATAACACCCGCTCATGTATCGAATCTACCACTTAGAAATATAGCCGTCCGCCTCTGAACTGCCTCTATGTAGCGGCGTGGTCTACTTACGAAACTCCAATAGCCAACATTCTCTTCCGAATGCGAAAATATATTGTTGATGGCCACTTACATAGGCAGAAAAGATCATCAGAATAAAATACGAGATATCCGAGCTCGAACGGAGAAATTCAAGTGTTCTTTCTACCCGTGCGCTATTCGAGAATGGAATGGTAGATAAATAGTATAAAGGTGGTTCGATGAACCCTCTTCCAGGCACTTAAATGTGATTTGCAAAATACCCCATGTAGATGTACGTCTTCCTTTGAACCTCTCTGATGGGGATCCCAAATTTCAAAATAAAACCCTTTCTGATGTCTCCATAACTTAAAGCCCTCCTCATTTAAACCCAATGCCCACTCAATCGCTCGGACATCCTGGCACGATGTAAGGTCAGAAAGCAAAATACGTGTATTCGCGCGGCATTTAAAAAATCTGAAATCCTTCCAATATTACCATTGATTTTATAACAGAGCTTCACCAGTGATGCTCTGCTCTTTATGTCCAAACTCATGTTGACACGTTAGGAAGTGTACAGCGACTGGTCAGGTGTGTGACTCACGACTGCCGGTCACGACTTCTGAAGCCATCGTGACAACTGGACGGTGTCACGCTCAGGCTTGGAGATAATGCAGTCCATTCACTGGACATTAATGCTACCTTGTTTGGTACTCGTACGGTAATTAGGTCCCGTGTTGTAGCGTGCTAAATAGGGAAAGTTTAATTAAAACCACCCGGTGCTACGTCCCCGTGGTCCTGAAAATTCCATCGCGCCCTCGCCTTTGAACCGTAGCCCGGCTGAACTGTGACCAAACCGACGGTGGCGGGTCGCGGGCCGCTGGCATATTGATCGTTAACGAGGCGAGCAATCGATGGCGGGCACGCTGGATCCGATTCCGGGACCAGTCCGGCCCGCCGCCCCCACACAGAAGGTCAGCCGCGCCGGAATAAAACACTCCCACCCCCTCCCCCCGCGCCGTCGCCGTCACCCACTAGCGCAACAGCTGCTGGCACGACACTGCGCCAAACGGACCGCAGGTGACGCGGTGGCGCCCACACCGACAAATTCACTGAGGGAGGGAGGGGGGGGGGAGGCGGAACTCCATTTCTCTTCAATGAAGCGAAAAGTCACGCCCACGGAAACAGGCAGTCAATAGGAGCTCAGGCGCATTCGTTCGATCAGCCACCACGAGACAGCGCCACAGGCATCATCGCCAGCAGGCGTCGACGAATTAACGTAGCGAATTGCTTTAATTTCGAAAAACATGAATAGCATGCTCATACGCCAAAAGTCTATTTTTGTATTTATTACATGCACTGCTACTTTCGGTGCACTATGTCGCTCACTTGAAGTAGTCTGTTTACGTAAAAATATTCAAATATATGTATACTTAAAGAACCAAACTGCTGAGGTCATCGGTCACTTGACTCATATCATTTGTTCAAATATTTGTTAAGTTCAAATAAATGTTCAAATGTTTGTATAGCTTTTGGGACTTAACTACGAGGTCATCAGTCCCTAAACTTACAAACTACTTATGAACTATCTTATACTAAAGATGACACAAACGTCCATGCCCGAGGGGAGATTCGAACCTCCCACCGTAGCGGCCGTGCAAAAAAATTTATGTGACTCGTGCACAACGTGCTCTAGGTTAGCAAGTGTCGTGTAACTTCCTTATCGATACTTCCAATGAAAAAACCTCAAATGTTCAAATGTTTGTTAAGCTTATGGGGCTTAACTAAGGGGTCATCAGTCCCTAAACTTACAAACTACTTATGAACTAGCTAATACTAAGGATGGCACAAATATCCATGCCCGAGGGGGGATTCGAACCCCCGACCGTAGTGGCCGTGCAGACCGTGACTGGAGCGCCTCAGTCCCCTCGGCCACCGCGGCCGGCTTTGACTCATAAATTACTTTACCTTACGCTAAGAATAATGCATACAAACACACACGCGCGTGCCCATGGAAGAACTTGAAGCCGCGGTGGAGTAGCCGAGCGGTCTAAGGCGTCTCGCTGCGGAGCGCGCGGTTGCTTGCCGTCGGAGTTTCGAGTCCTCCCTGGAGCATGGGCGTGTGTGTTGTCCTTAGGTTAGTTTTCCTAGGTTTAAGTAGTTTGTAAGCTACGGACTGATGACCACGCAGTTTGGTCCGATAGATTTACAAACATTTGAACATTTGAAGAACTTGAATGATGGGGAGAGGCCGCGCAATTTACATATACGCCTTAGACTACGCGGTCTTTCAAGCGAGGCTATGCTTACATCGAATATTATAATTAATCACCCTCATAGTATGTCATAGTTTCAGATCTATATATTCGTGTTTTTGTGAGTACGTATTGCATACAAATCTACAGTTTTCTTCCAATCTTTATGTAATTTTGCACACGTAAGGTTCAGTCCATGAGGATGGTCGCCGTAAGTGTAAGGATCACATACAGCTCATTGTTCACGAGATATTGTTGTTGTGGTCTTCAGTCCGGAGACTGGTTTGATGCAGCTCTCCACAATACCCTTTCCTGAACAAGCCTCTTCATCTCCACATAAGAACGGCAACCTACATCTGTCTGAATCTGCTTACTGTATCCATCTCTTGGTCTTCCTCTGCGATTTTTACCCCACACACTTCCCTCCAATGCTAAATTCATAATTCCTTGATGTCTAAGAATGTGTCCTACCAATCTATCCCTTCTTTTAGTCAAGGTATGCCAGAAATTTCTTTTCTCTACAATTCTGTTCAGTACCTCCTCATTAGTTACGCGATCCACCCACCTAATCTTCAGCATTTTTCTGTAGCACTATATTTCAAAAGCCTCAATTCTCTTCCTGTCCGCACTGTTTATCGTCCATGTCTCACTCCCATACAAGGCAACACTCCATACAAATGCCTTTAGAAAAGACTTCCTTAGGCTTAAATCAATATTCGATGTTAACAAACTTCTCTTTTTCAAGAACGCTTTTCTACCCATTGCCATTCTGCATTTTATATCCTCTGTACTGCGACCATCATTTGTTATTTTACTGCCCAAATAACAAAACTCATCTACCTCCTTTATTGCTTCGTTTCCCAATCTAATTCCTTCAGCATCACCTGATTTCCTTACACTGCACTCCATTACCCTAGTTTTGCTCTTGTTAATGTACATCTTATATGCACCTTTCAGCACACTGTCCATTCCCGTCAACTGCTCTTCCAGGTCTTTTGCTGTCTCTGAGATTATTACAATGTCGTCGGCAAAACGCAATGTTTTTAATTCTTCACCCTGAACTTTAATTCCTTCTCCAAATTTCTCCTTGCTTTCCTTTATAACTTGCTCAATGTACAAATTGAATAACAATGGAGAAAGACTACAACCCTGTCTTACTCCCTTTCCAACCACTGCATCCCTTTCATGCCCTTCAACTCTGATAACCGCTGTCTGGTTTTTGTACAAGTTATAAATAACCTTACGTTCCCTATATTTTACTCCTGCTTGCTTCAGAACTTGAAAGAGTTTATTCCAATCAACATTGTCAAAAGCCTTCTCCAAATCTACAAAAGCTAGAAATGTAGGTTTGCCTTTTCTTAATCTATCTTCTAGGATAAGCCGTAACGTGAGTATTGCCTCCCGTGTTCCTACATTTCTCCTGAACCCAAACTGATATTCCCCGAGGTCGGCTTCTACCACCTTTTCCATCCTTCTGTATATAATTAGTGTTAATATTTTGCAACCATGACTTATTAGACTGATGGTTCTGTAGTTTTCACACCTGTCTGCACCTGCTTTCTTAGGGATGGGGATTATAACATTTTTCTTAAAGTCTGAGGGTACTTCTCCTGTCTCATACATCTTACGCACCAGGTGAAACAGGTATGTCATGGCTGGTTCTCCCAGAGACTTCAGTAGCTCTGAGGGAATATCATCTACTCCAGGGGCCTTATTTCGACTTAGGTCTTTCAGGGCTCTGTCAAATTCTTCTCTCAATACAGTATCTCCTATTTCATCTTCATCTACATCCTCCTCCCTTCCTACAATATTGTCTCGGAGTTCATTTCCTTTGTAGAGCCCCTCTATATACTCTTTCCACCTTTCAGCTTTCCCTTCTTTGCTGAGAACTGGTTTTCCATCAGTGTCCTTGATATTCATAGATCTGTTTCTCTTATCTCCAAATGTTTCTTTTATTTTCCTGTAGGCTGTATCTATTTTTCCCCTATTTATACATTCTTCTACATCCATGCATTTGCCTTCTAGCCACTCCTGCTTAGCCATTTTGCACTTCCTGTCAATCTCATTTCTTAGTCGTCTGTACTCCGTTTTTCCTGTTTCATTTTCTGCATTTTTATATTTTCTCCTTTCATCGATTAAATTTAGTATCTCCTGTGATATCCAAGGATTTTTTGTAGGTCTTGCCTTCCTACCTATTTTGTCCTCTGCTACCTTCACTATTTCATCTCTCAATTTTACCCATTCCTCTTCTACTGTTTTATTTTCCCCTGTTTCTGTCAATTGTTGCCTAAAGCTCGATCTGAAATTCTTAAGAACCTCACGTTACTTCAATTTATCCAGGTCCCATCTCCTTATTTCACTACCTTTTTGTAGTTTCTTTAGTTTCAGCCTACAGTTCACAACCAACAAGTTATGGTCATACCCCTGGGTATGTTTTACAGTTTAAAACCTGGTTCCGGAATCTATGTCTTACCATTATAAAATCTATCTGATACCTTCCGGTGTCTCCTGGTCTCTTCCACGTATACAACCTTCTTTTGTGATTCTTGAACCAGGTGTTTGTTATAACTAAATTATGTTCTGTGCAAAATTCTACCAGGCGGCTTCCTCTTTCATTCCTTTTGCCCAGACCATATTCACCTACTATCTTCCCTTCCCTTCCTTGTCCTACTACCGAATTCCAGTCTCCCATAACAATTAAGTTTTCCTCTCCCTTAATTGTCTGAATAATTTCCTTTAGCTCCTCATTTATTTTTTCGATTTCCTCATCATCGGCAGAGCTAGTTGCCATATAAACCTGTACTACTGTCGTCGGTGTTGGCTTCGTATCTATCTTGACAATGATAATGCGATCACTGAGCTGGTCATAGTAGTTTACCCGCATTCCTATTTTCTTATTCATTATCAACCCTACTCCTGTGATACCCCCAACTGATTTTGTATTTATAATCCTGTACTCACCTGACCAGAATTCCTGTTCATCCTGCCACTGAACTTCACTAATCCCCACTATATCTAACTTCAACCTATCCATTTCCCTTTTTAAATTTTCTAATTTTCCTACTCGATTAAGGGATCTAACATTCCACGCTCCGACCCGTAGAATGCCAGTATTGTCTTTCCTGATGATCACATCCTCCTGAGTAGTCCCCGCCCGGAGATCCGAATGGGGGACTATTTTACCTCCGGAATATTTTACCCGAGAGGATGCCATCAACATATGTTCATACAGTAGAGCTGCATGTCCTCGGGAAAGGTAACGGCTGTAGTTTCCCCTTGCTTTCAGCCGTTCGCAGTAGCTGTGTGGCAAAGCCACATTTGCTGATGTTACAAGGCCAGCTCAGTCAATCATCCAGACTGTTGCCCCTGTAACTACTGAAAAGGCTGCTGCCCCTCTTCAGGAACCACACGTTTGTCTGGCCTCTCCACAGATACCCCTCCGCTGTGGTTGCACCTACGGTACGGCTATCTGTATCGTTGAGGCACGCAAGCAACCCCACCTCGGCAATGTCTGTGGTTCATGGGAGTGGGTTCACGAGATATGACGTCATAAATAAGGAGATGCGCGATAACTGCTCCATCAAAAGTCAATGTTGCACATCTCCTCCTAAACCACTTCACCAATTTCAACCGAATTCGGTACATGTATTCCTTACCGCAAGGTAAAAATGCTGTCGTGGTAAGAACCACATACGACACATGGTTCAGGAGATATGATGTTATAAACGATAGGAGTTGCAAGAAAATGTAACCTAATGCCACGAAATTTTATTCACACACTGTATGAGAATAACAGTAATTAGCAACTTGCAACCAACTTTAAACATAATTTCGAACCTTTTTACAAATTTTTCTTTCTGGCGACCACACCAAAATACTGAAAGGAAAAAGTTTCTCGCTTACTACTTTTCCGCTTTCATCGCGCAAAACTACGGCATTCGGTATGGCGTTACAGTTTATAATTTCTACACTACGATTTCTTAGTCGCAGGAAATTTTACAGATAGTTTACACACACACACGCCACTGAATGTAATTTCGAAACTATACCAGAGTACGTCACGTAGTTCATGAAATAAAAATTTCAAATGTTTGTAGTTGTATGGGACCAAACTACGTTGGTCATCAGACCCTAGTCTAACAAACTATTGAAACCAAGTTAAACTAACCTAAGGACAACACACACATCCATGACCGAGAGAGGATTCGAAGCTTCGACGCAGGAGACCACTCAATCCGTAACGTGGCGGTCCAGACCGCTCGACTACTCCCGCACGGCTTTTATGAAATATAAGGGCAAAAGCAGTAACGTCCATGGAAAACCGCCCCGTCGAGCAGGATTTAATCTATTGCTTCTTTACAAGTACCTTTGTTCGCAACGGATTTTACCGTCATACATCTCTTAAACAAATGAATACATAGATGCAAAATTATACAATTCTAGTCAATATAATTCAATAAATATGAGATCCTATATACTGCGATGGGTAAAAATCTGCATCACGTACCACGTATTCACCACTAAAAGACTCCTGCATTCCAGTCGGCTTTCCTTAAGCTGAAGAATCCTGAAAGATGACCGCTCTTGGCAACTTTGAACTGTGAAGCGCACACGGCTGCAGGTGAAATCAATAACTTCTATAGAGCTACAAGGAAAGGAAGAGTGTACGTCCAACGAATACCCTTCATTTCCGACAGGTCTAACTTTTAACTTCCAGAAACTGCAGTTTCCAAAGAGTCTTGGACTTTCTATTACGATTAATAAATCGCAGGGAAATCTATTTAATACTGTAGAGTAGATATGAGATTTCCATGTTTCTCAAAAGGAAAACTTCGTCACTTTCTCGGGGGTGGACTCATAAAAAAAAAACATGCATATTAGATCCTGGATAAGTAAAAAGAAATATAGTTTATATTAAAGTTGTGTATTAAATCAATATGAGAATGTTACATATTATTTGTATTTTGATTACTATCTTTCTTTGTTTGGATATTGCACTTATAATTTTGTACGTTATGCAAGACGGCTTTATTTCTTATATATTCCCTGATAAATATAACATGTTATTAGAAAACAGGAGATGAACAGAAAGAGATATAGAGAGAGAAGGGATATGAATAGTATTAACTCAGGGCTTGAATAAATCAATACCCGGGCAACACGGGTTTTCAGCTAGTTCTGTATACAATATCGTAAACTTATTTTGTAATTTGATGTTTACCTATTTTTGAAATTTCCCGTTTACCAATAGTAAACAAAATTAAGAAATCAATGTGAATCACGCAGTTTTTTTTTCAACATCTATATAATTACTCTGCAGATCATATTTAAGTGCATGGCAGAGGGTCATCGAACCCATTTCGTGATATTTCTCTACCGTTCCATTCCCTAATAGCTCACGGGAAAAAAGCACCATTTTCCCCCATTTTCCATCTGATTTTTCTTATTTTATTATGATAAACATGTGTCCCTATGTAGGTAGGTGATTAGTATGTATGTTCGCATTTGGAAGAGAAATTTGGTGAAAGAAATTTCGCAAATAATCTTACAGCAACGAATAACGAATTTTTTTAAATGATTTCCACCCCAACTCGCGCATCATTTCGGTGACAGTCTCTCTCCCCTATATCGCGATATGTAATTAGCGGCCGTTTTCTGTACTTTCTCTATATACTCCGGGAGTCCCACTTGGTGGGGATCCCACAATGGTAGCAATACTCCAAAATAGGACACACAAGTGTACTGTAGGCAGTTTCCGTAGTACGGCTGTTGCATCTTGTAAGTTTTCGACCAATGAAACGAGCCTTTCGTTCTCTACAATATTTTTTAAAGTATTCTATCCAATATAAGTTGTTCCTAATTGTCATTCCTAGTTATTTAGGTTAATATACGGCTACTGATTTGACTGATTTATCGTGTAATTGAAGTTTTTAGGAGATTTAATTTAGTGGCCATATGTATGACGTTACTTATTATTACTTATGGTCAATTTTCAATTTTTGCATCATGGGGATATCTTATCTACATCATTTTCCAGTTGATTTTGATCTTATGGTGAACTTAATAACCGATAAATGACAAGCATATTCGAACCGTCTAAGACAACTCAAGTTGTCTTCTAAATCGTGTAGTAAGATAAGGAACATAAGGGGCCCTATAAAATTTCCCTGCTAAAAGCCAGATATGACTTCACTTTTAATAGATGAATTTCCGTCAGTTACTACGTACTGACAGAAAAGCGCGATTCCAATCGAACGAATGAGACCTTATACGTTCTTACATTGCTAAGATTGAAGTAAGACTGTGATTACTTCTATACGTTTTTCACATGGCCAGCTTGATGCATGATGAATACGAAACCAAAAGTAATGCTAAATCGGCAAAATTATCTCATTAGTGATACAGACTTGGACTAAACTTAAAGGTCGAATGACACTGAACAGTCTGGTGATATATAACAGTGGCCTAGCTCATTATGTTATTTTAAATGAGCTACATGACTCAGAAACAGCCTAGTCAGACGGATTAGTTAATTTGATTTACCACATTATTTACAATGTGGAAGGAATATATAGAGGGTCTGTATAAAGGAAATAAACTTCAAGGTAGTTTTCTAGAAATGGAAGACGAAGTGGATGAAGAGAAGATAGGCGATACGATACTGCGAAAAGAATTTGACAGAGCGCTGAAAGATTTTGAGTTGAAACAAGGCCCCTGGAATAGATGATATTCCTTCTGAACTGCTGATATGGTATGCAAGATGTATGAGACGGGGAAAATAACCTCTGACTTTAATATAGTGATTATAATTCCAAAGAAAGAAAGGGCAGACAAATGTGAAAATTACAGAACTATTAGTTTAATAAGTCATGGTTGCAAATTACTAACATGAATTATTTAAAGACGAATGGAAAAACTTGTGGAATCGAACCTTGGGGAAGATCAGTTTGGATTTAAGAGATATGTATGACCACGGGAGCCAACACATTACGACTCATCTTAGAAAATAGGCTAATGAGAGGCAAACCTACGTTTTTAGCATTTGTTGATTCGGAAAAAGCTTTAGACAATGTCTACTGGAATAAACTCTTCCGAATTCTGAAGGTAACAGGGGTAAAATATAGGGAGCGAACAGTTATATTCAACTTATACAAAAACCAGACAGCGGCTGAGTCGAGGGCCATCAAAGGGACGCAGACATTGAGAAGGGAGTAAGACAGAGTTGTAGCCTTTCCGTACATTGAGCAAGCAATGAAGAAATGCAAGGAGAAATTTGGAGAGGGGATTAAAGTCCAGGGAGAAGAAATAAAAACTCTGCTGTTTGCAGATTACATAGTAATTCTGTCAGAGGTCGCAAAGGATCTGGAAGAGCAGTTGAATGGAATGGACAGTGTCTTGAAAATAGGGTATAAGATTAACATCAACTAGAGTAAAACAAGGATAATGGAATGTAACGGTCAGAAAGGCAGGCGATGCTGAAGGAACTAGATTAGATAATTAGACAATAAAAGTAGTAGATGAGTTCTGTTTTATGGGATAGTAAGATCTGATGGCCGAAGTAAAGAAGATATAAAATGCAGAATGGGTACGGGAAAAAAAGCGTTTCTGAAGAAGCGAAATTTGTTGACATCTGATATTAATTTAAATGTTAGGAAGTCCTTTCTGAAAGCATATATGTCTGGAGTGTAGCATTGCATTGTTTAGGAGTGAAACATGAACAATAAGGAATTCACACAAAAAGATGAAAGGAGCTTTTGAAATGTGGTGCTACATACGAATGATGAAGATTGAATGGGAGGTGCTTAACCGAATTGGGGAGAAAAGGAATTTTTGGCGTATCCTGACTAAGAGAAGGGACAGGTTGGTAGGACTCATTCTGAGACATCAAGGAGTCGTCAACTTAGCATTAGAAGGAAGTGTGTGGGGTAAAAATCGTAGAGGGAGACCGAGGGACGAATGTAGTAAGCAGATTCAAAAGGATGTAGGTTGCCGAAGGTATTGTCAGATGAAGAGACTTGCACAGGAATGGGTAGCGTGGAGAGTTGCGTCATACCAGTCTGCGGACTGAAGACCACAACAACAACAACGTTATTAACTGTTCTGGACATAATATCTCAGATTATTGTAAGGTTAATTACATTATTTGATGTAATTGTCGTAAGGCTTTTTGTCTCTATCGTGGGTACTCGCTCGTAACAGATTGACATGCAAATTAATATTTAATATGCATGTTATTACTTGATATGCAGATTACTATTTGATATACAAATGAGGACTAATAGTAATATGAACATTTATTTAGATTAATAAGAGTAATCTGGTCGCCACTATATTTCCCTAAACATAGAAAGAATAATACGGGATTTTCTAAGTAAAGTAGCGTTCAGAAATTACTTGATGAAGTATGTTCTTTGTTAACTCAATTCTTGCACATTATCAACAATTCAATGCACATACGGAAATGCCGATTCTTTATCTATTAAAATAAAATCGTCAGTCAACACAACAAACTTAATAACAATTTTTTTATTTCAACTTTATTTTTCCCTGCAAAATACTTATAGGTAATTGCTGAATGACGGTAGTTGACACAGAGATCTCGTGACAGAGGGTTTTAGTACCAAATAATTAAGAACACCCTACTACTGGATAATACAGAATAAAATCGATTTATATTACTATCCCATACGCTAAACAATTTACAAATGAACAAAACTACAATCAACTATTTAATATAAAAGTCTGGCTGTTTAGAAATGGAGAATTGCAGCAATTTATAGAAATGAATCTAAACTTCGCAAAAATATGTGCATAATGATGATGGGAACAATAACACACACAGTTAATCACAGACTCCTAACGCAGTTATGGAATAGATACACCAATAAGTAATAGTATGTTGCCCTCGATGACGAGTGTTCATCAGCCACTATGGTTCGTCAGAAGTGCTCCAAGAAAGTGTGATAGGACCGCTATCATTTTCTGTCGATATAAATGATCTGCGGTTGTTTGCTGATGATCCTATGGTGTACAAGAAGGTATCGTCATTGAATGACTGAAGTAGGGTGCAGGATGGCAGACCAAATTTTTAGGTAGTATGAGGAATGGTAATTAGTGCTAAATGTAGAAAAATTTAGGGTGACGCAAAGGGAGAAACAATCCCGTATTTTCGAATACAGCATTAGTAGTGTGCTGCTTGACAGAGTCGCGTCAATTAAATATCTATGCGTAACGATGCACAGCCATATGAAATGGAAGGAGCATATAAGAACAGTCGTGTGGAAGGCGAACGGTCGGCATCGGTTTATTTGGAGAATTTACGGAAGATGTCATTCGTATGTAAACGAGCTCGCATATAGAACGTTTGGACATCCTCGTCTTGGGCATTGCTCAAGTGTTTGTGATCCCCACCAGATCTGTTTAAAGGAGAACATGCATTTCAGAGGCGGACGGCTAGGTTTGTAACTGGTACATTCGATCAATGCGTGAGTGTTACAAAAGGGAGTCGTCGTAAGGAATGGGATGTTCTTTTCGAGAAACGCTGTTGAAGAAATTTAGAGGGCCGGAATTTGAGGCGGACTGCGGAATTATTCCACTGCCGACAAACTACACTTCTCGTAAGATCAGAGAGATTAGGGCTAGGGCTCGTACGGATAGCATTCATTTTTCCCTCGTACTGTATGAGAGTGGAACTGAAAAGAAGTAACGAGTAGTGGTACTGACAAGGGAAGCTCCCCATCGCATCCCCCCCTCTCCCCTCAGATTTAGTTATAAGTTGGAGAAGTGTTTGGGTGCGATGTGGAGGTTCCCTTGTGAGTACACTACGCTGGCTCACCTTTGGGTGAATTGTGGAGTACCTATGTGGATGTAGATATAGATGTTCAAGAATGCATCCCTGCAAATCTGTAGTGAGATCTGATAAACAGTCAGTTGATCAGTATGTTGTGTTTCTGCATCGTCCTACTGGAACCTGTCATACATCCTGTATGATGTGGCTGTCGAACGTAAATTTTTATTTTTGTGAGAACCTTCCTTTATTCACAGATGATATACAGCTTCGTCGACAGACATTACACATTTGGAGACACATGGTATTTCTGGGAACTATAAATGGGATACGTTTAGGTGATATCTGCTGATACTGCATACAGTGTCGGTGTTGTTGTATTTACTTAAAAGTCGCTTAGGCAATGAGAAATTCATACTTTGGGATTGCATCGTGGATCACGCAGAAATCGATCAGAGATCATTGTTGTACTGGTCCTAATTATACGCGGAAATGGAACCCAAAGTTTGGGCCTGTTTAAGCAGAACGGCGCTAAAAAGGAAATTTCATTAAACCCTTTTCTTTGTTTTTATCGCTTTCACCCAAGAACAGAGCTGCAGACGACCTTTTCCTTTCGACTAGCAACAAGTGCCTCTCGAATTTCCAGCTTACAATGCCGAGTGACTCCATTCCATTCATATTTAAGTGACGAAAAAATTGCCCGGAGCTCTGAGGGAATTTTAATCTGCAAGTACAATTCTAGTTATTGAACTGATTTCCGATAAAAAGCTTCCCTATCCGTGGCGCATCTTATTCTGCAGACCTTTAAATACAGATTCAGTCTAATATCTGGTGGCAGACTCCTGTCCCGATTTCCTGTTGTATACAGTGGGATCAGATTCAATATTCTATTTTTTTGAAGTGGTATGCATACGATTTTTGTTCCCTTTCTGGTCTTATTTATACAATCATAACTTATGTACTTATAATTTTGGGATATTTTAGCATTGATAACTACTAGTAACTGGATGAAATAGATATCTGCTTAGATAAAGTACATTATATCATTTACAACAGATTGCTGTCAACCATCAAATTAATTTGTGAAGTTTTTGAATTTTGTCAAGTAGCATAGAGCTCCTTTATGTGCTAAGTTTATAAGAAACATAACAATAAAAATTTAGTGGATGGTAGGGGCACATTGAGGATGTCATAACTACGCGGTAGAGGAAATCTGAAAGAGTAACAAAAATGAATATATTCCAACCGAACTTAATACACGTATTCCTTACCGTCATGTTACATTCGCCGTGGGAATACGATTTCAGAAGATGCACAGAAAATTGCATCACACGGTACATGAATAAGGAGACTTTTTGATTCATTATTTAAGATTGAGACCACTTAGAATCTTGCAACATACCTCACTGATAAACCAAAGACTCTATTGTAAGAAGAATATTTTACCGCTTACTACTTTTTCTTTATTTTTGCACTAAATCTAAGACATTTTATTTCTTGTATACTACTAATTATATATACGAGACATTTGGCAGGCAGTACAAACACACACACACACACACACACACACACACACACACACACACACACATATATATATATATATATATATATATATATATATATATATATATAATCTTCCAAAATATATCGACTCTTCACTACCAACTGATTACTGCAAGCCCACAAGTTGCACAGTACAGTTTAACACACTTTACTAGGGTTATTCAACACTTACTAGAGGTTTTTTCATCGGAAGTATCGATAAAGAAGTTACACGACACTTGCTAACCTAGAGCACGCCGTGCACGAGTCACATAAAATTAACACCAGTTCGTCAGTGATAAGACATTTCATACTAGACAAATGGTAGCTGGCTTATAAAATGTTAATAACTTGGTTAGCCGCTAAGGGCTGATGTAGCGACTGCAGTTGGTGCCTCGTCGTACTTATAGTAAACTGCAACTTCGGTTGCTGCTTCCTGACAAGTATAATGTTTAAAATCACAAGGTTCTTGCCTCACCAGGCATCTCAAGTCGTATGAGAATTCAAAAACCTTAAAATGAATGTTCTTAAAACAGATACGGCAATTCCTTTCAACAAGCATTGTGAAGAAAATGGAGTAGTCCCCAATTATGTAAAATCTGTTTTGAAATGTAACATAGTAAAAACACATAAAGAACAACAAAAATGTTTATTTTATAACATTTTATAAGCCAGCTAGCTTTTGCCTATTATAAAATATTTTGTTATTAACTAATTGATGTTAATCTTACGTGATTTAACCACCGCGTGCTTTAGGTTAACATTCACGAGTAAATAATTATCGATACTTCCGATGAAGACTCTCTTAGTAAATGTTGAAACCTATTAAAGTGTTTTAAATTTTACTACACAACTTATGTAGTAAACGTTCTAGGCCGTTAATTATAACGTCCTTGGCTCTCAGACATCTGAAGCTCTATCAAAATTCAAAAGCCCTAAAATGAATATCCTAAATACAGCTATGGCAATTACCTTTAATAAGCATTGTGCAGGAAACGGAGTAGTCTCCACATATGTACAATCTTTTATGAACTGTGAACAGTGTGAAACGTAAAAACAACAACATGTTCTTAAGCAGTCAGTATTTGTGTAGTATATAATGTTTTATTAATCACCAACTGATGTAAATTTTATTTGACTTGAGCACGGCCCGCTCTAGGCTAACATGTCTCGTCTATTATTTTTTAACAATAATTCTGATGAAGATGCCTATAGTAGGTGTTGAAACCAAGTAGTTTCAAATTTTACTATGCAGCTTGTGGGTTGCTAATTTTGTACTTGCAAGATATATCTTTTACGTTTGGCGATTCCAGACATGCTCTTTTTAAAATCATAAAACCACTACCTCTATTCGGAAAATATTTTGCAGATAGTTTCGAAATATTGTACTCTACATGGTGGAAAATTATATTATTGTGGAACACGTTATTTAGGAGATGTGATGCCATGGGGATTGAGCACGAGAAAAAGGACGGAGAGTGGAGCAGCAGGTGATGGGGAGAGAGGGAAGAAAGTAATAACGAAATACCATAGTGGTACTCACGCAAGTATTAAAATAATGTCATGTACGGTGGGATAAAGTTTGTTAATATCTTCATAGTAATCACACCACGAGGTCGATTCATAACATGCAGAACATTCGTCATACTTTGTCAATGGAGCGAAATACCGTTGGCTTCACGCCTGTTTTGATTATGTAACTGCTAGAAATTTCATTGTTTTATTTATGTTACTTATTGTTTTGAGCAGTATTGAGTGTAACGTTGTGTTGCACGGTTAGAGTTAAAAGACCAATGCGTGAAACCAAAGAAAACGTTTATCGATACACGCCAAATGACGCAGGAAGCCTTTAAGCAACATTTCGGTTGGATCATGTCGTGAAATACAGACACAACATCTTGGAATGCATCATGACGCCGCCATTTCTTCTCATGAGTCAAGACCAAAAAGACAGTTGCGTTGCAACCTATTAAGAGTTTTTGGATCGTGAAAATGAGAACGTTATGTGCCTTAAGAGAACCATAACTGGTAACATTACGTTGGTAAGTTGTTATGATGTCGACATCAAGGTTTACTTGAAAGATTCTCCGAGACCAAAAATAGGACGTCAGGTCATTTCAAATGTCAAAGCCATTCTGATAGACTATTTGACGTAGAAGGATTCGTTTACCATTGATTCCTGCCACAGAAATACAGTGCTTATCAATGTTACTATTGGGACGCCTTACGATACCGCGAGAAAATGTGAGAAGGAATTTACGTGAAATATGCCCTTGACAATTCATGGCTCTTTAATAACGCACCTGCTCATTCATCTCTGTTCGCTCGTGACTATGTCACAAAGAAAAGAAATCGACCCACTGCGCTGCTTAATGCACCATACTCTCCAGACTTTGTACCTAGGGCTGGTTTATTATTTATAGTTTTCAAAGATGAAGGAAAGCAAGGAAAAATTTTGAATAGGGATTAAAGTTCAGGGGGAAGAAATAAAACCATTGCGTTTTGCTGATGACATTGTAATTCTGTCGGAGACAGCAAAGGACCTGGAAGAGCAGTTGAATAGAATGGACAGTGTATTGAAGAGAGCGTATAAAATGAAAATTAACAAGAGCAAAACAAAAATAATGGAATGCAGTCTTAGAAAATCAGGCGATACTGAAGGAATTAGATTAGGTAATGAAACAATGAAGGTGGTAGATGAGTTTTGTTACTTGGGTAGTAAAATAACATATGACAGTCGCAGTACAGAGGATATAAAATGCAGAATGACAATGGGAAGAAAAGCATTTTTGAAAAAGAGAAATTTGCTATCATCGAATATTAATGTAAGTGAAAGGAAGTCTTTTCTGAAGGCATTTGTGTGGAGTGTTGCTCTGTACGGGAGTTTAACATGGACGATAAACAGTGCGGACAGTAAGAGAATAGATTCTTTTGAAATGTGGTGCCACAGAAGAATGCTGAAGATTAGGTGGGTAGATCGCATAACTAATGAAGAGGTACTGAATATAATTGGTGAGAAAAGGAATTTTTGGCATACTTTGACTAAAAGAAGGGATCGCTTGGTAGGACATATTCTTAGATATCGGGGAATCGTAAATTTGGCATTGGACGGCAGTGTGTGGGGTAAAAATCGCAGAGGGAGACCAAGAGACGCGTATAGCAAGCAGATTCAAGTGGATGTGGGTTGCCGTTCTTGTGAGGAGATGAAGAGGCTTGCTCAGGATAGAGTAGGGTGGAGAGCTGCATCAAACCAGTCTCCGGACTGAAGACCACAACAACAACAGTTTTCAAAGCTGAAAACTCCGTCGAATGGAAGACGATCGGCAACGATAGACGATATAAAAGAAAATTCAAAAGCCTAGACTCTTTTGCAGGAGAAGAGACGGCGTTGGCAGCAGTCAACCGATCGTGGAACAGGTTACTTGGAAAGAGAATATGCTCACTTTGTAAAAGGTAAGTGAAGAACATGTTTATGAACAATGCTCCGAAGTTAAATTTTTTAAAACACCGTCTCGATTTCTAGAGATTTTTATTTTTTTATTTTTGTTAGACAACCGGTTTCAATTTGCATGTGAGACCATCTTCACCCTGACTACAATGCAATAATATTATAAATATTAGGATACACAGAACTTCCTGGGCCGCGGTGAAGTTGCCGAGCGGTCTAAAGCGTCTCACTGCGGAGCGCGCGGTTGCTCGTCGTGGAGGTTCGAGTCCTCCCTGGGGCATGGGTGTGTGTGTTGTCCTTAGCTTAGTTTACCTAGGTTTAAGTAGTTTGTAAGCTACGGACTGATGACCAAGTAGTTTGGTACGATAGATTTACAAACATTTGAACATTTGAACTTTCTGGAACATTTAAACTATACACTGGATCGGATGTCGACCCCGTATTCTGCCTTTCTCTGGAGAAATACTTACGGTACTTCATTAGGTTGGCATACGAAGAGACAAAGTGTTTAATATTGCGACTGACGTTATCTTGTAATCACGAAATCTAAGTGTGACGTGTAATGAGTGCTTACATAGCATATATTTTCGAGGGAGGCGTGGCAGAACTAAGGAAAACATAAGTTATTTTAAGTAGACACCCTACACTAGCGGACCCAGGATTTTGGTCTCGGAGAGGAACTGACGCTGTAGAAATTTTGTGGCACCGTATCTCAAACTGATGCCTAAAATAAAAGTTGTTGGATATCCCAAACCCCATGCTTCGTTATGGTCTTTTGGAAGAGTCATACAACTATTGAGCTGATATACATAGGAGCAGATACCGTACTTCTTTTCCTTTATATTCTTAATTTCTGGTGGGAGGGGGGGGGGCGAGGGGGAGCCCAGGACCTTTCGCCCCACCCCACCTTTATATAAGCCACTGATAGAGAAGAATATGTTACGCATATCGCTCCATGATTAAGAAGGTGGGTTTACTTTCAATGCAAGCCGAGAACCTATTTCATTTCGTTAAATAAAACTAACGTAATTCAACAATTTTTAATGATAAAACATTTCCTTCTTTTTCATAAAGTTTCGTGTCTATGTCTTCCGTATCCAGTACCTTCAAAATTTAAAGTCATAACTTCTTAACGCGTTTCTTTCCTTTGTACAAATTTTGGGACATAAATATTTTATTTTCTATACGCCAGTAATGATATTTTTAGCTTTTAAGATTAAATGACTGCTGGAATGCCTAAAAATTTAAGTAACTAACTTTTCTATAATTAGTAAATCCTGGGAAAGAATTAATTGGTCTTTTTATTAATTGTAGCCAAAATGGCTAAGTTTAGAAACCATGAATGTGTGAAACAATGTATAGATATTCGTATTTCTACTTCCAGTCACCTTATTTGTTAGTGTTCAATCTAACGTTACACAACGCGTATCGAGCATATTTTGCTCATCATCAGGTGCATTTTATACATATATAAATGTTTGATACTTATAATTTACTTACTTAAAGTCTATCTGTTATTATTGGTGGTTGGGGATGCCCCAAATGAGACGGTCTGAAACTTTTGTTCTAATGTACTGAAATTTTTAAATCACTTTTTTCTCTTTCATTTCCCATCCGGCGTGTCATATTACTGTAAAGAGAGGTTGAAACAAATACTGAGTAATCATATGAAATATTTATTGTTCACTAGCAGAATTGGCAAAAAGCTATGCTGACGTTTGTCGCATTGAATCTTCAAAAAGCTTCATGCTGCAGAAAGAGTTTTTTGTAGCTAATTAACGTGGATAGGTTAGCGAGAACAGAGTGCAAAGTGCTGCCATTACAGAAAATGTTAATTCCATTTGAGGACTGTTGGGTACATTTCCTCAAAAAGAACAAATCGTACCCCTTATTGCCACAGATAAATTTCACCTCTCTCGCTTCCATTGAATTAAATTTGCCAGTTCATGTATGGGTGTATCAGGAGCGGTTCCTAATTGGAACTTGTCATGCGCAAATGAATAAATTCCAATTGGAAACAGAGTAACGAATGCTGTTTTCTGTGGAAATTGTAGATAGCGCAGAGAACTGACTATTTAACGGCAAAATATGAAACCGTCATCCGTAGGATCTTTTTACGAAAACGAAAATTTTTCTGATGATCACTGGTATATATTTCAAACACCCACATATACCGAATCTTACATTTTCTATTGTTTGTTTATTTTTGGTGTCTTTAATGTTGCTATAAATAATTAATTCGTTTTCAGAACTCTGTATGCAGCGAAGTATTACATGGTTCTCGTGACAATAGAAATGAGCACCCTGTTATATGTTTTAACTTTTGTTTCTTTTATATGAGGAGAATTGTTGCAAAATCTTTATCAACCAAAATTCTGTTTCGTCTTATTTGCATGCTTCTTCAGACCGATATTATTTCCTGGATTGCTGATCCCTATATCTGCTACCCTGCATTATATCATTCATCATATAATATACCATATACCTTTCCGTATTTATAATCCTGCAAACTTTTATGTGATTACATAATAATGACATTCCACCATTCAGCAGTGACATGTTTAAAATACATTTCCTTAGACCATCTGTTACACTGACAAGTGCTTACTACCGCAGAATGTCTAGGGATATGTATTTTAAATATCTGTTTCATATATATATATATATATATATATATATATATATATATATATATATATATATATATATATATATATATATATATATATATAATGACGGAGGTCTGTGACAAAAATACTTTCAAAGGGGGGATTTTTTTACAAATTGTTTCCTTCGAAACTGACGAAAAGTAGAAACCCGTGAAGCATAAAGTGCTAAGTGTGGTCAAGACATTATTTACAAAAAGGAGATGAACGGTAGTAAAAAATCGTTATTTTGATCTCGCGGTGGCACCTTTCTGAATAAGACCACTTACTTTCATTCTTACAGTTTGCCTTACTTTGTATAAATTATACCAAGCATTTTTCTAAGACTCGTATCAGTATTCGTATTTGTAATTTTTCAATTGTGCCGTTAAGACAATTTCCTACCCTTCCAAGCGTCGTCATCCTGGTTTTCCAGCATCCAATAATAAGATTAGCGTCTGTATTGTGGCTACGATAGTTACATGGTATAAGGTTTTAAGATAATGTAAAAATCGAAAAACTAACCAGAACATTTGGAAAGAAAGGTCTCTTACATCATCATTGATCAGCAGATTTTCTTCAGCGAAAAATATATCACAAAATATCTCTAACTCTGCACTTTTGTTTGTTTCCAAAACGGACTGCTGATAAAGAATACGCTAAGGGCACCCCATGTTTTGGAGGAGTATCAATATCTGAATCACCTAAAACTTGTGTCTGCGGCGTTCCAGTCACGGTCTGCACGGCCGCTGCGGTCGGGAGTTCGAATCCCCCCCCCCTCGGGCATGGATGTTTGTGCCGTCTTTAGTATAAGCTAGGTCATAAGTAGTTTGTAAGTTTATGGACTGATGACCCCGTAGTTAAGTCCCATAAGCTATACAAACATTTTGAACCGCATATATTGCACCGCAAATATTACGGAAACGGAAAGTGTGACTTATGCGCGGTTTTCACAGAACGGATTGGTAGTCAACGACTCGTTTTATTAGCCAACAAACAGATTGTAAAAATATCTAGAATGTGTATTTTTTATGCAAACATACAATTTTTAAATGGAACAATGGTTGTTTCGATCAGGCACTGGAATTCTTGACACAAGCTATGTACAAAGAATTTTGAATGACATTTTTATCACGTTTAGTTTGGCAGGTACAGCCATTCAAAGTTTTGGGGGCGGAAGCTACGAAATCGTAGCTAACTGGCTGGTGGTCACGAGATAGTGGGCCGTGCCCCAGGGGCTAGCTACTCGCCTAGTCAGAAAACTTATCGCAGCCTCCGCCCCGGAACTCTGAACGGTTGCAGGTGCCAAACTAAAATTATTTGTACACAGCTGGTGTCAAAAATTCTAGTGCATGATAGAAACAACCATTGTTCCATTTACTAAAGTGTTTGTTTGCATAAAAATACACTTTCAAAGTAATATTACAATATATTTGTTGGCTAAAAATACGAGCTCCTGACTACCAATCCATTCTGTGAAAACCGCACATGAGTCGCAGATTCCGTTTCCGCTATATTTGCGGTGCAAGTGTTAGCTCATTCACCTATATATATGTCTGTCACACAAATTGTTTTAAGGAGGGTGGAGATTTTTCAACAAAACTCTGCCTTCGAAAATGACGAAATGTCGTAACTCGTAATGCATAAATAAATTAATATTACTTTATGTTCATTCAAATGGCCACTGCATCTCACCAGAGTGCAATGCAGACACAAAGGGGTGGACATTTTATAGTCTTACATTTTAGTGGTGGTAGTCTTTGGAGCCTGCTTACTGCACCCATATCTTGGTTTCTCCGAACTCCGTAGCAGGAGAAAGGTGCGTAACTTTTGCCATTATCAGAACATACTTAATGCCACATAATAGTAGGATGGCGGAAGCACTTTCACCGGTTGTGGTACGTCGAGCTTGGATTCAGAGGCACAAATGAAATAGCAGTCAAATTACATTGGCTGTTACTGAATGCACAGGTGATCACCACTGGTTTATTGGTCGCTCGGCTGCCACCTCTGTGATCTCGACTGACTGAGAGACCCTTGTTGGCTGCGGTTGCGACGTTGAACAGTGACCGGCCGTGTTTCACGTCACAGTCCGTGTATCAGGATCTGCCTGCACATGGCTTGCGTCATCGCGTGGTTACGTTCGCGGATGCTGCGTGCCCCGGCATGGTGGGGAGTGTTTGACTCAGGATTCGAACCCTTGACCCATGCGCATACCCTCCGGGGTAGGCTGACGTTCGGCTGATAACGCACAGGAGACGCTTACGGTAAGGGCGCCTCCTTCCCTCCATACCACGTCCCTGGGAAGTAATGTGATGTTGTCCATCGACACCGCCTCCTTTCCTTCCGGCAATTCTTACCTATAATGGTTTTCTTTGATTTTTTTCATTATGGACATCCTCCTACCGTTGTTCCAGCTATTAGTGCCTGAAATCAATCTTGGTACTTGCGTATCTGTAACCTCAACCATTTTTTTTTTTTATAAACTGTACCCACACAGCCTTCACATCCATACAACAAATTTTGGGCGAAAGCTTGAACGGGGTAATTATACGTCTTGTTACTGACTCCCTTTGTGCAAAAGATCGTAGGTGACCGCTCTCTGTATTAACTTTGCTACTAGCTTTGTTCTGTTTAAGTATCTCCCACAGGCATTACTTTCATTTTGGAGAAGGGGCTCATCGAATCATTACCCCTTCACCTCTGATCACGCTCTGAATTTTTAGTTTACAACCTTTTACAGACTCTGTCGTCACAACTGTGACAATTTTCTGACCATATTAAATGAAACATAAATTAATTACAAACTATGGCGTGCACTCACTTTATTCGACATGAAAACTTCATTGTCGATATTCGCTATGAGGCGCAGATCATGAGGCGCAGATCATGAGGCGCAGATGAATAGCAACATTCTGCTTTACGCGCCAAGTGTCGGAAGCCGGCCGCGGTGGCCGAGGGGACTGAGGCGCGCCAGTCACGTTTTGCACGGCCACTACGGTCGGAGGTTCGAATCCGCCCTCTGGCATGCATATTTGTGCCGCCCTTAGTGTTAGCTAGTTCATAAGTAGTTTTTAAGTTTAGGGACTGATGACCCCGTAGTTAAGTCCGATAAGCTATACAATCAAACAAGTGTCGGAACATCGACGATGCCGAGGACCACTGAATGGATGTTGACATCCCTTTAATGGCTTCAGCATTATTTCTGCACCCCATAAAAAGGACTCGCATATGGTGACAAGACCAGTTGACAGTGGCCTATGGGTGCTGTAGAGCCAGAAATGTTCGGATGTTTGGAAATCTGTGGGACTTAATTACTGCGGTTGTCACTCTCTAGGCTGGCAGAATACTTTCACTAACTTAAGCGAAGAAACAGACGAGTATTGCAGCTGGAACACAGTTTTAAACAAAATACCTTGGTGCCACTCTTGACCGCACACTCACCTTCAAGCAGCACTGTCTGAATATGAAACAAAAAGTATCCGCAAGAATCTACATATTGCGTAAACTAACAGGAACATCCTGTGCTGCGTCGGCAAAAACAGTAAAGACCGCATCTCTAGCTCTGTGCTACGCTGCAGGCGAATATGCCTGCCCTGTCTAGCATAACTCCGCCCATTCAAAATAAGTGGTCATCGCGCTAAATGAGTCATGTAGACTAATCACTGGGTGCCTGAAACCTACGCCACGGGAGAAACTCTACCACCCAGCAGGTATTACCCCTCCAGACATTAGACGTGAGGTTGCCACACGTAGAGAAAGGCTCAAGATATCCACTTCTGACAATCACCCGCAATGTGGCCACAAACCTCCTCCTCCACGTTTGGAGCTTTATGTAGGCAACAAATATGAGCACCGAACAAATGTGTTCCCGGCATCACTGGTTGCCACCATCAGAAAATATAGCTGCTGGTTTCACCGAGGAATGGCCTGAGTGGAGAACCCTGAATCGGCTCAGAACGGGTGTCGCAAGATCCAGAGACAACCTGCAGAAAGGGGTTACCTTACTCCATCAACCCTTTGTGACTATGGAGTTGAGCAGACTACAGTCCACTTATACCAGTGTGCACTATGTCCATCAAGATGCACCACTGATGATCTGATGTCCGTAAGCCCCGAAGCTGTTGCGACTGCCAAATTCCGGGCTACAGTCGCCTAAATTGTCATTTTTGTCTAATATTATTTTTCCTATCTAGCCTTGTTTATCATTTCTTTCACTTATAAATGAAAATTATGACTTATAATATGTAACCTAGTTGTAATTTCAGCTAATAGTGATTATTATGCATATATCTATGTCCATGTACCATTGTGCACTCAATTTGGGGGTTATGACACAAATAAATAAATAGCGAAGAACAACACAGACACACGCTTGCCCTGGAAAGGACTCGAACCTCCGTTGGGGAGAAACAGCGCGCTCTGCAGCAAGGCGCCTTAAAGCGCTCAGCCATTGCACCGCGGCACAGAGCCAGAATGGGTCCCGAAAGTGTTCTCCAGAACATCAAACCCTTTTTAGATTATTCCGTACAAGGAGATGCATTGAATGAAAATTTTACTAGGGATTCGAACCCGGGACTTCCTGCTTACAAAGCTGGCGCTTTAGACCGCTCAGCTAACATAGCGACTACACGGAGTCTTCATGCACGTCTTCCTCTACACCACATACTTTAATTCTGCCTTATGTTCCCTGTGAAATGCGTATCAAATTGCCAAGGCTCTCCTATATTTGAACAGCACCCCAGCAAAGATCATGAATGGGAACAACCCCGCATTGTACCTCAAGCAGGGGTAATATAAATATCTACAATAATTGAGTTCCTTTATGCAAACATTTTCTTGTATTACAAATAAGGAGAGGCATTGAATTAAAATTTGTGCTACATTACTCTGCCTGAGGAACAATGCGGGATTGTTTCCATTCACCTATTATGTTGGGTGCTATTGCAGTATAGGAGAGCCTAGGCAATTTCATACGTATTTCACAGGGAACATGAGGTAGAATTAAAGTATGTGGTGTGGAGGGAGACGTGCTTTAAGACAATCCGTATAGTCGCTTTGTCTGCAACGGTGATTAGCTGAACGGTCTTAAACACCTTCCTAGTAAATAGGAGATCCCGGGTTCGAATGCCGCCCGTACCACAAATTTTAATTCAATGTTTCTTCTTATATGTAATACCTTTGGTATAACTAAAGAATGTTTGTTTCAAGTAACTGAGTTATTCTTGATACTTTCCAACTTGGTTGAGGTAGAACTCTGTCTTGCATGAACCACATCATGTCGAAACCAGGGTGCCTTTGGATAATGGGGATGAAATCATGTTCCACAAGCTTCACTTACAGTTCGGTAGTCTCCTTGCCATCAAGGAATATCGCACCGGGACATTGCACTCCGCGCAATCACCTGTTGAGGGCGGAGAGACATCCGATCGCGAAAATCGTGTTTTCCGTCCGTCGAATACGGCAGTTTGGCTTACTGACTAACCCATTCAGAATAATGGGCTTGCGCATAATAATTTCCACCATGCCCTGAGGCCACCTGTGCAGTTCGAACGTCGTAATACATTACTGGCCATTATAATTGCTACATAAAGAAGAACTGCAAATGGGTGTTTCATTGGACAAATATATTATACTAGAACTGACATATTATTACATTTTCACGCTATTTGGGTGCATAAATCCTGAGAAATTACCCAGAACAACCACCAGGTACAGCTGTTCAAATGTTGGTATAGCTTATGGGACTTAACTACGGGGTCATCAGTCCCTAAACTTACAAACTACTTATGACCTAACTAATACTAAGGACGGCAAAAATATCAATGCCCGAGGGGGGATTCGAACCCCCGACCGTAGTGGCCGTGCAGACCGTGACTGGAGCGCCTCAGGCCCCTCGGCCACCGCGACCGGCGGTACAGATGCCGATGCAGCTTCAACACGATACCACAGTTCATTAAGAGTCGTCAGTGGCTGGCGTATTGTGACAAGCCAGTTGCTCGGCCACCACTGACTAGACGTTTTCAATTGGTGAGAGATCTGGAGAATGTCCTGGCCAGGGCAGGAGTCGAACATTTTCTGTATCCAGAAAGGCCCGTACAGGACCTGCAACATGCGATCGTGCATTACCGAGCTGAAATGTAGGGACTTGCAGCGAATGAATGAAGGGTAGAGCCATGGGTCGTAACACATCTGAAATGTAACATCCACTGTTCAAAGTGCCGTCGATGCGAACAAGAGGTGACCGAGACGTGTAACCAGTGGCACCACATACCATCTCGCCAGGTGCGTTCACAGCGATTTCGCTAAACTCGGATGCGACCACAATGATGCTGTAAACAGAACCTGGATTCATCCGCAAAAACGACGTTTTGCCATTCTTACACCCAAGTTCGTCGTTGCGTACACCATCGCAGGCTCTCCTGTCTGTGATGCAGCGTCTAGGGTAACCGCAGCCGCAGTCTCGGTGCTGATAGTCCATGCTGCTGCAAACGTCGTCGAACTGTTCGTGCAGATGGTTGTTGTATTGCGAACGTCCCCATCTGTTGACTCAGGGATCTAGACGTGGCTGCACGATCCGTTACAGCCATGCAGATAAGATGCCTGTCATCTCGACTGCTAGTGATATGAGGCCGTTGGGATCCAGCACGGCGTTCCGTATTGCCCTCTTGAACCCACAGATTCCATATTCTGCTAACAGTCATTGGATAGCCAGCAATGTAGCGATACGATAAACCGCAATCGCGATAGGCTACAATCCGATCGTTACCAAAGTCGGAAACATGAAGGTGAGCAACTGTCCTGCTTACTCGGGGCATGACAACAACGTTTCACCAGGCAATGCCGGTCAACTGCTGTTTTTGTTTGAGAAATCGGTTGGAAACGTTCCTCATGTCGGCAAATTGTATGTGTCGCCACCGGAGCAAACCTTGTGAGAATGCTATGAAAAGCAAATCATTTGTATATCACAGCATCTTCGTGCTGTCGGTTAAATTTCGCTTCTGTAGCACGTCATCTTCGTGGTGTACCAATTTTAATGGCCAGGAGTGTACAAAAAGGTAAGAAGTAGTAGTATTTCATAGTCAAGTAATTGTCATCCTCCAAGTCCTCTCCATGTGTAGGACTGTATATCTTACTAGCTTAAACCCGCGGCTCCGCTCGCGTGTTGGTCGATTATGATAGATAAGCTATCTTTCAGTAGTGTGCTATGAGACTGGTTTTGAACGATGAAGTGAAATCCAATACCTTCTTTAGAAACAAACAGAAAACTATTCCTAAAAGATTGCAGAAGTCTATGCACTTACCGTTTACTAGGAAAGTAAGTAGTGTAGATCAAATCACACGTAATGCACTCGTTTCGAAGAATCCAATCACGAAATTCAACAATAATTATTATAATAATATCGCAGATAGCTCATTTGATGTAATGCACGAAACGTCAAATCGATTTTTTTAAAGAGATGCATTAAAAGAAATTTCTTTTTTACTTTTATTTATTTATTCTTATATTTCCTTATTCGTATGCTTATCCTTACAGAGAAAGAGCTGAAGACATTGTAGCACGCAAGGACCAAATATATGGTCTGTCGCATCGCGTTTCGTTGTATGTAACCTCCTTGCTATAGAGTCGCGAACTTCATCGCTGACTTTCAGTCTGAACTTTTTAATAATTTGACGACTTTCAATCACCATATCTTCCACCCCTTATAGGTATCGGCATGGAATTGCTATGGTGTTCAACGGGAGAAATCAGACAACAATTACACTCAGACCATTTGTTTGCGTTCTGTAGTTTTCGCTGCAGAGCGAAATATTAAAACACACACACACGTAGAATTTTATTTTCACCGATAACTTTCCATCTCAATATACTCCACCCTTTTATCATTATCAACCCTCAAGTAACAATGCAACCAATAAAACCATTTTCAAAGAGTAAATATAATTTTCAAAGAGCAATTATTGTTCCGCATTTCGCGTTATATTCTTCAAATTACTAAATATCTATCAGATCGCTATAAAACCGTACCTAAAACCTTCCTCATGTATTCATTAGTAATTGTACAAATATTTAAATCTCTGCGTCTTGTCGTAATATATATATATATATATATATATATATATATATATATATATATATATATATATATAATTGTTTATTAATTATTTTGCAGCCAAGATCGCATTTTTCATTTATTATCTTACCGGTTTCGGCTTGCTAGAGGCCATCTTCAGACCGTCGTAATTTACAAATGTAAGGAACTCATAGTTTAATGGGGCGATCTATAATTGTTTAATAATGATTTTGCAGCCAAGATCCCATTTTTCATTTATTATGTTACCGGTTTCGGCGTGCTCGCCGCCATCATCAGACCTGTCGTAATTTACATAACTTCACGACATTTTATATACTCTTTTAGTATATAAAAATTTCGTGAAGTTATGTAAACCGATTACATAATAAATGAAAAATGCGATCTTGGCTGCAAAATCATTATATAGATAAATAGTTATCCGATCGCCATAACACCGTACCTAAAGCCTTCCCCGGGTAGACATTAGTAACTACACACATTTTTAGCTCTTTATGTCTTGCGGTTCAGATGTAATAAACGTACACGGAACAGACATTCACATTTATAGATATAGATTTACCTACTTTCAAAATGTTTGTATAGCCTATGGGACCCAACTACGGGGTCAGCGGTCCCTAAACTTACAAACTACTTATGAACTATCTAATACTAATGACGGCACAAATATCCATGCCCGAGGGGGATTCGACCCCCCGACCGTAGTGGCCGTGCAGACCGTGACTGGAGCGCCTCAGTGGGCTCGGCCACCGCGGCCGGCTTACCTACTTTAACCTCGTCCTTTTACGTTCAGGCATTCTTGCCTGACTATGCTTCTATTCCGGCGTTCCTCATTAGTGCCTCCCTACGGACGTCTGTACACGCGCCGCGGCTGCTGTGACCTTGCAGTGGTCGCGCGTCAACAGCCAGAGAGCGGCGGGACGCGGCCGCTTTTAGCTGCCAGACACCGCCAAGGCGAGACGCCGACGGCCGACGGCCGCCCCTCACCAGGCAGGTGGTGGCTGTTTACGTTGGCGAGCCGCACGCGGCGGACACGTCTTTCGCACCGAGAACAAAGAGCCGACCTCTTTGCAATCCAACACCCGCGAATTTTGCCTCTTGTCGAGGAAATCCGGTGCTGAGGTCGGCACGGAACACTTGGTCACATCCGGTCCGTGACTTTCAGCTGTTTCTTCAGCAATGTAAATACGCAGAAATATAGATGATGACGAATCACTTACAGAACGTTGGCACGTTCAAATGTTTGTAAATCTATCGGACCATTCTGCCTGGTCATCATTCCGTATCTTACAAACTACTTAAACTAAGGTAACCTAAGGACAACACACACACCCATTCCCTACGGAGAACTCGAACCTTCGACGGCGAGCAACAGCGCGCTCCGCAGCGAGGCGCCTTAGACCGCTCGGCTACTCCACCACAGCGGAACGTTGATAATCATAAACATATCACAACATTAACTAAACTAGCTCAGTCCTAGGCCGACAAGAAAAGCCCATGAAGTACCGACATGCCGCAGTGTCATCCTCCACTGGACGACGTCAAAGAATGCTGTATAACCCGCGGTGGAGTAGCCGAGCGGTCTGAAGCGTCTCGCTGTGGAGTGCGCGGTTACTCGCCGTGGAGGTTCGAGTCCTCCCTGGGGCATGGGTGTGTGTGTTGTCCTTAGGTTAGTTTACCTTAGTTTAAGTAGTTTGTAAGCTACGGACTGATGACCACGCAGTTTGGTCCGATAGATTTACAAACATTTGAACATTTGATTTGAATGCTCTATGCAGGGGTCGTTGTGTCGGTTTTCTTGTCCGGAGCTGTACTCCAACTAGCTCGTCATTTGGCCTCACAAGGGCTGAGTGTACCCTGATTTTCAACAGCACTTCAACCCTACAAGTGCTAGCCAATCAAGACAGAGGTTAAAATTAAATAAATGAAAAAAAAACTGTGCATTATCTACGAGTATATTTTTGTTTACTTAACCGTTTTCCAGGTTATTAGGCCATCTTCAGAGTACTGACTGCTTCGTCGAAGAGGTAAAAATGTTTAGTCCCTTGAACCCCAAACCAATGTTTAGACGTGATGACGAGATGACAAATGTGTACACTCTTGATCGACATACATAGTAAATCACTTCTTTAACATTGTGTTATTACAGTTATCAACTTAAGAACTAAACAGTAATAAATGAATATAAAATGTGTGGATGATAAAATTTGAACGTAACCTGAGGAAAACAAATCTGTCTAATGAAATTAGTATTATAAAAATTCAGATAGCTGAAATTGGATATAATGTGGTAAGCTACACTGGCATCAAATTTTCAAAACTTAAAAATAAATCGTAATTAATACATACACAGCAGTTTGGGACTGTGGGGGTAAACAAGGAATCCGTTTTTTGAATTAATATTGAAACTTTAATTGTCTGACTTTGATCTACTAGTTATACAAATAAATAAAAGGCTACGTCAAAATTTAAGTTATTTTCTATTTTTCAGACAAGAGTAAAAATGTCATTCACCCTTAAAATCGCGACACATTTGCAAAAACGTCTAATGTATATGTAGCAAATAACAATACAAAAGTAATTTTTGTTGCCGTATCTGTTGGAAAGAAGATTAGGTTTTAAAAAATTGCTTCCAATCCGACTCCAACTCACGACCTTCGAAAACGCACAGCGATGCCGCTAACCACAGGGCTATTCTTGCTAGATGGGAAGCAGCGAATCATTATTATTCGGATTTACTGAAGGCTTTTACAGTTGATTCGTCTCTAATTTATAAAATATTTTACCAAATACGACTTATTTTTGATGAATCTTCAATGTAGCAAAAACAAATATGATGGGCTGATGTTACCTTCATGGAGGATTTGCACAGGCGCAAGGCGAGGGGCGCAGCAGTTCCGTTGTCTAGCTTGGGAGCGATTCGTGCGTAACCACCGAGTTCGCGTAGCCAGAAGCTGGCGTTTCTACCAGCTTCAACGCTAATGTTAAAAGTGGCGTTTCCCCTCGCCATTACCTGCGCGGGATCGTCCACATGCTGCCTCCAGAGGGGTTCAGAGGAGAATTTGAACCTCAGCCGCGCATGCGCATTGCATCGCTGCGGCCACTGTCGCATATATTATGCGGTCACGCTACGACTCGAATACGTGCTGTCTCATGCAATACAAATGAATGTCCGTATAAAATGATTTTCAGAAGGATGGAAAAGGTGGTAGAATCCATCTCGGGGAAGATGAAGAAATGTAGGAAATGTAGGAACATGGGAGGCAATCCTCACTTTACGGCTTATCTTAGATCAAGGAAAAGCAAACCTATATTTCTAGCTTTTGTAGATTTGGAAATAGTTTTTGACTATGTTGATTCCCATACACTCTTTCAAATTCTGAAGTGAGCAGGAGTAAAGTTTGGGAACGGAGGATTACTTACAACATGTACAAAACAAAAGAAAGCAGTTCTCACAGTTGAAGGGCATAAAAGGGATGCAGAGGTGAGGAAGGGAGTAGGGCAGCGTTGTAGCCTTTCTCCAAAGTTATTCAGTTTGTCGTGTCGGGATAGCTCAGTCGGTAGAGCACTTGCCCTCGAACGCAAAGGTCCCAGGTTCCAGTCCCGGTTCCGGCACACAATTTTAATCTGTCAGGAAGTTTCATATCAGAGCACACTCCGCTGCAAATGAAAGTTTCATTCTGAAAACACATTTCATTTTATTTATTTACTTTTTTTTCCATGACGAGCTTTTCCGGGTGGTTCACTGAACCAGTGAAAACACAGACCGCGCGGCCACTGCCACTTACCCTGAATGTGCTGAACTCCGGGTAAACAGAAATAGTTCAGTGACCGTTGGACAATGACCCCAACGAACCCCTCACCAGATCTGCTTATCAGGGCGTCGGTGACGCGCCCGGCGTTTCGGCTGCCAAGCCAAACGGCATCCGTGCTGCCGCAGGGCGCCCCGGCGGCGACGGACGCGCGACGAGCGATTTGGGGGGGGGGGGGTGGGAAGGGGGGCCACAGGTGGCCAAGACAAACGCCGCCGCCGCCGCCGCGCCGCGCGCGCGCGCCCTGAGGAAGGCGCGAGCGCCACGTGCGAAAGCTTGGCGCGCCGCCCGCTCCCGACCTGCGACTCGCCAGCGCCGCACTCGCGTGCGTTTCCTGCGCTCCAGAAATACGCGAGCCGCGCTCTGTCCACAAATACTGTGCCGCCCGCCGTGTACCATCAGCAGCTGAGGCCGCAGCAGTTACCGGCTGCAACGTTAACGTGAGCGTGCGCCAGTTCCGCTACAGAGGGCGAAAGCACTGGTAGCGAGACGGGAGCGGCGTCACACTTGTGAAATAACAAGCTAGTACAGACATTCTCTCTCCATTTACGTGCTGTGCTCGGTAGGGATAGAAAAAACCGTACCGGTATTTCATTACTAATCACCGAATCTTCTTCGGTACTTATTTGGTGATAGAAATCAGTGACAGCTGGACAATGTTGACTGGAAAACAGTTTTTCAGATTCTGAAGGCAGCAGAGCTGAAATGTAGGGAGTGAAGAGTCCCATCTGTACAATGAACAAGCAGTGAAGGAATGCAAGGGGAGATTTGGAGAGGGAATTAAAGTTCAGGGAGAGGGAATGAAAACCTTGCGGTTTGCCGATGACAAGGACCTGTAAGAGCAACTGAATGTAATGCCAGTGTCTTGAAAGGAAGGTATAGGATGAACTTTAACAAGAGTAATAAGAGGGTAATGGTACGTAGTGTCAGAAAATCAGGTGATGCTGAAGGAATTAGATTAAGTAATGAGACAATAGCAGTAGTAGATGAGATTTGTTACTTGGGTAGCAAGACAAATTCTGATGCTGAAGAAGTAAAAGAGATATAAAATACAGAATGGCTATGGGATGAAAAGCGTTTCTGAAGAAGCGAAATTTCATGACATACAATATTAGTTTAAATGTTAATAAGTCCTTTCAGAAAGCATTTCTCTGTAGTGTAGCATTGTAAGGGAGTGAAACGTGGACGATAACGAATTCAGCCACCTCCGAAATGTGGTGCTACACATATTAAATATATACATGTGGCGTCTGTTCCGAAAGAACAGACGTCATTTCTGATCCTGCAGTTGTTACTCGTTCATATTCACAGAATATATGTCGGGCCCGGTGGTCTTGGGGTTAAAGCGCTCGACTGGAAACGGAAGGGTCGCGGGTTCGAAACCCAATTGGACCTCGGGTTTTTTCAGTCTGCACTTTAACCCACCCTTCACCTTTCAACAATGTGAGGAGTCACCAGAAACGACACGTGGTTCCTGTCTCCTTTCCGCGGTTGGATAACTGTGGTAGGCTACGGACAAGCAAGTCGCCGAAGTGGCGTCCAATTGAAAGACTTGCACCAGGCCAATGAGCCACACGAAATTATTATTATTGCAGAATATATGACGTCAAAGCAAATGGGCAAGTTGAAAATGTGTACCTAGCCGGGACTGAAACCCAGGTCTCCTGCTTCCTAAGCTGAGTTCTGTGGCCAGGGTAGGACTGGGAATTTGTGTCTGACGGAAGGCGTGCTTAGGTAGTCCTTGCAATTGCGGTGATCACTGTGTCCCCAATGGTGTAGTGGTCAGCGCAACAAAAAAGCAGCCTAGAAAGCAGCAGACCTGGGTTCGACTCCCGTCTGGGTAAACAGTTTCAGCTTTGCCCATTCGCTTTTGGTGTCTTACATTCCATGAATACTTTGTATTATACTTTTTATTTGTCTGCCAGTTCTATGAATTAAAGTCAGATGAACACTCTAATAAATTAAAAACTTAGTCAAGTAGTAAGAACACCCAGATTGGAAGAATCTCATTCAATATAAGACCAGTTTTGGCGTATTTAGTTGGCTAACTTCAGATTTAGAGCACAACTTAGTTGGAATTTGTACTCTCAATCCAATGTTGCCCGACTGAATGCGCCAAAAGCGGTATATTTAATAAATTAGGTAACTTCTGGACGGTTTTTACTTTTGGGTCATCAAGAATAGAGTGTTGTTACCTCCAGCCACGTTGGATAAAACTTAAAACAGGATAAAGCTAATGGTTTTCTCGTGACTACGTTATATACCTTTATCTGTTTTAGCCTTTGGAAACTTATCAAGAAACACAGAATTCGCCAGCCTCAGTTTTCGCCCTTTATTGCTGACTATTCGCAGTGCCCAAATAAAGATGTAATTCCTGATTATATTACTTCTCATGCGAGATTCAGAATGATTAAGTGAAACTGGCGAGTTTTTGCGGTATTCAAGCCCTCATTACTTGTCGATTAAAGCAATTGAGTTAAAACAAACTACCTGAAATATATAAAAATTTACATTCATATTGATTTTAAATTATTAGTTCTTTTTTAAGAGGTCAATGACTATATTCCCACGGTAATTTGACATCAGTGGTGATGACAGAAGTGAATAACATCGGCATCTTTATGATTCACTTGTCACCTAGTGTTGTTAACAATTATTGAATTGCTGCGCGGTAGTAGCCGAGCGATCTGGGGCGCCACGTTGTGGATCGCACGGCCTCCCGCGTCGGAGGTTCGAATCCTCCCTCAGGGACGGATGTTTGTGTTGCTTTTAGTTTAAGTTATTTCATAAGTAGTTTGTAAGTTTAGGGACTGATGACCCCACAGTTATGTCCCATAAGCTTTACAAATAATTAAAATTGAATTGAGCTTATTGAATCCCAAAATCAAAAGGAATTAACGAACTCATTTCAATCCATCATCTTGGGCAGTTTTGTTGTAAACATATACCTCTATATACAATCTCCACTAATCACTTTTAAGAGCAAGACGGAGTATTAAAAAACTAAATGGTGCAAAATTTAAAATTTACAATTTTTTCACCACTTATTTAGATGAACATTGGTTATATGCTTAAAAACTGCAATCGATACAAAGTAAGGGATGATATGAACGTAGCTTTGAGTAAGAATATTAGTCCAAAGATTACCAATTTTATAAATAAGACATTACTTTACAATTAAATGAGTAAATTAAAAACTGCGATTAATGTTTATTATTTTTGAAGTGCTGAAGTTTATTTTTCGTGAAACTTGTGGCCTCTTCTCATAGCAATGGAATAAAATTTGTTCCTGGTCTAATTAAGTTTGAGACACTGTTATTGAACCTACAAAATACAAAATTTCACATAACTGTAATGATACATGAGATGGTGCTAACAAAAGATAAATGAGATGGTGCTAACAAAAGATAAATGTCAGTAATTTAATGTATTTAATATAACTTCTGATAACAATACAGACACAAATATTCCTGAAAGATTTAATCAACTATATCAGTTTCAGTTTCCCAGTCCAATGTCACAAAATGCATTTAAGTATATTAATGTTGAAAAACTAATTTTCAACATTTCCTACCTAGGGCATGGCTGTGTGTACTGTCCTTAGATTAAGTTAGTTGATATAGTTTGCAAGTCTAGGAACTGATGACCATAGCAGTTTGGTCCAATGGGTGCATAAACATTTGGAAATTTCGTATATCGTTTCTTATATTTCTCAAGGTATTAATCGTACTGCACCGTCTTTATGTGTTGTTGTTTTTATCCCATACATTACAAAATACTATGTCATGTTCATATTTAAAGTACAAACAGAAAACGCATTGCGTCCACGCAACCTGTCATGTGACGTCCGTTCATGGTCAGCCATTCTTGATCAGTCTATCAATCTGTTGACAATATGTTTCACGACACTGTCAATGTTAGTTGTGAGGATATACTAATTAATTTCTATCTGAAAACGAACGATATGAAATTTGAAATTTAGTTATTATGTCATGTAACTCGAGCCAAGAAGGTGAACATGGACAAAAATTTGCAAATTTTTAATCAAGGAATGGTTAAATAATAAATGCATAGGACTTAAAACTCTGTTTTTTATAAATATCATTTTCCAATATATAAAAGTCGTTACAAACTCTTAAAAATCAGATTCCTAAAATAAGACATACATAATTGTTTGAAAAATTAAAAAATATGATTACATGGATTTTTTAAATCAGAAGGTCTTTTCTTAAATTGAGTACATCTCCTCGGGCAAGTAACATTTTTGGGATCAGTTTCTTCGTAAAGCGTTGCACTATTAATCAATTATTAAGGTTTCGTCAATAATTTTCACATCTGGTGGTTTTTAATTACTATTCAGTGCTATTACATGGAAAAACTTTTGAAGAAATAAACAGCCGATATTTTTTCACAAATTAAAAACAGATAATGCTTATGTACTGGCTTCTAGAGCCGAGAAATCTTCCTGGTTTTTAGTACAAGTATATTATTATTTAACAATTCTCGATCAGAGCTTTAACCTTTTTCTTAACTGAAAAAATAAACATTTATTTCAAAAGTTTGTGTAAATTTTTGTCTTATTGGATTGAGCTTCATCACATAGAATAAGTAAAATTCAATTTCCTACAAGTTTCGACATCATGAATCGTTTGTTTTTACAACCGCATGATAGCCGATGTGCGTATCGGATATAAAACACAATGTCTCCAGATTGTGTTGCCAGATTCTCAGACTAAAATATCTGGTAAAGATTTCAAAATGTCGGGATTACAGACCTGATGCTTGGAGGAACGAATATTTCAAAGAAAAACTTGTCTCCCTCTTCAAGAATACTGTATTATTAAATTGATGTTGGTATAAGCTTTTGCCTCTTTTTGAAAATTTCATTTATGACATCGTAAAAGTGACAGCGAAATAGATTAAAAAATTGTAAAGTTCAGTTTGTGTAACTGTTGGCCATAACAACAATAAATCATCATTTAACCAGTTACAACTGTATGTAGCCATACAGAAGAGAATGATAGTAAAGATTACTTTATTTAATAAACTTAATTCCTATGAAGTACATTCGAAATCACTACTTTTCAGCATGCACCTATGTACTAGTTTGTACTGTTGCGAACTTTCTCATCTTCGTCTTCCCACTGCTCAGTAATTTCCGACTCAGAAGTGACTATATTACATCTCATTAATATTCTTTCATGAATGAGAAAAGGACATTTGGCAATGATTTGGATGTGTCAGTTTATTAAAAGGTGTCGTTAAATGCCATTCCCTTTTATAGCCTACTGATTTCAATTTCATTTCATTACTTTCTGTAAAATTACTAATTTATATCTAAACTTTCGTCTAAATTAGTAGGGCTCTCATTCATAAATTCTTTTCTCTTTACACTCTGGTTGGTTACCTGTATTTCATAAATGAACTAAGAATTTTGTGGCATCACAATTCACCCCGTTCTGTACCAAAGTTAAATTTAATCTTGAACGGAGAAATCATCCTTTCTCCTATTACTGTAGCTATGCACATACCATAACTGGGCTGGGTTACTGATAACAAATTTTATAAGTGCATTCGTGTTTATTGTGAAGCTACTGTGAATATTCATATCACCTTGTATAAACACCTGCATATTGATATTGTGTCGGTTTCAGCTATTAATTTGATTACATCGTCTGTGCACTGAATACGTTTTTCCTCTGTGATAAAGTACCCCAAAAATTTGGCAATTGTAAGCTCATTCACTGAGATGTTTGTCACCGGTATTTTCTATAACCCTAACAGCAAAATTAGCCGAACAATTTCAGCAGATTATCGATGCATTTATTTCACTTCAATACCTCATCAACGAAAGAATTTTGAATATTCTATCTTAGCTAAAGATTTATGTTCAAAGTTTAATTTTATTCATGGTGACATGCCGTTAATTGTACGGAACTATATTAAAGGTGTTTTTATATAATTTTATCAGTGTACACTAGCAGAAAACGACTTAATAATTATCTAAAAGATGTTATTTATAATTTTATCAATTAATTACTATTTGTCGGAGTAATTACTAAACTCGTGTAATCAGCAAATCTTTGCGTCTTCGTGAATATAAAGTCATTACCATAAAGTGAGAAAAGCAAAGGACCTTAAACGAAACCCTATGGGTCTCCATCCTTTACAGCTCAGTTTCAGATATTTTTAGATGTTTTTGCGAATATATGAACCGTTCATTTTAGCTTTTTGCATCTATGAGTTAAGTATGGTTTAAAGCATTTGTGCATAAAAGTAGCTAGGCAGTCGAGAGCATTCGAACTTCCAACGTACACGATCAGCCGACCTTATGACTACGCTACAGATAATAATTTCGTGGTGGTCTGTGGCCTGATGCGTCTTTCGATGCGGCGCCAGTTCGACGACAAGTATCTCCGTAATCTGTCCCGATTATCTAAACAGGGAAGGGTAGCCATCGTTTTACGCTGGGTCCCAACCGCTTGACGTTTTTGATGATGGACGTATGGGATGTGCGGCATGCCGGCGCTGTGTGACGCGGGCTGCGGTCGCCGTAACGCCAGATAACGCACCTGACGTCAATGTGTCGCCAGCAGCCGGGAGCCCGTCACAGCCCATATCGCGCCACCGCACTGGTGCCAGTTGATAGCCACGAGGCGGGTGCGACCGGCAGACAATGTCACCAGCTGACAACGCCCGCGTGGGCTGCACGTTGTTGTCAAGTGTCTGCGGCGACGTACTCACAAAAATAGCTCAACGAAGGGGTGGGGAGTCATATGAATCTCTTCTATTAGCTACACTTTTAATTCTTTGTTTATTTTGGTAACGTTACACAAGTGAGTGTACATGTTATTCAAAGAGTGTAAGATAAAAGAAAAAAAGAAAATTTCTGTAATTCTATAGTAATGCATAAGGTAAAGCACTCAACAATCCGAAGATTGGTTTGAACACCATAGTGCTTTACTAGGCATGGTCCTGTTTGGAGTTGGTATGCCGTTGCCTTCCTTCGACCTTCCAACTGACTTTCCCAGCAAGTTATAAGGGGACCTACAATTGAACGTGGGTTCCGAACCACGGTGCTACTCGGTATTTTTCACATGAGCAATATTGCCAGAGGTGAATGAAGCGGAAAGTGACAGATAAAAATCCTAGGACCTGGCGGGGATCGAACCCGCGACCTTTGGATTTGTAGTCTGGCACTCTACCACTGTGCTACGGAGCCGCACATGAACTAGAAATATTGAAACACATCGACCGTTTCAGAGCATTGAAATAAATTCATCGGCATAGTTGAAAATATGGCCTTGACCGTGATTCGAACCCGGATCCCGGCTTTGGACCAGAGGTCGCCCTAATCGATTTATTTTATTTATTTATTTATTTATTTTTAGTTTGGTCCATTGTGGACGAGTGTTCGTATTTGTTCGTTGTTGTTCATCGTTGAGTTCGCGGCACACTTTTTGTTAGGGAGAGCATTCAGTCCTCTCAGCGAACTAGGCTATGCAGGCACGCCTTTTTACCTGACCAAATTTTCAACTTGCAGCACACTTTGATTGCAGTGCCCGCTGCCCTATAGTTCCCCTTGCTGGCAGCAAGCTCGTCTATGCATCTGCACAGAAATTGTCAATAGCCTGTTGGGTCATATATACAATTCTTGATATAGTGTCTGTTCTTTCGTACCTGACAATTACTGTGCGAATGCCATATATGCCCGAAACCTTGGGGTATCACAGAGCCGGCCACGGTGGCCAAGGTGACTAAGGCGCTCCAGTCACGATCTGCACGGCCACTACGGTCGGGGATTCGAATCCCCCCCTTGGGCATGGATATTTGAGCCGTCCTAGTTCGTAAGTAGTTCATAAGTAGTTTGTAAGTTTAGGGACTGATGACCCCGTAGTTAAGTCCCATAGACTATACAAACAATTGAACATTTGGTATTACAGATTCTTACGAGCACGAAGATTGAATTTTCATCGGACCACAAACATGATTGCATGCCCAAATGGAACCAATATACACAAGAACTAAAGAAAATTTAAAAAAAAATCTCTGAAAGACCGGTAAGGTGGTTCGAAGCAGGAAATCCGGTCTCGAATCTAGGTCCAGCACCAGTTTCCTCATTTTAGGTTGAATGTATTTCAGCACGCTGCAACAGCCGAAATTTTTTAATTTTCGATTCCTTACAGGTCTGGAGTCTGTTATTTTGGATATATGTTTGATAAAAAGGCAGGTCACGACCGTAATGATGTCAGCCTTTCGCCCTGATCCGCCAGACTTGTCAGCAATCGGTTATGGAGAAACAACGCTATGATACAATGTCAACCTACATAGATTAACACTGGAATCGGATAGAGAGACTTGGATGTCTATAACAAATGACGCCATACGCTTACCAATGCCTCGTAGGCAACGGGAATTGCCATAATATAGAGGAGGCACACTCGCAACTACAAAGATTGCACAATATATATATAAAATTAGCAATAGACAACAGTTGACCGATAATCAGTAATCAGGTAATAGATCATGTCAGAAGGATACTTGCGGAACGGAGGAGACTGAAATAATGATAATTTCTTCGAAACATATTAACAAACAAGTCACGTGAGGGTGGACTGCCTATTTCTAGTTATTTAAGCTAATCAATCTTTTTCTGACCTAAATTCTATGAATTATCTAAGACATCTCTCCTTGAAAAGTTGGACCTTACTGCCAGCAAGTACCATCGGTCAGGAATGAGATCTGAGGCTGTGCCGTGGAGCGGGGAGGAGAGTCACCGGTAAGGCGATCCTCGGAGCGTGACGGATGCATCAGTCGACTACTCAAGAGCCCGGCCCTGGCTGAGACCGTTGGCCGTCTCCGGTGGCTTCCCTGCGGGCGATTTTTTCTGCACAGCCAATAACAGTCTCTTCGCAGAAAGACGTACTGCACACAAACACGCACAAAATACACCTTATCATCTTTCGTTTCTTCCTCCTAGCTATTTTCTCCAGAAATACCTGAAATGCTACGGGACGGACCAAGTACTGTCAATATCTATATAGGGTGCCCCATTTATCTTGACCACCCAAAATACCTCTGGAACAACAATAACTATTGTAAAACGACTTTTACCGATGTCGATGTAAGTCAGGGGTTCATTAATGTAAATATTTTGAAACGCCTTTTTTTTTTTTTTTTTTTTTTTTAACACAAACTTAGTTCTTTTTTTAAATGGACACCATATATTATTTCATCAGCAATCTGTAGCATGAAAAATCACATAAAGAATGGCGTTGATTGCATCGCAGTACGCCAATATTCTTAGATATTGCGAAGCGAAGTTAACACCTGAAATACGCGAAACGCGCGGCTAGCGCACGTCCTAACCAGCATGGGGTTCTCTCCAGAGTCCCACTATGTGCGCTAGCCGCGCATTTTGCGATTTCAAATGTCAACTTCGCTTCCCAATATCTCGGGATGTTATTGGCGTACTGTGATGCAATCAACACCATTATTTATGTGATTTTTCATGCTATAGATTGCTGGTGAAATAATATAGGATGTCCATTTAAAAACACATAAGTTTGTGTTTAAAAAAAAACGCAAACACACACACACAAATGGCTTCGTTTTAGAATGTTTCAAAACATTTACATCTAAGAGCCTGTAATTCACATTCACACCGGAGATAGTCGTTTTACAGAAGCTGTTGTTGTTCCAGAGATATTTTGGGTGGTCAGAATAAATGTGATACCCTGTATATGCGAACAGGAACATTACGTAGTTTTAACATTAATTGTAGAAGTAGGCCAATGAAACTTACATAATTCGAAAGAGGCTTTGCCATAGACGTCCTCAAGGTCTGAGGAAGTTTTGATATGAACAGGGTGTATAACATGACGATCCGACGCGAGAGGTAAAGATTTAGCTGTAGAACGGGTTGAAAGATTGCAGTGGTAATCAAAATTTCGCGGTAAAGGAACAACGTTATTTCTTGGCGTTGCTATTTCGCGTATTGTTATGGTCATTTGCGGCTGTTACCAGATGATCCAAGGAAGTTCTTCATTACTCCAGCTGAACAGCTACGACTTCCTGTTTCGATTATTATATGGAAATGCAAGGGTCAGGTACTTGCTAAAATTGTGCATACCAGTTAATTCGAATAAATTAAAAAAATTGAGTATCGTTAGTTCTAGACAAAAATGGTCGAATTTCAATCACAGACCATGCTGGTTATATTAATACCTGAACGCGAAACTTGACGTACCAGTTTTTAATATTAATTAATATATCGAAATATCGGCGGTGGTCGATGACTTCACCCGGCAGCATACCCTTATGTTGTTTTGCGTAACAGGGCAAATCATAAAGTATCTGCACTGTTTCTTATTAAGCAAAAACAATATATATAGACGTAATTACAAATATACATCTTGTTGTATGGACCTTATACTATTTTATCGCATAGTCGTGGTTGATACATTTATCCCTTCGTAGCATTAAATTTGAGATGCCTCAGCTGTAAAATTTGTTCGACTATGGAATAACCGCTGCATTATTACCTTATTTTCGTTGTTACTTCTGATAACTGTCATGCCAGGAACTTTTACAGCGGTCCGAATAAACGTGATAATCACTGAGGGAGAGGTCTGCACTGCATGGTATGTACCAAGAATCTCTCATTGAAATACCCGGAAGTTTTCGGCACTTCTAATTGCCAAATGCGGATTCATATTGTCGTGGAGCAAGATCACGCAGCCATAATAGCTGTCGATGTTGATGGTTGCACCTTGTGGTAAGAAATATAACAGCGGCGATCCATCGATAGCTGGGAAAGTTTTCAACAACGTTTTCTCAACAGATGGTGTTGAATGGTCTTAAGTTACTTTATTTTTTCCATAAACTAATCCAGTTTTTTCCACACAATGATCTGCTGCCTTGATTCCATCCATTGTATGAAATCTGCACGGGTTATCAGCCGTTTGGCGTCGTCATCAAGATGAAACCTTTCAATGGATTGCGTATACATCATTATCGCCTGAAGATAATGGACACGCAGTCAATTGAAACGTTGCATCTAGATGACGACGACACACGGCTGATAACTCGTGAAGATTTCATAGCAGAAAACCTGCAATCATATGTGCAGAATCCAGGTTTCATGACCTGTAGCAATGCTGCCCAGGAAACCAACACTCAAAATGATTAAGTGGAAACCTCATTTTCTTGTCTTTCGTTGTTTCATCCAAGGTACATGATACCTTACACTACACTAAGGATCCATCAATAAAGTGGTAAGCACGTCCATACGATATGTTATGCTGCCAGGAAAGGGTCTTGATGTGTACAGGCCTATCTGTTCGCAGCACTGCATACATGCAGGAAATGAATATCTTCAGTCAGTGACGAAAGCAGCCTCTCCTACTGTTCACTATTATGAGAGACTCCACGGTATTTTTCGAACTTACAACAGCGCTACCTCGCAATTCTCAAAACAAGACAGTATATTTCGATCGGCACTCGTCACTTGTTCCAAATAAAAAGAATCCCATTATGTTGCTCTAACGCTTTGAAATTTTGACCCAACATTGTAATCGTAATACTTATTTTAATATATAATGTATAACCTATATATCAGTAAATTTTTCCGACTTTTTCTTTTTTTTATAACGTTTCCGCATTGTAAAATTTCAATGTTCAAATGTTTGTAAACCGATAGGACCAAACTCCAATGGACATCAGTCCTATACTTACAAGCTGCTTAAACTAACTTACACTACGGACAACATACATTGACACTTATTCCCGCGGCTACTCCTGAGCGCCTTGTATATAAAAATTCATATACGACATACATTTAAAACTCACATAAAAACAATCCTGAAATCCAGTGTAGCGTAGTGTCAAAATTTCGAAGCATTCGGTCAACAAATTTCGTAGATGTGCTGTTAAGTACATTTGCATTTTCTGTGTAAGTACAAATTTAAAATATTCGATTGTTCAAATTATCAGATCTCCAAAATTTCTTCCTAGATTGTATTTAAATTTTGATACAATGCTTTTTTTCGCTTTAGGACGTGCGTTTAGTACGCAATGGTTCAACATCTGGTAAATGTGTAATATGTATGTAATATATTTCAACAAATAAATATCGGAAACGGCAATTTTGATAAGATTGGAATATACCTAAACAGACGGAGGAAGAGGCTGAAGGGTGGCACTTATGTGTTCTACTGTATTGCAAATATTATTACTAAGGCAAAAGGTCGCTAACTGATAAACTGAAACAAATAAGTCTAGGTATAATAACTGACCGGTGATAATCACCTGTAGAATTTTATAGTACTAGAGTATTGGATAATGTTGTCCCGAAACATGTCGTAGTGAGATAAACTTGTATATAATTAACTGGAGCGTGATATGAATCAAAACAGAGATGATCCCGAGAAGAGCATCACATTTCAATTGTACGTAGATTTCGTATCCTCGAACGCGTCTCGATAGATGCCGCAACTATTATATTGCATCCTGATCACGGAGAGACCATGCAGATAAAATAAGAGAGATTTGAGTCACTCTTAGCATACTAACAATTGTCCTTCCCAAGAAAGATGCGTGAACCGAGTAGGAATAAAAGAAACTAATAACGGTGCCCCAAATAACCCTTCGCAGTACACCGTAAGTTAATTAAGTTCATGCAGATGTTTACTTTCGGTGTTCAAAATGTTCAAATTTATGTAAATCTATCGGACCAAACTGCGTGGTCATCAGTCCGTAGCTTACAAGCTACTTAAACTAAGGTAAACTAACCTAAGGGAGGACTCGAACCTCCGACGGTGAGCAACCGCGCACTAAGCAGCAAGGCGCCTTGGACTGCTCCGCTACTCTACAGCAGCACTTTCGGTGTGCCTGAATAATATTTAAAAATTATAATCGAAATATTTTCTACAACTGTTATTGGAACGACTAAACTCCGTAGTTACATAAAGGCTAGTACAAACTGTTCCGAATTTAGTGAAAGTCTCTCAGTGGATACTAGATTTACCACGCCGATAATTATAAATCGAGCATCCGTCCTAAAACGTAGTACTTGGTGACGTCAGAGTTTCGAATAATTATTTATTAAAGGCCCGAGTTGCAAATTTTACACATCATAAATATATATTGTGCTAATTGTCACGAGGGGGTAGCCACAATGAATAAAAAATAAATCACACAGAAATACCAGTACCGTGGGCGGAGCTTGTGTAGTGCGCATTTCTGCCGCTAGGCGTGTGTGACGCAACTCAATGCCAGTCCACTTGTATTGTCAACTTTGCTTGTTCTTTTCATCAGTAGTAACTGTTTTATGCTAGCGCTGTTTTGTTCTTGTTTCGATTCTTATGATGGGAAGTTTGTGTCAACAACTTTCAGCTGGAAATTTTAGTTTTCTACTCAGTAAAATGCTGCTGAAAAAGTTTTAATGCTGAAAACAGCTTAGCGAGATAAAGCTACGGGAGAAATATGACTTTTACGAGTGGTTTGCTCGATTTAAAAATGGCGGCATACCTACATACTTGTTCTTGACGTCCATCAACTGCCCGAATCGACGAATATACATATCTATAATTGGATAGCTTGCGTTCAAAGAGGATCATTATCCAATTGATCAACTGTCAGAGACTGGTGCGTTATGTTGGAGCTCGGGTGAAGAATTTCGAATCAAAGGCGTTACCACGAATTTTATTCCTCGTGTTTTGCCTGACAAAATTAACGTAGTTGGATTTGAAGCAACAGCTGTAAATTGCCCCAGATTCTTTGTCAAAGGTCATTGCCTTTGGTGAGACATAGTGCCTTCGTCACAACCCAGAAATAAAATGGAAGTCAAAACAATGGGGATTTTATATTTTGATGCTAAGACCTTAGTTCATTCCGAATTTGTTCCCCCAGCTTTTTATTTGGAAGTTTTAGGAAGATAGCGCGAGTGTCCGTGAAAAAAGACCCGATATGTCACAGACAGGAGACTGGTTCTTCTACCACGACAACACACTTGCACACACAATAATCTCTGTTGGACAGTTTTTTACTCCCTGCGTTGTCTTCATATTTCCACGCATGAAAATGGGCATGAAAAACACTGAAAAATACACGGAAATAAACGAAGGAGAGCAGATGACTACGGAAGCAATGATGGATGTTAGTTGTAATGGAGAGTATTTTGAAGAGGATAAGGTTATATTGTAAGCAATAAGAAAATACGGGGTTTGGAACTTAAATAGTTACAACTATTCATTCACAACCGATACAAAAGCGCTACAGGTTTGCACCAGTTATTTTCCCTCAAAGTAATTCATCAGCGTTATGTAGAACCCATTGTCAGCGATGTGGAAGGGGTGCCAATGGAGCAGTCTACTGCCTGACGAAACTCTGGAACAATTCTAAAGCGAATGCCACGAAGTGGTTCTTTCAACTTTTTAATTAAATCAAAGCCGCAGTAACTTAAGTCTGGGGTGTGTGGTGGTGCAGTCGCATAGACCGAGCAGAGCATCCACAGCTTGCGCTGTATGCGCCCGCGCATTATCGTGCAAAATGATGGTCGCAGGTGGTGGTCCAAAGGTCGAAAGTACGTCAAAGCCCCAGTATGGTGAAATTTATGGTGTTTCTCGTGTACGACTGTGATGGTGTTATCCTAACGCATTACGTTCCTCCACGGCAGACCGTCAACGCACACTATTACTGTTCGTTTTTTTAGCATCCCCTGCGGACAGCTTTGCGAAAGAAGTGGCAACATTTTCTGCGCTACCTACCCATCATTTTGCATGGCAATCTGCCGGCGCATACATCGCAAGCTGTGACTTGTCTGTTCGGTCGATGGGACTGGGAAGTACTGTATCATTCACCATACTCCCCGGACTCAAGTCCTTGTGACTTTGATTTGATTCCAAAGACGAAGGAACCACTTCGTTGCATTCTCTTCAAACGTGTTCTAGAGATTCGACGGGAAGTAGACCGCTCCATGCACACCATCGACAGAACAGCCTCTACTAACCTTGTATTACGCCTTCCACATCGTTGGCAACGGCTTCTACAAGACACTGGCGCCGCGCGGGAGTAGCCGAGCGGTCTGGTGCGCCACATAACGAATCGCGCGGCCTCGAGGTTCGAATCCTCCCTCGGGCATGAATGTTTGTGTTGTCCTTAGGTTATTTTAACTTAGTTTATGTAATTTGTTAGACTAGGGACTGATGAATAATGTAGTTTGGTCCCATAGAATTACAAACATTTCAACAAACAAACGACACTGGTGACTACTCTAAAGTAACATGTAAAAAACAAATGTTTGTAAAGCTCGTGGGACTTAACTGCGGGGTCATCAGACTGTAAACTTTCAAACTACTTATGAACTAGCTTATACTAAAGACAACACTAACATCCATGTCCAAGGGAGGATTCGAACGCAGGCCGCGGTGGCCGAGGGGACAGAGGCGCGCCAGTCACGGTCTGCACGGCCACTGCGGTCGGAGGTTCAAATCCCCTTTCGGGCATGGATATTTGTGCCGCCCTTAGTGTTGGCTAGATCATAAGTAGTTTGTAAGTTTTGGGACTGATGACCTCGTAGTTAAGTCCCATAAGCTCTACAAACATTTGAAACATTTGAGGATTCGAACCTCCGACACGGGAAGTCGCGCGGTCCGCAAAGTGGCGGTCGGGACCGCTAGGGTACTACTGCGCGGCCATGTGCAAACACGTAACGCTTTTTTATCGGTTGTGAGTAAATAGTTGCCACTATTTAAGTTCCAACATCCGTATATAGCTTTAAAAAATATTCTTTTTTTTTTTTTTTTTTTAATCCTCTCGTAAATTTGGTTTGATTCGAATAACCGGTCGTCCGAATATCCTGTAAGAATCGTACGGCAATGGAGTGAATAAATGTCAGCAATCAGTGGCTGATACGCGGTATTAGCTACCGCGTCACAATAACGCCGTGAGGGGATTGGCAATACGGTTTCACGCATCTTCACCGTGGGGGTATGGCGTCACTGTTGAAGTAAAATTACTGCTCTTAACGACTCTCTTAAGAAATATTTATTGAAAGCGTTTGAAGTGGAAATTGCAATACATATTTGATTTGAAATCGAGAGCGCAACAATATACGATTGCATTTTATAAATATTGATTTCATATGATCCGCATGATGTGCCCATGTCTCTTGCTAGAAGGCAGGCGCTGCCGCTACGAAATATTTTTACTGCAATTTGCCGTGTGGGAATGGCCGCTGCTCCCATCGGAGGTTCGAGTCCTTTTCCGAGCACCGGTGTGTTACTACTGTTATCATTATTATTTATTGTACATGCACCATTACATAGAGATGTTACATATTTGAGCGTTAAATATAATCGGTTACATCAGGGAGGCCTGCTATGACAAATACAAACACAATACATACGACTGAAGAATTTACAGAAAACGAAATTTTGGCTGTACGAGATTTTTATAGCTTTACGGAAAGAAAGGAAAACGAGTTTTACGTAGCAGATAATCTTACTGAATCTCAAAAGTTTCAATGATTTTATGAACAACATTTAATTTAATGCTTTGTCAGTTATTATTAATTATTATTTTTTCATGAGATTGTCCCTCTCCTTCAGTAAGTTACAGCAGTCGAAAAGCAAGAGGTCAATAGTTTGGATATATCTGTTTCATGTGCACGTTCCGACTTCAACTATTCTGTACCGTCGATAATAGGCTTTCATTTCCTATGACCTGTTAACATTCCTGTAAAATTCGGAGATATTGGGAGTTTAATAATTTAACGTATTCGGAATCTAGCAAAATCCGGTGTAATGATATCCTTTGCGACGCATCTACCAATTTGTTCCTAAGCTTGTCTCCACTTATTGTCTTTTCCGCGCTTGTAAGTATTTGGTTGTAGCTTATTGATTTTCGTAATCAAACTGCTCTTTTAGCGAGATGTCAGCTAGCTCATTTGCCCATATGCAACTATATACTGTAATGTGTGTGTTGTCCTTCGCATAACTTAGTTCGAGTAATTATAAGTAATTTGTAAGTCTAGGGACCGATCACTTCAACCGTTTCGACCCTTATGTTAGCCAACCTTTGAAAATTTTACTCTAATTGAAAGAAACTGTCCTGTGAGGATATTTGATTTTATACACCGTAGAATCTCATATCGTCTCTCAATATATGATAGATATTTTTGTTATTCGCTGTACCACGTATGTAAATGTCTCGAAGCACATTGCCGCGTGTCTTCTGAATGAACGCATGTTGCAGTGGTTAGCAACACAGACAGCTGTGCTTACAGTCTCCAGTTCAAATCCCGCTATGGGCAGAAAAATTTCTTTCTTTGTATTTACTATTTCTAGAGTGTTCTAGATGTTTCGTATGTTTGATCCATTTGTAAAACCCACAAAATTCTTTCATTTTATAAATAATTGAGCACTCCGAGCAGGACTCAGTCTGTACTGAGTGTACGCTTGTGTTAGCAATAAATGTGTTCTAAGTGTAAAGTGTCTATTAATGACCAGCCTTCGAATTCCGGACCCTTAAGTTTGCAAGAAATTGTCAAATCTCCACTGCTCTACAGAATTTGTCTTGTGTAACTACCACATCCTGCTTATCAAAGAAAAAAAATGTTCAAATGTTTGTAGAGTCTATGGGACTTAACTACGGGGTCATCAGTCCCTAAACTTACAAACTACTTATGAACTACTTACAACTAAGGACAGCACAAATATCTATGCCCGAGGGGGGATTCGAACCTCCGAACGTAGTTGCCGTGCAGACCGTGACTGGAGCGCCTCAATCCCCTCGGCCACCGCGGCCGGCTATCAAAGAAAAAGCGATGTAAGACGCTCCTGTTGGAGTGCAGAAAAAGGAAGTATGTTCCTTTTGAAAGACTCTGTCAGTTGCCAGAGTCCTCATTGCGCGTATCAATTTTTTTCCATGCCAACATATCCACGATATGTTTGAATTGTAATAAAATGGAAGAGAATGCCGGCGAAATAGGAAAGGGAAAATGCTAGCGGGGGAGAAAGAAGAGAAGACAATAATGTTGACAGAGGGAAAAAAGATAAATGAATGCAGGGAGCCACATAGATTGGAAACGCAAAAGAGAGATCAGAGGAGGCCATACATAAGCTTTAGGGTTCTGGATCACTAGAAACACACATGGTCGAAAACAGTATTTTAAAATTCTGTTGGCATATTGAATTTATTTTATATGTGACTGTTCACAGCACAGTAGTCACGGTTATAACGCACATTTTATTTTATGTTAGTTGTATGTGATACGACCTGTTTTATGCTTGTCTACATTTTCTGTTAAGATACTAGTCAGGTGAAGGATCTAGAATCCGAAACCGTTTACCGGAAATAAAAACAGCTCAATTTGCAACTGCGACGGACAATTACACAAACAAACTGTAACAAATTCTTTCAGAGAAACATTTATACCTATTCGGAATTTGAATCCGGACTTGCAGCTTGACGCGAATGATCGCGTTTACCACTTTGGCTATCCGTGGACACCTTCCAGACCGACCAGAAATTCCATTTACCACACATTGTATACTAACGCTTCAGTTCTCTCACAACACTCACAGAAGAAGACAAATATTATTATTGTCTTGCCTCTCTCGGCAAGTACAATTAATTTCCACAGTCGAGCAAAAAATATTACGGAACAAGTTCTACCCCAGCTGAGCTGAGATTTAATCTACACGAAACAATTGCGTTGTTAACGGATCTGCATTCTACACTCGATACATTTGGATCTGCTGCAAATGTTGATATCTCATCTATTGATTCTTCCTTCTACTTCAAATAACAGCTGAGGTGTAAAAGCAACGCGTTCTTAAGAGTACTTTCGTATGTTATTTACGTATTATATTTACATTTATTTATGTGCCTTGAAACCACGGTTTTTATCAATAGCTGTCCTAGAAACACCAGTTGCAAAATTATTGAATACCGTCCGAAAAGAATGAAAAGTCGGACGCATAAATTAATGTATCTGAAAATAAGGATAAAGCATAGTGTAATGCCGTAAAGCAAAAATAAACGCCTGTATAAGTAATTTGATCGAGTCAGTTCATTATACATTAGCGTCAACGTCAATATTTACATTTTCCAATAAACCTAGAACGGACAAATACTAATTATGGTAACGCATGAAAGAACAGCAAAACACGTTGTGATAACGAGATGGGTTACATCAATTGACAACTGATTACGGGTGTTTGAATATTTGTTCTAAATATGTGATAACTATTGACAAAAGCATGCGATGTATCTCTCACAGTAAATGAATTAAGGTTTCGCTGGTTTGTTCATTTTCAACAGTCTAAATCGCTTGAATTTAGCGTATACCAGCTCTATTATGCAAAAGCCAACCTGGAAAAATAGGAAGAATAAAATGAAAAATTGCCGAACTGAAGATATTGCCCAAATACTGATTGGTAAGATTGAAACTGTCTTGTACAGGACATTGTTCGTCATCCACTCAAAAATTAAACTCCAGGGAGGGGCCGGCCGCGGTGGCCGAAGGGACTAAGGCGCTCCAGTCACGGTCTGCACGGCCACTACGGTCGGGCGTTCGAATCCCCCCTCGGGCATGGATGTTTGTGCCGTCCTAGTTCGTAAGTAGTTCATAAGTAATTTGTAAGTTTAGGGACTGATGACCCCGTAGTTAAGTCCCATAGACTTTACAAACGTTTGAACATTTTTAGGGGGTAGGGACTGAAGCAAATCAGATAAAACCACGAGAGATATGCGTGATTAGCACTTCACAATACGTTTGCATATGCAAGCCAGTAGCGTCTCATAGAACCGCTACATACAGGGCGAAAAGGCGGAATTAACATCGAGAACTTTACACTTTTTCATTCTGTTCTTCGTATTTTATGCAGGATGACTTGGACCAAATTTCTAGGTCGTTTGAGGAATGGCAGTTAGTGCTAAATGTAAAAAAGGTAGGAGGTGATGATGATGATGAGAAGAAGAAACAATCCCGTAATGTTCGACTACAGTATTGGTAGTGTGCTACTTAAAAGATCGCCTCAATTAAATATCTAGGCTTAACGCTAAACTGTGATATGAAATGGAACGAGCATGCAAGGACAGTAGTGGGGAAGGCGGATGGTCGACTTCGGTTTATTGGGAGAATTTTGCGAAGATGTCACCACGTATAAAAACGCTTGTGCTCAAGTGTTTGACGTTCAAAAATGTTCAAATGTTTGTATAGTCTATGGGACTTTACTATGGGGTCGTCAGTCCCTAAACTTATAAACCACTTATGAACTACTTACGAACTAGGACGGCACAAATATCCATGCCCGAGGGGGGATTCGAACTCCCGACCGTAGTGGCCGTGCAGACCGTGACTGGAGCGCCCTAGTCTCCTCGGCCACCGCGGCCGGCAAAGAAAGACATGAAGCAATTCAGAGGCAAGCGGCTTGGTTTGTTACTGGTTCATTCAACCAACGCGCGAGTGTTAATTGATATTCTTCGGACACTCAAATGGGAGTCAATGGAGGAAAAGAGACGTTCTTTTCGAGTAAAACTGTTGAAGAAATTTAAAGACACGGAATGTGAAGCGGACTGCAGGGCTATTCTAATACCGCCAACCTACATTTCGCGTAAAGACAACAAGGATAAGATCGGAGAGATTAGGGCTGCTAGAAATTCATACAAGCATTCGGTTTTCTCTCGTTTTATATGGGTGGACTATCCACGACGTACCTTTCGGTGGATTGTAGAGTATGTTTGTAGATGTAAATCTAGAACGTGTCGGAGTTCGACCCCTATAGGTCATCCTTCGTTATTTAAGAAATGGAGGTTAAATAGTACGTGAAACATACACTTCGTCGAAATATTAAATACATATGTTGAATCATCAACATCCTGTAGGAGACTCATGCTGTGGATGATTTATGCTGTGGATGATTGAACATTACATATTTCGACTAAGTGTATGTTTCACGTGCTATTTAACCTCCATTTCTTAAATAACGTAAGATGACCACCTTGTATAATTATATAAGTCCAGATGATAGTAATAGAACCCATTGAAACCGGTCATCATAAAAAAATATATTGCGATCTTGGCTTTCTACATTTAAAGCTAAAATAATGTATTCTAATCGGAAAAATGCACTAGAAATTCATTCTATGAAGTATAATACGATACATTATTTTGTGCCGCGCGGGAGTAACTGAGCGGTCTGGAGCATCACGTTGCGGATCGCGCGTCCCCTCAGGTTTGTGTTGTCTTTAGTGTTAGTTCATAAGTAGTTTGTAAGCTTAGGGACTGATTAACCCGCAACCAAGTCCCATAAGCTTTACAAACATTTGAACATCATTTTGCAAGAAATTTGTCATCAGTTAGAAAATTACATTCGTTTCCTATGAGAATACACAAATAGTTGCGTTAGGGCTTCGAGAAATGGGGGTCGCCAGAATATTTTGTTTATTTTTATTTAGTTATTTATTTTGAAGTGGGTCACGTAATTCAAAAGGTTGGAGAACACGGCATTAGAGAATGGGTACACCGTGGTGCGAGACTGTTGAGCTGCGTGGGATGCCGAGCGCTCTAAGGTTCCTTGCTGCGGAGTGCGCGGAGCTCCCCGTCGGAGGTTCGTGTCCTCCCTTGGCAAGGGTGTGTATGTGTTGACCTTCGCAAAAATGTAGTTTAAGTAGTTCGTAACCCACTGTACTTTGGTGCTATGGTTGGAAAAAAAAAGAAAAAAATACGTTTGTTGGCTTCCTTTGACTCCGCCATATAGCCGGCCGCGGTGGCCGAGGAGACTGAGGCGCTCCAGTCACGGTCTGCACGGCCACTGCGGTCGGGGGTTCGAATCCCCCCTCGGGCATGGATATTTGTGCCGTCCTAGTTCGTAAGTAGTTCATAAGTAGTTTGTAAGTTTAGGGACTGATGACCCCGTAGTTAAGTCCCATAGACTATACAAACATTTGAACATTTGATTTGAACTCCGCCATACTACTTCTGCACCCGGTCTCGTCGTTTTGAGTGAATATGTATTTCACTCTTACATCACACATTCCCAGAATACTGAACAGCTATTTTTACTTCTCTTTAATGTTTGAGCCCCCCATACGTCTGAGCTAGCCATCGGCCATATTGCAACATTATAATACGCGACCACACGCTGCACGGAATGTTCAAGAATCCTTCGTCACCCATCGGACTGCATTGTTGCCTTGGCCTATGGCTGCTCTTACGATCACTCGTCTATGGGAAATGTCGATGATTGCGGAATGGAAGGCTCGTTGGTACATGAGGTCAACCTCAGCAATATACAGAAGCAGGAGGGACTTCTACACTCCGACAGTACATACAGAAGAACCTCGTTGATCAGTGTCGAAACGTATATTTCTCGATACATCTAGAAACTTCTCGAACTTATAACCCCTCGTTAAATTGCGGGTGTAAAAATTTAATATTTGGTTTAATAAAGTACGGATTTTCTAATGTATCAGTCGTTTAGAAATATCAGTACGAAGTTAGAACGTGATTTCCTATTCATTTAAGCAGTTCATTGCCGGCCGCGGTGGCCGAGGTGACTGAGGCGCTGCAGTCACGGTCAGCACGGCCACTACGGTCGGGGGTTCGAATCCCCCCTCGGGCATGGATATTTGTGCCGTCCTCGTTCGTAAGTAGTTCATAAGTAGTTTGTAAGTTTAGGGACTGATGACCCCTTAGTTAAGTCCCATAAGCTTAACAAACATTTGAACAAGCAGTTCATTTCTAAACTATTATTTGTTTCTAAACTTGACGATCGATAGTGCTTGATTCAGTGTATAATCCGCGGATGGAAAAATATGATAAAGTTGTAGTAATATACGAGACACCTTAGTTTTGGAACTGGGAGGACACTTCATTACAGATTTAGGATCAGATCTCACGAACATTCATCATTTCAATCACTATTTGAATATATACAACAATAAAAGTGAATTTACTTGTGTATATGATTATTATAAACAACATATTTGACATTTTATTGTATGCTTTAAAGACAGGTATAATTTCAATCTTAATAGATTAAAAACAAATCAAATGTTTGTAAAGCTCATGGGACTAAACTGCGAGATGATCAGTCCCTAAACTTACAAACTACTTGTAAACTAACTTATACTAAGGACAGCACAAACATCCATGCCCGAGGCGGGATTCGAACACCCGACAGGGTACGCTCGGCCACTCCACCCCGGCTAAGAGATTCAGGTGTTTATGTTTTAAAGTCAAAGTAAGTGAACTGTACCCGATGGCTTATAGATATGTAGTTGTGGCGTAAGTAAAATTTTTAAGTTTGCGAAACTGTTAGCACTAGGCAACAGTGTATTATCTTTGCATTCGACACTTTACGTAGCGATGAAATCAATCTAAAGAAGTATTTTCTAGCTAAATACGCTCGAGAATAGTAATACCTTGTGACGTCCCTACCAGGTTTCGCAGATAAATACAAACTAAAATTACAAGAAGCCGGTCGTTAACGTGCATTGCAGCATTTGCGTGTGCCATTACACCGTCGGGAGGCGTTACAAACTGTACATTAAATTAAAAAAGAATTCAACCGTACAGATGGACTTGAACGCATGACTCTTTATTCCAGAGTTCAGTGTCGCTTTATTCCAATGCTTCATTTGCAACAATTATGTGATCTTTGTACGTCGTGTTACGTTTTTAATTTGTGACCCAACTCACCATATTTCAAACAGCGCTATATTGTGTTGGAAACCTGCGGCTAACAGTGACGGTGCAGTAACTCTAAAACAAGTAATTTATTTAAATTCCTTATTTATTTTCCCGGTAGTTGTATAAACTCTGCTACGGATTTAACAGTGTCATTCGCGCACGAGTAAATATGGTTTTATTTCAGTCGCGCAGAATTCACTTCTATACCGTAACTAACGTGATATAGTTGCTTGTATTTATTTTCAAATGTGTCGTGCAATTTCACGCATCCATTAACGTTGCACGATAACGTATGAACCGAGAGATTATTGTGCATGATGTGGACACAAAAAGCCACTTGTAAACGAGAGCGCGTGTTCCACAAAATGTGACGCAGAAAGGCCTTTACACGGTAATAAAGAGGTGGCTTTGAGAGCACAGGTGGTATATATTCCACAGCAGCATTGCCATACACATTGTATTTCCGTCATAGGTTCTCACGTCGCATATTTGTTGGCGAAATGGTTAATTGCATTCTGTCGGTATTCGAGCCAACTGTAGCAGGCTAAAAACCATTCAATGGAAGAAGGCCAACAGAAAATTTTGAACTGATATAATACCTTTTATCATGTTGGAATCACAATAAGTATTTAGAATGAAATTTTCACTCTGTAGCCATGTGTTCGCTAAGACGAAGATTCCTGGTAGATTGCATCTGCCTGCTAGACCGGAATTCGAACCTAAGATCTTTGTCTTTCACGCTTAAGTGCACTACCGACGTTTTTTCTGGTGGATCGTTACTCTATGTTACACAATCTTCTTTCTTTTTTAATAAATATATTTTATTACAGATCACGGATAGCCTCCGACCAAACGCGTTGAGTACACGCATCAGTAACGACTGAACTATCCGGTCGTGCCTCACAGATTTAGTTCCACCGGTAGTTCGACTCCCACCTTCCACACTTCCGGAATTTCTCCTATGAACTTTACAAGCTAAGGACGTAGATCAGAGCTTTCCTAACTGGGGTGTCACGTAGTAGTATCAAGGGTGTAGCGAGACTAACAAATTTAGGCGCTAAACAAAAAAAAAAAAAAAAAAAAAAAACAAAAAAAACTTGTCATAAAATAACACAAAATATCCTTCTCTTCATACTACCCTGAAGACTCGCCTGCAGCTAATCATTCTTCTCTTCATTCAGTGCACCACAGATCACGTATTAAAGGAATGATCGGTGCACATTAATTGCGTCCTCAGCCGCTAGGAGGCAGCTCTGCTTCAGCAGCAGTAGACAGGGTTCGTCCAAGCAGCAGCCATTTGCCAGATTCCATCAAACTGCGCATGCGCAGAGCTGCTGCTGATACTCGATAACAGCTCTTCCCATGCGCAGTTTGCTGGAACTGGCAGCTGCTTGAAGGAACCTTCACTGTAGTCTGCTTTCCTTCTCAAAAATCTGCACCTGAGCGTTTTTTAATGGATTTACGAAAGCCACGCCACCTTCGGTAGTGTTTCATAAAATTAAATATCAATCAATGACACAGTGGCTGTAAAAGCTATCACAGATTGTAAAAGCAGACACAATTGTCCACTGACTAAAGCTAATCAGTAGCGATGCTTAGTATGGAGTGTGGCCGGGTGATTAGCGGAGAGTAGTATTTTAAATGCAGTGATCGTTCGTTCGAACCCTGGTATGCGTTAATATTTTCTTGTCTCAGTTTCCTGTATGTTACAGATTCTGAAACCAGAAATGACATCCATATTCTTCCTTGTCACAAATATTTATCCATTTCTTCCGAATACGTCAGGACTTCCGAGGTCTTGGTGAATCAAGAACCTAACAGTAGAACTTAAATAATAATAATTTCCAGATGCCGTTTTCAATCGATCCAGCAAAACCGTATCTGGCCTTGACATTTACACACAACAGCGAAAAACGGTTTCCGAAATTAAGCTATCGTGTTTCGGAATTTGGGTCGCATGTAGAAGAAGCAAGTGTTACTGTATGGGTTAGGCTTGTCTGCGGTGTTACTCTGTTGTACATCTTCGTAGTTCCTAATGTTTCCTTTTCTTGCGAAGAGTGTACGTAATTGCTGCAGTCAGGATCAACATTAAACATGTCAATGCTACGAGGATATCAGTTTCGTTTACAAACTAGATTTAAGAGATATTTCATTTCCGGCCTCCCCCTCCCCCCACCTGCTAGAACCATCTAAATTCTACCATATGTACTTGTATTAGTGAAAGGGTGTCGCGCAAAACTGTAAGCTATAAAATGGTGTCGCCATGAGGGAAAGTTTGGAAAGCACTGCCGTAGGATCTCGTCAAACATTTTTAATCCGCCAGGAAGTTTCATATCCGCTGCAAAGTGAATGGTTTTATTCTCATTCACTTGGCTGTAGCTATGCTATGACTTCACAATATTCTTTCTTGTCGGAGTGTTAGTCCTGTAATGTTACGACAGGCCGTGATGCGTGCACAGGTATCTCAGCCGTCGCCGATGTGGCTGCTCAGCACGTTCGGTCATAGCAGGAGATATTACTTACATAAAGAACGTCCAATAGGTTGCAGTCTAACTGAGGGGGGAAAAATTAACAAAGTAAGGAAGTATTGGTAGGTCACTTCCTCAAAATAGGCAAAAGTCCTGAGTTGCAATCCCGATTTGGCACACAATTACAATAAGTCTTTAACGTAAATATTTAACACCTGTGACAATAAAGTTCGGTGGATAGTACTGTGACATTAACGTAGGTGAAGTATAAACTACAGTTACGTTATTCTCCTTCGAAATAGTCACCTCCTGTATCCACACATCACTGAGCTTTGCTCATGGTAATTTTTCACGTCTTCCTTTCGGATAGTATTCAAGAACATCGTCACGTCACCCCCCATTTGTTGTAAGGAACTGTGTGACGATAGTGGCTTGGTGTTTGCGAGCGCTTTCGTGCAATTTTAACATCCACCATACTCTCCGAATCTCAATCCTCCATACTTCTTCCTATTCCCTCGAGTCAAACTCACTTTGAAAGGAAAAAAATTTTGACGATATTCCTGTCATCCAACAAAACGTGACGAAGCTTCTGAACGCCACTATTTTTTGGTCAGAGGTTGTATTTAGCCTTGTTGAACTGGACACTTAGGATAGGAGGAAAGTACCTGCATGATTAAAGCAAGGAACAACTAGCATTATCGATCACACTGTCGTTAACTGACGCTGTTGTTTTGCCGATATGATCACGGCCTACCTTTTTCGTTTTTATATTCAAGCTGCGACATTCACAGCAAGACTTGGCTATTACATCGTCTGTACTTTTTGTCGATGAATGAATTCAGAATACTAAAACCTCCAAACTACAATTAAGTTTTTATACTGAAGCAGAGTGAAACTTCATAGTAAATTACAATTGTTATTTGAAATGTTGTCAGGGAGGTGGTCTAAATATTTTTGATGAAGTAAACAGTGTCTATAGTCTCTACCGCAAAATTTATTGACAATGATGACCGGTTTCAACTCATTTCTGGGTCATTCTCGGATCAGTTTTCTTGTTTGTCAATAGTTGTATCTGCCATCAGACAGTATAACCTTTCAATCATCAAATTATAATTTATGGAAGCCAAAAAGTGCAGTATAACATTTGAAGAAAATCAGATTGGTTGTTGCACATATATGCTACTAATTGGTTAACATATTTTTGAAGAACAGTAACTAAACTTAAGCACTGCTGGTTAAAATTCACTGACAGTGTGTTGTACATGAACGACAAGTTATTTAAAATTACGTTTCTGATTTTTAGCTCCAAGAACTGTTTAAGATAAGTGAGCCACATGGTGACTAACACCATGCCATGAGTATGGAGTTTACGGCCTTCACTTTTCATTGATTTATCTGGTAAAGAATGTTTAACGGATTTCTTTTCGTACTCACGTGGACGACTTCATACTTCTCATTACTTAGAGTCAAATGCCAATTTTTACACCGTAGTGATATTTTATTTAGATCGTTCTGCAGACTAAGCCATTTTAGTTTGATGTTGTATCTTGAATAAATAAAGCAACCGTTTGGCCTCCACTCTAACCTACGTGCTAATCGCATGATAATGAGCTATAGAATCTTCATTTTCTAATATTATCTTTATTTTATATAAACATTATCTTGATCATATTTGATGTTTATTCTTGTATGGCAATAGATAAGAAAAGTATTTTACACGAAAAATTTAAAAGCATCAATGCTAAATATATATTATATCGGTATAATTTCCAATTATATGAAATTAATCACTATACATAAAACATTATTTTAATTATAAACTGCAAATAATTTTGTGTCTATACTTATTAGTTGTATATGTATCTTACTGACAGATCACCAGCTGATGGGCTAATCCAAAATCATGTGATTTTACAATAAATAATCTATTAACAACAACTGTTTATTTAAGCGACCTAATAGCAATTTTAGAATAATTTAAATAAATTTTGATCATGACGGTTGCATATCTCTATCAAGACTTTCAGTGTAAAATAAAACAACTGATTTTTTACTTTCTGTCAATGAAAGTCATATCACATATTGCGCTTAACAAGTGACTGAATATTCTATTGCAGCCCATTCAGATTCCATTCATACGGCGCATAATAAAAGCTCATGGCCAGAGGTGTAATTTGGCAAAGCACCAAGATGCACTTCTCAGCCGTTGTCGAGAAAATCGACAGTTAAAAAAAAGCCGTTGCGGTGAAATACTCTCTACGATCTCTACAAGCAGTAATATTCTACAGGGGCGTGGGGTAGCGGTAAGCGCTCGGCTAGGTAACCCGATGGTCCCCGAATCAAATCTCGCGGCAGGCAACCTTTTTTTTTTTTTTAATTCAAATATACATATACCGCAAGAACCAGAGTGATAGTTATCATAGAAACATGGACAGCAGAATACAGTACGATATCGAGCACATCTGTTAAACGATGCGTTTTTACAAGAACAATTGTTTTTTAAATTATATGTTGGGAAACACACCTGATTGACATTCTGAAAGATTGTTCTATCGTTCTTCAGGTTTGACTTACACTATACGTATTTGTTTCGGAATATCGTTTATACTTCTTCCGTTCACTATACGTGGTAAACACTATGAAGACAATAACATTTGTGATATACAACTTTGTTTGTGGAAAACATAATGATGTTCGAAGTCGCCAGTCGCGTATAATAAGTTTTTTTAAAGTCGTTTGTCGTGGAAAAACTGGCGACTTGGAACATCAAATGTTATTTTATACACACACACACATACAGACACACACATATATATAGTGTGTGTGTGTGTGTAAATTTGAATTACAAAAAACAAATAATTAAAAAAAAAGTTCCATGCCGCGAGATGCGATCCGGTGACCTTCGGATTACGAACCCGAGCGCTTACCGCTACGCCACGCCTATGTACAATATTATTCAGTGTAGATATCGTAGAGAGTATTTCACCGCAACGGTTTTTTTAATTGTCAATTTTCTCAACAGCGGCTGAGAAGTGCATCTTGGTGCTTTGCCAAATTACACCTCTGGCCATGAGCTTTTATTATGCGCAGTATGAATCGAATCTGAATTTCACAATTGGCGGTCTGCCCTTGTAAGCCGGCCGCGGTGGCCGCGGGGAATGAGGCGCTACAGTCACGGTCTACACGGCCACTACGGTCGGGGGTTCGAATCCCCACTCGGGCATGGATATTTGTGCCGTACTTAGTCTTAGCTAGTTATTAAGTAATTTGTAAGCTTAGGGACTGATGACCCCGTAGTTTAAGTCCCTTAATTCCTACAAACATTTGAACATTTTTTTCCCCTTGTAAGATGGCGTCCGTAGCCCTGTGCATTACCGCGATAGACGAATTTATGTGTTACTTTCTGGAGAGCACTCGTAAATTATACTAGATCCTTATGGCGGTCGCAATACTTTGTTGTCCAGCACTGAGTTATCCAGGCTTGTCTGAGAGACTGACGAAGATCTTTCGCCGTCCAGTACTGCGACTTTCCCAATTTCGCGTGGGCTGAGCTGCGCGATGAAGTATTTTATCCGAGAGCTGAGCCTGGGCTGCGGCTAAGCCACTCAGCAGCGCCTCGCGCTCCCAGAGGACGGAGTTCTGCGGCCAGTGCCCTGCGGTGTTGGGAAGCAGGCGGGACATAGCGGGCCCCGAGGCGTGCTGGCGGAGATCAAACGGCGCCACACAACTGGCTCCAAGGCTTAGGGGACCCGTATAGCCAGCGGCTTCCTGCTGACCGACGGCGTCGTCTCCGCCTGTTCCCTACTTTCCCCTTGTGAGGGGCTGACATGGAGCCATTTATTTCGCATCTCAATGGATTGCGTGTTAAAGAAGTTTTCTTGGTTGGAGGTGTGATGTAACCGAAAGGGTGAGAGAGAGAGATAGTAGATGAGCTTGTATCCCGTGGGAAAGCTCCGCCCCTATTGCAAGTTGAGATCTGATTGGCTCCCGCCTATACTAGTTGTCCGCTTCTTTTATTAATATTTAACTTTCCTATCTCTATTAAAATTATCTGCATACTTTCTGTAATGCTTTTGTGCTAAGCTATATTTCAGTTAATTCAAAGATTTAATTATTTGAATATTTTGTAATAAGTTGAACAATGTTAGTCTAGAAGTTTCGCTTGGCGCCAAAACGGTGGCTTGTGGCGCGCAGCGAGAGGCGGCGATAGTCAGTCGATCGCCGACCGCGATACCTTGCACATTCATGTCAGTTCAGTGCGGGCCAGGGACAGTTTATACGTCATGTATCGTTTATATATTTAATATTACACAGTCTGCATATTTGTGCTTGGATATACACTGGCATTTCTTCAATAAAAACAAGCACTGGCATCCTACAAAAGCTAAAGTTAATCGTAGTGCAGTACTTCCTATCCACATTTCAACACCTCTTTAAACATCACTTCATGTACAATGGATGCGCGACCTGTGTGCTTCACCTGCGCAATGGGACGTCAACTACGGCAGAAGACTCAAGGTTAGTAAAAGAGTGATTTTAGACGTGCTGTGAAGTTGCACATCGACACGGCATCTCGCGTGCCCTGTTTACAAACCAGGGCACTGGCGCGAAGTGCGTGGGTAACATCGCCGAGGGAAGGTATGAAAGAGGGGAGGTGTTTTAGGAACGTTGTCAACTATGCACTGACCTTCCCTCCCTGTCTTTTAAAAAGATGCCCTGCCGTACCCTTTGTCCTTACTACAATATACATCTCCAGTTGCTCTGTAGCATCTACGTTTCACCTTACCTCTTAGTTCGTCTTGTGTTCTACTTTTACTTAAGAGGATGTTAGACATTGGCGTGTGACAGGAAGTAGGAAGCTTAGGGTTTAACGTCCCCTCGTCACTGGAGACGGAGCTCACACTCGGATAATTTTGTTAAGGACGGGGTAGATCTAAACCACCGTCCTCCCGGGTGCGACTCCAGTGTCTTACCACTGCGCGACTTCGCTCGGTGGGTGACATAAGCATTAGAAATGTCATATGGGTTAGAACCGATGCGAGCGTACACGTACCTTGGCAACACAAAGACTTTAATATGCACAAACCAACACTACGCAAACAGTGACCTGATTGGAAGTCAACAATTTAAGGAAATACACAAAAGGTGTTATGTTAATTATACTTTAGCCTTGGATATACAGAATATATATACAGGGTGCTCCATTGATAGACGCCGGGCCAAATATCTCACGAAATAATCATCAAACGAAAAAAACTACAGCAAACAAGACTTTTCTAACTTGAAGGGGCCGGCCGCAGTGGCCGAGGGGACTGCGGCGCGCCAGTCACGGTCTGCACGGCCACTACGGTCGGGGATTCGAATCCCCCCTCGGGCGTGGATATTTGTGCCGTCCTTAGTGTAAGCTAGTTCATAAGTAGTTTGTAAGTTTAGGGACTGATCACGTAGTTAAGTCCCATAAGCTATACAAACATTTGAACATAACTTGAAGGGGGAAAACAAATAGCGCTATGGTTGGCCCGCTAGATGGCGCTGCCTTAGGTCAAACGGATATCAACTTCATTTTTCTTAATAGGTACTCCCATGTTTTATTAGATATTCGACCAGTACGTAAATAAATATGAATGTTTTTCTTTGAACACTTTTTTCGCTTTTGATATATGGCGCTGTAATATTAGCAAACATATTGCACACATTTCCAGACGAAGAGTGGGTAAAAGTTAGGTTTTTTAAAATTAAAACACAGAACTTAGGTACGTTTAAACTTTATTTCTGTTGTTCAAATGGGATCATACATTATGAGAACGCATACTCTTACTGCATGATTACCTGTAATTACCTTATGACTTCAAAAAAATGCTCAAAATAATTTCCTTCAGCTTCAATGCATTTGGCAATATGCGTAACGAAATGCCTCTCAACAGCGAGTAGATCGCCTTCAGTAATGTTCTTACATTTATTGATGCCCTGACGCATCTTTTCAGGCGTTGTCGGTGAATCACGATAGCAAATATCCTTCAATTTTCCCCACAGAAAGAAATCCGGGGATGTAATATCCGGTGAACGTGCTTCCACGACTAATCCAACTGTCATTAAATATTCCATTTAAGACCGCTTCAACTGCACGCGAGCCATGTGCCGAACATCCATTATGTTGCAACTACATCGCCATTCTGTCATGCAGTGAAACATCTTGTAGTAAACTCGGTAGAACATTACGTAAGAAATCAGCATACATTTAGATTGCCATCGATAAAATAGGGGCCTATTATCCTTCCTTCCATAATGCTACACCATACATTAACTCGCCAAGGTCGCTGATATTCCACTTGTTGCAGCCATCGTGCATTTTCCCTTGCCCAATAGTGCATTTTATGCCGGTTCACGTTACACCTGTTTGTGAATGACGCTTCGTCATTAAACAGTACGCGTGAAAAAATCTGTTATCGTCCCGTAATTTTTTATATTATTTTTTATTTTTTGTGCCCAGCGGCAAAACTGTTCACGACGTTCAAAGTCTTCGCCACGCAAATCCTGATGCATAGAAATATGGTACGGGTGAAATTTTCTGTTGATGTAGAATTCTCAACACCGACGTTTTTGAGATTCCCAATTCTCGCTCATTTTCTCTGCTACTGATGTGCGGATTAGCCGCAACTGAAGCTAAAACACTTACTTTGGCATCATCATTTGTTTCAGGCCGTGGTTGACGTTTCACTTGCGGCTGAACACCTCCTGTCTTTTAAAATAACGTAACTATCCGATGAAAGGTCCGGACACTTGGATGATGTCTTCCAGAATAACGATCAACATACATGTCAAAGGCCCGTTGGGCATTTTGATCACAGTAACCATACATAAATACCATATCGACCTTTTCCGCAATTGGTAAACGGTTCATTTTAACACTAGTAATGTATCACGAAGCAAATACCGTCCGCACTGGCGAAATGTTACGCGATACCACGTACTTACATGTTTGTGACTATTAAAGTGCCATCTGTCACAAAACGAAGAAAGTGTTCAAAGTAAAACATTCATATTTATTTACGTACTAGACGAATGTGTAATAATAATGGGGGTACCTATTTAAAAAATTCTAGTAGATATCCGTTTGACCAATGGGAGCGCAATCTAGCGGTCCAACCATAGCACCATTTGTTTTCCCCCTTCAAGCTAGAAAAGTTTTGTTCTTGGTAGCTTTTTATGCTTCTTTCGTGAGATACTTGGCCCGCTCACTATCAATGTGAATGTGATGAAAACTTGATAAATATATTTATATTCTTGCTAATTATTTCCTCTTGCTATGGGAAAGATATTGAGATACAAGTGTAATTATTTCCTAAAATTATTATTGAAATAATATTCTGGAAACATAGGTAGTTTATGAATATAAGTTACATGTACGTGGCGTGAATATGAGTTTACGAATAGTTGACTGGAAAGAGAGGGATGCTGCGGTTCCCTTCTGTAAGCTGATTGACTACTAACACTTTTGTGTCAATCTGACAACAGCGTACTCATTCATTCTTTCTAGAATACAGACGTAGTCTGCTGGGAAAGAAGCAGAGTCGGGTTATGGACATAAACTGTTCAAAAGTTCGTAAACCTACGGAACCAAACTGCTGTGGTCATCAGTCCCTCGACATACAAATTATTAAAGTAACTAAAACCAACGTAAGGGAAACGCAAACAAACATGTTCGAGGAAGGACTCGAACCACCGGCGAGACCGGTCGTGTATACACAGACTTAGCGCCTAGAACTGCGCACACATTCCCGCACGTCAGAAAGTAGTGCTCCCTAGAATTTGTGAAGTTGTGCGGATTCATTTAGTTTGTTTGTTTGTTGATGAAATGCGTAATTACGTTTTGTCACTCGTGTGAAGCACCGTGTGTTCTGTATTTTATGTGGATTGTGACTGTTTTATTTAACTTTGAAACTACGTGCCGTGTGATGCAAATCGTGGATTTGCAAAGACGTCCTGATATGCCAGTTGGCGTGACACCTGATTGAGTATCAAATGCACTTCTGGCCATTAAAATTGCTACACCAATAACAGATGCAGTTAACGCCAGTCAACTGCTGTTTGTGTATGAGAAATCGATTGGAAACTTTCGTCATGTCAGAACGTAGTTGTCGCCACCGGCGCCAACCTTGTGTGAATGCTGTGAAAAGTTAATCACTTGCATATCACAGCAAGTCCTTCCTGTCGGTTAAATTTCGCTTCTGTAGCACGTGATCTTCGTGGTGTACCAATTTTAATGGCCAGGAGTGTACGTCTCATATCCCATAGCACAGTGCTCCGATTAATCCTCGCTCCCTTTGTCTGTGCTGGAGCATATAGCTCGTGTACAGTTTCCAGACGTCTCTCGTAGAGGAACGTAAAATTTATGACCAAACTTTCATGAAACTGCACCACACAGAGCGAATTTCTCTTACACCAAGAGCTGGAGACTAGTTCACGAGTTTTCAAATAAAGATTTGTCCTGTAGAAATTTGTCAGCAACAACGGCTACTTGGCTGCTTACACAGTTCCAGATTATAGTGTTGGTAAAAGCTGGTTAGGTAATCACTCACGGTGAAAAGCTGAAAGCCACGAGTTTCGTCTCAAGCGTATGCTAACTTCACCTCTTGTATGTCGATGGAGCACCGTAACGAACACTGTGTTAGCTTGCTTTGTTTGTAAAATATCACCCACTGCATCTGGACGTCTTGTGCAAGAACAATTGATGATTACTTTCGAATAAAAACAGTGCTGTGTGCGATTAAGATTTTTAATGACGCGTTTCGCCTTTTTAGGACAACATCAGTTTACCACGGTGACGGTTCCAACAGTTACGAAACTTATATGCCATGAAATAGGAATACGTCAAAGTGTGCCTTCAAACCAGAGAATCCGACAGGTGCAGTGGAATAGCGATGGACCTGTAATAAATTTCTTCATTCGTCAAAATAAATAAAAATATTCTGATAGTTTCAATACCAGTGCAAAATGTCTTATGTGTCAGACCAATTAGACAACGTACACGTACGCTCAATGTTATTGTTATATTATACGGTAACATAAATATGTTTCACAACATTGTCATCGCCATGTACCGCAGGTCAGCTGAAATTGGAAACTAGGACCTAAACAGATCTGTCGTGAGGAAATAGAGAAAATCTCACACAGTAGTGAGTTTGAGTAATGTTATTATCAAATATAATGATTAAATACAGAAAACGATTTTAGTTTTGTTCTTCATGTACTTCTTTGAACAGACACAATTACGATATAGAGACTATTGCTTTCACAAGTTTAGAAATAAATAACGCTTCAGTTTAATTTGCCCTACAGGCCAGTGGATTCCCACAGGTCTATTAAAAATTTTAATAAGATTTAAACTAATGCCCATACCGTCCTCGATATTACCTTCGTCTATTCATTAACGTGGCGATATAATGGAGATTCCAGACTGAGATTCACTTTAGAAACCACACACGTAATAAAAAGCCTTACAAAACACTCTTAACACTCTTGCGACTAGTATCTGAATCATGCTCTTCAATCAGGGATCCGTACCAGATACGTGTGACAAATCTCAAGAAGAGTACCGCGTTTCGTTATACTTTTCCTGATGGTGGCAATGGTAGACATTACAAAAGAGGACTTTCTTACAGTGTTACAGTGGTACAGAACGTATATTCTAAGAAGAGTAGACCGTTGTGTTGCGTTCTCCCATTATTTCTTATGAATAGACCTGGAAATTAAAATTAGATATACCATAGCTATGCGAAATTTTCGCGAATGGGTCTTGAAAACAGATAAGTGATCATGGTAAACAAAATGCGCTGCGCTCCTAAGGTTGCTTGCAGAGTATACAGGTCGTAACAAAAATGTCAAGTACAAACTGCAATATACGTTCCTCATACCTAGACGAAGAAATAAGAACAGGGGTCAGAGAATTCTTTTGTTTCCATATTACACCTTACTGTCTCCAACATAGTGATCAGGGGAAACATACAAAACAGAACGCACCAGAATAGCACATGCAACTTTTTTTCTCCGATGTTCAATGTTCCTTTCGTGAGCATCGCTACATCCATTAAGCCGCCGTCGTAATGCATGTGGGATGCGCTGATGAGTACTGCCTACCACAATACAGACATGGAGACTTTCTCTCAAATGTTTCCTGGGGTTTCTTGTGTTAAATGCCCCCGCAAATAATTCTCCAGTGGATTTTGGTGCGGGGTAAGCGGAGTCTAGGTATGGTCGACCTTTAAGTATCTGTCAGCGAGTCAGTTATTGAGAAGCCCAAGGACATTAACGCTAAATAAGAAGGAGCTCTAACGTGCGTAAAGTACATGTTTTGTCACACAATGCACATCATTTGACATCACAGATAGTTCTCTACGAAATTGTCCGATGGTGTGCGTTGGAGGCAATGAAGTTGAAAGTAGGCAGCTATATGCTGAAGATCATTATCTATGGATTTTCTGTGATTTTTTATGAATCTGGACATGTATTTGCCTTACGGCTTTATGTTGTATGTAAAATTCATCCATTATATGCTTCGATAATATCAGTTGATGTTTTAACCACTGCACACCATAATGTCTTTGTAACTGTGATGCAGCATCTGCGCTACAGCAGCATCTTTGACCGTAGGCTAGTTGAGTGGAAGCTAGCGTAGAGTACAGACGAGTTGTAAGGTTAGGTTGGCTGGCTACGATTCACATGCCAATTCATTGGATTATGTAGCTATGAATGTATCCTGCCAGAGGGCGATTAAATTTCATTTGACATTGGAAGAGGAATTTTGTACTATGATGACGAGAATATTTCTATGGAACGATATTGTACAAACCCAGTGTAATCATCATTCAAAAATGTTCAAATGTTTTTAAATCTTATGGGACTTGACGTCTGTGGCCATTAGTCCCTAAGGTTACAAACTACTTAAATTAACTTAAGCCTAAAGACAAGACACCCATGCCCAAGGGAGGACTCGAACCCCGACGGCGAGCAACCGCGCGCTCCTCAGCATGGAGCTTTAACCGCTCGGCCACTCCACCGCGGCGTAATCATCATTATTGTCAGGTCAACAACAAAGGTATGTTTCTTTAGCAAGAATGAATAATTTAATGATTGCTAAACTTATTTCAGCTCAACCTAGTCCCTCAATTTCCTAATTGTGGCATTTTTCTAATCAAAAGTTTGTAGAGTGTATGTAACTTAAGTTACGGGGTCATCAGTCCTTAAACTTACAAACTACTTATGAACTAGCTTATACGAAAGACGGCACAAACATAAATGTCCGAGGGGGGGATTCGAATCCCCTACGGGGAACGGCCTCGCGTATCGTAGCATAGCGCCTCAATGCGCTCAGCCGCTCCGCCGCGGGGTATTTTTCTATTTTTGATGCACGGTACGTGTTCAGCTTTGAGATTATCCTTGAATGTAAATGTTCACGTGCGAATAAAGTAATCAGTTCTTGCCACTGAAAGCTATTTTCCAAAAGTAATGCTCGCAGAAGCACAGATTATTTTACAAGTGGACTGACAGGTGGACTGACGCAGTCGCAGCTCCCATTGTTTCAGTGTTGTGTGTGTAGAAAATAGCATTATAGCGCCTAATTAACTTAGTACGTTGCGCATATATATGTTTAGAAAGACTGGTGATTTCATAGAGAGTTAAATTATTTCAGCCGGCCGCGGTGGCCGCGGGGACTGAGGCGCTCCAGTCACGGTCTGCACGGCCACTACGGTCGGGGATTCGAATCCCCCCCTCGGGCATGGATATTTGTGCCGTCCTTAGTGTAAGGTAGTTGATAAGTAGTTTGTAAGTTTAGGGACTGATGACTCCGTAGTTAAGTCCCATAAGCTTAACAAACATTTGAACATTTTGAAATTATTTCAGGCAGATTTAATTAGGGTTTTTAAATAGCAATCTTGAAACGAGAAATTTTCGCCAATTTTAGATTCTTTCCTACTTGCTCGATTTAGAAACAGTTCACCTCACTTTAAATTAGAAACTTTCACCTTTCTAAAATAAATTAGAAACTTTCAAAGGGTAGGGTAGTTAAAAAGCGTTCCCGGATCCATCTTCAATAACATTAGAATTCCAATGAGGAATGAGGAATGTAGCTACTCACAAGTCAGGCGTGAACACACATACATGGGTACGTAACATTAGGAAATATTGCATTTTTAATATAGAAGAAATATGCTGATTGACTATAATAGTTCTGAATCGAACCCCTATCCGTTACGTGCCATACATTTTTATCCCCGGCATAAATGGTGCTACATGAGTAAGTGTAAATATTTCAATTATTGAAGACATTATATACTGGATTTTTGTCATTTGGAGACTGCTAAATTTAGCGATTAAAAGATGTTTACTTTCAGACTAAACGTATGTGTAGCGCCAGGAAGCCTATATTCCTCTACACCAGGAGTAAAGTGCTGAGGCGAATGACGCTCAACTACCGAGGCAGCTTGCTATTACGAGATGCGAACGCTAGGAAACGCAATGGAAAGACTGTATGTCTTTCACCTGCGGTCCAGATATGGCAAAACAGAAAACATCTGGTAGCAATGTTTCTGTTTTTCTTTTGGGACGATTTACCTACGCAGAGAAAAAAGAACAGACTCCAGGTGTCTTTATATATCAAAGTATAACAGATAAAATATTTACACTTATGCATTTTACTATATTCTGCTTAACCCAGCATCAGGCAGGACATTTTATTTCTCCTTTATGTTTTGCGGACATAATTCACAAATAACTGTAAATGAACCTCGAAAATGGTATCACGGTACGACAAGTAGGAGAGACGTCATAAAGACTGAGATGCGTCAAAAACAAGCTTCTGCCTAAAATGGAGCGCAAATTACCCTATATCTTGGAGTTGGTAATTTCCAAGAAAGCTTACATTCGAAGTTGTACGGCCGAAATCGATATATATAAAATGTCGATTACGTCTGTACTGGCACGCGATTTTTTAATTGTGGAGAACGCATGTTATTAGTGTGTTCTAATTAAGAAAGTGCATATACAACTGATAGAGTACTGAGAGACGAATACTTTGCTGATTAATAAAGTAAGTGAAGTAACTTATTTGTTAATGGTAGATTTGTAGTAATAAAATGTATTTGTACGAGTCAAGTAAGTCCTTTGTTATCGGTAGATTTCCTAATAAAAAGTATTTGTAGGTCATGTTACATTAGGAAATATCCACATTTACACATCTCACGAGTTAAGTAACTTTCTGATTATCGATAGATTTCTACTAAGAAAATGTATTCGTAATTTATGATACATATTTACTGTACACATCCCGCGCGTGAATATCCGAGTATTCGACATTCGATATATATCGATTCCGATCGTACATCTTCGATTGTAAGCTTTCTTGAAAATTACCCCGGAGTTTTGTAATGAGAGGAATTACTAAGTTTTGAAAAAAATTTGAATCCATTTATAAACTTACTTTTATTACATACTTAAATGGCTATGCCATATTATCATCAATCATCTAGCCATGCGTGTGACAGTCGATCGTCGAATTCACCCCTTTAACCAATTCAGTCATGACAGAATCGGACTGAAATTGTTTCTATATGAGCCTCATATAAGCTGTTCGAGTGCCAAGTATATCCTCAACAAAATCAACCTCCATGGCACTGAGACTAACATCGTCTCTAAGACGTACAGAATCCAGTGTTTCACTTGCAACTGATCAACGCATGTACAGAGACGTGAAGACGCCGAGCACTTCTAGGCACCATGTCATGAACTGCGCGGCCGCTCACACCGGACGTTACAGTCGTCCCTCAGGCATGTGTGTGTGTATGTGTGTGTGTGTGTGTGTGTGTGTGTGTGCGTGTTCTCCTTAGCGCAAGTTCGTTGTAAGTCTGGGGCCGGATGACCATCGCAATTAAGTATGTTAGATGCATTAATATTGGAACATTTTATGTGAACAAGCGCCGGACTACCACAAATGGATGCTTGCAGCTCGGTGAAAAATTTCCTGTACAGACCAATCATGGTCATATTTGGTACATATTGAATGCTACTCACAAGTCAGGCGTGAACACACATACATGGGTACGTAATATTAGGAAATATTGCATTTTTAATGTAGAAAAAATATGCTGATTGACTATAATAGTTCTGAATCGAACCCCTATCCGTTACGTGTTTCCAAACCACGTTATGTACTCGCTGAGCTCCAACTCATAGCTGACTGCTGGGGATGAGTTTGTGCCCCAAATCTGCAAACAAGTTGACAATTATAATATGTAAACGACACTTATTATGACGTACTTACTAAAATAATCTGTACTTGTGAAACGCCGAAAGTTACGAACAGACCGAATCACTTCATGCTTTGTTAGTTTGTCACACCGTAACACTTATAATTTTTCTCGTCTGGACTGGAAGTAGATAAATGAAACTAGGTGCTCTCGCCGTAAACGCGTGGCAGAGGTAGCAGAACTGTACGGCACACACAACTATAACGACAGCGGTAAGTGAAACGACTGTTTTTATGTTTAAAATAGCGAGGTTTAATTGCGAGACTCGTCATTTCATGTCGCTGGTGGGGTGGGCTATCAGCGCTGGAGGCGCTCTTCAGCCTACAGTATGTAATACATTAACAGGAGAAACAGTATCTAAAGGAAGACAAAACAGGAGAATATAAAAAGAAGATTGTATAGCTTATGGGGGGTCATCAGTCCCTAAACTTACAAACTACTTATCAACTATACTAAGAATGGCACAAATATCCATGCCCGAGGGGGGATTCGAACCCCCGACTGTAGTGGCCGTGCAGACCGTGACTGGCGCGCCTCAATCCTCTCGGCCGCCGCGACGGCACAGGACAATATAAAACATATAGACATGGTGAAAAATTGAAGAAAAAATATTATGCGTAAACGGAGTGAAAAATTGAAGTTCTTGTGCACATAAAGGCGACGAGAAATGGCGAGACACAACATTGAAACACTGAAGGACGCGGACAGGTTAAAAAACACAGGCATCGGATGCGGGATGGCCGTTTGCAATTTGGTTGAAAACACACTGATGAGTGTCACTCCGACGGAACACAGACAGGTCACACGCACATGTTAAATGATTATAACGAACGTGGATGTGGAAGGAGCAAGAAGAGTAGCGAGAGAGGGGGAAGGGAGCTGAGGAGGGGGAGGGGTGGTATGGGTAGAGAAGGAGGGAGGAGGGGCCACAGGGCCTTGAGGTAAAGGATTGGGTGTAAGGAGGTGTAAGTAGTTGGGGGATACAAGAGGGCCGGTACATGTAAGGGATAGAGGGGGGAAGGGAGGACGTGGGGCCCTCTAGGGGGATCAAGGAGTCAGAAGGAGGACAAGAGGGAGCATCAGATCTGGTAAGAGGCATAAATGTCTGGGCGTAGAGCATCTTCAGAGAGGGGGAGTGTGCGGAAATTTCCACGGGAAAGGGTAAGGAGCGTGGACAAGTGGAGAGCAGGGAGGATACAGTGGTAAAGGCGGCAACGGACCAGGATTGATGAGGGGGATCCAGTTTGCGGTAGAGGAAACGGGGACGAAGGTGCTCAATGAAGCAGACAAGATGGGGGAAGGGAATGAGGTCATAGAGGAGCTGCGTGGGGGATGGTGGGTAGGAAGGGATGTGGAAGTCGAGGCAGAGGGCGTGCCGTTCCAGGATCTCTAGGGACTTATAGAAGGATGGACAGAGGGGGGGGGGGGGCAGAGATCCAGGCAGTATGGGAGACGCAGAGCGAGTAATCGTTAATTCTCTCCGTTTTTATTGCGCGACATCGACTGAAACTCATTGCCAACTGAGTCAGGCCTGTAGCGATAGTGTAATAGATGAATGTGCACTCATAGCTGTGACAGTTTGAAGAAGACGGAACGTCTTCTGACAAAGAAAAAGAAAAGACAGTTTCAAGCCCGTACCTCGCATCCTGCATGAAAAGATGAAAATGCAAAAAGTGTCCTCCAGCTGGGAGCCACGAATGCTGACGAATGACCGCCAGGCGGCGCTCGTGGCGTGTTGCCAGGCAGCGTTGAAGCGTGACGGCCCCAGAAATGGCACTCTCTTTTCATAGGTGTGACAATGGATGAGACACGCGTGCCGCTGTGGTTGTCCAGTGCTCAAACTAGTAACCGTCAGATCGTCGCTTGGACGTAAAAAAGCTATGTATTTAGTGTATGATAGAAGTTCCGAGATTTTTCTGTGATTAGTTTCTAAGTAAAAAATATCGGATTGCCAGGAAGTAATCCTGAGTGGACAGTGACGGATTTCAGACAGTAGGCTACTGCGGCTACGTGTTGGGCCGAATCAGCAATCACCGCAGGCCATTTATTCGTTAGGAATTATCTGCGATGTCTATTCAAAACATCCAGAACATTCATAGTTTAGCGCGAAAGGAGGTTTGGAGCGAAATGTGGCAACCATCACTATGCACACCTGTGTATGTGAGTGCTGAAAATGTTATCATTCTATATTATTTAGTTACTGTTAAGAGCTGTATTAGTAGAAAGTTGTGTCACACATTTTGGCTGAGTAAGTGGAATAAGGTGTCTGCTTTAAATTTTGCGTGAAATTGAAGAACACTTTACAGGGGACACACCGAATAATACAGGTGCATGCAATAATCTAAGCAAGGTAGCATAAAGAGTAGACCACGACAATGAACGGAGATTGGAAAACACCTGAAAGAACAGTGAAAACGGAGGACAAATTTAGATACCTGGGAGAATATATAACAGACAAAAAAACTGAAGTAAGGAATGACAGAAAAGCCAAGGAAGATGAGGTCAGCTTTATGTATCACCAGATATATATATATATATATATATATATATATATATATATATATATATATATATATATATATATATAATGAAAAGAATATATTTACTGCTGCAAAGATCAGACACTGCGAGGCAAGGGTGAGGAATGCACTATTAGTGAAACGATAACACTAGTAGGAAATATGGTCGAAGAACTAGATAAAGTAGAGAGAGATGTAATGAGGGAAATACTAGGCCCAAAAAGAAGTGGCAAGAGACGGATACGAAGACCTAGGGTAGAGCTCTACGAAAACATGACTAGAATATCAGAATCAGAATAGAAATATTTGCAGCATCTGTAATTAGAATGTATATATATTGTCACGTTGCAAACTGTAGATGGTACGGAATTCGAAGAATGGTTGGTAATAGAGCACAACACTTTAACCTTACAACACTTTTATTGCCATACTCAGTACGTGACGAGACTTGAACTTGGGACCACAAGCACAGCCTTCTGCGATGCCACCCACTGCACCAAGCGTGACGTCGGAAGACTCGCGGCAATATGACGAAAAGAGTATGGGAAACTACAGGCAGGTTGAAAGAGGGGAACCATGTGGGTTGTTGAGCACCGAAAGGATTCATTGGGATTGGCTATCAACGAGGTAGGAAAGGAAAGCTGTGGAAGCAAATGTTCACCGACCAATATTCCAGAGATTGTCAGGGTCGGATAGAGGAGTAGAGAAAACCACCAGTGGTGGAGACCCGAGGGGAGGATCCTGAAGATCTCGGAATAAGAGCGAGAGAGGAAGGAAGGGATGAAGACCTAGCAGGAGAAGAGATGCAACCTGTGGTCCTACATGGGCTATAAAGCAGGAAGAAGAAAACTGAAAAGTGGTAGTGTCCTTAACATGGGACGTTGCCCACATGTTCTACGGCTGTGAGGTTTTAATATTGACGGTTGTGCACAATTCCTGTGCCATGAGACCACCATGTTTGCATTGTTCTAATTATTAAGCACCGGATGATGTAGCTCTAAAACTGGGTTTTTCAACCTTAGGGTCGCGACCCCAGGGGGGATGAGGGGGTCGCAAAGAGTTGCTCGGAGGGTCGTCGTCCCAGAAGGAAGTGCTTGAACAATAAAATAATTATGGGGTCGGTAGTAAAAAAACTTATGCCTAGGTGAAATTTATTTAATTTTTAAATTACAGAAGTCCTTGTGTAACATTAACTATGAATTGAACAGACCACACATTGCGTGTTAGTAGATATTCCCGGCGATTATGCTGAGTGAAGATCTCTCGGGCATGCAGCCGGATGGATTGATCGTTGTGGAACGAATTTTCGAGAACGTAAAGTGCCATCATCATCCGGTTACTCCCACTGACTGAGGCGCTGGACCGGCGGTCACCCCCTCCACGGACAGCGGGATGCTGCGGTGGTGGGGATTGCTCTTGCTCGATTTGAGTGGTGGACCTCAGTTTGCGATCTGCCTTCGTCGTGCTCGGTGTTCTGCCTACGCTGCGATCGAAGAAATTTTAGTGCCGGATTCCACGCTTGGCTTAGTTGAAATCCATTATCTGTTCAAAATGTTCAAATGTTTGTACAACTTATGGGACTTAACTACGGGGTTATCAGTCCCTAAGCTTACAAACTACTTATGAACTACTGAAGACTAAGGACGGCACAAATATCCATGCCCGAGGGGGGATTCGAACCCCCGACCGTAGTGGCTGTTCTGACCGTGACTGGAGCGTCTCAGTCACCTCGGCCACCGCGGCCGGCTCCATTATCTGTAGCCGGCCGCGGTGGCCGAGTGGTCTGCGTCACGCCAGTCACGTTCTGCACGGCCACTACGGTCGGGGGTTCGAATTCCCCTCGGGAATGGATATTTGTTCCGTCTTTAGTATTAGCTAGATCATGTGTAGTTTGTAAGTTTATGGACTGGTGAACCAATAGTTAAGTCCCGTAAGCTCTATAAAAAATAATTGTCTGTACAGTGGGATCTTTCTCAATAAGAATAATTCGCTTCTGAGTATGCCTGAAATGCAAAACACTCGCTAAGAAAAATATATTTTTCTGTAAGCAATCATATAAAATTTAGTATTATGTGTTCAGTTCTGAAGATACAAAAAAAAAGTTCTTTGTATATCAAGTTTAAGAAAGCTGAGGCACAAATAAAAGATTACTTTTGTTTCCTTTGAGGTAATATAGGTTTATTACTTTACGGTTCGTAAGCAGGAGGGATGGAAGGGGGATCGCCAGAATATTTTTATTTGGAATGGTGTTAGATATTCAAAAAAGTTGAAAAACATTGCTCGCAAAAGCGGTAGCGACCCACTAAAGATTGGCGCTGGGCACTGGTGACAATTGTAAGCGGAGTTTTTGTCTCTTTTCTTGATGTCCGGATTTATCCACGGGCTAGTTTACACGAAATTGGCTGATGCTTCTTATGATGTGAGTTCTTAATTTTAATCTGTTGAGCTTAATTATGGATAATGCTCATAAAACCCAGATGAGCCTTTCCACAGACGTTGGCCTGGCGCCAGAAAGTGCCTCAAGCGCCGGCTCGTTGCGCCATTTTGTTTCCTTGTTTCGTGCCACCTTGCCACTCTACCGTCCTAAGTTACCATTTTTTTCCTTTCTCTGTCTTTCCCTTGGTCTGCCAATGTCTCCCTCTCTTTCTCCGTTCGCAGTCACTTCGCATCTACAGCCCCTGGCAAACAAAGCCAGGCGGCTGCTAAGCAGTGTTGGAAACAAGACAAGCTGCTAATGCCCGAGCGGAGAGGCTGCTGAGTGGGAGCGGGGCGGTCTAGAAATACGACTTGTGTGGCGGTCGTGCCGCGGAGTGGCTGCAGAGCCGTGACGCGCTGGCAGCGCGCGGCTGAGGGGCGGAGGCGGCCGCCTGTAAAAGTGTTTACCCGCCGCCTGAAAGCAACCACTGTGCCGCCCTGCCCCCACCACACTTTCGCTCGCCGCCAGCGTCGTTTGTTTTTATGCCCCAGCCGCAAACATTCTCCCCGCTAAGATTGTCCAACGCTCTCCGCGGGTCCCCAGATTTTTCGGCGCCAACAGCTGTTATCGTAAATCAGGGTCGCCTCCGTTACAGGCCCATTATTTCAGACGTGTGTGTGTGTGTGTGTGTGTGGCAGAAGTAGAAAGGTGGGGTATGATATAGTCGCTGCAGCGTCTCGTCAATGATGTACGGTTGCCGGCCGCGGTAGTCGAGGGGACTGAGGCGCTCCAGTCACGGTCTGCACGGCCACTAAGTCGGGGGTTCGAATCCCCCCTCGGGCGTAGATATTTGTGACGTCCTTAGTATTATTTCGTTCATAAGTAATTTGTACGTTTAGGGACTGATGACCCCACAGTTAAGTCCCATAAGCTCTACAAACATTTGAACATTTTATTTTATTTATTGTTTTTTTTTTTTTTTTTTTTTTTTTAAGCACGGTTATGCTCCTTCTGTTATTGTGTCAAAGGGAGGCAATAAGCAAAAGTATCACGTATGAATAAAGATTAAAACAATTATATATTTTTGACGACGTTACAGAGTTCATTTAATGAAACAAATAGCAATTTGCGATAGTTATGCCTTCATTGTACTAGGTTTCAAATGTTTGTAAAGCTTATGGGACTTAACTACGGGGTCATCAGTCCCTAAACTTACAAACTACTTATGAACTACTTACAAACTAGGACGGCACAAATATCCATGCCCGAGGAGGGGATTTGAACCCCTGACCGTAGTGGCCGTGCAGACCGTGACTGAAGCGCCTCAGTCCCCTCGGCCACCGCGGCCGGCTACTAGGTTTAGATGGAATACTCTGTAACGTCGTCAAACATATATAATTCTATACAAACCGAGGCTGGACTCGTGACGACAATTAATTGTGTCTCGATACCTCATGGTCTGTTCTCCCTGATGCGGAAAAACAGTATGGGGCAACGAGCATTACAGAACAAATAGGCTGTGGTAACAGGAAAGAGACATCGTGGCGAATGGAGATTTCGGTGTGGCGGGAGACGTGCAGAGAAGAGTCCTCTGCAGTCGGGCTGGTCACTGTGTCCTCGGTGGCGGAGTGGTCAACGCGTTTGCCTAGTAAGCAGGCGATCCCTGGTTCGAATCCCGGACGGGCACAAATTTTCATTCTCCGCACTTTGGTATTCCATCTAAACCTAGTACAGTGAAGCCATAAGTATCGCGATTTATTTCATTAAAAAGATTAAAAAGTCTGAATAATGTTAAACTTATTAGTTCCGCGTTATTTAAAGAAGAAAAGGAAAAAAGCGTACAAGTCGATATCGGGGATTATCAATTTGTCTTACGGAAAACGCCTGAAGGTAGGCACAGGAAAAGCAAAAAAAAAAAAAAAAAAAAAAAAAAAAAAGAAAGAAAGGGTTGAAGAACGGGCTGAACATGGCTTTAAGCTACCCAATGTCATGAAATCTGCACACCGAACAACCAGTAGTTACACAAAGGCTTTTATGCCCCTTTTACACGAGCGGCATTTTTGTCTTCGTTGACTACTCGAATCGAGTATGTGGACTGCAGCGCCCCTGGTGGTTCCATGTCTCATTTGTTTTGCTTCATCGTTTGCGGTTATACGATAGCTTCGAAATTTGATTGTGCTGTCTGCTGTGCGGTCTTTGCGCTTTGGTTCTGATTAGCATTTTAATCACAACCTTTTATTCAACACAGCGAAATGGATGGGAATCTTGTGGCATTGGCTGCAGCAACGGCAGTAATCGCTGCCGCTTTGCAGGAAGGCAGAAAAGAAAAACCGCAGAAGTAGAAAGAGAAGCGCTCGGATGCCGAACACCCACTCTTTTCACTCTGGCGAATTTTTTTTATCTCCACATCGTAATGTGACCGCAGAGTGCCAAATTTAGTTTTACGGTCTCAGTTGTAACTTTCGGCTAAACTGCTGATACTTTGTTTGCCACTACTTTTAGCGTTTCTTTCCGTGCATTATATAAAATATATGATGTTTTCAATATCTGTAGTCACAGTAACACACAAATATCACAAACAATACTAGAGGCGTTTAAAATTATCTTATTGTGATATAAATGATGTCCTGTTTCTACGAGGGCTCTCACCTTCATAAACCGAAATTATAGCCATAACGCTTCATTTCGTCTACTCCATTTCTACAAAAAATAAAAAGTAATCCAAAATCAACATGCTTTGTATTATTTTTATGAAAAACGTGAAGTAAGAGGTAAAAATGTCAGTGATGGCTCACTATATTTTACTCCGTACTATACTACTGATGTGTTTATTGTCAATGTCTCACTCCGGACAAGAAAATGATAAAAGCCTTTACAATGCGTTACTTCAGATGAATATTGAATTTTAGATAGGTACATCTTGTAAATCATCAGGAGGTACTGAACATAGTTGGGGAGAAAAGAAAATTATAACGTAAACCCGCTAATACAAGGGATCGTTGAATGCGACAAATTCTCTGTTTGCGTATGTGTGTGAGTGTGTGTGTGTGTGAGAGAGAGAGAGAGAGAGAGAGAGAGAGAGAGAGAGTGAGTGGAGAGGGGTGAGGACAATCGCAGATGGTTACCTCAAATTATCACATAATTTTAAGTTCTTCTTCGCAACGAATTATGTATTCTTTCACATCGCTATCCATGCAAGGACACACCCACTTGTAACGTCTTCGCCATGTGGGAATAGCTGAGCGGTTCTAGGCGTCTTGTTACGGACCGCGAGGCTGCTCTCGCAGGAGGTTCTAGTCCTCCATCGGGAATCAGTATTCCTCTTAAGATATTTTACGTTAATTTAAGTAGTTTGTAAGCCTCGTAGATTTACAAACATTGGATTTGATTTTGTAACGTCTTCAAATTGTCTTTAAATGTAATTTTACAAAGCATACTGGTGATGAAAGAGCGATTTTGATATAGTGTTAATAATCAATATTAAGAACAGTCCAGATCGCAAAAGTCATTTCTATTTCATAACCGGTTCGGTCTGTTGCAGACCATCTTCAGATGGTTACCATCATGATGGCAAGCGGTGACGGTGAGCGGCCTGCTGTGTCACCGCCACCGCCTGAAATCATAGTGGTATCCATCTGAAGATGGTCTGCAACAGACCGAAACCCGTTATGAAATAGAAATAACAATTTTAGCGATCCCGAGTGTACTTAACTTTAATTGTAAGTTTTTAAATGTACCTGTAGCTCTATAGAAACCCACTGGATACTACCGCATACTACCTCGACGAAAATATGGGATGAAACACAGTCGTACGATCAGGAAACGACTTCGTCATAACGGCTGCGATTACATACGCGTGCAAGGCACGTTTCGAACAGATAGTGGACGCCCAGGTTTAGTAAGAGTAAACAGCAGCTCTATATGCTAGATGTTAACAGTAGAACTTAGAAAATAGGTCTGGGGATGGCAGTATGGTCTCATGTAGTCTGGACATTGCACCGGAGATAAGCCGTAGACTACAATGTCCTGAAGGGAAACCAAAGAGAAGCTCTAACGGAGTATAGATTGAGGATAAAATTTTCGATTTCGGCAAATAAGTAAGTAAAATATTCATTCTCTTGCTCCGTATGCTGTGACAAATACTTTTTCCTACACTTCTGCAATGATGAATGTTCCACGAAACAAGAGCGACGGCCATTGTACATTCCAAAGTATCTGGCCGCTTCGGTGTTCCGAAATAGGCTACCATCATAGTAGTCATTAGATGGGATATACAGTGCGTCCGTAAGTATGAGTACATGTTTCCAGACAACTACTTGACACCAAACCGCTTGTTGCGATATGAGTAACAACAATTGCCACTGTAGCATGTTTAGAGATTTAGCTTGAAACAGGAAGACTCCCTCTGAGAGCTAATGTCTCCTTAGGCAAAAACATACAACGCGCGGGTTCGAGTCCTCCATGGGGCATGGGTGTGTGTGTTGTCCTTATGTTAAACCGCGTTTGAATAGATTTCTAGGGAGGTAGAGAGAGAGAGAATTTATACTATGATTGAATTGACAATTTATCGCGTAAACTTAGGAAACTCTTCTGATGTCTATCTCTCTTCCAGCCTCTAATGCTGATTGTTGCTATGTAGTTGCGGCGAATGTCACCATTTTTTTTTTTTTTTTTTTTTTTTTTTACTTTAGTAGGTGGTGGCTTCTTATACACTACTGGCTATTAAAATTGGTACACCAAGAAGAATTGCAGATCATAAACGGGTATTCATTGGACAAATATATTATACTAGGACTGACATGTGATTACATTTTCATGAAATTTGGGTGCATAGATCCCGAGAAATCAGTACCCAGAACAACCACCAAATGTCAAATGTTTGTATAGCTTATGGGACTTAACTACGGGGTCATCAGTTACTAAACTTAAGAAATCTTATGAACTAGCTAACGCTATGGACGGCACAAATATCCATGCCCGAGCGTGGATTCGAACCCCCGACCGTAGAGGCCGTGCAGACCGCGACTGGCGCGCCTCCGACCCCTCGGCCACCAGGGACGTCATAACGGCCTTGATACCCCTGGATATTGAGTCAGAGCTTGGATGGCGTGTACAGGTACAGATGCCCATGCAGCTTCAACACAATACCACAGTTAATCAAGAGTAGTGACTGGCGTATTGTGACGAGCCAGTTCCTCGGCCACCATTGACAGACGTTTTCAATTGGTGAGAGAGAATGTGCTGACCAGGGCAGCAGTCGAACATTTTTCGAATCCAGAAAGGCCCGTACAGGACCTGCAACATGCGGTCGTGCATTATCCTGCTGAAATGTAGGGTTTCGCAGGAATCGAATGTAGAGTAGAGCCACGGGTCGTAACACATCTGAAATGTAATGGCCACTGCGAACAAGAAGTGACCGACACGTGTAACCAATAATACCCCAGACCATCACACCGGGTGACATGCTACCAAGGCGATGAAAAATACACGCTTCCAATGTGCGTTCACCGCGATGTCGCCAAACACGGATGCGACCATCATGAAGCTGTAAACAGAACCTGGATTCATCCGAAAAAATGATGTTCTGCCATTCGTTCACCCAGGTTCGTCGTTGCGTAAACCATCGCAGGCGCTTCTGCCTGTGATGCAGAGTCGCGGGTAACCGTAGCCATGGTCTAAATATTCAAATGTTTGTAGAGTTTGTGGGACTTAACTACGGGGTCATCAGTCCCTAAACTTACAAACTACTTGTGAACTAGATAATACTAAGGACGGCACAAATATCCATGCCCGAGAGTGGGATTCGAACCCACGACCGTAGTGACCGTGCAAACCGTGACTGGCGCGTCGCAGACCGCTTGGCCACTGCGGCCGGTCAGCCATGGTCTCCGAGCCGACATTCCATGCTGCTGCAAACGTCGTCGAACAGTTCGTGCAGATGATTGTTGTCTTGCAGAGGTTCCCATCGTTGACTCGGGGATCGAGACGTGGCTGCACGATCCGTTAGAGCCATGCGGATAAGATGCCTGTCATCTCGACTGCTACCGATACGAGGCCTTTGGGATCCAGCAAGGTGTTTCGTATTGCCCTCCTGAACCCACCGATTCCATATTCTGGTAACAGTCACTGGATCGCGGGCAATGCGAGCAGCAATGTCGTGATACGATAAAGCGCAATCGAGATAGGCTGCAATCAGACATTTATCAAAGTCGGAAACGTGATGATACACATTTCTCGTCCTTACACGAGGCATCACAACAACGTTTCACCAGGCAACGCCGGTCAACTGCAGTTTGTGTATGAGAAATCGATTGGAAACTTTCCTCGTGTCAGCACGTTATAGGTATCGCCACCGGCGCCAACCTTGTGTGAATGCTGTGAAGAACTAATCATTTGCATATCACAGCATCTTCTTCCTGTCGGCTAAATTTCGCTTCTGTAGCACGTCATCTTCGTGGTGTAGCAATTTTAATGGCCAAGAGTATACTTATAACGTAGACTAACTTAAACCGCACTCAATAATTGGAAGCATTACACTTCCCTGTAATCGGCGAATTGCTGCTAACAGTACGCACATTGCATAAACGCTGTGGAAGGCCAATATGTTCACTTGGAAACTTGTATAACATTATATAACCGGTCGAAATTGTGTCAGATATTTCCTTGGGTGGCAGTATTGACAAAAACTGTTAAATAATGTAAAACTGCATAGGCGGAAAAGAGCATAAGTTTAGATATGGCTCGTTCTAGTTGTGACGAGCAATGTTTAGTGTTTGGTGGTGCAGATAGAGATTACGCACGTGTGGCCAGATGCAAATCCTAGAGTAATTATGGATGTGGGACATCACGATCGGTTCTGTTTCAGTGGGCAGCAATTGTCAATGACAGACGGCACAGTGCCATTCGCTTTACCGAATAGATTAGCGCATGCTAGTTTTATTGGTTTCATTGGGACGAATAGCCAGCGCTCGTGCATTCCGTGGTCTATGCGTAACGGTAGTGATTATTTAGCGTTTGGAAACGAAAAGTGTGACTAATTGCACGAATAGCTGTAGACGATCAATCCCTGGTGCAGTGGTGGCATTTGCCCCTCAATAAATTTATCATACATCGGACAAACAAACAAAAAAGCCACCATAGCGCAGTTACATCTGTATAATATCTAGGAGTGGGTGTACGGAACAACTAGTCATAAGGACGGCACAAACCAGGCTGAGATTAATTTAAAAAAACCGTAAGAACTTTTGCCCAGTCACATAAATAGGTACCTTACAAAATACTCTTGCTTCCATTATGTTTGTCAATCGGGGATCCCTACCAGATACAAGTGATAGAGAAAGTCTCAAGAAGATCTCCGCGTTTCGTTATACATTTACCGGGCGATAATCGTCACATATCGTCATATAATCGTCACATACCACAGACTACCATATACTCTCCCGCTCAGTTCTTCTATAGCCTACACTGCGACAGTGGCCCTCCCAGAAGCTGGGAAGCTACATTTCTCAATACGATATATTGAATAAATTCGAGTAGTATCGTTTAAACTGATTTGTAATAGTTTTCAAATTAGGCAGCATATGTATTGGGATAAATGTCGGTTATAATTCCGATAAAAAACCTAATAGTTGTCTTTATTTTGTTTTGTAACGACCCTAGAACATATGAAACGGTACCTTACACAACAATATAACTAGATTTGATTACACCCTATAGTTATTTACTGAATAATTTTGGTTTCCTTTAAGAAGAAGAAGAATAAAAAAAAGAGTTTCTAAACACGAGAAGACCTGACCTTTAGCAGAACGTTAAGTTTCTTTGATTATGATTCCAGTTGTGACACAATGATTAATTACTTTTTTGTGATTTCATAATTGAAATAATTTTTCTTGATTTTTGTAATAATGTTGCATGCTAGTGAAAGATGTAATTTTTTAATGTCTATGGAATGATTAACTATGCATCTATAAATCAGAACGTCATTTTCTGTCAGTGATTTTGTATTAGTTTTCCTATGCTTTGTTCACATTATGGAATTTTGTGAATGTTGTGATATTTACGGAGGTTCATATTTAGGGTGATGGTGCATACAACGGAAATTGCCAACGTGCAAAGAACAAACAAGCTTGTGCGCCACCGAACTTGCGAGGTTGAGGAGGAGCTGGGTGCTTGCATCTGTTGTGATCGGATGCTCTGTGAACAGCAGTGGTTATTCGTTTTTATAGCACATAAATTGGAGAGGAATTCAAGAGTTGTTATAATTTTGCCTCGGATGACGTGTTGAAACCATCAGCAGTTTGATGGCTGCTGGTTTATTCCCTTCGTCCCTAAGAAGAAATTTGTTGGTCGCTATTTACTCAGAGCCGAAAGTTGTACTATGTTACTACGGCCAGTCACATTCATCTTTCGTCGCTGCACCGCACACAAAGCAGCTTTATTTAGAATTATACGCAAGCACGGACCTCGAATCTGTGTTTCATTTGCATAATAATAATAAACACTAATGATCATACAATGTAAGCTTTCACGGCCGGCGTCAAATTCATTTAAAACTTCCGGACTCATAAGTCGTGGTCGATTTGTAAAATTTTTCCCTAACGTTTCATCTTCGGCTGCGGAAGACATCTTCAGAGGTAGAGTGGCGAACTGCGACGATAACTTGGAGTGACGTATAGACAGGCGATGCAGAGGACACCACAAGACATCACGTGACGTCGGCTACGACACTATCTCTGTTATTTCCAACATTCTTAGCAGAAAAGAATCGATTGTCATTCCGCTGGTGTAAAGCAGAAGGTTAAATTCTGTCTAATTTAACAACTTCCTCTTTTCCTGTTAAAATTTTTGGAATGTTTATATATCTCGATTGCTTCTCTATATGTGCGTATGATAGTGCGACGTTTTTGAGATGACACTAGTCTCATTAAATTTAATGTCGTATACCAAGAAGGCACCCGCGAAATTAATGAAACTAGTGTCATCTCAAAAACGTCGCACTATAATGCGCGCACATATAGAGAAGCAGTTTCAGCTGTCTAACCTGTGTCATGGTTTTAGTGGCAACACTTTTTGCGCAACCCCCCATAATTATGCACGACAATGCGTGGGCACATATAGCGAAAGCTGTTGCGTCTTATCTTTCCGGTCGATAGGACTGGGAAGTACTGTACCATCCACCGTACTCCCCAAACATAAATCCTTGTAACTCTGATTTGATTCCGAAGATAAAGGAATTAGCTACAGAACTATTCCAGAGACTCGACAGTCAATAGACCGCCCCATTTGCACCATCAACAGAGCAGGCTCTGCTAATTGTATACTACGCCTTCCACATCGCTGGCAACGGGTTCTACACAACGCTAGTGACAAGTTTGAAGGACAGTAGTAGGCGCAAACACGTAATGTTCTTGCATCGGTTTGAATAAATGATTGTCGCGGTAGAGTAGCCGAGTGGTGTAAAGCGTCTCGCTGCGGAGCGCGCGGTTGCTCGCCGTGGAGGTTCGAGTCCTCCCTGGGGCATGGGTGTGTGTGTTTGTCCTTAGGTTAGTTTACCTAGGTTGACGTAGTTTGTAAGCTACGGACTGATGTCCGCGCAGTTTGATCCGACAGAGTTCCAACTCTCGCATTTTGTGTCTAGGTATCTTGAAGTATAATGCCCAAGTCTGCATTTGTTATTGGAAATAGTAGCAATAGAAAACTGTAAACCGGTTACAGTGAGCAATTTTTACAGGAAGGTTTAACTGGAGATGAAAAAACTGGTATAAACGAAAACCAATTGTTTTATCTACGACCGCCATCCCTAATTCATAACCGTTTTCTATTGTAACTGAGCTTTTTCTCGAAATCGCAACATCGCCAGTGGCTATTTAAGTAAATGATTAAATACCTTTTTCGAAGTAGGAGGTATTACGGGAAATTTCATTAAGGAAGAATCCTCCTGAAGGGACTCGGGTCGCATTTTATTTTCAGGGGTTGCCGCGGTCGCGGAACGGGGGCGGCTGATGAAATTTCACATACCAGCGGTCGGAGGTGAGCGCTGAATGAAACACAGACGGGAGCCAGCGATTTGGTAAATTGGCTGCCGCGGCGTTCTTGTGGCAGGGCGACCGTGCGATAACCCGGCCATGGAGGGGGAGGGGTGTGGCGGGGGTGTGCGGGGGTGCGGGGCACACGCGACGGCGCCATCAGCGGGGGCCTGCGTGCCGCTGCCACAGCCGCTGCCCCAGCGACAGCCACAGATAAGCACTGCGCCGGCACGCTTTTGTTTTCACTTGTTAGCGCAACCTCGGCAGCGGGTCTGCTACACGTGTTTCCCGTCAGTGCAGTGTTTAGCACTCAGAGGAAGCCACCAGCAGCTATTAACAGTAGGACGATGGCAGAGTCATTTCTGTACGTGCTCTGGCTTAAAACACAGGTAATCAAAAGCCTTTCTCAAGATTCTAAAACAAATAGTGAAAGGAATCTACATTATCCATACTCCGCAAGCCACCTGGCGGTGTGTGGCGGAGGGTACCTTGACTATCAGTATTGCTTCTCCCTCCTATTCCAGTCACGTTCGCGGAAAGAAAAATTGACGGTATGTCACTGTGTGTGCTCTAATCTCTCTGATTTTATCCTCATGATCTCTTCACGAGATATACGTAGGAGGGAGAAATATACGCTAGACTCCTCGGTAAATGTATGTTCTCGAAACTTCGAAAAAAAAACCTACCCAGCTACAGAGCGTCACTCTGGCCGAATCTTCTGCTCTCCGTTGGATCTTCTCTTCTTCCTCTGTCAACCCCACCTGGTACGGATCCCACACCGGTGAGCAGTATTTAAAGTAGTAGGCGAACAATTGTACTATGATCTACTTCCTTTGTTCAAATGTTCAAATGTTTGTATTGGTCGTCACTCCGTAGCTTACAAATTACTTAAACCAAGGTAAACTAACCTAAGGACAACACAAACACCCATGCCCCAAGGAGGACTCGAACCTCCGACGGCGAGAACCGCGCGCCCCGGAGCGAGGCGCTTTAGACAGCTCGGCTTTCCTTTGTTTTCGGACTGCTTTTACTTGGGATTCTTAGACTTAATCTCAGTCAGGCATCTGCCTTGCCGACGACTAATTCTATATGGTCGTTCCGTTTTAAATCACTCCTAAGGGCAACTCCCAGATAATTTATGGAATTAACTGCTTCCACTTGCTGACCTGCTATAGTATAGCTAAATGAAAAAGGATCTTTCTTTCTTTGTATTCGTAGCACATTACACTTGTGTACATTTAAATTCAATTGCTATTCCCTGCACCAAGCATCAATTCGTTGCGGATTCAATATAAATTTCCATTGTTACAACCTCTCTATGTACTACAGCATCATCCGCAAAAAGCTTCCATGAACTGCCAATGTTAGTCTAAAGGTTATTTACATATCTTGTGAATAGCAAACGGTCCCATGACACTCCCCTGTGGCACACTTGACATCACTCTTACTTTAGAAGACTTCTCTTGATTGAGAATGACATGCTGCGTTCTGTTAGGTAGGAGCTCCTCAATCCAGTCACACAATTGGTCTGATAGTCTATATGCTTTTTGTTCACTGAACGACCGTGGGGAACTATATCAGACGCCTTGCGGAAGTCAAGAAACATGGCATCTACCTAGGAACCCGTGTCTATAGCCCTCTCAGACTCGTGGACGAATAGCGCGAGCTGGGTTTCAAACAATCTTCCGAAACCAATGCTGATTCCTACAGAGCAGATTTATAGTCTCCAAAAAAGTCATTATACTCGAACATAATACGTCTTCCAAAATTCTACAACTGACCGACGTTAGAGGCCTATAGTTCTGCACATCTATTCGACGTACCTTCTTTAAATATCTGGTTAAGAGTCATACTCGGCAGCTCCGTTTAGTATGTTTCGTTGGTAACATTGTCATTTCAACACACGTAGGAATTTACGAGGCTAGCTGCAAGTGTGCATTGCGTTATATCATTGTGGTAAGATGGAAATATGTGTGCCGCGGTGGAGTTGACGAGCGTTCCAAAGCGCCTAGCTGCATAGCCCGCCGCTTCTCGCTGTCGGAGGTTCGAGTCCTCCCTCTGGCATGGGTGTATTAGTTGTCCTAAGCATAAGTACTTTGTAAGCCTATGGACTGATAACCAGAGAAGTTAAGTCCCACTGTTTTACAAACATTCGAACAACTAATTTCTAAATTTGGCCTTGTTCAGGATTCGAATCCAGGTCCTCCTACTGATAAGGCATTCGTTCGACTTATACAACTCAAGTGATACAAAACCTCATAATCGCGGGTAACCCTTGCACGCCTCTCATCATATGCTAATTCTCAACTTATCCGCAGGCTAAAAAATGTAATCGGCGTTTCGCGTATAAGTTCGAGCCTATAGTTCGCGTCACGTAGAAAGGCGCTTCCGCGCATAGAGGCGGAGCGATAGGGCAAGAGTTGGAGGGGAGAAATTACGGATGAACATTGACGGTGTATCCCGCGGGAGGAAAATTTTCTTAAGTCGCAACTGGCCACGAGTCAACAGAATGAATATCATTGGCTGCCAGTCCGGGTTTGGAAGTGGGCTGTGCAGAATGGCTGAAAGCCATAGTCCATCGCGTGACATGGACTATAGTGCGCCTTCTGACGCATGAACAGACCCCACATATAATGTAAACAGTGACGCATTCATAATTTGTTCTCTGTGTGTGTGGGGGGAGGAGGGGGGGAGGGCGGCTGAGCGAGTAGAAATTTGCGACGTAGTACCTGGTGTCTAAAAAAATTATAGATAAATAAAAATATGTTAGATGTCTAGATATATGCTTGGTTATGCCATTTACAGAAGAAGTTTCAAAAATACATATATTAGAAAGTTCCCACAAGGCCCCTCATTCATTCACCTGTGCCTTTAAATAATTATAAATAATTTAGGCGAAGATGGATCTTTTCTTCAATGCGGATGTACAACAAACTCTTATGGGACTAAGTAGTGAGAGTACAAGCGTTCTACGCGGCCCTACCGATCACTGCATCCCCAGCAGCGTAGTTATAAACGAAAGTGCCTAGTAAAAGGTAAGCAGGATGGCTTGGATTCGAATGGAAGCTGCCCAAAATATTTTCAACTTTCCCCACTGATCTATTTCAGTGCCCACTGGCAGATAACGTAATAAATTAATTTTTAATTGATAACCGCTGCGGTGCGGGATATACAAACATATATATATATATATATAGAAGGCAGAGATGGCATCGATCCTTTCTTCAGTGTGGATGCACACTAGGCCCGAACTATTGCGGTAACTGGCAAAATGTTGCACTAATGGGTTACAATCGGCAGGAGCACTATACAATTCAAATTTTTATAAATCTTTGAGATCGAACTACAGTGGTCATCAGTTCCAAGACTTCCAAACTACTTAAACTAACTTATAATAAATGCAACAAACACTCCCATGTCCGAAGGACGACTTGAACCTTCGCCTTATTCCATTTGAAAAATTGTATGTTTGCATAAAAAATACGCATTCTAGGTATTTTTAGAATCTGTTTATTGGCTAACAATACGAGTTATTCACTACCAATCTATTCTGTGAAAACCGTACATCAATCGCACTTTGTTTCCGTAATATGTGCGGTGCAAGTGTTAGGTGATTCACCCTGTATACAATATGAAACATTATCATTGGCCAGAGAGAGAGAGCCAAAGGTATTTGAATGCGACGTAATCTGTTATGCTAGTCTGGGACAAGTGGTGCTTGGAACAGGATGGTGACCATTTCATTTGAAAGAGACTGTAACGTAATTTCTAGTTAGATGTTAATTTGCTGAGGAAAGACAGTAATATTACTAATTTAAGGTAAAGCGATGGTGTGCGCGATAATTGCTGTAGTTCCAAGTGAGTTCTGTTGTCCTTGGAAAGATTCTCTATGGAGTTTCGTTAACATTCGAATAATGTTGATGAAAATTAATTGTTCCAAAAAATTATACATCTCCTAATTTGACAGCGTGAAGAATTTAGTTTCCTAAGAACAATTTTTATGAGAGGAATTGTATTTATACGTAGATTCAAAATTATCGTTCGTATTTGAACTATTGTAATCACAAATAATTCTGATGAAAAGTAATGATAAACAATTTCTTGCACTGATTAATAACTTGTAAATGCTACAGGAATTCTATTACAATGGGATTTCTTATTTTTATTGATAACTCGTCAATGCTCGAGGAAATTCGGTTGTTTTCTCATTTGAACTGTACTGTCTTAGCAATTTTTAATTCTTAATCTTCCAATTAATTTTGTTGCGTAATGGAATAATATGACAATGTACCCTTGGCTCCTGCAAGGAGTAAATCAACAGTATATTCAGTAGATTCAGGAACATGTTCCTTGTCTACGTAAGATACGTGAAACGTTATTACTTATGCTAAAAATACTCGGACGTCATCTTCTGTAAGCAAAAAACCATAAATAATGCACCTAGTGAGGATGACATCGAGTACTAAAGTGATGTCGCTAGCTACTGGAAGAAGCCACTTGCGGAAAGTGAAACTTGGATATGAAACTGAACTGTCTCGATAAATTTAATTAACTCGTATTATTCCCAGTGAACATTTGGATAGTAGCTATTAGTTGAAATGACAGTTATTATTAGGATGTTAAAAACAATACATTAATTTTGATTCGAATGTCACTTAACATAATGTTTCGCAATTGGCAGAATGGAGGAAGTGTTGCACCTACTTGACTTTAAAATGATTAATTAAACTTTAGTTATTGTCAAGGCTGTCATGTGTGAAGTGTCGTCAGTGAAGCCTACAATTGCTGATCCGGAGTAAAGGTAAGAATCGCCTGTACCGTGAGCTGTGACGGCTATGGCTGTGTCGTCTACACCTGAACAAATAATTATCTCTCTTTCAACCTTGACTAACCTATGTTACTCAAACTCTCCCTAGGTCTGGATTATGTCAAGAACACTTTCAGCTCTAGTCTGTTGGCGTGGTACGTTAGTCAGACAACCAGTCCACCATGATGCCACTCAGTATGCACCCTCGAGTGTTAACGATTACTCTCTATACATGTCCACACAGGGCATTAAGTGTTGTACCCGACACAGTGATCACTGCACAATCTATGTAGTGTTCTCCACTGGAGTATCAGATTCGCTCAGGACAGAGTGCTCCACACAGTGAAGTACTGTTATGGAGTCTTTCTATGCTCTCACTCGAAACACAGAACTGCGCATACACACCCGCTGTATGTTCTCACTCTGAAGCGTGTTGCGGAAGGTTCCGGAAAAACCGCCTGCGAAGTTAAGTATGTTTTGCAGCATTTGAATGCCTATCACAGTTCGCTTTTAAATATGGGATGGCCAATAGTAATGCAGTTAATTTATATCTTAGGTTTCCGTATCTATCGACATTCTGTTTTGGTCGTTACTAGATGCGACGGTTACAACGTGTTGCATTCACTTAGCAAACAAGGGCCAAAAACTTAACCTATTAGAAGCTCTTGAAATCAATAAACCCCTAGCCCATAGCCCTGATTTAGTATTAAATGATCAAACACAACTAAGCAGCTCACCCCTATTGAATTTCACTTAATTCATCCCTGAGTTACATTACCTCCTACCCTGTCAGTTCCAGTCTATTCATACATTTCCTCATAGTACAATCAATTATCTAAGTTTTCAATCAACTCCCACACTGGCACTTCCAATCCTCCAATACAAAAAAAAAAAAAAAAAAAAAAAAAAAAAAAAAAAAAAAAAAAAAAAAAAAAAAAAAAAAAAAAACGAAAAAAAGAAAAAAAAAGATCACCTATATTTAGACCTATCCTTTTATTTATTTGTATAACTAATAGATCAAAGTCAGACAAATAGTTTCAATATTAATTCTAAAAAACTGGATTCCTTGTTTAACCCCACAGTCCCAAACTCCTGTGTATTTATTCATTATGATTTATTTTTAAGTTTTGAAAATTTAGTTCCAGTGTAGCTTACAACATAATATTCATTTTCAGCTAGAATTTTTAGAATACTAATTTCATTAGACAGATTTGTTTTAGTTTAATATAATGCAGTAACTATTCATTCTAAGTTCTTGAAGCCATTCCAGACCTGGCCTTACAACTGTCATATGTAACACCATCCATAATTATCGTGCAAAATTATTATCAAGGCACTTATATATATTTATTTATCAACATTATCAGTTTGTTTGTAATAGTAGGTAGTTCCAGTACCCAGGTTATATTCAAATTTATTCCTTGTTTTATCCTCCACACATTGTATATTCGTTTATTACTGTTTAGTGTTTAAGTTGATAACTGTAATAACACAATGTCAAAGAAGTATTATACTATGTTTGTCGATCTAAGTGGAGACATTTGTCCTCTCTTCCCATACTGTATCTAAACATTTTAACCACTTTGACACAGCAGTCAGTAGTCTGAAGATGGCCTAATAAGCCGAAAACCGGTTAAGTAAACAAAAATAAACTTGTAGAAAAACACAAAATTCTGTTTTTAATTTAATTTAATTGCATCATTTACTTTAAACGTGGCCTCACAGGTGCCTAGGTATCCCTTTTAGTGTGACCAGCCTCCATTGTTCACTTCCGTGAAAGGACAGGCCCATCTAATCCCTCTGGGTCACTGGGCTCATAAATCTCGCTAGTGGAATGGGGAGGTGGGCACTTTACTGCCGGCCAGCTGCCTCTCAAGGCCCGAGTTGCCTCGCCAACAAAAGCTGTACCTTTAGGTGTATATAAACTAATAACTGCCCCAAATTTAAATATATTGCACTTGCTACATGATTCAACAATTTTCATTTCAGACGTACTTACTCTTGTCAAAAATGTTCGTACCCCATCGTCTTTATACTCTAAGGAATCATCTAGACGAGTAGAATAAGACAGTGACATCAGAGTATGTAAGAAATAAAAATCAGGAGAACACGACCTTTTACAATGGGATAATTATTTTTTCAATGATAACGAGTTACAGTACATTGATCTGAAAAGAGCTTATTGTAATGTCATCATTAATCTCAAGATGAGTTCCCTTAGTAGGTCAAGAAACTTACTACATTTATAGAAATTATTAGGAGTTTCCCTGTGTCCAAAATGTGCACTCTTTGACAAAAAACCTGGCCGCCGGCCGGCCGCCTCTGAGCCTGAGTCCGAGCCGATCGCGACATGGGACAATAAAAGTGGCCACGCTGATTCGCTCTAAGTCCGGCTATCTGCACAATCTGGCAACACTGCAGACTGCGGGAGTTCATACAGTACTTCTTGTGTGCAGTTAGAAGACAAGTGGGTCAGCTACATCCGTGGTCTTGCGGTAAAGTGCGCGACTTGCATGTTCAGTATTAGCGATCGAAACCGACTGTTGTCAAAAATTTTTAATTCACATCACTCGTGCATGCTTAAGCCAGATTTGTAACGTATTTCATTTTTGGTACACTGGTAATAACATTCCAGCCCAATAACGTAGCTGCCTCTGGCCGCAGCACTTGGCAGAGCTCTCCGCGGCCCACTCGCCGGCAGCAACGGTGGCTGCGCTGCGCTGCCTCGCCCTCTGCCCACAGCGCCTGCAGCCGCTCTTCGCCCTGGATACGTAAAATGCTGTAGTGTTGCTAAGTGGTGATCCACAAAAAAGGTTGCGATTCGTATTTCACACAGGATATAACGAAGCAGACCACCTATTTTGAATGATGAGCATATAATACATTAGAGACGCAAAAAATTGCCATTGTCCAATCCAATGGCCCTCTATACGATGGTTAACACTTATTTGTGGTTTAAATCTCGATCCTTTTCCTTTCAGAAAAGCCTTTCATGTAATTTGTTAATGTCATCAGTTCATATTTCATCAAGACACAATATGTAACTCACTAAAATGTTTTAGTGTCGTTGTTTCATTCCTTACGGTAAATATATGAACTAAATTATGTGAATGCGTTTCAGTGCACGTTCTAAAGCAACACAGGCACACTGCAAGGTTCGTGTCTTCATTTCTACTGGAGATATTTCGCATCAATGGTGGTGAATTCGAATTTCTTCGAAGGCGTTTTTATGGTGAAGCAAAGAAGACATCTATTACCATTTCCATAATTTGAAGTCGACCTTTCTGAAAGACTTATTGTATAAAGCTTTCCTTATGATTCCGTTAAAGAGTTTCTTCTGGCAATCTGCGGCGCATAAAGTAAAATGAAACAAAATAAAATTCCATCCCCAAACGCAATTTCTCCAACCAGGATTAGAACTGCCGCCTCACACCAGGCTTGGATCACAAGACACAAGCAGAACCACACAGCCAACCACACACTGCCGCATAGTGCCCTCAGTGTCTCACATATTCAATGCTGAGCCTCTAACGCATCGCGCAAGATAACTTGAAAGTCACCTACACAAATAACTACATTCCTTGAGTGCAAAAGTTAAATTTCTGTCTCTCATTTCACGTGGGCATTACACATCATGAGTCATGAAAGTAGAAGAGGAATGTCAAGTGAACTTAGCGAGACAATTCAGTACCACTTGCGGAAGTAACTGCACTGTCACAGTGTTACCAAATATCAGCAACGATGTTGCCAGCTCTTAGCTGTACTGGGAAGACCTGTGTAGCGATAAGCGAGGCGAAATCGCGTACGTCTCATGCGGGCTTCTAGAGGGGAGTCGCGCATTTTGGTTAATATGCGGCGCTATCTCCTGATAGATTCCGTCGTCACATTTAGGATGCAACTATTTAATTCGTCCAATGAGGCCGAAACTAGAGTTTAAATTTTTTGAGGCTTTACTGCATTATGATATATTTTCAGCAAATGACTAGAGAAGTTAAAAATACGGATATTGTGCTTGCAACATAAGGCAAGTCAAAGACTGAGATATATTAACTTCCATCACGATTTCAGTTTCACCCCCCTCCCCCCAAAAAAGACTAAAACAATTACTTTTTTAGATATCTACAAAAGCTATTTTTTATGAGTTACTGGAAATGAACGTTGCATCATCCGTCACTAAATAGTAAGGTTCCAAACACTCCACATCCTGAAAGCGACAGCCCACAATATTCTCAATCCTACTAGCATTTGGCCTCAACTGGCTTTTAGCCATGCATTGAGAAGAAATGCTGATGAATTGATAACTTGCCCTCATCTTTCAGTGAGAGCTTTTTATTACAAAACGAAAAAGTAATGCGTACCATCATTTTCTCCAATGATACTAGGCACTGTTGTCCGAAGATGGACTGTGTATCTACGTTGAGTCTTGTCAAACGCGTCTCACATTCAAGGAATATTACCATCGAATGTAGTCCTCATGAAGCTGTAACAAAACAGAGAATCTGGGTGGTTGTGCATATTCGTAAGTTTTCTTACTTTGCTGTAATACTTGATGCAAAGATGATCAAAATACAAATCCATCATCTATTGGTTTCTTCGATTCTTTGGGCAGTTTTCTTTGGTTTGTACTCCTTCACTTCGTCGGCGATCTACTGGTTTTATTGAAAATACAGTAATCAAAATTACGCGACTATTTGTCCCACATTTTAATGTCCTTGGTTTTTATTCTGAATGACAGTGATGATTTCGGTGGGGGCTGGTTCCATATATCGGAGCCTAATTAATGAAATTTTATTCCCATGACAGATGAAAGCAATTAGAACCTTGTGTCTCTATAATGAATTTTCATATGAAAAAAATTAACACCTGAAGATTAGTCTTTAAAAACGTGAAAACGGTAGTGGACGTGTAATAAAAAAAACAGCTGACGCGGCTTCAGAATTTAATATTTACTTTATGGGATGATTGAAGTGATTTCCAAATAAGTTGTTCTATCTATATTTAAAATTTTACCATCATTTTAGAACAATTGATAAATTCATTTAAGAAAATGTTCTTTCGTTTTGTTTGTGATGTCACTTGAGATTCTTGAAGTAGGTGGGTACAGCATCTGCTATGAGGTTTCCAGGAGACAGTTGGCAGGGTGATTTTGTTTGACAGTAAACGGATAAACTTAAGACGTAACGAAACGAAATGATGAGATCCAGGTTTTGCAACAAAACGCACCCGATTTCTAAATTGGCTAGGTTTTCAGAAAGTGACTATTATACAGCTAGACATTACTGTTATAAACCCTACCTCATTTGTTTACTCACAGCTGAGGCAGATTGCTCGCAACGTGAAAGAGAGTAGGAGTAGTTAATGTATGAAACGACCTACTTCAACACAAATTCAGTTAACTACGACAATGAGCATATTATGATGTTAATTTTTCAAAATATTTAATGTAGGTGACAAGAAAAAGTAAACTGACTTCAGAATTACATATCAGACTCACATCTACATGATGCCGACGTTGTGAAACAATAGGCCCTACTACGACGTTGGAAAATCTTGATTACAATGATGGCCTGATGAACGAGTTTTTGTAGCTGGCGTCCTGCATGTTAGGATCCGGATACGTAATTCCACTCAGGCTCGAGATACTGTGCTCTCCAAATTGCACATATGTCACGTGGCCAGCTATTAAAAAAAATAATAAAGAAATCAATGAATACCTCATTGAGCGTATTACCAGTTCTTTTTCTCGGTTTATGGTTGATTCATATGCAGGACTTATAGTTATGTTTACTGTACTCCTTTAACTAACAATAAGATTCACAATTTGTCGTAGTAAAGTCTTCCTAAAAACTCAAATTTTGTCCAGTTTTCTTCGAGTTTGCTTCCTGATAAAATAAAATGTCCGCAGGTCAATGTGGAAATTAGAAGCGACCTGTTATTGACAGAACATCTTGCTACGTTAAATAGCGTTCCATTTGAATTTTTTGAGCACGTTCCTTGATGAGGTGCTCAATGGATTCCGGACCTGTCTTTGTTGCCTGCCTCGTTGATTTCATATAATGTTACGTAGTCTCATGGCCGGATGCGATGCAGACATAGTTTTAATTGCAGTTTTCAAAGTACAAACTTAATGGCGACTTTTAGGTGCCAGGTATCTCACGTCGATAGATTATCATTCGATCGGTGTCGTCGCAGATAGCGGACGACATTAATTTACTAACCATTGCAATGTTCAATGCAATTAGTGAATTTCATTTATTTCTTATGTTACAGTCAAAACGCGTAAGTTTGGGGAGGTCTACCGAACATCTGTTAGACTCTGTTTGATGGCTTCGTCTATTCAGAACGACAACTATCCTTTCCCTCCAGCAGGCGCGCTCCGCCTTCTCCGTTTCCAGACGCGCGCGCCTTCGCTCGCTCGTCGTGCCGCATTTACCAAAACGACCGTGGCTGTCCCCACCACGTCATACCTCTTATCGATTTCAGAAAGGTAATGAAATAAATTAGCCTTCAAGTTGGTGGCCACTAAACGCTACTGTTAGCATTACTCATGATGCAAGAGCACTTTATGTTCCAGTGTTACTATGATGTCTGACATAGCTCTTAAAAATTCGAAAATTTATTGGAACTATCCTTAACGCGGTAGCAATTATCGAGTGGACAAAAGGTACTTTATACGTCTTAGTCTATTTTAAAACCACGTTTATATGCATTTTCCATTTGAATGATTATTTTACGCTTTTCAAATTTTGTATGTGTGAAATTTTTCATTCAGTTTCAAACATTTTTATGAGAATACAACAGAGACATTTGATACATTTGTTTTATTTCTATTTCACCTGACCCCTCTTATGTATTAGTCACGAAAAGATCGCGAAGGTAAAAGATAGGGCAATATGAACTCACACTAAGTCTTACCAGAAACAGTTTTAACGGCGAACCATTCACGACTGGAAGAGAAACAGGCGGAAACAGCAGTTGTATAAAAAGTGCCCTCCAGCACACGCCAATTAAGAAATGGCGTTAATGAAGCAGTGTCATCCAGTTCTAAGTTAAGTTCAAAGTTCAAGGTCTCTTGTTGAGAGGGAAGTTGGTTTTAAATGAACTGCAAAATTTGTACCAACACACGGAAACATGAACAAAGTAAGCTCTATTGCACACGAGACACGAAAGAAAGAAGGGAGGTTACGATTTAACGTCCCCTCAACAAGGGGGTCATTAGAGCGAAGCAGAAGTTCGGATTGTCAAGATAAGGATGTGGAAGGAAATCGGCCATGCCCTGCCGCAGAGACCATTCCGGCATTTGCCTAGACTGATTTAGGAAAATTATGGAAAACTCAAATCCAAAATGGCCAAAGGCCAGTTCGATGCGCCGTGCAGCCCAATATGAGTCGAGTGTGTTACCACTGCACCAACTCACTCCGTAGCAAAAACGAATGCGAGTAAATATTGCATTATCACGCGGTTCTCAGTTACGTTAATTAAGTTTCTGGCCTATCGTTAGTATAAAATCAATTTTAAAATTTATAACAAAAACACAATAGACAATAAAGCAACCTAATAAACACATGTTACAACGATTAAATTTGATCGATGAATTGTGCCATGGTTTAAAACAATATTAGGGAAAGCAAATGCAATTTGCGTGTTAAAAGATAGTAAATAAATGTATTGACGTATCTCTTATTCATTGATTTTGAACAGATGCTGTAGAATGCACAAGGCTGTAATTTTACCGCTATTATAAAAATTAAGTTCAACCACTTCACGAGGAGAATTATAGGGAAAATATGTGTTTAACAATATTAAGGAGATGAAAAGCAAGAGCAAACTGTTTACAGTCACGAACAATATTCGTACAAGTAAATATACCAACGGTGGAAATACGACCGCCTACTGCGAAATGAATTATGTGGAGCACATGTTTTCTTTCGACGTGAAATCTGGGACCGGCAGAGACAAAGTATTATCAATCTAGAGACAACGGAAAATGTAATGCGGTCGGAACCGTCCGCTTCTCTGCCTTTCGTCGAGATATTTCAGATGAAAGCGTTCTGACCATGGACGATAGACGTGAAATAACCAAACGGTTTGGTTTATAGGACAATTTCATTTTTGGCGGTTGCAATTAGTTTACAAATAATAGATCGAATGAATGGAGTAATTTGAAGGGAAACGAATTATTACAATTACTTTGAATCACCTGCAAAGATAAAAATATTTAAGACAAAAAGTACTTCCGAAGCAACATTAAACACTAACATTATAATTCACCTAAACAGGGGCATCACTATACGAAGAAAACAGTTTCTTATTGGGAAAGGGTATGTGGATGTAATAGAAGTCACTATATTCTGCAGCAAAAGCCGTCTGGTCAATTTTATGATTAAAAACTTGCGTAATAGCTGCTCTAGGACGGTACACGCCAGATGCTCATTTTGGTGATATTCCTGAACTGTGAACCGCGTATGACAAGATTGAACGTATATACGTCCAATTTGGGACAAAAATGCGTAGGTACTTTGGAGAAAGTAGTCATTTCACACTTTATCCGTTTCGTTAAAAGAAAATCTCCCCGGAAGTTGATGAAGGTAAGTCATCTATTCATCAGCATTTTCAATGATGTTGTCTGTTTTCGGACTGAAGCCCTACTTAGAATGGGCTTTGGCAGCGCAGCATGGATAAAAGCCAGTTGAATCAAGCTGTTTGTAGGAATGAGGATATTGTGGAATGGCCAAGAAATTCTTCCTATAGCTTAGCAGTATTGGTTACGATGCTAGGCAACTCTGATTGTTCCCTTAGTTCCAGAATTCGAGGTATTTTCCAATATTCATGAGGATATGAGATTAGTCATTGCATTTAAATGACTCTGTTATCCTGAATTAAATTTTCGACCGCAGAAAGGTCTACCCCTGCTTAAATTGCAAACAGTTTTGTGTTTTATGTCGGTACTGTGTGTGTTAACTGCAAAAAAATGTCAGATAACTGAACTAGTAATCTCATTTTAGCTCGGTGGCGCCATTCTCGTTTTCTGATCTACAGCAAGCATAGTTGATTAGCGAGGTATCGTTGTATTAGTGATGTGTGTGGCTTCAGGTCTACTTTTCTCCTCTGAAAAATGTCCTTAATGGTATTCAGCAACGAAATACCAAAACTCATTGCAGTCTGTCAACCAAAAGATCGGAATTTTCTATTGTTATTGTAATCTTTATCATTCTGCTGTAATGCCGTAAACATCATTGATTACTATCATTATTACCATCATTATTATCATTAATTCAGTTCCAAAAGCGTTCTTTCCCATGTGGCCAAGAGACCAAAAAGAATGTGTGGTTTGACGAAAAATAGGACCATAGGAAAAAGTAGGTAAAACGTTTGTAACAATTTCTGTTGATTTAACATCGTGACCACAGATACTAAGCAACAACACATGCAAGTCATACGTTGCAACGCTCGAAAAATCCATCAGACACATGGGTTCGGATTCTCATCATCATTTGTTGGCCCAACAAGACTATAACACTACGAAATAAAAAGCTGCTTAGTAGTCTATAGATTATATGTATATGTTTGCAGAGGAAAAACCTCAGAATTGCACATTTCCCACATATACAGTTTAGTTTCTGTGTTCATGGCCGTAATTTTAAATATCCAGTCTTCTGAATACTCAAGTGTAATAATTACTGTGTTGCACAAATAATAAGTTAACTATGTTTCTTCTGGCTTTCAAGCAAACCAACACATTTATGTATTTGCGTAGAAGACATGAAATATTACTTGTACAGTCGTAAGGTTTTTTTGTCAAAGAGTGTACATTACACAGTGAACACTGCTCGTCTGAAATTTTCATTGCACCTTGCAGCTTCAGATGCAGAAATTTATTTTTGACTTTTGTAGTTACAAAAGGTGGTTAGTGGTCCATGTTACTGCACAAGAGCGATATGTACGGATTTCTGAAGAACTTGGTCAAAGTAATAATCAGTTTTATATACATAACCACAAAATAGAATTACAATTTATTAGAATTTTAATCCTAATATTTTCTTGCAGTAGATTGATTATAACAGTGACATACTAGTATAGTGCACCTATCACATATGATTAAGATGCACCTTTCAATAATGTCGGTTCGAAAACAAATAACAATAATTCAATGTTTCAGACAGTGAAATAACATGTCACCAACTATTAGAAAATCTATGACCTTATAAGGAACTAGCACAAGTAAGTCACTGAAAGTATATGGCCGAAAATTAACTATCATCTACATGATATGCTGTATGCACTTCGTGTAATCTTATTACAAAATACAGTTGCAGGTTTAATAATTTATATAATTTGTGGTGAAAACATTATATAAAAACGTGTTACCAAACTGTGGTCAGTTCCCAGTTGAATGTATGACTGCTACTGAAAACAAGGTATTAGCTCTCCAGTTTCAGTAAAATAGGCAGAAACAATCCTTCCTGCACCACAGGCATAAACATAATTCAAGCTCGTGTTTTGAAAGAAGATGTGCTTAGATTATTCTCTGCATCCGATTTATCCTGAAGGCCATGGTGATTGAGAGACTTAGGGGCCAACCAGAGTGGTAGCTCAGCGTTATCAGCCAGAGGGTTAGCCACCCTCGGGAATAAAATAATAATTAAAAAAACTTAGCAAAAAAATCTGTTTTGGGGATTTTCGTAATAACTCTCCACAAACATATGGTGCTTTTATAATTCATAAATACAATTTGGCTAGGCTTACAATCCGTACCAATCCCTCCATAAATCACACATAATGTCAAAAAACATAGTTTGCATGAAGTGTGTGATACTTAAATTTTAAACATGTCTTGAAGGCTAGCTGCAGTATGCTAATTCATTTTGCAGGTATGAAAACTGTTCCTAATACAAGGATATCAAAAATAGTTTACCCCTGTGTGCTCAATAGATGCCCAGGTATGGAGTCATGAATAATCGCCTTTTCGCACTCGGCGTTTGGAATATATTAGGACTGATTTACTGTCGTGTATGACATGATTATGAATCATCTGTGAGGGACGCGTCTGAAAAGATATAAGCTTTTATAGCATTCCTGGAAAATAGCACATTGACCCCCTGCTAGAAGGACCGCCATCCGTCATTCTGACAGGTTAGGACTGGTGATCAATAACTTCCGCACCTGCCCGCAGCTATTGTTGCTTCCCTTCCTAATTGATTTCTGGTACTTTTCAGACATTCTGTTGAAGAGGAAGGAAGTTTTCTTGCTCAACTGGCGCAGTAGACGCGGACGAAATTTTAACTGCTTTATAATGGCATTTCCAATATGTGGTTTGTCTAATGAAGAAATTTTAAAACACTTCAATTTCCTTGTAATGTTAATGAAATCGATAAACTGCAAGACAAACACACTGCAGATGCTGTTCAATACAAGGTATATAACCCATAGAATGCAGTATAATATAATAAATTAAAGTTATTTACTGACAACAGCTATGTTCATATGCCTTTTTATTATTATTACTATTTATTATCACTGCTATAGTAATTCAACTCTTTTTTCGCAGAGTGCTGTACAGCTTCTTTAAATTCATTTTCTGTACGATGAATGAAGGTTAAGTGTTGTAATTGATTTAATGTATAATGTACCTTCAGACACAACAAGCAATATGATGATTTAAAGTTCAGAGTTTATAACTCAGTTAATGTATTATGTATTTTCAGAAATTTGATAATGCAAGTTATCCGTTTCACAATTCGTTAAATTAAAGTTTTGTTAATTTGTGTTATGATGCTTCAGAAAATTATATATACCACAGTAAAATTTATAAATGGTACAAACAGACTGGTAAATGTTAATATTTCAAAAAAGGCAACAAAAAGGGTCCTTGAAAGTAACGGGTTCGTCCTTCTATGCACACAATAACCTCCTATCTTCATATTGTTCAAGTAACCGAAGAAACCTTGGTAATGGCTGAATTGTATAGCAGGTTCTTATGCCATTTTAGAACGTTTATTTCCAACTCTCTATCTACACTCTGCTAACCAAAGTTAATTCCATGGTAGAGCGTATCTTTTACCTGTTAAAGAAGAAAGCAACATAGAATATTTAATGTATTTTAAAAATAATATAAATTAGTTTAGCACACCTTGTAACTGACTTACGCTTTTCGACTTTCGTCAATTTCAAAGGCTATAAAGGAATACAGATATCAGTATGCCATGACACATGCTATAACAATCTATTAATAATAATACAATCATCACACTTACAGTACTTGCTGTTAAAAAATTATTCCACATTTATAAACAATTTGTTTTATACCCATGTTGGATATTGTTGTCATTAAATTGGTAACTGTGGTCTCCGGTAACAGACTTTAAACACCATAACCATTTGTTTGCAGAGGCCAAATCTATTTAATCCAATCTTGACTGATGGAGACGGCGTAGATTAAACAGCAATTAGGGAGCATTAATATATTGAGTTGTAGCCTTTTTTGTTTTGATGATATATACGATGATCTATAAGTAAATATTTTCCAGAATATTGTTGATGAAGCCTTTTGATAGATGTGGAAACTTTCAAGAAATAATTGTTATTTTCTGTATTACAAGTTTTGTGACGGAAGAAGGTTGTTTGTGGAATTTTCTACATTTCCAGTTGCAGCATTCTATCATTCCTGCTTGTTAGAAGTCCAGAAACTGAGGTACTGCTGTATTTATAGTGGTTCGAAATTTCCTCTAAGATATATTTGGCTAGCGCTAAATTTGTATGAATCCTTCGACAGTCTGGCACGATCTCCCAAACTAACTTCTTAAAATTTGTTGATTACTTTTTCTACCGATAGTGTGTGCGAGATTTCCTCCCTCACACCTTTCTCATTCGCGTTACTTTACAGCCACATTTCAGTCAATTGGAGAGCAGCTGTTGTTTAGTGAGAACGCCATTATTAGGTCCCCGAGACTTTGCAGTGCTAAACGTATCTTTACCTCGCTATCGACGCAATATCATTAGCATTCATGTGCTTTTACTGAGCTGTGACAAATATTCCAAAGTGTTCCGCATTAGAGAACTTTCGAGGTCTACAAGATTTCAAGAAGACTAAGTCCTTCGTTACATTTTCGGGACAGGATGTATAGATGCATAAAAAAAAGAGAACAGGAATTCTAAATGCAACTGCAGAAAGTGGAGAAGTGTATTTAACCTACTGAATTTACGTGCAGCGACTTTGAATAAGTATATAATTTGAAATAATTTGTAATTTTTCTGTGTTTTTATAAGTTGCTTAGATATAGTATATAATCTGGGTTGTATTGCTTGACTACACTTAGCTTTTGGTTGTATGGTAGCATTGTTACATATCAATTATTGTAGTCAAGAGTTGTAAAATGTATATTTACTGCGTACGTACTGCCACATGTACTTAAAAGCAGTCACCAGAATAAAGAAAACAGTATGAACAGCAATTGTATTGGTTTCGATCGAAATTGAAATGAAGAGACTTCATTCAGTCGTTCATTGCGTTTTTCTGGCAGACGTGCCTCACCGTACTTGGAATATAAATTCACCACAATGGCGAAGTGTTTATACATCACGGAGGATACTAAGGTAGTAGTACAGAGTTACGAGATTGGCAGATATCCAGTAAATGAGGATTATCAGTTCAGGTGCTTCCCTGACGTGAAGACGTTGGAACAAGAGTTCACAGAGTGAATATGTGGCGAGCCGAAACACTTCAGTTAGAAACTAATGATACACATCAAAAGTAATATTGTTATTGTCTGTTGTTCTAATAAGAGTTTGCTTTCAATTGGCTGTCAAAAAAAAAAAAAAAAAAAAAAAAAAAAAAAAAAAAAAAAAAAAACCGAGCACAGTAAAATTTGGCCTCCGCACTGCCATGGTATATTTCGATTCTACTGCTGTCTTTGTTCGTCGGATACATAGCGTCATTTAAACAGAGCAAATTTCAACGTTAGCTCTGTGTTCGATTTTCACAAGTAACGGTGTATTCCGAGGAACATGATAATTAGTTGTGGTTTCTGCACCATCGAATATGGAAAATTCCCATCGATTCGCGTATGAATATCTGAAACGTTATGAATGTGCATGAGGTCCATACACAATGTTGCAGCGAAGCCTACATGCCTACTGAAATTATTAGCATTCCTATTCAGACACGGCGTACGATAATATCGAAAACGCAAACACGTGTACGTTGTCTCTGGAAACTCAAATGCATGTAAATTTCTGCTGCAACATCAACGTGACTTCAGTTATTACCTATTAAAATTATTTTTTCGCATTACTTTCGTTCTATACCAGATTGTTCACGGATTATTACTTCAGTTTATTTATTAGAAATAAAGCAAATACAACGGTGCTCTACTTCTGTGTACACATGATTAAAATCACTGGTTGTGTGCAATACAGCAGTGAGTATACAGGGTTATCAGAAAGGATAGTGCAAACGTACACGCTTGAAATTACACCGCAGTAGAAGCAAAATGTCAGATGTAAACGTGAAATACGAGATAATTACGAATAGTACAAAGCCGCCACTGACGTAATTGTAAACATCGTCTTAGTTAGTAAACATTAATTAAAAAATTTAGACTTCACTATTAAGATTTACAACGCATTTAGTTCACATTTCACTAACGTTATTGTAAACATCGTCCTAGTTAGTATAAATTAATTTGAAATTTAGACTATATTACTGTTAGGTTTTACATCATCTATATCTACATGGGATACTCTGCAAATAACATTTAAGTGCCTGGCAGAGGGTTCATCGAACCACAATTATACTATTTATCTCCCATTCTATTCTCGAATAACGCGCGGGAAGAAAGAACACCTGAATCTCACTGTTCGAGCTCTGATTTCTCGTATTTTATTCTGATGATCATTTCTGATGTAAGTGGGAGTCAACAATATATTTTCGCTTTCGGAGGAGAATGTTGGCGATTGGAGTTTCGCAAGTAGCCCACGCCGCAGCGATAAGCGCCGTTGTTGTAATGATTCCCATCCCAGATCCTGTATCATTTCCGTAACGCTGTCTCCCCTGTATTGTGACAATACGATACGAGCTGCCCTTCTTTGGACTCTTTCGATGTCCTCCGTCAAACCCACCTGATAAGGATCCCACACTGGGCAGCAATACTCCAAACAAGGACGGACAAGCGTAGTGTATGCAGTTTCTTTTCTAGTTCTGTTGCATGTTTTAAGGGTTCTGCGAATAAAACGCAGTCTCTGGATCGCCTTTCCCACGATATTATCTATGTGTTCTTTCCAACCCCCGACCGTAGTGAGCAATATACTGCTAGACTCCTCGATAGCCGGCCGCGGTGGCCGAGGGGACTGCAGCGCGCCAGTCATGGTCTGCATGGCCACTACGGTCGGGGGTTCGAATCCCCCCTTGTGCCGTCCTTAGGATTAGCTAGTTCATAAGTAGTTTTTAAGTTTAGGGACTAATGACTCCGTAGTTAAGTCCCATAAGCTATACAAACATTTGAACATTTTTTGCTGTTATCGAAACAAAGGGTAGGTGAAACACTGTCGGTGAAATTTAAAATACATTAACACACACTAATATCTGGGCAAAATTACGAGACTCTCTGAGCAACGATCAACTAAGAATTGATAGAGCACTATACAGGAAGAATGTACTACACAGCTACTTAGTACATAATTACAATCCTGCCATTAAAGTAACATTACCGCCAAAAGTAATTTCATACGCGGATCATAGGGTAATATATACAGTCGTCATTACATAAGGCAGCTACACTTGATGCCAAACGCAGAGCGGCAAGGAACCGATTTCACAGACGAAAACTTTTGCGATCCGAGTAGCTCAATCGGTTCTCTAATATATGCGTTGCAGCTGTACAACGGAGCAGGGCCTCATTAACTGCTGGATCATATGTGCTGATTATATTGGAGTATCGACAGCTATCGTACACGGTCCTTAAATTTTTTTTGCGACGGAACAGCAAACGTCATTGGGCATGTGTAGTCAAAAGAGGGAAGATACATCACTTTTGAGGTTAGCAGAGCACTTTAAAGGCGCGTAAAGAAACCAAAATATGCATTAATTTTATGAATTTGTTTTCCGAACTCTACTAAAATTTGCTGAACCAGCGCCTCCCAGAGAAACCACGCATTAATTCCGGCGTGAAACTTTTCTTACTGCCTCAATAGTACCGCTATATCGTAAATTAGTGTCTTACCTAGCACACCAAGTGTCTTGTCTTCCCTTGATACACTTAATTTGTTGACAAAGCCACTTCGCAACTGAGATGGTAGTGATGGAATGGGAGGGGGTGAAATTGGGGGAAGGTGGAGGGCAAGAAAATGATTTTACAACAAGACTGGTGGAAGTGATACTGCGGTTTCACCCCTATATATTCTATTTCCTCACTTCTTTTTTCTTCCTTTGGTCTTTACCCGTCACAGTCGATGGCTCTTATCACTTCATGTGAATAAAAGGCAAGCTGTCTTTCACAAAAGCGGTACTTTCTGAATCTGTGTTGACATTTGGTTAATAAGTCGTTCTCTTCGATGTAGTTCATAATGTTCGAACAAAGTATATGTTCCAAAATCCTACTGCAAATCGACATCAATGAGATTGACCTGAAATTTTGGGGATCACTCTTATTGCCTTTCTTGAATATTGGAGTGACCTGGGCAACTTTCCAGTCTTTGGGTACGGACCTTTCGCTGAGTGGTCAGTTTATATGATAGCTAAGTACGGAGCTATCGCATCAGCATGCACTGAGAGGAATATAGATGGTATACAATCTAGCCCGGACGATTTGTTTCTGTTTAGTGAAATTGTTTTACTACTCCAGGAAAATCTACTTCTAAATTTCGCATGCTGGCAGCTGTTCTTGGTTCGAATTCTGGAGTGTTTACTTAGTCTTCTTTGGTGAAAGAATTTAAGAAAACTGTGTTTAGCAATCCTGCTTTAGCAATACTGTCATCGGTAGTATTATCATTGCTATCGCGTAGTGAATGTATTTTTTGTGTTTTGCCACTAGTGTACTTCACATACTATCAGAATTACTTTCGATTTTATTGTTTTGCAGGCTTCTAGCATTTAAGTCCGCGGTAGGTGGCGAGTTTCCGTAAAAGATTGCCAGTCCTTATGATTCTGTGTCTTTTTAAATTTTGCATGCGTTTTTCTTTGCTACTGCAACAATGATGTGACCTGTTTGTGTACCACGGGGGTGTCAGCCCCCTCTTTTATTAATGTATTTGATATAAATCTCTCGATTACTCCTGATATTATGTCTTTGACAGTAAGACACAACTGAGCTCCACTGGCATTTTTAGTTTTGAAAGACGGAGACTATCAATCAGGAAAGCGTGAAGCGAATTTTTATCTGTTCTTTGAATAGATATATTTTTCGTTTATCTTTGTGCATTTGAGAATTTCGATATACAGTCTCGCTACTACAACTCTATGTTCGCTAATCCCTCTATCTGTTTCGATGCTCTTCACTAGCTCAGGATTATTTGTTGCTAGGAGATTAAGAGTATTTTCGCAACCATTTACTATTCTAGTGGGTTCGTGAACTAACTGTTCGAAGTAATTTTCAGAAAAAGCATTCAGAAGCAGTTCGGTCAATGTTTTATATTGGTCTCTGCTTTTGAATGTGTATTTATGCCAACATATCGAGGGTAAATTAAAGTAGCCACCGATTATAACAGTATGATTCGGGTACCTCTTTAAATGTGATTCAAGCTTTCTTTGAAAATTTCGGCAATTGCATCGTCTGAGTCACGGAGCCGATAAAAAGATCCAATTATTAATTTATTCCGGTTTTCAGGTATAACCTCTACCCATACCAACTCGCATGAAGTATCAATTTCGCTGCAGGATAACAGCATTAAACACGACACCCGATTTTAATTTAATCTATCCTTTCTAAAGACTATTTGGCTCTGGAACTGGAACTTTCCCAACACAGCTACGACAATTTACAACTGTTACACCAATGATGCCTAGAACAGCATTCTTCCTGTGCCTGAACTGCACCCTTTGAGACTGAAACCCACTTTGTGTGTACCCGAGGCCTCCTAACCTAAAAAAGATAAAAATAATAAAAAGGCAAGTCCACGCCACACAGCCCCATCTACCCGTGACCTATTTAGCGAAACCAGAAAACCCACCACCCTTTGGCGCAAGTCGAGAAACCTGCAGCGCACACGGTAGCAGATTCGTCTGAGCCTCTGATTCAGACGTCCTTTTATTCCAGTCTATTATTCGCGGCAAGAAAGATTGTCGGTATGCCTCTGTATGGGCTCTTAGCTCTCTGATTTTATCCTCATGATCTCTTCACAAGATATATGTAGGAGGGAGCAATATACTGCTAGACTCCTCGGTAAAGGTATGTTCTCGAACCTTCTTCAAAAGCCCGTATAGAGCGACAGAGTGTCTCTCCTGTAGAGTCTTCCACTGGAGTTTATCGATCATCTCCGTAACGCTTTCTCGATTACCAAATGATCCTGTAACGAAGCGCGCTGTTCTCCGTTGGATCGTCTCTACTTCCTCTATCAACCCCACCCGATAAAGATACCACACTGTGAGCAGTATTGAAGCTGTGAGCGAACAAGTGTACTATGATCTACTTCCTTTGTTTTCGGACTGCATTTTCTTAGAATTCTTCCAATGAATCTAAGTCTGGCATCTGCTTTACCGACGATTAATTTTATACAGTCGTTCCATTTTAAATAACTCCTAATGCACACTCTCAGATAATTTATGGAATTAACTGCTTCCAGTTGCCGACCTGCTATAGTGTAGCTAAAAGATAAAGGATTTTTCTTTCTATGTATTCGCAGCACATTACACTTATCTACATTGAGATTCAGTTGCCATTCCCTACACCATGCCTCAATTCGATGCAGATCCTCCTGCATTTAAATACAGTTTTCCATTATTACAACCTCTCTATATACTAGAGCATCATCTGCAAAAAGGCTCAGTGAACTTCCAGTGGTACCCACAGGGTCATTTATATATATATTGTAAATAGCAATGGACACACGACACTCCCCTTTGGCACCCCTGACATCATTCTTACTTCGGAAGACGCCTCTGCATTGAGAATGACATGCTACATTGCCGGCCGCGGTGGCCGAGGAGACTGAGGCGCTCCAGTCACGGTCTGCACGGCCACTGCGGTCGGGGGTTCGAATCCCCCCTCGGGCATGGATATTTGTGCCGTCCTAGTTCGTAAGTAGTTCATAAGTAGTTTGTAAGTTTAGGGACTGATGACCCCGTAGTTAAGTCCCATAGACTATACAAACATTTGAACATTTTTGAACATGCTACATTCTGTTACCTAGGAACTACTCAATCCAATCACACAATTAGTCTGATAGACCATATGCTCTTACTTTGTCCATTAAATGACTGTGGGGAACTGTATCAATCGCCTTGCGGAAGTCATGAAACACGGCTTCTACCTGGGAACCCGTGACTTTGACTCGTGGACGAATTGCGCGAGATGGGTTTCAAACAACTGATTTTTTTTAAACCCATGCTGATGCCTACAGAGCAGATTTCTAATCTCCAGAAATGTCATTATACTCGAACATAATACTCCTTACTCTGTAACAACTCACCAAAGCGTGGCCGTGTACAGCTAGTTCAAATTAAAAGACCGTACGGAGCACAATTGATTACCTGCGAGTTAACAATAGTGGCGCTTGAAACTTCTCGGCACGACGCCAGCTGTGCTGGGACGGTGTCCCGCAACGAGGTTTCAGCAGAGGACGTTTCGGCGCTTCGCCGGCGCAACCTAAACGCGCGATTAATATTCAGAGTGGCTGTGAATGGAACGCGGCCGGGATCCGGGGAGGGGCACTTCCCGCGAAAGGCTTTCCATCAGGCAATCCGCGGAATGAGCCGGCACAATGGCCGCCCAGGAAGGCAGGCGGGCGGCTGACTGGCTGGCCATTTCGCTGTCTGCCGTCCGACGAGCTGTTCGCCCGACAAGGCCGCCATTCTCTGAGCGGGAAACACCGACACTATGTCGCCGGTTTGTTCTCCGTCGTGTGGGAACAGCGCGCGACTCTGAAAAGTCACAAGGCTATTGTTTGATATACACCATGGAAGTTTATAATTTTAAACATGGCTGTTGAGGCAGCAAGATTTCGTGAAAGATTAACATTCAAAAATACAGCTCGTCGTTTGCAAAGCTGAAGAATTATTACTTAACCATGGTTTCGGCTTCAAGCTGGTATCCTCCAAAATGGCTTAACCATCAAATTACCCATCTCTGGCTGCAATCCTTCCCTTCACAATGACCTCAACCTCTTCAGATTCCGTCAATACATAGCTCTAACCAATCTAATTCTACAAAACCACAAAAATCATGCCCAAACAGTCTTGCAGCACCTCATGGCCACCCAAAAAATTTTCTTACTCTGCAATACCAATTACCTGCATCCTATATCCCAGATTGAAACGCTTGCCCTCCATGTACTAGACCACCATTGACAACGTCACCTGAAAAACTCTCATACCTATTCATCTCTTACTCTCGCCCTGGTCTATCATTATCACTCCCTCAACAAGAACTTACAATACAACCCCTCACAGCCGAAAAACAATGCTTAGCAGACCTACTACATTTACCACGCCCTCAGAAAGTCCCCCACACCACCAAAAACAATCCACAACCTAAACATACTAGACACACAGTCATGAACCATTCATCCAAAAGCCTTAGACCCATAGAAGAGTCATTTCTTTCCTAAGGCCTTACCTTTTGCCCCACTCCCAAATTTAACCATGCCGGACTTGTTAAGGATCTTCTTCTCCCGCTCCTTACAATGGAAACATCATTTTCTACCAACTCCACTGTCCAAACGCATCGCAATACCAACATTCAACCCTGCTGCACCCAGTTCACTCCCCCATCCAGGCTTGATCCAACCCCACTGCCTCCAAATCATCTCTTTTTAACCTTTCCTAACTTCGAACCCGACCTCACCGTCATTTCCCAAATCCTTCAAGGTAGATACCAACCTCACACCCGCAGAAAGTAGTGACATCCACCAACTAAAAACTAGTCCCGACCTTATGATCCTTCCTGCGGAGAAAGCCTCTACTACTGTGGTTCTAGACCGCAAGAGACCGCAGGGTCTCCGCCAACTGTCATATTCTTCGACATACATACCCTGCCACAATGATCCCAAACCAAAAATCCAAGATCTCCTCCAGTCCCTCCTCAAATCCTTACGCCCATCCCAGGACTTCTCCCCAGAGTCTCTCTCTCTCTCTCTCTCCTCACCTTTCCTACACACCATACTCCCATCTTCTACATGCTCCTTCAAGCTGAAGCCAAAACCGTGATTAAGTAATCTACCTGTAGCTTAGAAATCGGTGAGTTAGCTATATTTTGGAATGTTAATCACCATGTAAATCATCTTTCTAACTGGTAATTTTGAAACACTGTACTGGGGCAGGCTGGCCGCCCCTTCTACGCGCCTCTTCAGCCGAGTGACAAATGTAAATGCCAAGGCGCCAAAATTATAAGAAGGTAAAATAAACAAAAAAAAGAAAAAATTAAAACAGGAACGGTAAAGAAAGGTGAATAAAATAACAGTACCTAAACTTGCTAACTACTTATGAACTACCTTATACTAAAGACAGCACAAAAATCCATGCCCGAGTGGGGGATTCGAACCCCCGACGGGGAACGGCCTCGCAACATAGCAGCATAGCGCCTCAATGCGCTAGGCCGCTCCGCCGCGGCAATAACATTACAAGCTGATTTAGACATACACGTAATCTGAGTTAAAACTGCCCAGCTGGTTAAAAACATAACTGATGTCAACACTGTACACAGACGACGAAACTAGAGCACTACTAAAACCACAAAATTTGTGTATGGGTATTTGCGTCTATTGTAACTAAATTGCAGGCGTTTTTTCTACCACACGCGTTTCGTTTCTTTATTTGCGAAGCATCATCATTCGCCTGTAATACATGTTTGTTCTTGTGTAATTTGCAAGTTTCGATGAATTTGATGTGTTGGATGGTCTTTTGGAGTCTGAGAGAGATGGTCTTGAAACTGTTGTATAACTTGATGAGAAATGCCTGAGATTGTTGTATATCATCATTGTTTCGTTTTCCGCCTTCCTTAGTTACTTAGAAAATTTGTGGAAGTGCATTTTGACCTGTTGCAACTAAATGAAATTCATTTTTTCGCCATACGCGTTTCGCTTCTTTATTTGTGGAGCGTTATTAGTGGTCTGTAATGCATGATTCGTTGAATTTGAATTACTCAAAAACATATATTGCCGTCCGCGGTGGCCGAGGAGACTGAGGCGCTCCAGTCACGGTCTGCACGGCCACTACGGTCGGGGGTTCGAATCCCCCCTCGGGCATGGATATTTGTACTGTCTTTAGTATAAGGTAGTTGATAAGTAGTTTGTAAGTTTAGGGACTGATGACCCCGTAGTTAAGTCCCATAAGCTTAACAAACATTTGAACATTTGATTTGAACATTTATTACAGGCCACTGATGATGCTTCTCAAATGAAGAAGAGAAACGCGTATGGTGCAAAATGCCTTCCATTTAGTTGCAATAGACGGAATGCAACTTCACAAATTTTCTAAGGAACTAAGGACGACGGAAAACCAAACATTTTGATAATATAGCCATGTCCGATTTTCAAACATATGAGCATTAGTTGGATGATAAAGACTTCTGGCGAAAAGATAATAACAACATATCAAAGCCATAACTCATTATAGAAACTCCCATCAAAAAGAAAAAACACTGTCATCTACCAAAAATCTAGTGTTTACCAGCTCAAATGCAACAGTTATGACGCTCTACACCTAGGAAAGAGCAGCAAGACATTTGAAACATAATATAAAGAACACAGAAGATCATGGAAATATGGCAACAGCGATTCAACAAATGAAGAACACGTATGGCAAGAAAACACCATCTCGCCACGATAGAAACCGACATGAAAAATTTAGCAATAAGAAACATCTCCTAACCTTCCAACAGAATTCCCAAGTTTAAAAATCATTAATAGAAAAGAAACATCAAATGACCAAGTACGCATTAGCAGCCAAACACTATTTAAATTAATAAAACACATAGTAGACAAAGACAAACCTCCCCATCCTCAAACCCACCACAGAATACGATCACATAAGGAAATAACAAACCCCTTACACACACACACACACACACACACACACACACACACACACACACCTGCAGAAAATCAAAATATGTCACATCCTTACACACACACGAAGAGAGAGAGGGGGGAGGAAGGGAGAGGGAGAGAGAGAGAAAGAGAAAGAGCTTCACTAGTTGCTCTACAATCATATTTACAAACACACACACAGTACAGTCACAATTATACACACAAAAATGCTTGCAGACGCCTGTTTTGACAGGAACAAAACAAGAACACAATCACAGGGAAACCAAAGAAATTGCAAGCAAATAACACACAGACAAAACCAAAAAAAAGATAAAAGCAGCCTGACAGGCTACAGAAATGACGAGTTTTCAGAAACTCTTATAATTGAAAAATAAATAAATGAAAATACAGTGTAATTGTAAACACGTGGATAATCTTAATAGTTCATTTAATTAAGTATTAAATAATCGCATTGCAAGAGAACTGCTCATGATTGAATTTATTATAAACCAAACAAATATATAAAACAAAAAATATTTCCTGTACATTTGACCACTGAAGATGCTTTAAAATAAAGCGAAACGCGTCTGGTCTCAAGTAGGCTAATTTATAGATTCAAAAGACGGTCACCAAACATATAAAAACTGGCTAACAGGAGCATTTGATATTAGGTGCTGCAGGAGAATGTTTGACCTACATCTACATGGGATACTCTGCATATCACATTTAAGTGCCTGGCAGAGAGTTTATACTGTTTATCTCCCATTCCATTCTCGAAAAGCGCGCTGGAAGAAAGAACGTCTGAATCTCTCCGTTGGAGCTCTGATTTCTCGTATTTATTCTGATGATCATTTCTACCTATGTAAGTGGTAGTCAACAATATATTTTTGCATTCGGAGGAGAATGTTGGCGATTGGAGTTTCGTAAGTATCCCTCGCCGCAGCGATAAGCGCCATTGTCGTAATGATTCCCATCCCAAATCCTGTATCATTTCCGTTACGCTGTATCCCATGTATCGTGCCCATAAAAATTGAGCTGCCCTTCTTTGGACTCTTTCGATGTCCTCCTTCGAACCCATCTGATAAGGATCCCACACTGGACAGCAATATTCCAAAAAAAGGACGGACAAGCGCAGTATATGCAGTTTCTTTAGTACTTCTGTTGCATCTTTTAAGGGTTCTGCCAGTAAAACTCGTCTCTGGTTCACCTTTCCCACGACATTATCTACGTATTCTTTCCAGTTTAAGTATGAAGTAATAGTAACTCCTAGGTATTTTGTGGATTTTGCGGCCTTCACTTTAGATTGATTTATCTTGTAAACAAAGTTTAACGGATTTCTTTTCGTACTCATATGGACGACTTCACACTTCTCATTGTTTAGAGTCTACTGCCAACTTTTACACCATAGTGATATCTTATTCATATCGTTCTGCAGTTGGTTTTGATCTTCAGATGATTTTACTAGACGGTAAATCACGGCGTCATCTGCAAACAACGTAAGAGAGCTACTTAGATTTCCTTCCAAATCGTTTATGTAAATAAGGAACAGTAGAAGACCGATAACTGCGCCCTGTGGATCGCCCGATGCTTTACTACAAACTGTTTCCTCTCTGACAGGCTATCAACTACCCAGTGGCGATATACCATAACCACGTAATTTGATTAAAAGCCGTTTGTGAGGTACGGTGTCAAAAGCCTTACTACATACTAAACTGAAATGGGGAGGAAAATTTCTGGCATATCTGGACAAAAATAAAGGATCGATTGGTAGGTGACATTCTAATACATCGAGGAATCGTCCACTTAGCATTTGAGGAAAGTTCGTGGGTTAAAAATCGGAGAGGGAGGCCGAGAGACGAATACGGTAAGCAGGTTCAAAAGATGTAGGTTGCCGCTTAGTATGAGACATAAAAGGATAGGGTAGCGTATAGCATCAAAGTGTCTCCGAAGTGAAGACTACAACGACTGAGGATGTAAAAGTGCAATTTCACTGAATTGATTTCCCTTTGATGTTCCTCATCTTTTGTTACTTAGTTTCTGTAAACAAGTAGCGGGGAGTTGGCTATCGAGACGATATCGTGTGTTGCCATACTTGTCCGCTAGGGTCGCTGGTCGGAAAGTAAGGCATCGCGCTGCTACCCGACCGTAGAAGCGAGTCCCACGCAGAGGGTCGTCTCTCCTTGCACCCCTACCCTCTCATATCTGGACAAAAATAAAGGATCGATTGGTAGGTGACATTGTATTACATCGAGGAATCGTCCACTTAGCATTTGAGGAAAGTTCGTGGGTTAAAAATCGGAGAGGGAGGCCGAAAGACAAATACGGCAAGCAGATTCAAAAGATGTAGTTTGCAGTTTAATATGAGACATGAAAGAGATAGGGTAGCGTATAGCATCAAAGCGTCTCCGGACTGAAGACTACATGTAAAAGTGCAATTTCACTGAATTGCTTTCCCTTTGATGTTCCTCATTTGTTGTTCCTTAGTTTCTGTAAACACGTAGCGAGGAGTTGGCTATCGACACGATATCGTGTGTTGCCATACTTGTCCGCTAGGGTCGCCGGTGGGAAAGTTAGGCAGCTCGCTGCTACTCGACCGTAGGAGCGAGTCCCACGCAGAGGGTCGCCTCTCGCAGCACCCCCACCCTCTCACTCAAACACACACGGACCGGCGGTCGACCCGCAGCCTCTGGTCGCCGCTCGGCTGTGGACGGAGCGGGTTATCGGATTATCTGAGTGGGCAGCGCCGGAGCGCCAGCCATAACGCAATATTCCCCGGCCTGAGCAGCGGCGGCTGCGCGGCCTGAAGCGGCCAGCCACTGGTCTCAGGCCACGGCGGCGGAGCCTCGAAACCGCGGACCCACTCTGCAGGGCCGATTTCATTTCCGTTTAAAGTTGCCGCGATTAGCCGGTTGTAATGTCTCTGCGTGTAAGCGGAACACTTCGTGCAAATAGAACTGAAAACACTCATAATAAGTCAACCGTTATAAATGTTTATAAATCGGCATAAAACTAACAGGTTCTTCTATCTACATTGCAACCATAAATGTTCTTCAGAAGACAAACAACTATTATGGCAGCTAGCTCTCAATGTAGAAAAATGTAAGGTGATGCGCATGAGTAGAAAAAACAATCCCATAATGTTCGAATACAGCATTAGTAGTGAGCTTCTTGATGCTGTCGCGTCGTTCAAATATCTAGGCGTAACATTGCAGAGCGATATGAAATGGAACGAGCATGTAAGGACAGTTGTGAGTAAGGCGGACAGACGACTTCGGTTTATTGGGAGAATTTTGGGAAGATGTACTTCATCTGTAAAGGAGACCGCGTATAAAACGCTTGTACGACCATGTCTTGAGTATTGCTCAAGTGTTTGGGACCCGCAGCTGATCAGTTTAAAGGAAGATATAGAGGCGGTTCAGAGACGAGCAGCTAGATTTGTTACCGGTAGGTTCAACCAATGCGCGAGTATCACGGAAATGCTCCGGCAACTCAGTTGGGGATCGCTGGAAGAAAGACGACGTTCTTTTCGTGAATTTCTGTTAAGTAAATTTATAGGGCCGGAATTTGAAGCTGAGTGTAGTACGATCTTGCTGCCGCCTAATTACATTTCGCGTAAAGATCACGAACACAAGATAAGAGAAATTAGGGCTAGTAAGGAGGCATATAGGCATTCTTTTTTCCTCGTTCAATTTGGGAGTGGAATGGGAAATGAAATGCCTAGTAGTGGTACAGTGTACCCTCCGCCACGCACCTTACGATGAATTGCGGAGTATGTATGTAGATGTATTTAAACACAAATTGCACACAAATCAAAATTATCTTGTTTGTTTGGTGCAAATTATAATTTTAAATTGACTTCATTTCAAGCAGTAGCACTGAGTCCGTTACAAAGTCCAAAATAGTCTTCATACTGAATATTGACATCAGGGAGCCGCTTACAGCATTGGCGCGTCACCAGTTTGACTAACAACGTGAAATATTCCTTGCTAGTTTAGATCACTCTGATCCTGCAGTTGTTATTCTTTCATATTCACAGAATATATGACTTAAACTGCGAATGGGCAAAGCTGAAATTGTATACCCATCCGGGATTCAAATCGGGTCTCCTGCTTTCTAGGCAGTAGCTCTGACCCCTACACCACTGGGGACACAGTGATCGCCGCACCTGCAATGACTACCTAAGCACGCCTCCCGTCAGACACAAAATCCCAGTTTTACCCTGTTCAGAGTACTCAAATTCGTATTTTTGAAACGAATTCCTGTAAGAGTAAGGGACTCAGACCTCGTGGGCAGGAGTGGTCAAGTTTGAGGGCCTTACTCTTACGGTAATTAGTTTCAAAACTACGACTTTGATTACTGTGGACAGGATAAAGCTGGGAATTTGTATGGCAGAAGGCGTGCTTAGGTAATCCTTGCAGGTGCAACTGCCTAGAAAGCATTTATCCATCAGAAGGAAGTAGAAATTTTTCCTATTTACAGCATGGATCAAGTTCTACGTTCTCCAACAATCAGCTTACTGATTGGCTATTCGCCTCGACCAAAGACGCTGTAATGCAGCGCATCTGCAGTATTAAAATAACGTATTAAAATAACTGAATATCGAAACATGGGGTGCTCCCAACTCACTTTCTTGTGCCGTTCAAATGCTTCATTTTCGCAGTGATCTAAGAGTCGTTAAGGGAAATGGATGTTTCCGTATGAATGCCGATATATAGGATAATGCGCCGGGAGAGGCATCTAGCAGTGCTCGCGTGGAACTACGAAGTCGACATGTTGTCGGCTCTGGAATTCTGAATATGCAGTATCGAAATAACATTGTTTCTTGGCGTTGTATGAATATAAGAACACCGAAATTGTAGTTCCATTTCAAATATTAGGCTAATGAAAGTTATATAATTCAAAAATGGCATGAGAAGTATATACTTCCGTTTTTATTTGTTGTTATTGTGTCAAGTATTTTCCTTAACGCGTAAAAGATACCGTTTCATACCTCCCAGTACCGGTTAAATTTTACGAAATATCCCAGCGGCCTCCTATGATAATGTTGGCAACAGATGCTGAATAGTGAGAATCCTGTGAGTCTTCATTTTAGCCAATCGCTTGACAACGCTGATGTTTTCTCATGGAATCTTCGCTTTACGAGGGCAATTATATTAACTGAGCGAACGAGGGTACATACAAGAACCTGACAACCATAATGCAGTAACAGCATTATTTATTTACGTCATCGTCTGTACGATACACTAATCGAGTCATTCTATGTGGTTCGAACAAATGGGCAAAGATTTTCTATCGTGTTGTTGATGTTGCCAACATAATAACGCGAGGCCGCCGACATGATAAGTAAACTTTTACCCCCCAGTGACCGTTGTAAAAACAACTGGTCGATTTTCGGCCACAGGCAATACTGTGTTTATAAATCTGGATAAAACTACCAGGTTCTTCTCTCTACACTGCACTCATAAATGTTCTTCAGAAGACAAACAACTATTATTTAAACAAAAGTAGCACAAAAATCAATATTATCTTCTTTGTTTCGTCCAATTACTTTCAAGCAGTCGCACTGAGATATTACCTGCGTTACAAAGTCCAAAATAGTCTTCATATTGAATATTGACATCAGGTAACCGCTTACAGCATTGGCGCGTCACCAGTTTGACTAACAACGTGAAATATTCCTTGCTAGTTTACCTCACTTCTGATCCTGCAGTTGTTATCATTTCATATTCACAGAATACAGTATATGACATCAACTGCGAATGGGCAAAGCTGAAAATGTGTACCCAGCCAGGATTCAAACCCGGGTCTCCTGCTTTCTAGGCAGTTGCGCTGACCGCTACACCACTGGGGACACATAGATCACCACACCTGCAAGGACTACCTAAACACGCAACGACACAAATTACCAGTTGTACCCTGCTCACAGTACTAAAACTCGTAGTTTTGAAACTAAATCTTGTAAGAAGAGTAAGGGACTCAGTGGGGAGGAGTGGTCAAGTTTGAAGGCCTTACTCTTGCGATAATTAGTTTCAAAACTACGAGTTTGATTATTGTGGGCAGGGTAAAGCTGGGACTTTGTGTCTGGTGGAAGTCGTGCTTAGGTAGTCCTTGCAGGTGCGGTGATCACTGTGTCCCGAGTGGTGTAGCGGTCAGCAAAACTGCCTAGATAGCAGGAGACCCGGATTCGAATCTGGGCTGCGTACACTTTTTCAGCTTTGCCTATTCGCAGTTGATTCAATATATTCTGTGAATATTCATATCATTATACTGACGAAATACATCTGCCACTTACTCACTGGTTCTATCAGTTCAGCACATAGAGTATAGACGTTATAACAACACACACAGCCAGTGTTCGCTGTAGTTTAAGTCATGGTGATATTTACGTCACTTCATGTGACACACAAATCTCAGGGTTTTAGCATATTACGCTTCATGTAATACCTATATATAATTGTTTGTGTTAAATTCATTTCAAGTATTTTGAGAATACAGTTACTGTTATTCGTAAAAAATTGTTAATATAATCACAAGTTGATCATCGGCAAACATACCATCGTCAACAGCCAATTCTCTTAAGAATCTTTGAAATACATCGACTGTAATAGTAAACAAAATACAACATGGGCCGATTCTGACCTTAAGTGGAATTTTGTATTAAATTTCATAACTCTTTTAACCTGAAATATATCAATAACAGGTGAGTTGGACAATATTCCGTTCTTTAACTACAAAACAAATGATTAGTAAAAATTTTAAAACAACTATGTATCGTCACAAGGTTCCACATAAATCGCTATAACGGAAACTTTGCAGAGCAACTGAACGAAACATGTAAATCTAGCTCTTAGTTGCTACGTTGATAATCAGAGCATACTTTACTTGAGTACACGTACGTGAAATACGAACGAGAAATTCCACTCTTACGTCCACTTCCAGCCTTGTAGACTTCGCTCCTAAGTCTACGTTGCCGAAACTATAACGCGACACAGTCCCCAACTGTAGATATCCACCTGTTCAAAAAAAAAAAAAAAAAAAAAAAAAATCAAATGTCTGTAAATCTATCGGACCAAACTGCGTGGTCATCAGTCCGTAGCTTACAAGCTACTTAAACCTAGTTAAACTAACCTACGGACAAACACACACACCCATGCCCCAGGGAGGACTCGAACCTCCACGGCGAGCAACCGCGCGCTCCGCAGCGAGGTGCTTTAGACCGCTCGGCTACTCCACCGCGGCTTTCCACCTGTCTAACGGCTTCCAGAACAAAGAAAAGTTATATAATAATAATTTCTTTAACTACTAACCGATTGTAAAATATATATAAAATAATTGTCTTATTCTTCCCATTAAGAGGTGTAATCCTACACAATGTTTAACTCTACAGTACAAGTATTACAATTAGAAACTGGACGTCAGTAATAAGGCAAACAAAGGTGAGATATGCCTGCTTAGTCGAAAAAAATAACAGCGGAACAACGTGGAATAATGTGAGTACCTCACAGATGGTCCACCTCTACTTTAAGCCGCAGCAGAATAACAACGCTCAAAAAGGTGCCTTGCTACGATGCGTGTGGCCGTTACACGTCAGATGATCGAGACATCCCTCAGGCCTGGATTTGTGTATGTGTTTTGTTCTTAAGATAAGTTACCTTAAGTAGTTCGTAAGTTTAAGGACCTATGACCACTGCAGTTGAGCCCATAACTTCACCAAAATTTCAAAATTTGACTTTCTTACTTTATCAGCAGCAGAAGGTAGTTTATGTGCAGTGTTCGAAACGACGCTCATAATGGGAAACAGTTGAATGTGGTTGGAGGGGGAGAAACCACGTGGGTCTGTCCTGAGTCGCTGTTCTTTTTAAATTTTATGCCTTCCAATAGAGCCAGTAATTCTACGATATTTGTTTGATGTTAATGACACCAGGTTGGTAATGTACAATATTGTCTGCAATAGCGACGCAGTAGAAAATAATTCAGTTAATGATATATGTACATACATCCTAAATACAAAACATATACAGGACGGTCGAATGACACTGACTGGGCCAAATATCTCACGAAATAAGTTTCAAACAAAACAAAGCAGCCGGCCGCAGTGGCCGAGCGGTCTGCGGCGTTCCACTCACGGTCTGCACGGCCGCTGAGATCGGGGGTTCGAATCCTCCATCGGGCATGGATATTTCTGCCGTCTTTAGTATAAGCTAGTTCATAAGCAGTTTGCAAGTTTAGGGACTGATGACCCCGCAGTTAAGTTCCATAAATTCTACAAATATTAGAATTTTGAAAACAAAGAAAAAAAACTGAAGAGAACAAAACCTTTTCTTGCTTGAATGGGGAAAACAGATGGCGCTATGGTTGGCCCACTAGGTGGGGCTGTCATAGCTCAAATGGATCTTAACTTCATTTTTAAAACTAGGTACCCCCATTTTCATTACATATTCGTCTAGTCCGTTAATAAATATGAATGTTTTATTTGTAACACTTTTTTCGCCTTGTGATAGATGGCACTGTAATATTGACAAACGTATTGCTCACAATTTTAGACGAACAGTAGGTAACAGGTAGGTTTTTTAAATTAAATCACAGAACGTATGTACGTTTGAACTTTATTTCGGTTGTTCCAAAGTGATACATGTACTTTTGTTAAATTATCACACATTATAAGAACGCATGCTGTTACTGCGTGATTATCTGTAATAACCATCAATAAATACTCAGAATCATGTCCTTCAACTTCAATGCATTTGCCAATACGCGTATCGAAATTCCTCTCAACAGCGAGTAGTTTGCCTTCAGTAATGTCCTCACATGCATTAATGATGCACTAACGTATGTTTTCAGGCGTTGTCGGTAAATCACGATAGCGAATTCCTTCAATTTTCCCCACATAACATCTGGTGAACGTGCGGGCCATGGTATGGTGTTTCTACGACCAATCCACCTGTCATTAAATATACAATTGAAGACCGCTTCAACTGCACGTGAGCCATGTGCCGGACATTCATCATGTTGACAGTACATCGCCATTCTGTCATACAGTGAAACATCTTGTAGCAAAATCAGCGGAACATTACGTAAGAATCAGCATACATTGCACCATTTAGAGTACCATCGATAAACTAGGGGCCAATTATCCTTGTTCCCATAATTCCGCACCATACATTAACCCTCCAAAGTCGCTGATGTTCCACTTGTCGCAGCCATACAAAATACTCTATCAGATCATTACACCCTAGCCTCTAATGAACACTCGCCGTCGAGAACAACGTACTGCGTTCTATTACTAAGGAAGTGAACCTATTCCATATGGTCGTATCTTCATTAGCAGTCTTTAATGTGGCACCGTGTCAGTTGCCTTTTTGAGACCTAGAAACACACAATCTGCTTGTTGATTTCATCCATGGCTCGCAATATGTCATGTGAGAAAAGGGCTAGCTGAGTTTCACACGAAAGATGTTTCAGAAACCCGTGCTGATTCATTCAGACTCATTCCATCACCATAGAGACTTACTGTTCATTTGTGTTCTGCTTAACATGAGAAACATATATTTTTAAAAAATAACGGAAACTTCCAATAAATTACGCATTTAATTTTTAACCTGTCATCCCACGGCCAACTTCCACAAAGTGAGAAAAAATTATTCTTACTCCAAGCGATAAAATCTAAGAAACTGGCATGACGCTATAATTAATTGCTTATTAACTAGCTACTCTGTTCGCAACGTTCTTTGCAAACAGTATCTATATACTGCCAAATCATCTTTTTACGACTCATAGTTCAGAAGATGTGAGGTGATAGACATTTTGACGCCCAAGAACCTACCTTCTGGTTACAACGGAGTATAGCAAAACATCAGCACCAAGAGTTACGTTTTAATTTATTTTTTTCCCTCTCCAATCATACAAAATACCATCATCAAATTTGTGGAGGACATAAGCATCTGTGAATAGTAACTGGGAGTCGGAAGCAATAAATCTGTTTAGCATTGAACCTTAAGTCTGTTTTAAAGACCTGTTTTAAAGAGAACTTTCATCTGCAGTGATCTTACACACAAACCTTGTTCGCATTTATCGAGAATCTCTTGCACGGTGAAAAGTCCCAAGCGTCTGGAAAAATGCCCAGACGAATGCCGTATATAAGAAACTAGACAAAAGAGCAGAGCCGCCAAATTACAGACCAGATGCTTGCTGAGGAATTCCGCTGGAACAAAGGATATTGCGCAGACGTTGCTTAGCCACAGCCACAGTCTGGAGAATATTTCCGGAATGAATTTTTAACTCTCCAGCGGAGTGTGCGCTGCTGTGCAACATCTTGTCGGAATAAAAATTTGCGCTGAGCTGCGTCATGTTTCTCTGAGAAGTGGTAGTTTCGCACGAGAGCTCCTGCGTAGCTGGGAAGTGGGGGATAAGGTAGTGGCGGACTGGAGCTGTGAGGAGCGGTTGTTAGTCGCGGTTGGGTAGCTTAGTGGGGCGAGAGGATTCAGCGAATTCGGTCAGGGAAACTGGACTTTCTGCATTTAAAAAACGGAAAAAATAAAGATAAGAAATAGAATACAGAAAGAGACTGAGTGATGTTCGAGATACGCAAACATGAGTAATGCAGATATACTAGAGCAGTGTTTTTCAAACTGTAGGTGCAAAGTCTTGTTGAGGTGGTCGGCGTCACAGAAAGAAGTATAGTATTTGCACCATAAAACAACCGCCCAGGTCAAACTCTGCAAAAGCCTGTCTGAGCAAAGTGCAATGTATTTTATATTGAAATTACGCGATTTCTTGTTATCATCAATTCTCATTTGAATAGAACAAAGATTGTTTTGTAACAAATAAACAGTATTAACAATGAATAAACGAAAGACCTGAAAACTGTTCTCAAGTACCAGGCGATAGCTAAATTTACAAGATACAGTAAGTTATTTGCAGAAATTCGATTCTTTACTAATCTTACATCTTATAAAATAGGCTGTATGTATGTGTGTGTGTGTGTGTGTGTGTGTGTGTGTGTGTGTGTATGTTCTACATCTCCTCCTAAACTACTGGACCGATTTCAACCAGACTTGGTTTTGTGTCCCAGCCTCGTCGCCGCTTTTGTGTCTCGTTTCCGTCGTAGGTGTCGGTGGCCGAGTAGACAGACCGAAACAGGAATAAAGGACGCACGCTTGTGCAGGTACGAAGGTGAGCAGCCAGTGGGACAGCAGAAACTAGAAACACTAGAGTAAATTAGAACGAGATATATATTGCACAGAATTTATACAATCCTTAACTTTTACATAGTTCAGTATGGCAGAATGCTGATACATAGTTGAGCTAGAGGCCTGCCTAGTGCCTATCCGATAGCCAAGTCTTCACTGGTGCCTATCTGATTCCGAAGTGTTAACTGGTTCCTATCTCAGTCCCAAGTGAACGATGTCGTTCAGTGGTGGCCACGAGCTGGATCGCAGCAGAGGGCGCTCGTGGCTGACGTCGTCAGAACGCCGCGCCGTGCGTGCATGGCGGCGCGCGGTGAAAGTAGGTGGCGCGCACTTTAGACTTGTGCGACACCACACTTGGGACACATGATCCATACTATCAGGCAACAATTACTGTCGGGGTAAGAACCACCTACGACGCACACTTAAGGAGATATGACCGCATAAACAATGAAAGTCGTGAAAAACGGCCGCATCATGCGATAATATTCTGCATCTGCTCATAAACAATGATACAAGTCCCATCTTGCGGCGTGTGATAGCGTGATTTTATTCGTCAGCTATTTGAGAATGAGAGCACTTAACGGCTATCAATGAATTTTAAACATAATGTCAAATCTTTACGAAACCTTTCTCGCTGACAACCCCAACAAAATGATGAAAGGAAAAACATTTATAGCTTACTACTTTTCCAATGTGTATGATGTATATTTACGGTATTTGACATGACGCTAAACCTTATTACTTACACACTATAAATTTTATACGCCAGACAATTCACAGACAGCCGGCCGCGGTGGCCGACGGGACTGAGGCGCTTCAGTCACGGTCTGCACGGCCACTACGTCCGGGGGTTCGAATCCCCCCTCGGGCATGGATATTTGTGCCGTCCTTAGGATTGGATTAACTAGTTCATAAGTAGTTTGTAAGTTTAGGGACTGATGACCCCGTAGTTAAGTCCCATAAGCTACACAAATATTTATTTTTTAATTCACAGACAGTACATATACATACCACTCAATGTTCCTTCGATATTATATCACAGTTTGACATATAGTTCATGCGATATAAAGACAAACAATTTGGTTCATGAAAAACCGCATCATCATGCTTGAAGTTTTGATTTATTACGTCTTTACTGCTAACACCAATAGACGCACTGTTACTTTCGTAGTGCACCAGAAAACTAATAGGATTCAACGCAATGAATATAAAACTGATACAATTACATACATCACAGTCTAACGTATACGTACAACTGCATTGGAACTTTAATTCTCACGCTTAGAGGGACGAAAGTGCATCTAGCGGAAAGAGATCCAACCGTAAGAATAGTAATTGTTATCAGTTATATTTCTATTTCATTAATGAAATACTTATTATTATATTTCAGCTTTCCGTGCCTCAGTACATTGTCAAGAGATATGAATGACTATGAAATAAATGTTTAAAATGGCGAATACCACCGATGAATGAAATAAGCTACATCATATTCATGAAGATATGCCTATTTGTAACACGTTTCCCAAACATGATAAAAAAAAGAACTACTAACACGTTTTTATGAGGTTTTCATAGGAAACTTGAACTAAGATTGGAGCAACATATAGGCTTCATTTTATCAAAATCAGATTACGGAAAAAAGATGCATCGTAATCTTAAGTGTTTCCAGTAACTGTCTGTTAATCTATTAGAAACACCTAATATCCTAACCTACTTCAGGGATTCGCATGGAGTAACTTCGTTTCATAAAAGTGAGATCACGGAAAAATATTCAGATGTAGGCTATGCTTGAAGTATGGATCGCGTAGTACAGCAAACTAGCGATAGAGGCGCTGTAGTGCACCAAAGAACTAATAGACGCCGCTGTTGTGAAATAGTATGGGGTAGTACAGCAAGGAAGCGAACGCGCCGGCCGCGGTGGCCGAGGGGAAGCTCAGCGCGCCCGGTCAGAGGGCTCAACGCCCTCTGTAATAAAAAAGCTGAGCCAAGAACTCACCGAACAAAATCGAACAAACACGATCAGCGTCCGCAACGAATAGAACTAACCATAGAGCAAAAAAAAAAAAAAAAAAAAAAGGGGAATGAGGCGCTTCAGTCACGGCCTGCACGGCGACTACGGTCGGGGGTTCGAATCCCCCCTCGGGCATGGATATTTGTGCGGTCCTTAGAATTAGCTAGTTCATAAGTAGTTTTTAAGTTTAGGGACTGATGACGCCGTAGTTAAGTCCCATAAGCTTTACAAACATTTGAACTTTTTTTTTTTTTTTTTTTTTTTTTTTTTTTTTTTTTTTTTTTTTTTTGAAGCGATCGTCTGTGATAGAATTAAGCAATCTTATCTCTACGAATACCAACAAACATTGAACATAGTGTTACTGATTTAGCTTTGTGTATTAAATACTTAACATTTCATTGCTTCATTTATTTCTGACAATGACTTTTACTTACATTTGACATCTTGGCTAGGACGACTGAATATTGACAGAACGATCCAACAAATATTTTTACTGACGTCTGGAACCCTAAAAAGCCATGATACGCACATGCCCTTCTTTAACAACCGTTACAAAGCACAGGCATATAAGCTAGAAGACTATACAATGGGACCTTTCTCAACGAACTTAATTTGCTTCAGAACTTGACCTGCAATGCAAATCCTTGTTATGCAACATACATTTTTTCTGCCGTAATTCGTGTAGCAATAGGATGTTTTCCATTAAAAATGGACTAAACTTTGTCCTACTATGTACAATACTGTATCGACAGGAGAAAATTAAATTTATTACCTTTGATATTGCACACTTCCAATATTACATAAAGTTGTGTTATGGTTTTGGGGTGGGTGGTTGGAGGAGGGGGAGGGGTGCGCTGAACTATATTTTCAGTTGGAAGTTCGCTTACTCAAACAGTTTGGGAAACAATCTCATAGACTATTGAAGCAACAGAAATCGCTTCATAAAAGCTCGTCCTCAGGTTCCGTTTGTACATCGATTAGGTTCCTATCACAAACAGATTTTACTTTGCAAGAACAACCAATATCTGAACGAAGGAACTGTACCCAAAGATTGGTAAGATGACGCTGACATTCAAGAAAGGCAGCAGGAATAACCCACTAAATTACAGATATAGATCTAGAGATTGCGAATTCACGCAGTTTCCTACCACCGCATTTATCACAGCTAAGAATAAAGCAAGTTTGACTAAACGCTGTAAGAACTTATGTATTGGGCTATGTTCAGTTCAGATTTAGAAGTATGGCTCCATGTTATCTTAGAGTGGAACCGTACATGTCTGCTTTCATGCCCCAGAAACTACCTCATTTGCAGATATTCCTTTCGCCTCTAATCCTGTAGTTAAAAACACTCTATGCATAAGTTGTAGTTTGCGAAACAAATATGAAATATTACATAAATTAACTGGTTCATTAACAAAATTGGTTTTATTCTAACGCTTGAAAATGATGTACCGGCAAGCCAAGTCAGAGATTTAGTTGAATAAGGTTTATTCAATCAAATTGGTCCCTTTTTGGAAGTGGTTAGATAAAACATTAATCATAAACAGAATAAACTAGTTAAACAGCTGCTTTGTCGGGGATAAGAAATTGGTAGCACTTTTCCCCAACTAAGTAATCATAACTTTAAGAAACACAGAAGACCTATATATTTCGCGATCACTCAACTTGAATTTGTTAACAGTTCGAAAAAGTTGCTAACACCATTTTACACTCCTAAGTTCTTGTGTAAACACATACACACATATTAGCTGCACTGGCGTTCACTTATTCTCGCCAAATACGAGTCTCGAGAAGTGACAGTTTGCTGCTCATGTCTTAACTTCCCGATGGAATCACTCGTTAACATCCAGGGGGGTCCTCCTTCTGCCAAGACATTTCAGTGCACCCCTTCGCTCCTCTCTTCTCTCCTAAACACACATTTTCAACCGTTCTGTACCTTAACCGCTTCCTCATTGGCCGATCGTCACGCTTCCAAAAAACGTCTTAACATGAGATGTTTTTTTAAGTAAAAACTCGACAACTGAAACCACTTCCTTACTAACACGAGAATAGTTAAATACAAAAAAGGGCTGTTCATTAGTATTGAAAAATGACTGAAACAAATAAATCGACAAACCAGCTCTCATTAGCTTGACCGCACATGCCACACAATAATTACGTAAATTCCCGACAAATTGTACAATAAATCGACGCACTAAATTAAATATACGAGAGGTAAATCATGTAATTAGCATTTTCAGTGTTCCTATTATGAATATGATTATAGGTATATATTTTCATTTTCAATTTGTGTCAGTTGAAATCAGTCAATAAATGTATACAAGTGTGACGCTTTAAAGATGATATCTTGACACAATAAGCTATAATCTACAGCAGAGTTTGTTGAAATTGCATGACACTTTCAATAGTTGCTTATTTTAATCTTAATTTTCCTATATTGAAATACAGTAGTCACAAAAATTTGTAGTTTTGATATATTTACATAATATTCAGAATCATGAGATGTGGGTAATTATCCGACATTGTCAATGTCTTAGTTGTTGAAAGAGAATAATTTTCTACATTATTTTATTCTGTATTACTGGAGTGCGGAACTCACAGATGTCCTCCAGATACATTCTTAACGTACGATCGGCTTACAGCCCTCATTAGTTTTGAATATAAAGCATAATCATTTCCCTGATTTCCGCTGATTTGAACAAACTTCCAACTGGCTGCTCGGTTTAATCCGCTACTACCTGGGTTGCCTAGCACCTGGTCCAACCGCTTGCCGCGGTCCACTGTCAGACCTTTATCTTTCCAAACAATACCATTACTTACATCAACTGCGCGACTCTGCGACCATTTCTTCCGCAAACTCACAAGATGGGTTGTTCGCGAACAACGATTCCAAAGGGACAGTTCACAAAGCTGAAGGACCCAAGAACTACTTATCTCCGTTCAATGCTCCTAGTCGGTCTCATTCGATGGTCTCGGTACTGAACGCCGGAACTCTAACGGCAACTTTCAGTTCCAGGAACTGTCGGTCACGGTCCGGAACGGGACGGTAGTGCCTTACTTCTAGTTCCAGAAACTACAAATGTAGCGTGGCCGTTCCCATTCCGGCCACTCTATTTCAGTTCCTTAGTTCCAGCTCACTGCTCGGTATCCAGCTGTCGCAGACTCGTTTTGAACTACTGGTTCTTCGCGAATTCTGTTCAGTGTCCATCATCATCAATTTACTTTTTAAATGTATTTTATAATTTGTAACTCAATACGTATAAAAATGGCATTTTTTGTAATACATACGGTTTACAGACATCATAAAGGCATATCTGCCTATTTCTTCTTGTTTTTATCAGCGGGAGAAAACAATTCTCCCGAGTTCTTTATTATTATTCTAAAAGTTAACGATCAGATGAAGGTATATTTACTAAATTACGTAAAATGGACAGTTTTTTTAACAGTCGCAATGATGACTGCAAATTTGACTTTGCTCTGTTCAGGAAAAATGCTATCGGGGTTGTGGTTGATGTAAAATACTGGGTGATGAAAAGGTCAGAATAAATTTTAAAAACTTAATAAATCACGGAATAATGGAGATAGAGAGGTAAAAATTGACACACATGCTTGGAATGACATGGGTTTTATTAGAACCAAAAAAAAAAGTATTGATAGACACATGAAAGATCTCTTTCGTGCGTCGTTTGGTGATGATCGTGTACTCAGCCGCCACTTTCGTCATGCTTGGCCTCCCAGGTCCCTAGACCACAGTCCGTGCGATTATTGGCTTTGGGGTTACCTGAAGTCGCAAGTGTATCGCGATCGACCGACATCTCTAGGGATGCTGAAAGACAACATCCGACGCGAATGCATCACCATAACTCTGGACATGCTTTACAGTGCTGTTCACAACATTATTCCTCGACTACAGCTATTGTTGAGGAATGATGGTGAAAATATTGAGCATTTCCTGAAAAGAACATCATCTTTGCTTTGTCTTAATTTGTTAAGCTAATTATTTCTTCTCTTATCAAATGAAGCGCCATCTGTCGGACTTTTTTTTCTAATAAAACCCCATGTCATTCCAAGCATATGTGTCAATTTTTACCTGTCTACCTACATTATTCCTTGATTTATTAAGTTATCAAATTTATACTGACTTTTTGATAACCCGGTATGTAAGTACCAATAACGTTTTCAAAAAATTTATATGTGACTCCATTTCGTGTGACTGTATGTGATTGTCATGTATCTCTCTTTCATTTAGTTTGCTAAGCTCCTGTTAATGGCAGCAATTGCTGAAACCAATCGAGTATTTTACAGCTCTGGGCACAAGAATATCCTTTCTTCGAAGTATGGAAACTTTATGTAAGTGAAAAATTAAGGATCATTTTAAATACCGTTAGCCAATCCCGCTTTCCCCATGAAGAACTGGTCTGGTTGACAGTTTGTATGATTGGATCTTGAATGTGACACATCACGGGGAAATAGAAACCCGATGCTTTAATTTCGGACACTAATATCCAGGGTGTTACAAAAAGATAGGGACAAACTTTCAGGAAACATTCCTCAGACACAAAAAAAGAAAATATGTTATGTGGACATGTGTCCGGAAACGCTTAATTTCCATGTTAGAGCTCATTTTATTACTTCTCTTCAAATCACATTAATCATGGAATGGAAACACACAGCAACAGAACGTACCAGCGTGACTTCAAACACTTTGTTACAGGAAATGTTCAAAATATCCTCCATTAGCGAGGATACGAGGATCCACCCCCGTCGCATGGAATCCCTGTTGCGCTTTTGCAGCCCTGGAGAATGGCGTATTGTATCACAGCCGTCCACAATACGAGCACGAAGAGTCTCTACATTTGGTACCGGGCTTGCGTAGACAAGAGCTTTCAAATGCCCCTATAAATGAAAGTCAAGAGCGTTGATGTCAGGAGAGCGCGGAGGCGCTCCAGTGAGCGTAGGTGGAAGGACATGAGGCCCAATCAAGACATCGCCAATAACTCTTATCCAAACGTTCACAGAAAATCTGTGTTGATGATGTGATTGCAAAAAGCGTGCGGATTCTCGTCAGCCCACACATGTTGATTGTGAAAATTTACTCCGGGGTGGAGTAGCCGAGCGGTCTAAGGCGCTTCGCTGCGAAGCGCGCGGTTGCTCGCCGTCGAAGGTCCGAGTCCTCCCTGGGGCATGGGTGTGTATGTTTTGTCCTTAGGTTAGTTTACCTTAGTTTAAGTAGTTTGTAAGCTACGGACAGATGACCACGCAGTTTGGTCCGATAGATTTACAAACATTGGAACATTGGAATTGGTGAAAATTTACAATTTGATCACGTTGGAATGAAGCCTCATCCATAATACTAAAATGAGCTCTAACATGGAAATTAAACGTTTCCGGGCACATGTTCACATAACATATTTTCTTTCTTTGTGTGTGAGTAATGTTTCCTGAAAGTTTGGCCGTGCCTTTTTGTATCACCCTGTATACACTACATGAGCGGAGACAGCTGTGGTGTGCATGCCACACAGTAGTCCCAAATCCCAAAAAAGCTGGCCAAACGTAGGACATAAAATTGTTATTGTAGGGTATTTTAATCGTTGTGGTACACCCAGTATGTATTATGACCGTAAATTAGAAGGAATCGTCCCTACCTGGCTCAGGAACGCATTTCGTTTGTGAGCATCGAGACTACCGCACTGTTTACTCGTCGAGTGTCGAAAGCAGCACGAAGATCAGACGTGAGGAAAATCGTGAAAAGTTAACAGATTTGGAATCTCCAAAATGAAGTCTTCTCCAGAAAGTAAGTACAATTTGAACGCGCAGTCTGAAATTGTTATTGTATGTATTATGACCGTCAATTGAAAGGAATCGTCCGTATCTGGCTCAGGAACGCATTTCGTTTGTGAGCATCGAGACTACCGCACTGTTTACTCGTCGAGTGTCGATAGCAGCACGAAGATTAGACGTAAGTAAAATCGTGAAAAGTTAACAGATTTGGAATCTCCAAAATGAAGTCTTCTCCAGAAAGTAAGTACAATTTGAACGCGCAATCTGAAATTGTTATTGACAATTTATGAAACAATAAGTAATTAATGAAATTAATTATGAAATCGCGATAACGTGCTCCAGTGAGCGTAGGTGGAAGAACATGAGACCCAATCAAGACATCGCCAACAATTCCTACCCAAACGTTCACAGAAAATCTGTGTTGATTACGTGAATCGAGGAAGTACAGTACATACTAACGAAACTATTGGGTTATGTGGCAATTTCTGCACGAATTATTTCAATTTACATTTAAAGAGATGTACTAAAATGAGCTCTAACATGGAAATTAAGCGTTTCCGGACACGTGTCCACATAACATATTTTCTTTCTTTGTGTGTGAGGAATTTTTCCTGAAAATTTGGCCTTAGCTTTTTGTAACACCCTGTATATGAGCCAGTGCAAGCTTCTGTTATCACTATAATGTGTCGCGGTGGAGTAGCCGAGCGGTCTAAAGCGTCTCGCTGCGGAGCGCGCGGTTGCTCGCCGTGGAGGTTCGAGTCCTCCCTGGGGCATGGGTGTGTGTTTTGTGCTTAGGTTAGTTTACCTAGGTTTAAGTAGTTTGTAAGCTACGGACTGATGACCACGCAGTTTGGTCCGATAGATTTACAAATATTGGAACAATGGAATTGGTGAAAATTTACAATTTGATCACGTAGGAATGAAGCCTCATCCGTAATACTAAAATGAGCTCGAACATGGAAATTAAGCGTTTTCGGACACATGTCCACATGACATATTTTCTTTCTTTGTGTGTGGGGAATGTATCCTGAAAGTTTGGCGCTTACCTTTTTGTAAGACCCTGTATATTGGTGTCCGGATTTAAAGCATCAGGCCTCTATTTCGCCCTGATGTGTCAAATTCCGGATCTAATCATACAAACTGTCAACCAGACCAGTTTTTCGGGGGAACGTGTGTTGGCTAACGGTATTTAAAAGGATCGTTAATTTTTGACTCACATAAAGTTTTCATATTTCGAAGAAAGAATATTCTTGTGCCCAGAGCTGTAAACCGCTTGACTGGTTTCGGCAATTGCTGTCATTAACAAGAGCTTAACAAACTAAATGAAAGAGAAATGCATGACGGTCATATATGAGCCAGTGCAAGCATCTGTTATCAGTAATGTAGTGAATCGTCAGACTGACAGTTATGACGTGATAAACCTCGGCGTCAGGTGGAGACCATCAGCGCGCGCAGTGACGGGAGGCGCCTACAGCTTCCTCTCCCCCCCCTCCCCCACCGCTGCGGCCACCTGCCTCCTGCCCCCTCGGCGCCGCCCCCTCCGCCCCCGCCTTATGAAAGTGAGCGCCTAATGTAGGCAGGCCGGCCGCGGCCGCCTCAGCCTCCCGGTCGATGGCTCGCCGCCACCGCCTCCGCCGCCCCCTCTCCCGCCCCCGCCGCCCTTTCAATTACGCCGCCGATCCCGGCTAAGAGGATTACCTGGCCGCCTGGCGACGCAGCCCACCGCCGCCGCCGCCGCCGCCGCCTCCGGAAACTGCGTCCCTTGTCCAAACTTCCGGAAGTGGCGCGGCGCCAGAAATACGGCGCTGTTTGCGCCCGCCTGTCCGGCGACCCTGATTGGGTCGTTTGTAGCCACCGCTCTCGGCAGCACGCCTCCCCACTCCTCCTCGCTGTCTGTGAGTTTGCGCGCGCTGTGACTCACGACCAGGATGTTACCCGCAGTGATCAACTCACGGGCTAAGTAGAGACACCTCAAAGAAAAGGGCGCATCCGTTACTGCCAACCTTTGTAGTGTACTACGCAAGATAATTCTTGTAAGGCATCGTTTATGCAATTTGTAAAGCAGCATCACACGCTTTCTGCGTGCAGGTATGCGCTTCTGAGAGGTGCGAAGCACAGAAAGAGTGACCGAAGTGAATTCGGAGAATGTTCAGACCAGATGTGTAATACAGAGGCGTCCAAAATTAAAGCAACAAAGTCCTATCTTACATCTCGTGTTGAATTCACGAGATACTCATGGTAAATTAGGGTTTATCGTCTCGTCGACAAAGTGCTGATTAAAGACGAAGCGGCCACGCGGGAGTAGCCGAGCGGTCTGGAGCGACACGTTGCGGATCGCGCGGCCTCCCGCGTCGGAGGTTCGAATCCTCCCTCGGCCATAGATGTTTGTGTTGTCTTTAGTATAAGTTAGTTCATCAATAGTTTGTAAGTTTAGGGACTGGTGACCCCACAGTTAAGTCCCATAAGCTATACAAACATTTGATTTTCTTCGGCTTTGCCGAAACTAGCTTTTCGTGAACTTATTGATGGTCGGGTCACGTTTGGATTGGATTCAGTCAACAGTAACGCTTTACCTCAGTTGGCGCGGCGTTTAACCGCTACGAGCCTATCCTCGCGCGAAAAAATTGTTGGATTTCTTTGTTAATGTTACGCTGAAAAGTGTTATTAATGTGTTTCCTTGAAAGCAAGAAATTTTTTAACAACTAATATTGGTTTAGGAAATATTGATCACGTGGTACACAGCTTTTCCTGTTAAGTTTGCGTAAATTTATACCGACAGCAACATACTGTTGTCACATTAATTTTTGGAAATACTTTCTGCAGCACTGATTGATTTACTCACTGTAACTTTCTACATCTACATGGGATACTCTGCAAATCACATTTAAGTGCCTGTCAGAGGGTGCATTAGGTATTTAGGAATGACAAAAAGGAGATAAATAAAGTTTTTGTAGGCGTCAGGAGCCTTAGTCATATAAATTTTTTTGACAGAGCTGACCGCCATTTGACTGAAAGTCTTATTTATTTTCACTACCTGGTTTCAGCCTTGGGCCATTTTCAAGTGCTGTGATAAAAGTTGTCAGATAGGTTTGCCTAAATGATAATAACTATGACCATGACCTAGGCAAACCTATCTGACAACTTTTATCACAGCACTTGAAAATGGCCTAAGACCGAAACCAGGTAGTGAAAATAAATCAAACTTTCAAATGGCGGTAAGCTCTTAAAAAAACACCAAGTTGTTTATCTATTGCAAAAACGGAAGTGAAGATTGCAATGGAAAGCAAGCGTTTCCAAGAATATTCAAAGTGAACAGGACAGGTCCCATCTCGAACGATCAAAATTTATGTGCGGAAAAAGTAATTCCACCTTGAAAAGAATACATATGTCAAAATAGTACGATCTGTTTTTTAAACAATGTGTTCAAATAGACATTAAATTGCCAGCCTAAAGGTTTTAAAGTCTTTTAACTATTTACTTCGCGATGTAATGGCGGAGTGCCTTTTTCGGTGAAGACAGAATGTTTTTGTTTTGGTTTATGACGCTCGGATTTATGGGAAACTCTTAATTCAGAGACTCGAAATATCGAATCTCTACTGCATCGAGTTCAGTTCTTCTCTTACTTTAATTTTCTTAGGCAGAAAATGTCACAACGAGGAGAATAGTAGAATCCAATATGGAAGTGCTATAATAAATAGTCGATTTGTGAAAACCTGCTCGCCTTCCACGTCATCTTCTACGGACTCCTGGTTACGCTTATACACACTCAAGAAGGCTTAATATAGGGAGGGGATCTGACGAAATGTAAAAAAACTAATGATTTTTTTGTAATGAAAATTTACCGAAATTTTAACTTAATTGCGCAAGGTTTCGACCGTGAATCATGTTTTTGTCGGACTCTACAGAAAACCTAAACAAAGATGCGTTGGTTAAGTGATTATTAACAGTTCTTACATATTTAATAAAGTGTATTCTGAAATATCTATTGTTTTATTAAAACCTTTACTGTCTGCCTGTTTTGGCCACTGACCATCATCACAAGATAACATCAATCTGAACATGTCAATGGTCTGCCGCTGATATCCACAAGTTACTGCATTATACTATTTTTTTCCTGGTCTGTTTTACATCTTTTATCCTGTGATGATAGTCAGTGACCGAAACAGGTGGAAATTAAAGGTTTTATTAAGATATCTGATGGTTCAAAGTGAATATTGCGGGAGGTGGATTTGAACTGCCGTCCCACAGGATTCGATTTTAGCTTGGTACCACTGCCCCACTGTGGCATTCCCGTCAGTATACATGCTAACGATGATATTAGGGCGCCCATGAGACGAGGTACTATTTTCTTGGTAGTCCCATGTCCACCATTCTTGTGTACACAGTCAGGAAAGATACAGCCTGATTGTGGTGGAGGATCATAGGAGGAATGAAGCTGGATTAAAAAGTTAATTTTTGTTTCTCTGATATGGCGCACATTATATACACGGAAACTGTGTACGAAACCATATTTTCGGAAATATTGTGATAATAAAAGTGTTGGTGTTGTCATTCTAGGGCGCACTATTTTTCTTGACTACTTGCTTCGGTCCTAGTGTTGACATGTTGATAGTAGGAGACGTTGTGGCAACCTGCAGGTGCTTGATCAGTGACAGCACCTGAAGGTTTCCTCAGCGCTTGGTACTGTCCGATAGTCAATACTGTACTATCCTAGTAGATGATCAACACTAGGACCGAAACTAGTATTCACTGAAATGAAGCAATCTTTTGGCAATACTGCAAAAGTATTTTTCATTCTGTGCCCTAATGAGATTTTATATTGTGTGCCAAAACCATAATACTTTTGCGATCTTGACCAACTATTATTTAATTTTAATTGAAGTAAGGTCGCTTTCCCTATTATGAGAAGATTCAGTAGTCAGTAAATTTATATTGTGTGCTCTAGACTGTTTTCTTATTTTCATGTATACCGAAGACAAACGGATCCGTGCAAATCATAACGAGCCAAGCTGGATTTATCAAAAGTCGTGACGTTAGTGATGTAATCCTTGAAAACTCCTTTCATCAGGTAACGCATGACCTAATCTGGTTAGCACTTCGAGAACACAAAGCTCCACTATATCTTGTTACTTGGATAAAGCGCCCGTCTTTTGAACCAAAAACCTCAAGCTTCCGCAGGAGCATCGCAGAAGGAGTCCACCAAGGCTCGGCTTTATCAGGACTGCACTTGACACTACCACGCAACCATTTTTATGCTGGTGATGTCATGCGATTTCGATCTCGAGCGCCAACTTCCGCAATGTGTTCTGCGGCTCAACAAGACGAAAACCATGACATCAGACCCAACTGAAGCTGAGACCATTAACGCTTTCGCTGCGGCTGACGCTATCCTACAGTGAGCGCGGACGCTTATAAGCGTCAGCCGCTGCGAAAGTGTTAACGACGGTGGATAAGATCTACCACCAATTACCAAATTTATCTCGGTTTTACGATCAGTAGCGATGGCCAACTCACAGACTAGGTTAATTCAAGGACGTAGGCAGCCTGGATGAAGTGGCGAATGACAATAGGACCTGCGATCGCCGGTTGAACGACCACCTAAAGTCAAAGATCTATCGGACTGTTGCTCTCTATGGTACCGAGTGCTGGAAAGCTGCAAAAGAGAACGACGACTGAGGGTCATGCTTAGATGGACAGATAGCGACACTCGACTGAATCACGTTTCAGAGGACACCATCAGGAAACGTTTTTGGATTGTACCCATCCAAAAGAAAATACGGGAATGTCGCCGGCCCTGTCTGCACGCAGATAACAAAGATCAAAGATAATCATCTTGTGATCGTGAAGCTCCTGTATCTTACGTGATGGTGTATTGGACTTTTTACTAAATCCGCTTTATGCAAGACACCTTGTTTTGTTTCAACACCCAATCAGATTCTCAAAACCAGCAACAGCTTATTCCAAAAACTAACAATAGTTGAAGAGTATCACATCTAGAAAGCAATGCCTAAGGTAAGAAAGTACTTAACGGTTATACATCACTATGCCATAAAACCCTCTTTGAGACCATATAAATAAATCCCACTACCATATAACACCTGACAGCTTCCCCCCCCCTCCTACCCCGTACCACCTCCCCCCCCCCCCACACACATACAATATTTTCTCCTTTCACATACACACACTTACACGAAATACGTACACAAGAAAAACACATACAAAACATTGCCAGTATCAAAACCATTCAAAAATCACAGAAACGCTACACAAACAAATGAACACGATATAGCCACCACAACAAGGTAAATGGCGATGTAAACAGTACCATTTCACAACAAAAAGCGTGCTAAACAACATGAAACGTAATAACGCGCCACAAACAAGCAAGCAGCAACACCACAGCTCCAATGTAAGTAAGCCACTAAACAGCCACATACAACTATTATTCAATGGAACTTCCAGGCGAATATACAATAAATCAGTTAGTTTTAGTAAATAAAATCATTTTGTTGAAACTTCAAAGACCAGGATAGGTCCGACCACGTGTGACATCAGAAAGAGAGAATCGTTATTTTTCTGTACTGGTACGCTGGTAAAGCCGTATTACTGCATGGTAAGTGGCATATGACGTCTCGGAATCCACTGGCAGAGCTGTGTCGAGGCAAACTGTGCGCAGACGGCTTCGGCAAAGATTGTTGCAAGCTTGCTGTATGCATATCCCTAACGAGTCTTAGTAGAAGGGAACGTATCGCCTGAAGTCTTTAACAGGCCACCAAGACGGTCGAACAGTGAACTAATGTTCTTTTAACAGTTTTGTCTTGAGGGTGATTGTATATTCGCATCTGATGGGGACGTCGAGTATTTCAGGACCGAAACATTAGGGTTAGAAAGCGATACCGAGGAGGCTCCCTTTGATGTGTGCAGACATAGTGTTAACCACACAAACACCACAGCTTGAAATTATATGAATGAATCAGCATGGTTTAAACGCTGGCAGGTATCGTAACGAGATCTTGCGATCTCATATGCGGCAGTTGCGAGGCGCTGTGGGCGAGAAACTGATGAATGATAATGTTCTCCTCATGGAGCACAAGTGATTGATGTATCATTGGAAACGGAAGATTGCAAGCGTGGCGTGGCCAACTCGGTCTCGTGAATTGAATCTCATAGACGATGTCTGAGATGGATTACCGAGACGTGTTGCATCTGGTAATCATCCACCGACATCTAAGACTTGCGAGCTGATACACACGTAGAATTGACGTTACTGTTTCAATATGAGATTCGTAACAATCCCCTTCTCTGTCATGCCTGTATTCTGCTATAGCTGGCCATACCCCATAAGGAGTACATTAACCAGTCGGAATGTGTCCACAAAGCCATTAAGTTAGAAAGTACAGTTTTAAGTATATGATTCGATGTGCCCTGTTCGCATGTGATAATCTGATCAGTCTATCTAAAGTGAAAGAAAAATGAGTCCAAGAGACTTTCCACTTTTCAACCTTATTCCGCTGTGATGTAGTTTCAGCACATACAACCACATACACCCAAACCTAGGTGAGCACAGACATTATACAACCTCTGAGAATAAAGTTAGTGAATAGTGCTTTAGCAATAACGTACCTCATTGTTCTTCCAAATGCTCGCCTCCCACAACTGTGCACCGCTTAGCTTTATGATAAATTTTCTGTAAACTTTTCACGAAGCCTTCCTTTGGAATTATGTTCAAAAGCGTCGTTACGTTTCGATGGATGCCAGGAATATCGTCAAATATCTTTTCTTCCAAAGCGAGTTTGAGTCGAGGTAATAGAAAGCGGTCTGGTGGACTGAAATGCGAGTATGGTGAATGTTCATGTTAAACCACTCTCTTTTCCGCCAGAAACTGTTTGACGATATTGGCTGTGTGTGAGCAAGAGTTGTTCATAGTTAATCTACGTTAATTTAACAGGACTATTCACAGAAATTATTGTCAGAAGTTGTACTTGGAGTGAGAATGGTATCTCATGAGCTTAAATAATCCAGAAAACTGATCTTGTTTTAAGTTTTATAATCTGACATATGAAGTGCAACTATCTAGGGTCTCAAAACTAGTTACAAGTCTTATGCCACTACTTACCATAATATGATGTTGGGCGTTTCAGATTCGCCTGAACTTCAAAAATCGTATTATGCAATCGGTATATTAGAGGATATGGAGTCCTTATTACCAGCCCTACTTCACCTGTAGTACCATTACCCGACTCATTACAAAATAGTTGCCCCATGACAGGAAAACCGTGGCTTCGTTAAATGAGTCTCGATTTCAGTTGCTAAGAATTGATGGAAGGCTTCGAGTATGACCCAGACCCTTCGGATCCAATATCTCAAGTGGCCGTAAGGCACTAAGCAAGTTGGTGATGCTTCCATAATGAGATTTGCAGATTTTTTACAAGAAACTGTCTGGATCCGTTCCAATTGAACCTTAATTGTTTCAGATGTACTTTTTATGAATGGTAATGTTAGTGGTACACAACTGATAGCGGTTGGTTTGAAGGCCATTCGTGGACAACTGAAGCGAAAGAGTTTGCCACCCATATCTCCCGACATGGATCTTATCGAACGTTATTGGGACATACTGGAGAGGTCCGTTCGTATACAAATATACTGTACCAGTAACAGTTTCGCATTTATGGAAGGGCCTGGAGGCTGCATGGCTCAATTCTTGCAGGGGACTGCCAACAACTCATTGAGTTCAAGCAACGCCGAGTTGCTGTAGTTATTCTGGCAAAAGGAGGTCCGACACTGTATTAGCAAGTGTACAATTAATCCTGTTCGCTGTAGCCCCGTAACATCGCATGCGGATTTCATATCGGGCTAACTGCTCCTCATGCTGAGGGAACTGTCGACGATCTTGCCGATTTTATGCGGATTACTACACCCTTCTCAAACCTGTTTAACTAGCAAACTGTCGTCTAACACGTCCGCCAGGTATTTTGCGCCTTCTAACTTCCTTCATGAATGAGGATGTAATCGTCACGTGCTGACTTGTCCATCACCACCGCATACATAGAATCCGCAACCAGATTGTAGCGCCGTTGCAGAAATTGTGGGCAAGCGGCAGAAAACTTAATTACCATGTCGCATCTTATTCTCCAGGTATACAGTTAGTACTTTTATACCTTTTTTGATTCTCTTCTTTCACGGTTTCTCTCTGTATTTCAAAGGCAGCCTCGTTTCTTCTTTATTCGGTTTCTCTATTTTGTGCTTATCTTCCGAAGTAAAACTCTATAAGTTTTATTTACTGTAGGTTGTTTACTTATTTGCTTCCGTACTGGCAGTTGCCTTCGCGTTATTCATGTCTTATAGTGAGCCACAATTCCGCGAACATATGTATAGTATTATTACTAAGAGTTTTATCTCCCAGACTAAAATCTAGCATTTCAAATATTAAAATGTTTGTAATTCTTTGAGACCAAACTACTGTGGTCATCAGTACCTAGACATAAAAACTACTCAAAGTTAAACTAATCTAAGGACAAGTCACATAAACCCATGCTCGAGGGACGACTCGAACCTCCGACACGAGAGACCGCGCGATCCGTAACGTGGTATACAAAGCGGATACTCCCGCGCGGCATATATCCGCTGTAGTTGTAAATAGAAAGCTCCTATATTTTTCGAAATGAAAAAGGCAATCAACTTCCCAAAGACTGTTTACAGTTTATTTATAATAAGGTGAAGGCACGTTTATCGCCTCGGCATCACAATTGAGACGAATTCGGTCTGATGATGATCTTTCCATACATCGAAATCGGGCACCATATTATAAATAAATAGTAAAATCTTTTTTATGAATTTGACTGACATTTTCATTTCGAATCATACCAGTGCGCTGCATTTCTAACAGGAAACACTGATTTCCAAACTCGTCATTCTATATTTTTACTTCGTCGGTTACTTCGACTGGATGTGAATTTTATCTTCAAGTCCTTATTAAAATTGTTTGTTGGCTGATTGGAGGTTACAAGTCACGAAATGGGCCATCACATGGCCCTGTTTACAGGCGAGTTCAAAGTTCCACATCCTATACGCACATGGATTCTCAGCACATTTTAGGGGTGTTTTGATATAATCGCGAGACCGGACGGAATCTAACTGCGGGCGTGGCGCAGGGGATAGCGTCACCGACTGCGGTGCTGAAGGTCGCCGGTTCAAGCCCGCCCACCGGCAAAACAGTTATTTCTTTGTGATTAAAAATTCCAGAATGTTTTACATCTTTCTTGTAAATTCTACTTGTTTCTTATGTTAACTGTTCTTCTAACTTCTGGTACATTCTGTGTATAAATAGCAGAGCACTCTGCGTGAATATTAAGTTCGTAATAAACGTGCTTTCAGTATAAGTGCTGTGTTCAGCTGCCTTCGAAGTCAAACCTTCCTTCCATTTCAACGCGACAATATGATTGGTGAGATCATTGTATATTAAGTGAGTACCTGAAGATGAGATTTATGTCCAAAAACCGGTCGTGGATCGCATTTATTAAAAATGAAAAATTTCAGTAACAGTTGTGGACGACCACAAAGTCTATTTTATCAAAAATGTTCAAATGTTTGTTAAGCTTATGGGGTTAAGCTACGGGGTTATCAGTCCCTAAACTTACAAACTACTTATGAACTACTTACAAACTAGGACGGCACAAATATCCATGCCCGAGGGGGGATTCGAACCCCCGACCGCAGTGGCGGTGCTGACCGTGACTGGAGCGCCTCAGTCACCTCTGCCCCCGCGGCCGGCTCTATTTTATCAAATGTAGCTATTGCTTGAAGTAGTTGACAGAGTATCATGAATACATCATCTCCATAATTTAAGATACAGTAACCCCGTTAAGTTTTTCTGTTAATATATGAATGATATTCTCAGAAACTACTGAAGAAAGTCTTATGACAGTCACTGATTCTCAAGGAATGCTTGAATTAGTATTTTATTACCGCTGTATTAGACAAGCCGTACATCATTACATACCCAGCGCAATCCGTGGTGAATTTCGATTATTAGATAGTAATAGTAATATGGCTTTCAGTTCCATAGGACCTGAGGAGCAAGACTCCTTGCTCAAGGAAAAAGTCAGTATATAAAGTTTAACACAAGAATGGTAATATAAAAAAGTAGTCCTATACACATGAGAAAGCCTAAGTAAAAACGAATAAAAGGGATAAGATTATTATTATTATTATTATTATTATTATTTTAATTTTCCAGGAGTTCCTCGACAGAATAAAAGGATTGAGCCATGAGGTAACTCTTCAATTTAAATTCAAAAAACGCATGGGTTAGTACCAAGATTCTTTAGTTCTTGTGCCAGCTTATTGAAAATGGATGCTACAGAATACTGCACACCATCCTGCACAAGAGTCAAGGAGGTGTGACCCAAATGTAAATTATATTTCTGTCTAGTATTAACCGAGTGAAAGATGCTAAATCGTGGGAATAAGCTGATATTGTTAACAAGAAACGAAATTCAAGAAAATTTATATTGTGAAGCCCATGTCAGGATTCCCAGACTACTGAAAAAAGGTCGACATGACTTTCGCGAACATACGCCACATATTGCACGAACCGCCCGTTTCTGAGCCAAAAATATACTTTTTGTATCAGTCGAGTTACCCCGAAATAAAACGCCTTACGTCATAAATGAATGAAAGTAAGTATCGTAAACTACTTTTCGTGATACAAATAGCTCATTTCAGATACTGATCTATTAGAATAAATAAAGCAGAATTTTGTTTTTGAACGTGATCCTGGGCTTTCCACGACAACTTAGTATAATAATAATAATAACACTCAGTTTTGTAATCTCACATGTTTCGTAACCCGCGAAACTTTTTTTTAAAATGAGTCGTTAGAAGCACTTGGCTGTTTTCAGTCATCGTAATGTGAATAAATTGCTTTAAAAATCATGGTAATGAACGTATAATACAGTTATTATAGAAACTTGCTGAAAGCAATTGTAATCAAGTTCAACAAATTGCTGCCTTGATTGACACCTTAATTTAACTAAATCGTTGCTGCATTGCGGACTTATCAATTTCGGATTCGACTGATGTCAGGTAGCAAACGAATTTTTCATTTAATAATTCGATTCTTACAGCGGAAAATAATGAACTATGTCATATGTCATTTCCATTTACGTACGCTATTCTTGTTACTGCAGAAACGTCAAAACTCTCTCTTTCGAATTAGATAATGTGAGTAACAGGAAGAGCTTGACGATTTCATACCGTCAATAATAAGCGCCGAAATTCGTTACTGCATGCAGGAAATGCTTATCTGAAGTACATTACGATAGTAAGGGGTTATGACGCCTCTTGTAGTGACATTATCTTAGCGTGATGTAACGTATCAGCGCAGTAGATGTGTTTGCTAGATCAAATGAAGCTGAGAGCAGAGTACCGAAATGCTATAGTATTCTCAGCGAGAGGGGTTACTATGACTCAAACCGTCTCTTGCATTTAAGTCAGTAACCACATCTGAACGAACCAATTTATGGCTCGTCTGCAGATGTTAAAATAATCCCGCTGAAATGTAGGGTTTCGCAGGGATCGAATGAACGGTAGAGCCACGGCTCGTAACACATCTGAAATGTAACGGCCACTGTTCAAAGTGCCGTCAATTCGAACAAGAACTGACTGATACATGTAACGAATGACACCCCATATCATCACGCCGGGTGATACACCAGTACTGGGATGACGAATACACGCTTCCAATGTGCGTTGACCGCGATGTCGCCAAACATGAATGCGGCCATCGTGATGCTGTAAACAGAACCTGGATTCACCCGAAAAAATTACGTTTTGTCATTCGTGCACCCAGGTTCGTCGTTGCGAACACTATCGCAGACGCTCATGTCTGTGATGCAGCTTCAAGGGTAACCGTAGCCATGGTCTCCGAGCTGATAGTCCATGCTGCTGCAAACGTCGTCGAACTGTTCGTGCAGATGGTTGTCTTGCGTACGTCCCATATGTTGACTCAGGTATCGAGACGCGCCTGCACGATCCTTTACAGACATGCGGATAAGATGCCTGTCATCTCGACAGCTAGTGATACGAGGCCGTTGGGATGCAGCACGGCGTTCCGTATTGCCCTCCTGAACCCACCGATTCCATATTCTGCTAATAGTCATTGGATCGCGACCAACGCGAGAAGCAATGTCGCGATACAATAAACCGCAATCGCGATAGGCTACAATCCGACCTTTATCAAAGTCGGAAACATTATGGTACGCACTTCTCCTCCTTACACGAAGCATCAGAACAACGTTTCACTTGGCAACGCTGGTCAACTGCTGTTTGTGTATGAGAAATCGGTTGGAAACTTTCCACATGTCGCCACGTTGTAGGTGTCGCCACCGGCGCTAACCTTGTGTGAATGCTCAAAAGCTAATCACTTGCATATCACTGCATCTTCTTCCTGTGGTTAAATTTCGCGTCTCTAGCACGTCATATTCGTGGTGTAGCAATTTTAATGGCCAAGAGTGTGTATGCCCCGAACATGCAGCGGACAATTGCGGGCGCATTAATAAGCTCGATCTTTTGCGGGAATCAAGTATAGCCTGTGAGTGATAGCAATTAATCGGTAGCTGACAATTTGGGCAGGAAGGGAAGCATGCCAGGATAGTCCGAATGATTAAGGCAGGGTCGGCCAAACGCTTCCCTCTGCGCAGAGGTGCAGAAGTGGTGGGCAGGAGCGCACATGTGAGGTTGCGAGCAACAGCGACAGCTGCTACCATTCACGTAGATATCATGAATGGAGAAAGCTGTACTTCCTGCTATATGCGGTACAAGCAAGAGCGCAACACATTCAATCTTGTTTACCCTTGGCGATCCCTGTGGGTAGAAACAGGCACAACATGAGCAGAGACGGCTGTGGTGTACACGCCGCACAGTGGTCCCAAATCCCACGAAGCAAAAAGTAGCACATAAAATTGTTATTATAGGTACTTTTAATGGTTCTAATAGTTGTAGAGGTACACATAGTATGTATTAGGGCCGTAAATTAAAAGGAATCGTCCCTACCTGGTTCAGGAACGCATTTCGTTTGTGAGCATCGGGCCTGCCGCACTGTTTACTCGTCGAGCGACGAAAGCAGCACGAAGTTCAGACGTGTGTAGAATCGCGAAAAGTTAACAGATTGGCATTCTGCAAAATGAAGTCTTCTCCAGAAAGTAAGTACAATTTTAACGTGTAGTTTGAAATTGTTATTGACAATGCACGAAATAGTAAGTTATTAATGAAAGTAGTGGTATTTTTCTTGGTCGCGTTCCGAGAAGTCCTGTTGAAAAAAGCAACTAGTCAAAACTCTTGTCGAGTCCTGCTCTTAAAACGAATGGAAATTGTTCCTTAGGCATTTCTTCAAAACATATCCAAAAATTAGCTGCGACTTCGGTTTCAGTTATAATTTTTATGCGATGATGTGTTCTCTGTGGTTTTACATGATTTTATCGTCTGAATTATTTTTTTATAGGAAACTGGTCAAAACATTTCTCCCTTTAATGTTATTCCTTCGTTTTCTGTAGAACCTCTGGATAATACCGAAGAAATTTCTTTTACGAGAAAGGAGATTTTCCTATTTGTGAAATCGGCATTGAACGAGAATATCAACGTGGTCATTGACACTGTTCAGATGGAGGTGTCAATGGAGTGACAATACATCTTGCCGACAAGTTTGAAAGATGACATAGCTAAATGGTTATCGGTCTTCAAGAAGAGGTGAGAAGGAACGAAATCAAATTCTTCAAAACGTTTCTTTCTCAATTGAAAATGAATGTTCGAAGACTTCCAAGGGAAGACACAATGGGGCCTCTTCCCACGGAAAAGTCTCGAATTGAACACATTTTTGAAGAGATTTTCCGTTGCATTGCATCTGCAATTTTGTTTTTCTAAATTTTGACTTCGAATTCGTAATCAGCGACCCCGAAAACCGACAAGTCCAGATGTTCAGCCAATTTTATAACGTTGTCGACTTTTGGCCAGATTTATGGGACTTGGGGCCACTGTGCGCCCTGACCCGAAAGTTACATATGTGTAGCAGAACCGCACGTGTGCAGAATTTCTGGCCGGCCCTGGCTTAAGGTGACCGCTGGCCCGAAGTGTGAGATCCGGATTCGAATATCGGCCCAGCACGAATTTCTAACTTATCTGTAGAATTTATTTCAGTGCTCTGATACGGTTGAGATGTATCAACATTTCGAATTCGAACATCGATAACGTACAGAAGTGACAAAAGTTTCACAATTTGCGTGTGATTAGTTTGTGAAGAAAATCAAAATCAGAGGGTGTTATATCTCGAATTCACCTCACATTTTACTAGGATATGAACTGCTTTACGGTAGTATAGTATGTCCGAAATCGGTGAGCACTGCGTACCTCATCTTGTGGGGCGCGTAGTGGTGGCAGCACATTATTGTCGTTGTATAAGTTAGCGGCCGGGTTTCAGTCCTATTGGCGGCAGTAATACTGCGAGATTGGATTCAATGTTACTGCAAGTAAAACAATGAAATTCATTAGTTATATTAATTATAAGAAATACACTGTACTCACCATTGTCAAAGTAGGCGATGAAAATTATTTCCTCTTTCTCGAAGGCATAGTTCAACACGTTTTCGAATATCTTTACCAGTGTCTCCCGTGTAGTCGAATGGAGATATGCAGTTATCGCTGTCTTAAGTTCATGTATTGTCTTTGGGTAATTTTGATTAACAAATGTTTTAGCCGCACCCCAAAGGAAATAATCGAAAGGAGACAAAATCCAATGAGCGAGAAGGGCCAGAGACCGTTTGTAATTATTGTGTCTCCAAAGATTTCATCTCACTGACGTAGGGACTGGTGTGCTATATAAGCAGTAAGTGAATGATTGATTTCATCTTCAGCAACACAATAAAATGATAAATTATCTGTGAGCAATATATTTCGGAGGTCACGATAGATTCGAAAAATATCGGCCCTATAATTTGCTCCCGTGTTATGGCAAACCACACCCCGATTTTCTCTTCGTGCACTGGCGTTTATCTTAAGGCATGTGGATTTTCGGATGACAAAATACGTGAATTTTTAGAATTAATGTAGCCAGATAGGTGGGACCAAGCCTCATCAATGAAAACTAAAACACCACCTTCATGTCTGTTAATAAATCGCTGAAACCATTCACAATATGTTATTTTTTCGGATGGTCCATACAGTGTAATTGTTGCACTGCAGTAATTTTATACGGATTTAGCTGTAGTTGTTTGGTTACTACCTTACGTGCTGTCATACGAGAGACTACTGTTGTCGGTGTTGCCTTCGTATCTATCTTGACAATGATAATTCGATCGCTGTGCTGGTCATAGTAGTTTACCCGCATTCCTATTTTCTTATTCATTATCAATCCTACTCCTGTGATACCCCCAACTGATTTTATATTTATAATCCTGTACTCACCTGACCAGAAATCCTGTTCATCCTGCCACCGAACTTCACTAATCCCCACTATATCTAACTTCAACCTATCCATTTCCCTTTTTAAATTTTCTAATTTTCCTACTCGATTAAGGGATCTAACATCCCACGCTCCGACCCATAGAATGCCAGTATTGTCTTTCCTGATGATCACATCCTCCTGAGTAGTCCCCGCCCGGAGATCCGAATGGGGGACTATTTTATCTCCGGAATATTTTACCCGAGAGGATGCCATCATCATATGTTCATACAGTAGAGCTGCATGTCCTCGGGAAAAATAACGGCTGTAGTTTCCCCTTGCTTTCAGCCGTTCGCAGTAGCTGTGTGGCAAAGCCACATTAGCTGATGTTACAAGGCCAGCTCAGTCAATCATCCAGACTGTTGCCCCTGTAACTACTGCAAAGGCTGCTGCCCCTCTTCAGGAACCACACGTTTGTCTGGCCTCTCCACAGATACCCCTCCGCTGTGGTTGCACCTACGGTACGGCTATATGTATCGTTGAGGCACGCAAGCCACTCCACCTCGGCAATGTCTGTGGTTCATGGGAGTGGATCCTTCAGGTACCACAATAAAAGCTAAAAGCCTCTTGTGATAATTTCCCTACTGATTTTGTTGGACTCCGCAACATGGTGTCCGAAATGTCGTCGAGATTCCGTTCTGTTAAAACTGTGGGCCTACCAGTTCGTGGTGCATCATGTACTGAAGTTGTCCGGAATTTGCGGATTAAATCATGTGCACTGTCGTGATGTGGACACCTCGACGTATCAAAATGCAATCTAAATTGTTTTCTCACATGCTCCGTGAATTTCCCTCCTGCCCAGAAAACCTTTTCCACTAAAAAGGCTCTCTCGGCAACAGTAAGTATTCTCAGCCGGCCGCGGTGACCGAGAAGACTGCGGCGCGCAAGTCACGGTCTGCACGGCCACTACGGTCGGGGGAGGCATGGATATTTGTGCCGTCTTTAGTAGTAGCTAGTTCATAAGTAGTTTGTAAGTTTAGCGACTGATGACCCCGTAGTTAAGTCCCATAAGTTCTACAAACATTTGAACATTTGAAGTATTGTCGCTACACTCTGTGTATACAATAACAAGACAGTAACACAAGTAACAGCTGCAACGCACACGCAGCACTACCTCCACCCTACTACCACTGCAGTCTACAGAACACGTGCAGGTGCGCTTTGTCTGTGCTGCCAACCTGACACGGCTCGCAACACGAACCATAGTGCAATTATTAGGGAGAAGTGGGTGCAATAATTAATAACTGAAAAGAAAAAAAAATGAGCGTAAGGGAAATTAAATTTCAAGTAAAGTTTCTATTTTATGAAACTCGAGACGAAATGGCGAAATTTGACAAGAAAAGTCGCAAAGTGGCAAAAAACGGTATTTCTTACGTAATTAAAAAAGGTAAGTCCGCTGGGAAAATGTTAAATTATAAATTTATAGACCTTAAGATTATATATCGAATGTTTTTTTTTTTTTTTTTTTTTTTTTTTTTTTTTTTTTTTTTTTTTGTACGTATCGATTGCTTTGGAACTTTTTGAGATATATCGAAAAACACTTAAAAACCTATAAAAAATATATTCCTTGTAAATCGTCAACATTCACGTTTCCAAACTTATCATTTCCCGTAAGCATGGCACGAAATAATTAAAAGCGTACTTTTGTGAAAAAATTAAAAATACTTAGTATTTTTAGAGATATTGATTTTTTCTTTATTTTATTTTATTTACTTATTTATTTATTTATTGTTTTGAAAAATACACCTCCTAGAAAATTGGCTACAGTCGCTCGGGGGATCGACCTAGAGTAACGGTTTTTGGTCTGTTTACTTCGTGAACGGTTGTAATATATAAGTATCAAAAAATGACTTTGAAAAACACGCTTCACTTTACCAGGCAGTTAGTAATAGTAGAAAGCAATGCAATATGTCCAAGTATTTTTTTTTCTTATTAATATATTTAATATTAAGCACATGGAACACATCGCTTTTTTAAGAAAAATATTTAGCTCGGCTCCAAAAGGTCGTAGAATAACATTATTTGTTTTAAAATATTTCAAAAAGTGTCGGCAATATATTTCCTTTAGTAAAATAAAAATAGAAATTGTCAGTGGAAGGAAAGAGGCCCAAAAAAGTGCAAGTTTTTCAAAGTTATTCTTTGATACTTACAGTTAACAAAAGCTAGAAAAATTATTTAATAGCATGATATTACAACCCTTCACGAAGAATAGAGACCAAAACCCATTATTCTAGGTCGACCCCATGGGCACATCTAGCCAATTTTCCAGAAGGTGTTTTTTATCACTATATCGCGAAAAATGATAAATATTTTAAATATTTTCGAAAAAGTTTTTTCTATAATTATTATTTCGTGTCATACTTACGGGAAATAATAATTTCGGAAACGAGTTACAAGGAATCCAGTTTTTATAGGTTTTTAAATGTTTCTCGATATATCTCAGAAAGTTACAAAGGAATCGATAAAAAAAATCGATACATAAACTTAACTTTCTAATTTAACATTTTTCTCAGCGGACTTAGCGTTTTTTATTTTATGTAAGAAAAATCTTTTTTGGCACTTTGGGAATTTTTTTGTCAAATTTCGCCATTTCGGCTCGAGTTTCATCAAATAGATACTCTATGGAAATTTAATTTCCTATAGGTGCATGTTTTTCTTTATTTTCAGGTAATAATTTTTGCAAATTTTACATTACGCCGCCACAGAATGCTTGGAGGTGGCCACTGCGGAGAGACTGTACTTCTCCCCGGCACCTGGAGCTATTCGCAGCCGCCCCCTTCGCGCTCGCTGCTCTGTTTACCGGCGCGGCCGCATTTCCCGCACTCTCATTGGCATGCGGCGGCGGCGGCGGCGCCGGCGGACGCCTGCTGAGCATGCCGGTCGCGTCCATCGCCCAGGATCCGCATCCATCCCGCCGAGACTGCCTGCCACACGTAAGGCGCACAAATAGCACGACCAGCTCCATTTGCGGTCGACTCCGGTCCCGCGGGGGACATTTACTTACACCGGCGTGGGCGGAATGGTGGGTAGAAATGTGGCCAATGTGGCCTTCCACTGCCGTGTGTTCATTCATCTCGGCAGCGAAATTTAAATTTTACATGATCGACGGTAAAAAAAAAAGAATAGCTGCAATTTTCGTTCCCTGTTTTATTATAGGGGCAGCCAGCATCTGTGCTACCATAAGCCCTGTATGGCAAGTGAGAGGGTACATGTCTTATTCCTGCTCTGAAAGCACTATCATTTTCTGTTCACTTTGGCAACAACGGAGAATAGTTTACATTTAAACTTAACTTTCTAACTTAACATTTTTCCCAGCGGACCTAGCGTTTTTTATTTATGTAAGAAAAATCTTTCTTGGCACTTTGCGAATGTTGTTTGTCAGATTTCACCATTTCGGCTCGACTTTCACTCTATGTGAAATTTAATTTCCTTACTTTTCTAGAGGTGCTGAATATACAGGGTGAATCTAAATTCGCGCACTCGGGCTTCGCAGTGCAATTCTTCACATGGCGCATATTTTCGGCAGTAAATGGACGTCGAAGACTGAGATCGGTGTGTGCCCCATACGTCAGTGTGTTTCAGAATTACGCCACTACGCCAATAAACTTCTAGGGGATGTGGGAGGTGTCTTGAGGAACAATGTGAGCATAGAAACCCATGCCCGGAAACGTCATCCAATGACGCTACAGAGCGTCGAAGTTGCTGGAGGGGATGTCTAGCGGCAGGAGCTGGTGCCTGTATCTTGGACTCTCCGTAGTGTCGTTGAATGGCGTTTCCTGGCATGGGTTTCCATGTTCATTTTGTTCCTCAACACGCCTAATACATCCCTTACAAGTTTGTTGGTGGAATTATGAAACACACTAACGTATATAAAAGACAGCCATCTCTGTCCTTTGACGCAGGATGAAATTTTGTAGGAAACACTTTTCATTGTTAGCAGGTGAGAAATCGTGCTGCGAAGCCCGAGTGTGCGAATTCATATTCACCCTGTGTTCGTACCAGAGGTGATAAAATGAAACGGTACGAAACGACACTGTGGGTGTTATTGTGTCATGGGTGTATTCCCAATATTTTAATTTTATTCTTATTTCAATCTTCATTTCTTTGACTTGATTTTTTTTCTGCAGATAGACAAATGTAGTTAATCTCAAATGTGTTTTTCTCGTTGATCTGAATACATTAAATGACACAGTTTATAATACCAAGACCATTATCAATTAAATAAGTTTCATTTTTTTTACCACAGTACAAGCAAGTCTTCCTTTGTCGATATAAAGTTTACTCAGGTAGTATTTTTTTGCAATACAAGTTTCAAACAGTCTGTTCATATTTTGATACTAGTCACAGTCACATTTCATACACGGCTATCACTGACTCAGAATAATTTTGATATTTTTGGTGATAAGAATCTCATTCAAATATTAGGAAACTTATCCCTACTAACCATACAATATTATCCCACCAGTCTGCATGCTGTCTTCTTGCCAGGGTAAGTGTGTGTCACGATCTGTTCATTGACTTTACGTTCAGTTAGTCGGTTTAAATTCAGGAAAGGTTCTCAACCACTTTTATCTATAATTCACAGTCGCTGTTAGATGACACAGATTTCACACTCACACATCATAGTTAACCTGTTACAATTTTTAAACTGTATATAGTGTATCTGTCTCACATTCACACATTAATTCTTCAGTTTTTCAATGTATATTTAGTTTAAAAGAATTTAAATTGGTCAGTATTACCTTGTCAGATTTGTCAGTCACAGAATGTCTTGCAAACAATCAATCTGTTTCACACACACACTCAGTCACACATCAGTTCAGTTTTGTAATCATTAAACCCACAATTTATTTAACTTTAATTATTTTATTAGTAACTTTCAATGCGAGTCTTTATTCAAAACTAATCAGCAGAGGCCTGAGCAAAACTATCGCACTGTTTAACGAGCCTAAGGATTCCCAGATTTCAGAATTCCTGTTGCTGTGACAAACACTAGTCTTCTACTGTGTCCTTTGTCGTCCGAGTTTAAGTGCTACCCTTTGATGTGTTTTTCTTTAGCGGGCCACACAGATGTAAATCACAGGGCGACATGTCCGGGCTGTATGGTGGATACTTTGTGTGACCCTAGATACGAGTGGACGCGCGTTATCATGGAGCAGAATCACTCCTTCCGTGCACAGTGCAGGCCATTTGCTCTCGACGGACTTGGTAGGCTACGGATTATCGCACAGTACATGTCACTGTTAATGGTTTTTCCGTGCTCGATGAATTCGATGACTATAGAACTCCGGACGTCAAAAAAAAAAAAAAAAAAAAAAAAAAAAAAAAAAAAAAGACGGTGAGCATTAATTTTCTTGCTGAGAGCACAGCCTTGAATATTTTACGAGGAGGCGACGACAGTACTCACCCGTCCCTAGAAGGTCGCACTACGTTCACAGAAATGTATATATATATATATATATATATATATATATATATATATATATATATATATATATATATATGTCGAATTCGAAATGCCCACACGAAAAATCCGTACTTTCAGTTTGAAATAGGTTATTTGGTTGCCAGTATGTTTCATTTATAAGCTTGACTGTGGTGTAGGATACTACAATTGCCTATCTTGAATGTGAAAGTTATTTTGAGAAATTGCAGTTAAAAATTTAAAATTAATTTCCCGTATGTTTTAAAATGTTTAAATTTTTGTATAGCTTATGGGACTCGACTACGGGGCCATCAATCCCTAAACTTACAAACTACCTATGAACTACTTAATACTAAGGACGTACCAATATTAAAAATAAAATATTACTTTATAATTAAAAAATGTTCAAATGTTTGTAAAGCTTATGGGACTTAACTGCGGGGTCATCACTCCCTAAACTTACAAACTACTTATGAACTAGCTAAAACTAAGAACGGCACAAATATCCATGCCCGAGGGGGGATTCGAACCCCCGACCGTTGTGGCCGTGCAGAACGTGACTGGAGCGCCTCAGTCACCTCGGCCACCGCGGCCGGCCCGTAGGTTTTATTGCAAAATTATTTATTTGTGAGAAGAAATACTGAAATTTCTACCGTGTGACCAATATATATATATATATATATATATATATATATATATATATATATATATATATATATATATCTCGGACAGCTAGTATTGTGTGGAGTAATTGATTCTGTACTTTTTCCCGTAAAGCATTAGCTTGTTCGTCAGGTAATGTTTCATAAGCCCGATGCAAACTGGTCGATTAAACTGTCTTGTATGCGTTCCTTTCGTTTTCTATTTGGAAACGTTTTCCTTACTTACTATTAATGGTGAACTGCATGTTAACAACTTTTAATAGAACTGATAGTCTGCTTTATTATATAATGTCACAAAACGAATACCGTATGTAATACTGTTATGAATAGTGTCTCTTTTCATTATTTAATACCCTTTGTAACCTTAGTAATTAAGGGATTCTAACTTTTAAATGCAAAAAAATAAAATAATAGTTACGCAAAAGTGTTGACACGTTTTTAAAAGGAAGAAAATAAAGGGTTACATTTTAGTAGCAGTGAGTGTACCTACTAAAATCATCCTTACAGTATAATAAAAGAATACCACCACTGAGAGTATAAAACACGCATGTCGTGACGAGATGTAACAAAATTAAATAACAACTTCGTCAGCAGTTGCTAACAGGTAATTTTCCATTGAATGTGACAAATTACAAAAACCTATGTCAATGTAAATAAAACAGAATATTTATGACGCATTTACATCTAGCGCTTCACACCGGAATTCTAAGGCAACAAAAAATGTGCACATGACACAATGAGACGAAAGCAGCTTCTGTTTTAAAATTGAAATTATTCTGAGCTATTTGCCGCGTCATGAAGATATATTTCTCCAGTTTCGGATCCGTTACAGGAGCCTTCCTCAGAGAATACTGTTTTATGTGAAATACAGACACTTATTGAATCTTTTACTCCATCCAATATTACCACAGCGTGCAAAAAATCAAGGAGAGTAAACATTACAGTGTAACACGGATAATGAATCCACCTGTATTAAACGAAACCAAATTATATATGAAAGACTGTAAATGAACCCACAGGAAACCAAGATGACTGGCGCTCGGAATGAGGGGGAGACGGACCAATGTCGTTTTATCGGAAGCTTCTATATGGGGTAGGTATGATAGAGAAATAATATTCTGCAAATGCAGAGAGTGGATATAAAAAATTATGATCCGTTTACAGAAGTCAAAAATGTGTTAACAGCATATAGAATATTCGCATGATGAGAAGTTTATATCCATGATGTTTTCGCCAGGATTAAAACAAACGTTAGAATTCTTTGTTTCCTTCATTACTGGAAGTGAGCATTCATCCAAGTACAGATCATGCGATCAGGGACTTAATTCAAAGTGATTGTAATTACATAACCCTGTGTAAATTCTTTTTAGAATTGGCACAAGGACGTTTTCAGTTTAGAACGACGTTGTTCAATGGTATTGAATCATCTTCCAGATTAATCTTCGACTAAGCATAGTATTCGACGTCGTTGCTCAAGTTTATCACTTCGTATCTTCACATTGCAGCATTGCAAATAGCTGGTACATATAATGTTAAATTTGAAGCGATATTTCTCGAGCAAAGAGAACACTTGTTCGTTCGGCAGAGCAGATGTAAATCTTATTTGTAGAATAAAAAGTATAAATTTTGTTAGTCCGTGATCTCAGGATTATTTTTCTCAGTGGATCTGTGTTTCACAGACATGCTGCGTCGAAAAAGTAATTTCTGTGAACTGAATACATGAAGTAGAAAGATTTTATTTACGTACGGAAGACAATACGGTTTTGTTTAACAGTAACATACATATTCTATGAAAAAATGTACTGTTATGCAGTATTTATATGTATAATTCACTGTAAGAAATTGTTAGTCAAATGTAACAGGAAACATTTTCAGTTTCCAGCATAATGTATTTAATGTCAAAGAAAAAAAAATCTGTTTGCAGTTGGAAACATTTACATTCGTATTTGACATATTCCTGTCGTTTATTTAAAGTATTTATTTTACATACTTTCCTTGCAAAGTGCATGAGGTTTTTCTACTGCAGCAAGCTCCTCGAGTTGTCAAAGATTGCAGGCCCGCTACATTACTGATGCCAGTTCACTTTAACAATAAAAATTCGTCCGCTGTACTTCCACGTTGTACCATATGATGGCAGTGTGGTGCCGAAACCAGTTTTCCCTGTTATGCAGCAGGAAAAAAAAATTGAACTACCTTATTTATTGCTGATATCGAGGGCTAGCTTGGACCTTTTCGGGACAAGCTGACATAGGTGTATAGAAATGAAGTAAAATTTTATTTATTGTAACTATTTTTGTTTAGGGCATAATAAATTACTTGGAACTTGTTGCGTCAGAAGTAGTTCGTACAATATATTTTTCGAAAGACTTCACCTGTTCCTATTAATACTTTTTCCATTGATAAAAATTCCATGCAAATTAGATTGTAGTTAAAATGGCACTGTATGTCTGATACCACAGTCCCTGGTAGCATAGATTTCTTTCATCGGTCCACCGGATCGACATCAGTGATTTTTTTTCAATGGTGTTTTGTGACGCAATAAGAACAATTTATCATATTGGTTTCTTTATAAAAATCAGTTCTGTTACCAGTCAAGATTTCTTATATTTTATTTAACACGATGCGTTTCAGGAAATAATTCCAATTTTCTAGTACGTGTTTTGCGCAACCACATTTAGCTGTGGTTTTTTTTATATGTGAGGTTCTGTAATAGTTTTTGTCTTTGCTGCAATTATTAAAAACGTGCAAATTTTAGTTGTTGTTGTTGTTGGTTGGTTTTAGGGGACTAAACAGCTAGGTCATCAGTCCCCCAAATTTTAGTTGTTTACAGAAATATTTTAAGGAACTTCACTTTACTGTTTCCTTATGGTCCATTTGTGTGGATTCTCACACACATTAAGCATCACATATGCGTTCAGTATACATTATTACTGACAAAACAAACGTACATAAATAACCATTTACAAAGATGATCCTAGATGGCGTTAACAAAAGTACACTAATAGACTTTTCATATAGTATAATACACTTGGAACAAGTGTTTGTTTATATCTATTTACAATAGAGCTAATTTTTTATTTGTTATAATTTTTATTTAAGCGTCTAATCAAAACATCAGGAGAAATGAACTTCCTGTTCAATTTCCAGTTTTTCGTTTAAAATTTTTCTTCATATTTCCTGTGATATGAAGATACATCCAGTTCTTCAGACAAATCCATTTTATGTCATTTATTTAGTCGGTGGAGTGCTTCAACATTTTGCTCGACTTTGCCTAGTGGGTGGCCTGTATAGTGTGAATGTGAGTGGGTGCGTGTGTTCCTGCATTTTGTGTTTAGTGTATCTGGTGTTGATATCTCGGCCTGCTCATCCTAGGTAAGTCAGGGGGCATTCTTGGGATGTTAATTTTTTATATTTCGGAATCTGAATAGATGTAATTATTATATTTAACGATCTGTATCAGTTCCTGTTACAGTCGTGGGTACAGAACGGCTTATTTTTCTTACTGGCGCGAGTCGTTGCATTCGGCAACGCGATGGAAAGTTGCACTAGTGTTTACAACATTGGACGTAGACACAACCATAGCGAAGCGGGAATCAGTTAAATAATGGTACTGTTTCTTTTCATTGCATCTAAGAATATTTCACGCTTCTACATACAGGAACACTATTTATATAAAGTATGTATTTCAAAGAATAACTGTGACAATATAATACAAATAAGTTATTAATAATAAAAGTGTTTTGTTTGGTACGAAATTACTTCGATGTAGCATTTAAATACGATCTGCTTAGTGTAATAATGTTTAGCTTTTGTGTTTTTCTTTAATGGTATTGACATTCCACTTTACCTTGAAATTTATGAAGGTTATGTTACAACTTAAGACTGGCAAATCTTCGAAAACATTTCTATAGGTCGATAACGTCTATGGATTAATGATCTTTTGAGAACACGCTGGTGAACATGTGTGACGAGCTGACGCGGGCCACTAAACGGTTAAAACGTGGACAATTGTGGAATATTTCACAGTAACTGGTATACTCTACAATTCTGTCAATTAATGCAAAACCATCCCTTTGCACTTCTTATAGTACGATTGTAATACTTTTAGCTCAAAATGAAAGGTGATAGTGGGTAAACAACCCATTTTATTGAGATAGGGAACCAAGGGTCGGATATGTATATTTATTGAGTTTTGGCTCATGCGGTGTATACGCCATAACAAGAACGTGGCTCATAGTAATAGCTGAAAGCTATCACTGTCAGGCCTAATACTAGTAAAGTATGTCTGGGGGCAAGACAATCCCTATTGCACACACGCTGATTTCCACCAGCAACGATACTCCGTCAACGTTTGAGACTTACGGTTGACGCTATTACAATTAATTCATTTAACAAGGTAGTCTAGATCGCAATTTTTTGATCTCTCTGTAACGCGCCGGTTAGCAGGTAGTAATAAATAAATAAATGTGTGTGAATTCCTAAGAGACCAAACTGTTGACGTTATGGGTACTGCACACTGTTCGGACAAATACTAAGGACAACACTAACACACTTTCCCGACGGAGGACTGAGTCCTCCACCTAAAGAACAATAGAGATAATAAGTGAAGATGACAAATAAGTTACCAAAATTGTGCTTAAACTTTATGGTGAAAACGCAGAAGAATTGTAAATATCGCTGTGTTAAACGGTAACCATGGTTCTGAACTACCAGAAGTGGAGATGATGCGAGAAGTTGCGGCGCATGTTGCAGACGACTATCTGACTGAGTCGGCCGTGGAAATGAAATGCACCATCACATGCGTGGATGTTATAGCGACTACAACCACTTTGGTGTGAATATAGGGCTCGAATAGGAGTACATTTCTCATGTTAAAAGGCGTTCAAGAAAAAGCCATGATAGATGCTTCAGGAGGAAAAAAAACACTTTTTACAGCATTTTAAGACATAAATACGTTATTTCGACATATCTGTATGTACGTGTTCGTAGTATAAACGAAATAAATTTATGGTATATGAACATCTACATTCAATCTAAATAGCCTTGTAACAGAAAGGGTATTATAGTGTACACATATATTTTTGTAAGAAACTATTTACAATGTGTAGCCTCTGAGATCTAAATTAAATTTGGGCCTGCAGCATTGCGTGTGTCTTTAAGGACATATTGATAATACAAATAAAGTCAAAATGCTGTTTTATTTGGTAGATGTTATTTCACACTGTGAAATGCAGCAATAGGCCTATTTCGACTCTATTCCATCATCAGGTTATGTACATATTGCATCATGGGGTTCCTGTATTATTTCAATAACTGCATATAATCGCAGTATAAATATTCTTTAGACGTATTATTTATTATAGCTATTCTGACATTTGTGATTGATAGATCGTTATATAGCTTCATGATTCTCAGATTATGAATTTATTGTTGCTGTTCTGTCAATCACAAATGTCAGAATAGCAATAATAAATTGCACCGAAGAGTTGTTATTTTATTTCAATAACTGCATATAATTAGCTCTTATTTGTATAACTTCAAGCTGGTGAGATTATGAATTTATTACTGCTATTCTGACATTTGTGATTGACAGATCATCGTATAACTTCATGCTTGTCAAATTATGAATTTATTGTTGCTGTTCTAACAATCACGAATGTCATAATAGCAACAATAAATTCATAATCTGACAAGCATGAAGTTACATAAATACGATCTACAGAAAATATACACTGCAATTTTAGCCAGTAATTGAAATAAAATAACAACTCCACCATGGAATATGACCATAGCCTGATCTGACACAGAGTCGAAACAGACATTTTGCTGTTTTTTTTTAACCATAAAATAACATATACCACATGATGCAACATTTTGGTATTATTTGTATTACGAATTTAAAGTTTTGATAACCGCACCTCGTCGGTCCCGTAACTGTCGCATTACCACGAATCTCCTAGATTAACTCATTCCTGAACAAACTAGTTCCGCCTGAGCTGGCGTCGCGTCGGTCAGTCTACAGCTGAGGCCGCCTCTCTGCGCCACGCCTGACAACTATCGTTTCCTTTCGCAATGTATCTGCAAACGAAAGGACCAAACATTCATGCTTCCCAGCACACCATATTCTGGAAAGTGTTATCTACACTGTTGGTGTCGTTAGAGCCACCACAGGTTATAACAAGTAGTTATTTTCGGTATTTTCCGACAAATACGAGGCGCGTCCAGAAAGTAAGTTCCGCTTGGTAATAAAATGAAATTGTACACAAATACAGAAGAAATTTTTATTTCACAAAATTCTACAACTCTTAATCTACTTTTCCACATAACTGCCGAAATTTTGCAGGCATTTGTCATAGCGTGGCACCAGGTTTTGTATACCTTCTTCATAGAAATCTTCCACCTGTGTCTTCAACCAGTTGGAAACAGTTTCTTTCAGCTCGTCGTCATTGGTGAACTGATGACCACCAAGAAAGACTAGAGATGTAAGATCAGATGAAAGTCGCTAGGAGCGAGGTCAGGGCTGTACGGAGGATGGTCAAACACGTTCTTCATCGTGCACATCACTACGCCCGCCATTGAACTGTCGGACCCATCTTCTCACCATCGAATTACTCATCGCATTTGGTCCATAAACATCGCAAATTTGCCGATAAATTTCAATTGGTTTCACTTTCCTCGCATTCAAAATCCGACCTGATTTCACAGGCGGCTTGATTTTCAATCAACGCCGACATTTCAAACAAGCACAACAAAGCGTATGTAACTGATAGCGATCTCCAAAAGGTGCACGTTCTTCTTCTTGATACACATCGTCTACAGCGCAAGTGCTGAACTGCAATCGCAGCGCTGCAGCGGAGATAAATTGAAACGGAACTTACTTTCTGGACGCGCCTCGTATTGAATTAGTTGGTTTGACCATATCCGCTGCCCAAACGTAGACGTTATTGACTATTATAGTGCCATATGTGAGTCACAACATTTCTTTTAGCTTGTTTTTCAAATATTTATATCCCTTTGCGGTCCCTTTTCAGACCTTGCGTTTTTTTTTTTTATTTTAGGGACCTTGATTTTAATATGATATCTCAACATTTTACCATGGACAATACTTTTTAATGTAAATACTGCTGGGATTACATGTCACTGCCTCTGCTTTGAACCTTGGAAGATGCTGATTCAGTTTTTGTATGAAACTAGAATTCCCAGTAAGTTATGTATGTAACTCCTCAATGATTTCTATTTTTTTCTGGTTTTCATCTCATGTTTTATAAAAAAGTTTTTAAAATAATTGTACCTTTATACATATTATTTAGTGCTCTTAGAAGTTTTTTAACATAGCATAAGGAATGAAATATTAGTCCTCACTAATTTCGTTTTAATTTTAAATATTCCAATCACCTGACGATATGCCTATAAGACAAGAAACCGGTTGTGAAATCTTAAAAGGACGACAATAAAACAGCTGAAGTTTTCAAACTTGCAATCTCTATCTATAGAAAAGCGAAAGGACACCTAATTCACTCACTCACTCTCTCACTGGCTAAACACGAAATCTCGAAAACTACTTCACCTATGAAGCTGAAATATGGCAGGAATGTAGTTCATCGGAAGAAGACGTGAACTAAGAAAGGATTTTGCGATACGGCCTACAGTTAAGGAGATATAATGTCATAAACAATAAAACTTCCCCGTATTGCGGCACGTGATAGTTTGCTTTAACAGTCCACTATTTGAGAAGGAGAGCATTTAGCGAGTTGCAACAAACTTCAAACATAATTTCAAACGTTTGGAAACTTTTTCTCGCTGACAACCTCAGCAAAATAATGATAGGAAAAAAGTTTGTCGCTTACTACTTTTTCGTCGTCCATGTAGTAAAATTACGGTATTTGGCATGACGTTACAAATTATTACTCGTAAACTATTAATTGTATTCGCGATAAATGTTACAGACAGTTTACACACATACCACTGAACGTACGTTCGAAATTTTATATAGTACGACACACAGTTCATGAGATTTGGAGTAATAAACAATTACGACAATGAAAAACGGCCACATCACGCATGACGTTTTGATTTGTTACGTCTTTCCTACTAACTCTATTTGCGACGAATTTTGCAAACGTTTTACATATGGACCACTGGATGTACCTTCGAAATAATATCGTATTACGACATATAGTTCAGGTGATATGACGTCAAAGACATTGAAATACATGAAACTTCAACCTAAAAAGCATGAGGTTGTAATTTACTACGTCTTTACTACCAAATCAATTTACAACACATTTCGCATGCAGTTTCCTAATATTCCTCTCTACGAACCTGGTACATAATTTCTTTGAAGGACCCATAATTCGGGAGATATCTCTCCCTCTCTCTCTCTCTCTCTCTCTCTTATAAGCTAAAGGTCACTCACTCACTCACTGACGGCACACGAAATCTCTAAAACTACTGCACCTATGAAGTTGAATTTTTTCCGGTATGTAGTTTAAAGGTAGAAGCTGTTAAGTAAGAAAGTATTTACGATAGGACGGAATGAAGGTGCATGGCGGGGAAACCTACAGTTTCATTCCGACCTTCACGAAACTGCCCACTTGATCTTCAAAAGGAAGTTTCATAGGGTGCATGGGGGAGAGTATCTTGCAAGATAAAAACAGATCCTTAAGTATGGTGGTCGCGCCATATCTTGAGAACGGCTCGACCGTTTCACAGATCCAGTTTTTTTTCCCGTTAATCTCAGAACACAGGTTGTATGAAATATAACTAGAAAATCTGAAAACAACAAAGTGCTTTTTTCAATGTGACTCTGTTTCTATTGCGTGCAAAACTATAGTTTTGTTCCGATATTTTATGAAATTTTGCGCACTTCACCATTTAAACAACAGGAATGTCACTGTATAAAATTTCGTTCGGTGCACGGTGGAGGGTACTTAACATACGAACTTCGACAAAATGAATAGGTTATGTCAGATCTTGATGAATTTTTGCACACACGACACTTATACCAAGAGGAAGGTCACAAGATACATACATGTTCGTATGATACATGACAGAGGGTGCCTTGGAAAAGCATTGCCGAGAAAGGAAAAGGTGGGAATGAACAGAGACATGGGAAAGAGAGAGATGAATGCAGATAGAGGAGGGAAGGGGAGGTGGACTACGAGAGTGTAGAATAAATAAACACCCGGGCAACGCCGGGTTTACAGCTAGTTATTTTACAAGATTTTATCTGTTTCACTGTTCAACTTCGTTGTTGACGCTGAAGACACCTGCCGGAAGTTTTAGCGTTATATTAGAAGTTGACGCTGAAAATTTGTGCAAAACTTTTATCTAAGGTACGCAAGAGATGTATGCCTCCGATAAGTGTGGTAAACACTGCGTAGGCTGTGCAGAGCGGATGCCGCCACGTGCTGCGAAGTTGGCGGCGTCTTGGCGCGTCGAGTACTTAATTACTGGCGCGGTGACGTCACACGGTAGCGCGCGCGCTCATCAATCACGACAGCGCGTCGCCTCGCTGGTGTCTCCTGTAACGGCGTAATCCAGCGGCTGCCGGCGAGGTGAGGGTTGGGTAGGGGGGGGGGGGGCGGAGGTGTTGCGGAGGGGCTGCAGACGCCGTTATTGGATTCCGCGCGCTGCCGACACGCACAGCTAGGCGGCCGCGGCCGTTCAACTTGCGGTATGTCTGCGGCAGCTCGCGGCTGCGCGGCGTGCCTCTCCCAGGGGAGACACGCAAGCCGCCGTGGGCCTGGAAAACTGATAGTCACCGAAGACCAGCGGCTCACTAATTTATTTGAAACATTACAGCAATCTTTGCAGTTCGCTGCTTCAGCAAATTTTATTTATTCACTGTTGGTTTTACAAGCTTCCTAAGGTTTTATTTGCGGACGGAGAAGTTAGTACTGCTTCCTCCCACTGTGGTGTCGCACAAGTCCAAAGTGCGCGCCACCTACTTTCGCCGCGCGCCGCCATGCACGCACGGCGCGGCGTTCTTACGACGACAGCCACGAGCGCCCTCTGCGGCAACTCCGCTCGTGGCCACCAGTGAACGACATCGTTCACTTGGGACTGAGATAGCAACGAGTAAAGACTTCGGAATCCGATAGGCACCAGTGAAGACTTGGCTATCAGTTAGGCACTAGGCAGGACTCTAGCTCAACTATGTATCAACATTCTGCAGTACTATGTAAAAGTTAAGTATTGAATAAATTCTGTGCAATATATATCTCGTTCTAATTTACTCTAGTGTTTCTAGTTTCTGGCTGCTCCTCTCCGTACCTGCACCAGCGTGCTATCTTTATTCCTGTGTCGGTCTCATTCCATTCGGCCACCGACACCTACGACGGAACGAGACACAAAAGCGGCGACGAGGCTGGGACACAAAAGTGGCGACGAGGATGGGATACAAAACCCACAAGTCTCCTAAAACCTCCACATCCTTGCAGACATACACAATAAATTATAATTTACAGGAGTTGGCACCAAGCCCCCACAATTCCGTAAGCGGCCGACTGCGGACAGCGGACAAATTGAAGAGTGCCTCGGCGGCCATTGTGGTGGCAAACTTCGGCACGATCTTTAAATGTGCGTAAGATTCTTTTGATTAGAGAGAGTATTCATTTGAGTTAAGTCGCGAAACTATGTCTAATTGAAATATATAACTACAAAACAGCTTTAGACTCCTTGAATATACAGCGACTATCGGTTTTGTGTAAATTAATCGCACAGACGGTGTAGAAATTGGCCAACAGCGTTTATTTTCCCTAACGAAACCGAAGTAAAAAAAATGTAGTTTTTTAGCGTTCTAAGTGCAGCATATGAACGGAACTTATCGTCAGACATTATTTTTTTGGCACGTTCTCAGTATATTCTACGCCTGTGAAACTTTTTTACCAACATTAATTTCGGAAGAGTTTCACACTTTACGTCTACGCTTTAGTGCTGTATTCTCCAATAGTTAGATATTTCATAGCATCAAAAAATCAAACAGGGCTGCCTGAAACAGCTAATGTTAAAATCGATTGTGAAAGTGAAATATGCCATCAGATACATAACTGAGAAATAGCTTCTTACCTTGTGAATACAGCAACCAGGCACTACCAAATTCTTTTAAGAGCACGAAGTATACCACAACTTTTTCTTAACTAATGCATCTAACATTAGCATTAGCGTATCTTAGCAAGAATATTAGCATTTTTAATGTTGTAATCCAAATACCTTACAGTAGCATGAACTTCTCAAAAGTCAACAACTATCGTCATAGGGTTCAACTTCACAAAGTACGTCCACTGTGGCTATATGTCATTCTTATTTGGAACTATGCACAGTTCTGCAAACCCCTTTCAGTTGTTATAACTATTTGTAAAGCAAATTACCTTTAAATTCTGCGTTACAAGTTGCTAATATTAATTTCGTAACAAAAATTCGAACTGCAATGAGGCAACTAATTTCGTGACCCCAATAGTTATTTCACAGAATAATAAAATGAAACTTTTTGAACTTCCTGTCCACCAGTAGCTCCTTTTTAAGAGCTACCAGTATTGTAAAGGCCTGTTATTTATTTCATTCAATCCTATATTGTCTTGGCTAACAGTCTGTTAAGCAAGTGTAACTAATCTGAACACAAGTAGTAGGGTTACTTGTATTCCGAGAAATATAAATGGAAAGACAGTATTCGTTCTTTTTACTCCTTTCTTAAATTGATTTATGCATTAGGCTGAGCAGCTCTTCACCATTATGCTTCATGTACACTGCAGTAGTCAAACAATACAGACGTGACTATCAGTTGTGTATATATCCAGCAGTAGCTATTTAATACACGATTCACCTGCTAACAACACTGGTATTTATCTGTCGCTTGCCACTACCATGGCGGCTGGGCGAAGGTTCAAATTATCCCGTGACAGCAGCGCCGTTAGGGAGTCTAGTTATTTTTACAAGGTCTTTGGTTGGCACTTACTCCCGTTTTTCCTCGCGTCGCGATGTGCAGTTGTTGCGACGTGAAGTCTGGTGGTTGTAGCTCCGCTAATAGATGGAGTCGTCGTCTGCCGCTGCTGGCTATGTTTACGGCTGTTCCTTTCCGGCACCGCACCCCTCTTCTGCCTGCTATGGCGCTGAGCGTAGCTGTTCCGTTGACGTGCCCGGTGAAGTGTTGAGACGCCGCCGTTCTGTAGCTCGTCCATTCTTGAAGTTACGTAATCCAATGCACCGCGAACTCAACACTTGCACTTGCTTCACTCGCTTACTTCAACTGGCTAACGGTCACTTTATTTGTAAAATTCTTAATGTCGAACAGTTCGCGAATCACTTCCACCGTTTATCGCTTCACTGTATCTGTTTATTTCGTCCCGAAATGTACATTCCCCACCAGGGATACCATGTACAATCTTCCTAGGGTTTTATTTGCAGACGGAGAAGTTAGTACTGCTTCCTCCCACAAGTCCCCTAACACCTCCACATCCTTGCGGATGCTGTTGCGTAGCAGTGTGCGTTTGTACCGCCCTACAGTACGCACGAGGTGCCGTAGTTTCTGTCCAAGTCTTTATGGAAAGCATAGAGTTCTGACTAACCTGTTGTCTTCTATAGTTGTGTCCCCAGCACTGAAGACAGCACACAGGTCGTTGGTTCTTCTACAGCTAACAAGTGAGGCTAAATTAAATTCTGTAGTATGGAAGCTTAAGAAGCGACTCGCGAGATTCTTAATTGTCAGGGATGCCATTTATTAAATAAATAATAAATTATGAACAACTATTGTTAATAAGGCACGGCCTATGCTGACCGTAGTTCATGTTGAGACCTCGACTGTTATCACAATTATACAAATCTTTACTCATAACCGGCGCGGTCCGGCACGTAGAGTGGTCAGCTCGAGACTGAAACTGCGGCGCGTTGCGAGAGGGCACCTGACGCTCTATTTCGCGCCAAAACAGGGCCGTCGCGCGCTTTCTGCAAAATCGCTCTTCTCTTGTTACAATGAGAGAAGGCACCTTAAACTTTTTAAACTGTCAAAGCCTAGCCTGTTCTTGAGAGATATTTATTACAAATTCTCAGCTCTGAATAATTAATATTTGGTATATAATACACAAAACTAATTTCAAAAGAAATCACGTGACGTTAAATGCAGCAGCCAATGCGAGGAGAGTACCAGTAACATAGGCGGGCTTTCCCATGGGAACCAGCACCCGTATGCTACTCCTCGCCACCCAACCTTTCAACATATGCTGGACTTCTGACTTTCTTCCGCGTTTGAGACACGTACAATGTTAGCAAAGAAACGGCCAGCGGCCAGAAATATGAAGTGGCCATAGGCCAAGAATATCACATTTTCAGTCCAGAACCATTATCTTTTCGCTGTATAATACGAAAAAATCAAACAGCAACAACTTATCTAAAAACAAATTGCACATTTACCTCAACAGTACATTTAGAAGCGTTTTATTAATCAATGTACTTGATATAAATAAAGGTAAAGAACATACTTTTATGAGGTTTAAGATGATGTTATGGAAGGTGATAAATAGACCACGGATATTTAGGTCTTAAAAAGGGAATGTCGTATCGGAGGAGTCCAAATGTTTAAATGGGACTTAACTACGGGGTCATCAGTCCCTAAACTTACAAACTACTTATGAACTAGCTAACACTAAAGACGGCACAAATATGCCCGAGGGGGGATTCGAGCCCCCGACCGTAGTGGCCGTCCAGAACGTGACTTGCGCGTCGCATTCCCCTCGGCCACCGCGGCCGGCTCGAAGGAGTCCCTGGTGTGTCAATTAGAAGTGGGACTCCATCATCTTCAAAGGTCCGAGGCATTTTGCTCTGATTGTTGCCAGCATGATATTGAAGTACCTGGGATGCAGGTTGCTAGCCTTACTTGCCCAGGGCCCCACTGGGTTTTACCCCTGACGGTTGAGAGACTAACCAGTGGATTTGGTAGTATTTGCCGTCTGAGCACAAAGGTGGCCACGACTCAGAATATGTTCGTGGTGCCCAAACCTATTCCAAAGTAACTGGTATCCCAACTGTCAGGACCACTTACTTGGCCACACATACGTTGCCCGTGGTTCATGAACTAGGACATGACTACATGAACCCACACCATGAGCGGGAAAACCTTTTTGGAGCGTAATGAACAATCTTCGAAAGGAAGGGAATAAGGAATTAACAAGTGTTTTGGACAGGTCAGGAAAGCTGCTAGTCAATACTGTGGGTGTCTTGTCCAGATGGAGGGAATATTTTGAAGAATTGCTCAATGTAGGTGAAACGTTCAATGATGTGTCAGATATTCAGGTAGAATGGCATAGGAACGATGATGGAAACAGGATCTCATTTGAGGAAGTGGAGAAAGTGGTCAGTAGATTACAGTGCAATAAAGCGGCTGGGGTGGATGAAATTAAGCCGGAATATTAGGTCTCAAATGGTTACAGAGGATAATTGAGAAGGCGTGGAAATCGGGACAGGCTCCGTCTGACTGGACGAAAGTGGTAATCAAGCCAATTTTCAAACATGGAAACAGAAAATATTGTAACAACTATCGAGGTATCTCTTTAATTAAGGTTGTAGGCAAAATATTCTTAGGTATTGTTCAAAGGAGAGTGCGTGTATTCATTGAGAACAAGTTAGATGAAAATCAGTGTGCGTTTAGGCCTCTTAGAGGCTGTCAGCACCAGACCTTTAGCTTACGGCAGGTAATGGAAACGTGCTACTGTCCTAAAAGATTATGGTATAGGAGACAAACTTCTGCAGGCAATTAAAGGGCTGTACGTAGACTGTCAGCCAGCAGTTAGAGCAGATGGCAAATTAAGCTCATGGTTCATGGTAGTTTCAGGGGTAAGACATGGCTGTAACCTGTGATTACTGTTCATACTATTCATGGATCATATGTTGAAAACAGTAGACTGCCAGGGCGGGATTAAAATAGGTGAAAACAAAATAAGCAGTCACGCATTTGCGGATGACTTAGTTGTAATGGCAGATTCGATTGAAAGATCGCAAACTAATATTTCAGGGCTCGATCAGAGGTGCAAGGATTATGATATGATTATCCTCATCTCCAAAACGAAAGTAACGTCTGTGGGAAAGAGAATTAAACCGACTGAGTGCCAAATAGGAGGAACTAAGTTAGAACAGGTAGATAGTTTCAAGTATCTGGTATGTATTTTCTCACGGGATGACAACATAGTGAAAGAACTGGAATCGAGGTGCAGCAAAGCTAATGCAGTGAGTGCTTATCTACGATCTACTCTGTTCTGTAAGAAGGAAGTAAGTACCAAGTCTAAGTTAGCAGTGCACCGCTCTATCTATCGATCAACTTTGTTGTATGGGAATGAAAGGCAGAGGTTACAGATATGAAAGAAGCAAGAATGATTACAGGTACTAATAGATGGGAACAATGGCAGGAGGGTGTCCATAATGAGGAAATCAAAGAAAACCTGGGAATGAACACCAATGATGAAGCAGTTAGAGCGAACAGACTGAAATGGTGGGGCAATGTCACACGCATGGGGAAAGCAAGGTTACCTGAGAGACTCATGAACTCGGCAGCGGAGGGTAAGAGGAGTTGAGGTAGACCAAGAACAAAGTACTTAGATTCGGCGCAGAATGTTTTTGAAGTAAAAGGCATAACATCAGACGAGGCATCAATGTTAGCATTGAACAGGGGATCATGGAGGAATTTTATTAAAGGTGCTATGCTCCACACTGAACGCTAAAAGGCACAGTCAGTCTCTAATGATGATGATGATGATGATGATGATGATGAACAAGGGAATTAGGCGAAATAGAATCTGAAATTGGCCCTAACAGGTGTTCGTCAAAGGGAACAATTTAATGTAAAATACGTAGTGTTTACTTATGAGCAAATTTTTATTCGTTTACCATGAGGAAAATGAAACAGTGCGCAGTGCCACAACAGAGAAACTTTTTTTAGTTCTTCGACAACAAAAATACAATGCAAATCACAGGCGATATATGTCCGTATACATGTAATATACTATTCAACACACGCAGAATAAACCAGTGATTTCGAACATTGGGCCCAATTAGTCTTCACAGTAAATTAAATACTTTGTAAGTTTTCCATAGATAACCTGTGGCTCTCGTCGTTTAGTATTAATATATAGTGCCAAGAGTGAATGCCGGCCGCGGTGGCCGAGGTGACTGAGGCGCTCCAGTCACGGTCAGCACGGCCACTACGGTCGGGGGTTCGAATCCCCCCTCGGGCATGGATATTTGTGCCGTCCTAGTTCGTAAGTAGTTCATAAGTAGTTTGTAAGTTTAGGGACTGATAGCCCCGTAGTTAAGTCCCATAGACTTTACAAACATTTGAACATTTGATTCAAGAGTGAACGTTCTTACATCACCGCATGTGACAGACGAGCACTTCATTTTCGGCACATGCCGGACAGGAACGGTGGAACGCAAAGTTCGCTGAATATGAATGCTGGCACCCACAGCTCCTTCAGACCGGTGTCCTGGAAAACCTGTTGCATTTTCCGTACTCCAACTGCACCTGCGATTCATTAATTTTCTTTTCCGCTTCCTCCAACAAAGTAATCTTCTCGTAGAAATATCTTTCTGAGGGTTCTAATTCGGAAATAACTCCGCCATAAATGTCAAGTTGGCTGTAATATAAGCGAAGTTGAACTGAAGGATCTTCGAATAAGTTACAGGAGTGCATTCTCCGGTAGATTTACAACAAACTTTTGGACAACTGGCAGACGCTTATCGTAGAATTATACTACTGCATACTACTGCTAACGACGTGCCCCAGTCGAAATCAATAGATTCAGGTACAAGAGGACATCTGGAAATTATTCATTGAATGCCTGCAACCTTAACTATGTCTCGCCAAACACTTTCTTACCATGGATATTTATAATTTTATTTACTTAGGGAACTCCAGCATTACGAGCTGTGCTACACGATTCATATCATTTGCTACACAAGGTACATGCAGCATCAAAGGGTAGAACACTTGGAGCGATGAAACGGCGGGAGCATTTGTGCAGCGGCGTCTGTCAAAGCTAAACCAGCACATCCTTTTTATTTACGCCGTCTGCATATAGCACAACCAACGCGGCGTAGACAAAGTGTGCTAGTATTTGTTTTTTAGTCTTTGCAAATTGTTTTGAACTAATGACATAATCACTGAATTGGCAACAATCATTTTTGCAATGTGCAGCCAAGATTGTCAGTAGTTTCAGCTTCAGAAATTCATACGCAATATAATCTCGGATTCTTTGCAGTGCTTCCGTATCAGTTGAGTCCACATAATGTTTTTACGCAGCGTTAACTCTGCCGAAACAGACCGATGGCAATACTCTTTTCTTACTCTTTGAAGCAAGTCTTTTCGAAATAGAAGAAATAGGTGCTTCTTTTAAGATTTTAAAGATGAATTAGGCCAAAACAGGTTTAGCGTCGAAATAGGTTATTTTAGGAGCTATAAAAGTAGTGATTTCTGAATTAGTCATGAAACGCATAAGTACAGTATTATTTACAACTCGGAACACAGGAAAGGTATAGGTTCTAATCTAAGGCTTCGTGGTATACTGATAAACACAAAATTTACAATCTTTGGTACACACAGATTTGCTATAAGCATTAAAAAAAATTTCTGACGAAAATGCAGATACAAATCGAAATAGGTCTTCATGACATTTTAAGTCAAAACATCGCCTTCAAAACTTGAAAAAAATACAGTACAAGGAAGTCTCACAATTTAAAAACATACAAAAGTATGGAACTTTGTTGCTGTTGTGGTGGTGATGGTGGTCTTCAGTCCAGAGACTGATTTTATGCAGCTCTCCACGCTATTTTATCCCAGGAAAAACCTCCGCATAGTAACGGCAAACCTTGTGCATTTCAGCCTGCTTACTATTTTGATCACATGGTCTCCGTTTGCGATTTTTACCCCGCTCACATCCCTACAACATTAAATTGATGATTCCAGGATGTCTCAGCATGTGTCCCACCAATTAGTCCCTTTTCTTACGCAAGATGTTACAGAAACTTGATTTCTCGCCAATTATGTTCAGCACCTTCTCATTAGTTACGGGATCCACCCACCTAACATTCAGCATCCGTCTGTAGAACCATATTTCACAAGCTTCTATCACCTTTTCGTCTAAACTCCTCATCGTCCATGTTTCACTTCCGGACAAGGCAACACACCAAGCAAATGCATTCCGAAACGACTTCCTAATTTTAAAATTGATTTTGGATGTCAAAAAATGTCTCTTCCTCAGAAATGAGTTTCTTCCCACAGACATTCGGTCAACTGAAGATGGTTTTGCTACTGGTCTACTACTTTTTACTGTTTCTTTACCTTCAGAATCGCCTGATTTTCTTACTGTGCATTCCATTATCCTTGTTTTGTCTTGTTCATGTCTATCTTGTTCATATCTATCTTCTAAGACACTGCTGATGTTATCAGTCCCTAGGCTTACTAGTGAAAGTAACCTAGGACAACACACATACACACAACATGCCCGAGGGAGGACTCGAAACTCCAACGGCAAGCAACCACGCATTCCGCAGCAAGGCACCTTAGAGCTGTCGGCCATTCCACCGCGGACTATAAATTACCTAACCGTATTGCGCTTGTATGCTATATGGCCACAAGTGTTATAATTTGGATTTTACGCCACGTTGACTGCGTGTCCATTACCGACTGAGAACTGTTTAGATAATGAAGAAGGAAATAAGTTGTCCCCTTTCAAATAAACATGGAACGATTGAGGGAAATCACGCAAAAAACATAAATATCGATGGCCGGAGGGAGGCTTGAAGTGACGTCACCCCGAACGCGCGTTCAGTGTAAGAGCACTTAACGACTTGCAAATGATTTAAATGTTTACAATGATCACAATACAAATGATTTAAAATCTTTTAGGACCTTTTTTTCGCTAAGTTCCCAAAAAATGATTAAAAGAATTTTCTATCGCCTATTACATTTCTACGATTCATAAAACTACGGCATTCGGCATTAACGTAACATTTTATCATTTCTACACAGTTACGTGTAATCGCGAAAAATTTAACAGACAGTATGCACACGTACCAAATATGCCTCGAAAATCATACAGTAGTGCGACACATGGTGAATGAGATACGAGGTCATAATCAATGACGTTCATTGAAATCCGTCCCTTCACGTATTAGGTTTTATTTTATCATGTCTTTTCTACTCATGCGCAACACATTCCACAGATACTTTCCCAATGTTCCGTTCTGTATGCCTGGTAAATTATATCGATAGACAAATCCCGTAGGAATTTTCACGTTTTCTGGCCGCTGAAAACTTTCCTAGCAGGAGGACAGCGATTCACACGGAACGATGAAGCCAAGACAGCAAGATAATTAACCAGGACGAATTCTACCCCAGGGACATCTCAAATTTATCGCTGCGATGAATGTGTGAACTGGTATGGGGGCTATATGGAAAAAAATCTACCAGGTTAATTCGGAAAGTAAGTTCCATTTGGTAATAAAAGAGGAATTGAGAACTTATAAAGAAAGCAATTAGTTTCGCAAAAACCTGTAACACAGTAATTTTCAACAAAGCCACCGTTAGTTTTTTTTTCCTTTTTTTTTTTTTTTTTTTTTTTTTTTTTTTTTTTTTAACATTCGCAGAGTGTTGTCCGGTGTTGTCTTGAGTGAAAACAACAGCATTCGGGAACATACCGCTGCGCTTGTTGCGTGCGTGTCTCTTTATTTCTCAATAACGCTTTCACGCTCGTAACAGAACTTCATACTGGATCTGAAAATGATATACAATTGCTTTTTCAAACGAGTCCTTACTATGGTCGCCTACACAGCTACCACCGTTCATAAAGTAAGTAAATTCGAAACATGTAAATCACTCAGACAACCAGATTGGCCAGTGAAACCGGAAATTGAAAAGCGAAATGTAGTTATACGAATGAGAGCGACAAAATCGCTTAAGAACAAAGTTACCAAATGGACATACCATAGCATGAAGGGACACGGTCCGAGGTAGGTAGGCGATTACAAATATTGACTGACAAAAATTTGTGTGACCGTTGCCAGACAGGCACAGATTCAAGAAGGCCGGAAATAATGAAACGTATTTGAAACAATGAATATTGTTTAGAATAAAAACAATACATTACATTTAAATCAGAAATGTGAAAGTGCTCGAAGTAATAAAAGAAGGGGTCTAATAAATGCGAAAAGCTTCCAAAGATACAAATTTTAAAGCCAGTGTTACACAAGTCAGATGGGAGTGGGGATATTTGTGTGTATATGTAAAAAGCAAATGTTTGTAGAGCTTATGGGACTTAACTACGGGGTCATCAGTTCCTAAAATTACAAACTACTTATAAACTAGCTACAACTAAGGACGGCACAAATATCCATGCCCGAGGGGGGATTCGAACCCCCGACCGTAGTGGCCGTGCAGACCGTGACTGAAGCGCCTCAGTCCCCTCGGCCACCGCGGCCGGCTGTGTGTGTATATGGTTTTCTTTTTTCTTGTGGGGGGGGGGGGGGGAACAAACATGAAACGAAAGGGGGGGGGGAAGAGTGGCTAGTACTCCTGAAAGAAAACTAAATTGATGAAATGTGAAATTATTAGACATAAGACCATAGTGTTAGTCTCAAAAAGAAGAAGTTGGTAATGTCTAACCTAATCAAGTATTGTGAAAGCTGTAGTCATGGTATCACAAAATATCCGGTTTTGTGTTATTAACTGATTATTCACGCTCAAATCTTTTGACCCCTTTGAAAATTTAGTTATTTCAAATTCGTCCAAGAGCGTCAACCTTTTCCCCTTTGGTGCTACATGTAGGATCTAGAAGGATTCGAGGGTGCTGCGACGTTCTGTGAAATATGATTTACTTTTATTTAACTGCACCAATTTTGGTGAGGATATGTCCTTGAAAACGTGTTTCTCTGGCGCGACCTGTTTGTCCTATGTAAGTGAGAAGGCAGTGAGCACACGTCGCTTTATAAGCACCTGAATTGCAGTATGTGGCAAGAATTTTACTGTGAATGAGTTTCTACTGCTGGGCTGATTCTGAAAGATAGGGGACTGTTGACTCAGTAACAGGGGAAGGGGGGTCCTTCCGTCAGGGTCGCTCTGCTATCGACAACATTTTGTTACTTGAGTCAGCTATTCGTGCAGCTTTTGCTGGGCGTGAGCACCTCGTCTCCGTCTTCTTCGACCTTTAGAAATCATACGATACCGCCTGACGTCACCACACACTGGAAACGCTACACGAATGGGGTCTAAGGGGAGCTCTTCCAATCTTTATCCAAAACTTTCTATCCCTTCGCAGTCCGCCTCCGTAGCCCAGTGGCAGCATCGCTGACTACCACGCAGGGGACCCGGGTTCGATTCCCGGCAGGGGACTGGGTGTTGTGTGTTGTCATAATCATCATCATCTTATCATCACTGGCACGTAAGCCGCCCACGCGGCGTCAAATAGAAAGACTTACACTCAGGCGGCCGAACAATCCCGTAAGGAATCTCCCGGCTAAGAAAGCCATACGCTCATTTCCATTATCCCTTCGTACCTTTCGTGTTAGGGTCGGCACTTGTTTGCGTTCCACTCACACTCAGGATGATGGCGTCCCGTTATAAGTGTCCCCCTCTTTTTGGTGGCAATAAATAGTTTCGCAGCTGCAGTAGGCTCATCGGTCTTTTGCTCTCTATTTGCTGACGACTTTTGCCTGTATTATAGCTCCACAAGCATGAGCGTTACTGAAAGGCGCCTGCAAGGAGCTATTAACAAGGCACACTAATAAGCCTCAGTGCATGGATTCCAGATATCTGCATCTAAGACCCGTGTCATGCACTTTTGTCGTCGTCGGGCTCTTCACTTAGACCCAGACCTCTTCTTGGCTGATCAACTGCTTCATATCGAAAAGACGCATCGATTTCTCAGCATGATCTTTGATGACCGGATCACTTGGGTGCCGCACCTCCGTCAGCTTAAATAAAAGTGCTGGGGAGCCGCACGTCCAACATTCCTGCGGATTTATACGGCACTTGTACAGTCACGGCTCGACTACGGGAGCTTGGTTTATGGTTCTGCAGTTGCCTCAGCATTGCAGCTTCTTGACTCCATCCTTCACAGTGGTGTTCGGCTCGCAATGGGGGCTTTCCACACAAGCCCTGTACTAAGCCTGCTTGCCGAAGCTGGGATCCTCCCCTTGGAGTTTCGCTGCCAACAACCGATTCCCTCTTAAATGGCCCACATCCATGCCTCGCCACACTACCCAAATCAAGGGCTTCTCTTTCCAGCTGCTGCACCTCCCATACCACCTCGCCGATCCAGGTTGGGTCATCCGATCGCGGTCTGTGTTCCTATCCTCCTTACCTCTGTTGAGTTAATTCCTCTCCCTCCGGCTTTCTCCTATCCTCCTTACCTCTGTTGAGTTAATTCCTCTCCCTCCGGCTTTCTCCTACCAACCCCATACACGCCCTTGGTCCATCCCCTGCCTGCAGCTCCACCTGCAATTGTCTCACGACCCGAAGCCCACTCTCGATGCATTCTGTGGCACTGATATCATCTGAGTAGATGGCTGATTTGGGTATGCCTTTATACACGGTGACCACTGTGAACAACGCTCCTTGCTTCCTGGCTGCAGCGTTTTTACTGCAGAACTGGTCGCGATATCAAGTACTCTCGACAACCTTAAAGGGTGCCACAGGTACTCCTTGAGTGGCCTACAAACCCTTGGCCAGTGTTTCCCTGCGCATCCTGTTGTGCTAACCATCCAAAGCTCCATCTTCACGCTCAATACTTCTAGCAGTTCAGTAGCCTTCGTGAGGAACCCGGGCAATGAGCAGTTCGATTGGCCGAGCACGCTACCAAGTCCCGGCCCCTCGATATGGTAACCCAGAGAGGGATATCAAATTGGGGTTACGCCTGTCTTTGCTGCTTGGGAGTCAGAGTGGTCTACTTTGAGCATGCCCAGCCAGTAAGCTCCGTGTGATAAAGACCTCTACGGTGGCAGGGAAGTCCTCCAAAAAATGTTCAAATGTTCAAATATTTGTTAAGCTTATGGGACTTTACTACGGGGTCATCAGTCCCTATACTTACAAACTACTTATGAACTACCTTATACTAAAGACGGCACAAATATCCATGCCAGAGAGGGGATTCGAACCCCCGACCGTAGTGGCCGTGCAGACCGTGACTGGAGCGCCTCAGTCTCCTCGGCCACCGCGGCCGGCGGAAGTCCTCCCTGCGGGCATCTCGCAGGGAGTCCGTCGTCCTTTGTCGCCTGCGTATTGAGCATACCAGGCTAACGCAAGGCTACCTTCTTGGTAGAGAGGATCCACCAAAGTGCCACTGTGGCGCCTTCTGACTATGGTCCACCTTTTGTTCGATTGCCCACTTTTAGCCCTCTTGCGGCAGTCTTTTAATCTCTCTGCTGGCTTACCTCTAATTCTTCGAAAAGATGCCTCATTGGCTGACAGTGTTCTAGATTTTATTCGTGCAGCTGGCTTCCACCATTCTGTTTAGTGGTAGGTGCCCTCACCTGAAGTGACAGGTCCCACCACTGTTCTCCACCACTCTTAAGTCATTTTCTAACTTTCGTGCAGATCGTTTAGCGATTTTACTGTGTGCAGAATGACTGGCTCATCCTGACCTTTGTGGTCAGCCAGCCAAGGTATTCTTCTTCGCAGTTTTAGTTCAGTTTGTGACTCGGTTTTCTCTTCCTGTGTGTCCTTCCCTATGTGTTAGCAAAATGTTCAATTTAGCTCTGTACATTTTGTGGCTTTTCCCTCTAGGTGTTGAGTATTTTGTTTTTTGACACTTCGTCCGGAACAGGGGACTGATGTCCGACTGTTTCGTCCCCTACAACACCTAACAACAACTACAACAAAATCAGATTGTTGTTCTCTGAAGTTCAAATGTTCAAATGTCTGTAAATCTGTCGGATCAAACTACGTGGTTATCAGTCTGTAGCTTACAAATTAAGGTAAATTAACCTAAGGACAACATACTCATCCATGCCCCAGGGAGGACTCGATCCTCCGACGGCGAGTAACCTCGCGCTCCGCAGCGAGACGCCTTAGACCGCTCGGCTGATCCACCGCGGATTCTCTGAAGTAAGGACATTTTATCAATAAACAAGCATTTTAAACAACAAAAAACAAAGTGGAACTAAACTCGTTCCTCTTCCACGGAGAAAAAACTAATCGGCACTTACATTCCTAACTACTCTCGTATACATGACAGTTTCAACTTCTTTGATGCAGCTTTGCACGTTGCTTCACCCTGTGCAAATCAGTTTCCTTCAATCATATGAGAATGTGTCCTGTCAGAAGTCCTACTTTTTACTGAGTTTGTACCACAATTCTTCTCCCCGATTCGATTCAGTATCCCCTCGTCAGCTGCGCAAACGTCTCATTTAATATTCAACATACTTTTGTAATATGACTACTCATAAGATTCGGTTCTCTTTTTGTTTGCTGCTTATCGTCCGCAATACAAAAAATATGAATATCCGTCTTGTTTGCAGAGCTAGTAATTCATTAATTACAATTTGTTGACGCACTAAATAACACTAAGAAAATTATTCAACTGGTCACATTACAAATCTAATGTTTTAATCGCAATTTTTATTTATTATTACGAGTTTCGGCTCATCTCTGAGACATTCTTAAATCATGTTGGTCAATTCTGTAAAGATTCGCCAAAAGGCAATGTAATCATCCAAAAACATCCTGACTGGTCTTATATTCCAACAAAAAGTATTATAACATTTTATAAATTTTTTAAAAAGTAAAATGCATTGGATACTGATCACTGACAAATCCTGCTGATTGAAACCTTATTTGTGGTGAGCAATAAAAATGAGAAGAAAAGTTGATCAATGCTGATTAAAATCATCCAACTGTAAGACAGATTTGACCACGTGGTTTTTAAAGACGACATATCTCTAGTATAAATCAGAACAACTATTTGCAGCAGATAACTGGGTAACATGGTAGCTTATAGATTGCCTCCCAGACAAGATGTACTGATGAAATTAGATTACTGTGTATGCTGTCTACTTGGTGACGTGGCTTAGTGTTATGAAATATAAAGCAATGAAATATAAATAGATACGTCATGGTACCTGTCGCTGTGTTGGTAACATGGAGAACGTCAAACCTGTAACCTTGTAACAGTTCAGAACAAGTCTCGGCAGAATTCAGAGTCACGTTGGATTCGCTGCCTTACACTTCAGCACGGCTGTCATTAACATGCAATATCCAGAGCTGATAGTCCATCTCACACAGTGGAACTGCTCTTAATACGCAGTCTGATTAACACGGCGGTGATTCTGAGCGGAATGCTATCGAGGCTCTGATGTCGATTTACAGGACGGCCGTGCATCATTTGCAACCAGTTTAGGGAGGGCGAATAGCTTGTTTCACTGCAAAAATGTCCCTTTAAACTGAACAGTACTGAGTGTAGTTCGTCTAACAACGTGACATTTGTTTTAATTCACTAATTCCCATGGTATGTCATATCATGCGTTACCCAAGTGTTTTTATTTTGTTTTGTTACCACTATATAGCATGGTGTAGGTAGCTTAACTTTGCGGTTTGCCGATGACATAGTAATTTTGTCAAAGACTGCAAGGGATCTGGAAGAGCAATTGAATGGAATGTACAGTGGCTTTGAAAGGAAGATATAACATGAACATTAACAACAGTAAAACGAGGGTAATGGAATGGAATGTCAGAAAATCAGGCGATGCTGAAGGAATTAGATTACGTAATGAGACAATAAAAGTAGTAGATGAGTTCTGTTATTTGGGCAGCAAGATAACTTGTGATGGGCGATGTAAAGAAGATATAAAATGCAGAAAGGCTTTGGGATATTCAAGGAAGTTATCAGTGTAAAGAAACAGTGAAATATGCTGTTCAGAAAGGATATTTGTAATTTCAACTTTCAGTTGATGAGCTATACAAATATTTTGGAACCTTAACTCTTTCTGGTTAGAATCCAGACCTTTTTAGAAGGATGTAATCGGAGACAAGAGCAGTTACTTACAATTATCTTGTAAGTAATTAATAAAATTAGATTCAACATTATTTACTTAGTACATAACAAATTATATTGCGCTATTGAATTGTAAATGTTAATACCCATCGTATGTTTTAACATAAGTTAAATAAAACAGTGTCAAAATTTAAAAAAGAAGTCTTAGTCATTGATTCATGTTGCTACCCTTAAAAGACCTACATCAACTTAATGTAATCAAAATCAAAAACAAAAAAGGCATTAATTGGTTAGTGAAGTCATTGGGAATAGAGCGAGTATCAATAATAAGTCAGCATTTGATAATTTGGTCATCGTCGACTGACGAAGATAAAAGATGGACCACGCTAGGCACCTATTTTACTGCGTTTCATAATGGGAGAAATGTGAATTAAACCGAAAAAGAAACCAAAATCATATATCAGAGTGACACATGAAATTACCTGGACAAGCTTATGCAACAGGTGGTAGCAATTTATCAGATGGGCTTTATGGGGAATTCGGAGCTGGCGAAAGGGCTGTTTGTCATTCGTTGCCTGGAGTCATAACCTGTGATGCACGTTTTAGTTTGAATAATCTCACGGATGGTTGTTCCTGTCGACAGCGTCAAGTACTTCTGTGGTGTCAATAAGATTATCCATTTACTGAAACCTATAAACGGATAATTCCAGAAAAATACGTACGTTCCACACCTAAATGGAATTTACTTCATAGTTCGCTTTTATTGTTAATCTGACACAGTTGCATCATATTATGCATCAACAAACAAGTTTTTAAATATTACTTTTAGTCCTTGCTATAGTCAGTTATAGATTTTGTTTTTCTCTTAGACATGTGTTAATTTTTACATCTTTAACCAAGGAAGACCTACTTGTATTTACAATCGAGACCGTTCATAAAAATTTGATAACACCATTTCATGATGAAATAGACATATTGGAAGTCACCCTGAAAGGTTCTAGGTTCTTCGTTCGTCCTCACCTGCCATCCATTAGTGCTGTGCTGATGTGCTGTAGAAATTCATGTGGATCCCCTCTTCTTTCGGTGCATGATGTCGAACAGTTCCATGTATAGGCATTTTAACAGACGAATACAAACACAGTTTCTCCGAAACAGAGCGCCCATCAATAATAATGAGCTATATGTGTATTCTAAACTATACTTCTGTGTTCCTAGCAGTAAAGAGGAAATAGGTTAGAAGTTCGTCTGCGTGTTGAACCCATAATACGAAGACTGGATTGATGTAGCTCTCAACGATAAGTGTGCAAGACTTGATATCCAAATAGGAACGACAGTACACATATTTGAACCTGCTTCCTGTATTCGCCTCTTGGTTTTTCCCTCTCTCTGCGATTTTTACCCACCCACTTTTCTCTCCAGCACCAGAGTGGCGGTGCTTTGATGCCTAAGAATGTGTGGGATCGATCTCGCGACCTTAAAGTTCATACTCTGGCACTCTACAAGTGTGCTACCTAGCCACAATGACAGTGTACGAATAAAGTCTCATTATTCACGCGTTACAAAATGGCTTAATATTTGTTGAACTGTAATGCGCTGGCGGAAATGAAGGTACACTCCTTGCCATTAAAATTACTACACCACAAAGATGACGTGCTAAAGACGCGAAATTTAACCGACAGGAAGAAGATGGTGTGATATGCAAATGATTAGCTTTTCGGAGCATTCACACAAGGTTTGGCGCCGGTGGCGACACCTACAACGTGCTGACATGAGAAAAGTTTCCGACCGATTTCTCATACACAAACAGCAGTTGACCGGCGTGGCCAAGTGAAACGTTGTTGTGAAGCCTCGTGTAAGGAGGAGAAATACGTAGCATCACGTTTCCGACTTTGATAACGTCGGATTGTAGCCTACCGCGATTGGGGTTCATCGTGCCGCGACATTGCTGCTCGCGTTGGTCGCGATCCAATGACTGTTAACAGAATATGAAATCGGTGGATTCAGGTGGGCAATACAGAACGCCGTGCTGGATCCCAACGGCCTGGTATCTCTCTAGCAGTCGAAATGACAGGCATCTTATCCGCGTGGCTGTTACGGATCGTGCAGCCACGTCTCGATCCCTGAGTCAACAGATGGGGACGTTTGCAAAACAATAAACATCTGCACAAACAGTTCGACGACATTTGCAGCAGCATGAACTATCAGCTCGGAGACTATGGCTGTGGTTACCCTTGACGCTGCATCAGACAGGAGCGCCTGCGATGGTATATGCAAGGACGAATTTGGGTGCACGAAAGGCAAAACGTCACTTTTTCGGATGAATCCAGGGTCTGTTTACAGCATCACGATGGTAGCATCCGTTTTTGGCGACATCGCGGAGAACGCACAGTGGAAGCGTGTATTCGTCATCGCCATACTGGCGTATCGCCCGGCGTGATGGTATGGGGTGCCATTGGTTACACGTCTTGGTCACCTCTTATTCGCATCGACAGCACTTTGAACAGAGGCCGTTACATTTCAGATGTGGCACTACCATTCATTCGATCCCTGCGAAACCCTACATTTTTGCAGGATAATGCAAGACCGCGTGTTGCAGGTCCTGTACGGGCCTTTCTGGATACGGAAAATGTTCGACTGCTGCCCTGGCTAGCACATTCTCCTGATCTCTCACCACCTGAAATCGTCTGTGCAATGGTGGCCGAGCAACTGGCTCGTCACAATTCGCCAGTCACCACTCATGATGAACTGTGGTATCGTGTTGAAGCTGCATGGGCATCTGTACCTGTAGCAATTTTAATGGACAGTAGTGTATTAAAGATGTTATGTAGTTTGGTATTTGTATATCATCTGTGACGGAGGTGGCTCAGCGCGCCCGGTTAGAGGACTAAGCATCGTCTCTATTAAAAAAAGGTGAGCGAAGAACACATCGAACTACAACGAACAAGCACGATCAGCGACCGCAAGGAACAAAACTTCCCAAAGAGCAAATGTATATAAATTGGATATGGCGTCTGCTTAATAAGCAGGAGGTCCCAGGTAGGATTTCCGTCAGCAATAGAAATTTTAATTCTTTGCATCTCCTTCAGTTTCATATGTTTAATTGATATCGAGACAAAATATGTCTCTGGAAATTGTTTATTTGATATTTATTTATCGTGTGTGATATCTCGCCTGATACCTAACTATTAAGGCGGAATAAAGTACCATCTGGTGTATAAATATTATTTATTCAGTTACGCGACAGGTTTCGGTGTTACACTACACAATCTTCAGGCGCCCATTGTGCAACTGTCAGTACTAACACAATAATGGCAGCCGTTGACACCGGTAGCCGTAAATTTCTTAGTCCATTCGTGTCAAAAACCAAACAACTGAGAACTAAGAAATTTAGGGCTACCGGTGTAACTGCTGTCCTTTTCAAGTATGCTAGTACTGACAGTTGCACAATGGGCGCCTGAAGATGGTGTGTCGCTGCGGAGCGCGCGGTTGCTCGCCGTCGGAGGTTCGAGTCCTCCCTAGGGCATGGATGTGTGCGTTGTCCTTACGTTAGTTTACCTTAGTTTAAGTAGTTTGCAAGCTACGGACTGATGACCACGCAGTTTTGTCCGATAGATTTACCAACATTTGAAGATGTGATTGTAACACCGAAACCGGGAGCGTAATTGAATAAATAATATTTATACAGCTGCTGGTACTTCCTTCCACATTCAAATGTATCTGCTGTAGTCCCAACCCATTCATTTTGGAGAGAATGATACCCAACTGCTCTGAGCAGTGTACATTTACGCGACCCTTGATGTGTAGCCCTCAGTCGTGCACGTTAAGCTGAAGCAAGACGGTGGCTTCCAGCTCGCCGCAAAGTGCGCGGATGCCGTCGGCCGGGCGACTAACCCCGCGGCCGGCGTGGGAGTCGGTAATGGAATGGGGCGGCGCGCGCCACGGTCGCCCGAATTACTCGGCCCCCTGAATAAATAATCCGCAGCGCTGCAGTCGTCGCCGCCGCCGCCGCCACCGCGCGGCAGGCAGAGGGCGCGGCCAGGAGCGCGCCGATAAGAGGGCCTGCATAGGCAGAGAGGGGCCGTGAGTCAGACCGCTCCTGATTGGCTGAGAGCCAAGGACGCCATGTTTTTACCAGATTTGACGGGCTTTACATGTCAGTGAATAGCTACAATGAGCGCTTCTTCACTGTGGAGTGTCTTAAGAGCTTGCGATAGCGATTTCACTGTGCAGTTACGTGCAGTTACGGTAGGCACTTCACTTTCGCACGTCTTTTGTCGGTTGTACTTACGTAAATTAATGTGTTGTTCGTTGATCGTTGACGATAACCTTATAACTTCGTGGCAATTTTTAACATTATATGTTGGTTTGATATACTGAGTGTAATTAATAATGTGTATTACATATTCATTAAGGGCAGTCAAGAGAAATGCTTCGTATTTTCTCTGTTGGCTGTAAAAACCAAAGTGCAGATCGTTATCTGATGCTTGTGTTCCCAAGGAATGAGGAAATACAGGAACAATGGGAACAGGGAAAGTGCGAACCGTATAGGTGACTTATGGAAACCAAAGAATTATCCCTCCCTGTAACGAAAAATAATACGATCAGCTGTGTTCAATATATTTACTTAGCAACCAGTTTCGACGGTCAAGCCCCTAAAACAAGAAACCAGCATATTGCTGGGTTACAGTCAATATAACGTATCGCACAGTCGTCCAATATTACAACAACAAAGTACAGCAGGGTCCATTTTGTTCCTTGAGGCTGTAATATTGGACGAATGTGCGATACCAGTCATATTGACTATAATCCAGCAATATGCATATTTCTTGTAGTCAAATATTCCGGTCTATGTGAAGTAAAACTTTCTGCTCCCGCCACCCGTCGACCAAAGCAAGAAAGGCACTGATGAAATTCAGCCTTTGAAATTCCAGTGTGGTGTAGTGGTTGGTTACTGAATTCAAAATGTGAAGCTTAGGAGTTCGAATCTGGTAAGTGGTAAAATTTTTTAAACAGTATTTTCTAGCATTTCGTTAGTTCATGGGTCTGGTATTTTTACACGTCGTGCTACAAAGTATGTTTTAACGTCGCTGCGGAACCTCCCCCTTAGCTGTGTATTATTGGCTATTAACAATCCTATAATTGATTAGTACTTACGGGATGTGACGTGGGAAAGGGGAGAGAGCGGGACTATTGCCTCGTAGATCGTTACCTATTTTTAGTCTGTTTCTGCTGTTTCACTAGAGATAGTATTGGTATTTTTCCGATTTTCAGTGGTACATTGTCCCTAAAAGTATCTACAGAATGACATTTTTGGTATTTCCCGGTGTAGGAAAATGTAAGATTGACGCCACACTTAAAATGCATAATATAGTGCGGCGGAAAGCGATAATATTATATTATATTATTATATTATATTTCAGCTACGGATATGCAGACATAAAATTCTGAAATATCAGTTTATTTATTTATTTAATTTTTTTGTTAATACATAACATGGAATATCTCTCTGTATTAATGAACTGCCAACTGTCAAAATTACCAAAACGTCGTAAAATATTGTATTAACATTCGGCAGTCATAGAAACTGTTTCACGAGACTTACTTGCTTACAAATTTATTAGGCCTGTATGAACATAGATGTATGACATTTCTTTAACCACGTACAGATTAGTAAACTAGGAGATGTGCTTTGCTGTCATGAGTGTACATGATGCCTTATTTCAATCGTCAAGTGGCTGCACTTCTGTCAGGGGCGCTATGTAAACGTACGTCCTGCGCGCAGTCTGGTAAAAACATGGCGGGCACCGGCCTGTTGGCCACTCTCTCCCTGTATAGGCTCTCTATGCGCCGACTGCTATCACCGACAATCCAGCAGACGCCCGCAATGGGGGACTGCCGGCCAAGTGACCAGACGGCTGCAGAGGTTCATGGCGGTGATCTAAATTAAACTCTCTGTGCAAACCTGTTTATAGGCGAACTGTAGATAGAGAGGGCATCGTGATGACTAAGAATCTCAATCCACCACGCTCTCATAAATATGAGTGTTGGTCTGAAGAAAACTCTTTGATACTTGTGTACCTTACAACCTTCATAGCCGCGCTGGAGTAGCCGACTGGTCTAAGTCGCCTCGCTGCGAAGCGCGCGGTTGCTTGCTGTCGGAGGTTCGAGTCCTCCCTGGGGTATGGGTGTCCTTAGTTTAAGTCGTTTGTAAGCTACCGACTGATAACTACGCAGTTTGGGCCGATAGATTTACAAACATTTGAACATTTTGAACAACCTTAATACATCTATATATCTACTCTGCAAATCTTATTTGAGTGCCTCGTAGACCAGGGTGACCGGATGCAACCGTGTAAAACAGAGGATAAACAGATTCAAACGAGAAAACAAAGTAAGAAAAAGGATCAACACGAAACATCTGATTAAATAAATAAGTTTATTATCAATATACAAAACACACTCATCGGCGCGTTGAAACAGCGACTTTACGCTTTTTAGCTTTGTAAACAATACGGGATTAAATAATAGAGTCGACGTCTTTCTGTTGTAATGTTGAGAACGAAACGTATCGAAGACATGGCTTCTTAACGATGTACGATGGTTGGAATTTAAATAGTCGCAACTATTTATTCACAACCAATAAAAAAGCGTTACATTTTTGCAGCTATTACTCTTGTTCAAAGTAGTGTAGAACCCGTTGCCAGCTCTGTGGGAGGCGTAGTGTACCGTTAGCAGAGCCTGTTCTGATGATGGTGAGAATGTAGCGTTCGACTGCCTGTCGAATCTCTGGACCATTTCTGAAGCAAATGTCACAAAGTGGTTCCTTCATCTTCGGAATCAAATCAAAGTGTTGAGGTAGACCCATAATCAACAGTCATATACAACTGTTGGTTCAATACAGGATCAGTAAACAAAGAGTTGGAAGTCACCCAAGTGATGCCAGCATTCAGGAAAGGCTGTTGGAGTAATACAAGGGCTTATAGACCTAAATAATTGTCATTGATTAGCAGCTGGTTTTGAAATGAATCCTGCGTGAAAAAAAATATAAATAAAAAAATTAAAAAAAAAAAAACCTTTGTATTACCTCGGACAGAACGATCTAATTCAACACGAGTTTAAAAATTAACGTCCTTGTGAAATACAACTAGACCTTTTTGGTCATATGAATTGACGAGAGCTCTCGACAAAGGATCTTCCATATTTCTAAATTTCCAGAAGGCTTCGGAACAGGTATGTCACATGCAGCTTTTGGGACATAGTCTCAGTTTTGTGATTGGCTTGGGGATTTCCAGTCAGAGGGGACACTGTTCATAGAGATCGGGCGGAAGTCATCAACTAAATGGCGTTCCCCTGGGTAGGGGCGCAAACGGTCTGCTGTTCATTATCTATATTGACGATATAGGTGGAAATTTGAGACGTTTTGTTAGGTTGTTCCCAGACGATTCTGTCATTTATCTTCTGTTTAAGTCACCATGGAATCAAAACCAACTTTAGAATATGCAAAAATTGACGGCTGAGCCTGAGTAATGAAAACATGTGAAGTTCTAAAAATGGTTATTAAAAGGAATCCGCTAAGCTTCGTTTATACGATAAATTGAATATGGAGGCCATAAATTCATCCAAGTAGCTAGGAATTACAACCACGACCGACAGAAATAAAAGAAAAAGAAAAAAAATACATTGTTGTGCGGAAGTCGAATTAAAGATTGCGTTTTATTGACAGAAGCCTTTGAAGGTGTATCGAATTACTAAAGAAATAAACTACGCTTGTCCATCCTCTTGTGGAGAACTGCCTAGTGGGATTGACGGAGTACACGAAAGAATACAAAAAAGGCAGCTCGTTTTGTATTACCAATATATAGGGAGGAGAGTGTCATGGAAATTGTACAAGAGTGTGAATCATCACAACGAAGACGTTTTTCGTTGAGGCGAGATCTACTTACGAAATTTCGATCACCTTCGAATGTAAAGATGTAGGAAGAGATAATAATCAAAACAAAATGTGAGAAATCAGACCTCTAAAGGAGAGACTTCGTCCCACGTGCTATTCGAGAGTGAATTGGTACATAAATAGTATGAGAGGGGTTCGATGAATCCTCTGCCACAAACGTCGTAGTGATTTTCAGAGTAACGATGTAGTGCACTTTGACTCCAGTAATGGTTGTCCAACATTTTTGCCTCTGCAAATTTTTTTTTTAAAATTTAGAAAATATACGTGAAAGGGAAGCATTCAGATTGTCGTGGACAGACTACTACACCACAATAGGACAGAAAGGACTACCTAAAGAAATGGAGGAAGGTAAGAGACAACTCACTTCTAGGCAGACAGCCCCAGACCTTCCAGCCTCTAGCAGCACTCCTGTCTCGGCCGGAAACATTTCGAAGTGGTTATATCAGACTGGTTTGTATGCTCAGAAGCCTGTTAACTGCATCCCACTTTAACCTCGGCATTGTCGAGAGACAGTTTATTGGTTTAGGGAGGAAGTTGTTTGGAACACGCACCAATGCTCCAGAGTAATGCTTTCTAACGAAGCCCGCTCTACTTCGCTAAGTGATTCTGGCTGCAGTTAATGTTGGGGTAGTGGGGAACTCGTTACTCACCAAAGATTGTTTACAAATGTCATCGTTATGGTCTAGGCGTTTTGGTGTGGGCAGGTAAATGTGTACAGTGGCCTAACAACACAGAGTATCTCTGCGTGAGGTAGGCCTACCGTTACAGCAAGGGATATTCAGGGAGGTTATTCTGATCATAGCTCCAAAATTGCTCTCAAGAAACATCAAAATATCGCGTGGTTTTCTGCAACATATTTCAAGTTTCGTCCTTGGATAAGCAATGGCGCTTGAAACCAATACTTGAGCTCCGAAAGAAACAAAGTTTAGTTGACTGTAAAATGTGGAAATTGTGGAACTTTGAACAAAATAGGATTTGTTTTCAGACATTTCACATGAAATACCTAAAAAAAAAAAAAATTAACAATAGGACAACACTGTACTATTTAGATTGTAGCTCTCATGCGCAATTTTGGACAATGTTACTTACAGAAAAGAAACTATATTTTGAAAAAAAAGTACAAAATGTTTTCACATTTCCCTACACATCTAATATAAGGAGCAAATATTTTATCTCCAAGTGATTTCTTAGTATGCAAAATAAGCGTTACAGACGCGGTAGATCGCGACTTCCTGTTTATGAATGATAATTACATTTCACACAGGATCCTGTGGTGATATACACAATGGAAAGCGGACTTTGACAGTTCGAAATGGTCTGAGTTCGCCAACAACCTAAACCCTATAGAGCGTGTAATAAATATCTTCACAATTGCGAATATGAATCATAAGATGTTCAGATATTAGATATGGGACCAAACAGTAGTGTTTAAGATTAAATGCCTGTTCCAAAGGAACAGACGTTGGCGGTGATGCGCAGCGTAACAGAATCTTCACCTATGTTCAACTATGAATACACTTACGGAATACAATATTATATTACGAATATACTTTGTCATACCGTTAACTTGGCTGTCTGAATAATTTTGTTAAATTACTTCTGTTCAGCCGCGGCCGAGCGCATTGAGGCGCTAAGCTACGATGTGCGAGAGCGTTCTCCGTCGAGGGTTCGAATCTCCCCTCGGGCATGGATGTTTGTTTTGTCTTTAGTATAACGTAGTTCATCAGTAGTTTGTAAGTTTAGGGACTGATGACCCTACAGTTAAGTCCCATAAGCTTCACAAACATTTGAACATTGAACTTCTTTTCATAAAAACTTCGTAATAACTAAAAGTTGTAGCGTTGTGCAATTATTCATGTTCTTGGACAGATTTTCTCACTAACATTTTTTGAGGTTATTTAATATCTACTTAACAATTTGTCATGGTTCGCTTGTCTGAAAGTTGTGCTTCTGTCATAAAATTATCCAATTTAAATTATGTAAACAAACCTTCACTGCTCTAGCCGTAATTTGCTTACACATCTAATCTCTGTTTTTGTTTGCTATGTTGACATTTGTAATAATTAGTTTCATTTATGATGAATAATTAGTTTGGCTTATTATTTGTGAAAATGGTGCATTAATATGGCTGAATAGAATTCAACATTTATTTTGTATTAATATTATTCTGGAACATTCGAGAATATCCTATAATGTATATATATGCGCGCGAGAACGCACGCAAGTCTTGTACTCACAAGAGTCTTATACCCAACTTTGTACTTCTTATGTAACAATATCAATTTACGATGCAATAGACAATAACGTATGTATAATGTAGTCGCAGTTTGTAGTTTCTTAGACATGAAAAGACCCGGACAATTTATCAATGACGACTTCAAATTTTTATGGCAGGCGAACTGACGGCGTGGCAGAAGAACAACGGATGATGTAATGTATTTTATAATGAAGTAATTTAAACAAATACATAACAATTATTAGTGTGTCCTTCGAAAGAGTCGTAAATGCGTTTTCTCTGTCCTTTTTGTAGATGTCCGCAGTCTCGTTTTTGCAGCGTGTAACTGGACTCTGCCAAAACATGTAGTGCTCATTACATGTTTGATTCGAAGCGACGTGCAGTGCCGATGGCAGTTGTCTGGTCTGTTTCCCGGAAGTCACTAATTTCCAACGTACAGCTATAACAACGTCGGAAACCTTTTAATATGAATCACCATAGTACAAACGACAGTCCGCCAAAGCACCTCTATTTTTACGTTGTATACGGGATGCTACCACCAGCTATACCTGTGCATAGCAAGTAAAAAACTTTAATATCAGTATTCGTTCTGGCCGAAGCCGGTTGAATATTGTGAAAAGGAAAAATTCGGAGACTTGTCGGGATCCTAGCGACCGACCAGTTACACCACGATAAAATAAAAGCCTGGTGTTAAAACTGCCGACTACATGTAGCAATAAAATTATGTGTACTTCACGGAACACACATTCGTCGTATCATTAGACTACAGAATTACTAAGTCACAACTAGTGTGTGTCATATAGTAGAAGTATTTGATAGTAACAGTAACACGAAACATAATTTGGTACGATCACATTAACGCACCAACACGTAAAGGAAGAACTAACAACAATATTAATTGGTAGCATAATGGGAAATTACATGGGCAAAGACATAGGAAAGCTAACTAATAATTTTCAACATATTAGTTGAACTGTAGTCAAAACATTAAAAATTAAATTGAAATTGAGTAAAAGAAAAGCGATGCCTGTGCTCCTTTATGACACTGAATACTGAGTTAATAATAATAATAAATGTAGAAATTAGTTTTTTAAGGCATGAAAAATCTTGGTCAACGTATATGAATTAAGGCAGAATTCCGTCTAATAACATGTAAGTTATTCGCTTTTGTCTTAACACATTTGTTCAAATGTTCAAATGTTAGTAGAACTTATGGGACTTAACTACGGAGTCATCAGTCCCTAAGCTTACAAACTACGTATGAACTAGCTAAGACTAAGGTCGGCGCAAATATCCATGCCCGAGAGGGGATTCGAACCCCCGACCGTAGTGGCTGTGCAGACCGTGACTGGAGCGCCTCAGTCCCCTCGGCCATCGCGGCAGGCAACACATTTGTCGCGGTGGAGTGGCCGAGCGTTCTACGTCGCCTTGCTGTGGAACGCGCGGTTGCTCGTAGTCCGTGGTTCGATTCCTCCCTCGGACATGGGTATTTGTGTTGTCCTTAGGTTAGTTTAAGTAGTTTGCAAGCCTAAAGACTGATTACCAACGTTGTTAAGTCCCATAGATTTACATTTTCTTAACACACTTCTGCCTCCCATTGAAGTAAATGTATCTTACCGGAAGACCAGATCTCTCTGCTATGCCATTGTACTTTCAATGCCTTCATTTCTTCGTCTGGCATGGGTATTTTGCTTTCAATGCAGCTGTGTTCTTTACCATTCAACGACTTCACCACCAATGGTGATGTTAATTTTTCCATTAGAAACGTTCATACTACTACTCATTACTTCAATCAATTTACTCTTTCACTCTGAATCCACATTCTGTACTCGTTATATTATTGAATCCATCAACAAATCTAGTAATTCTTTTTTGCTTTCACTTGGGATAGCAACGTCATCAGCAAATATATCCTTGATCTATTTCCAGATTAATTTTTAGCCTACTCTTGAGCCATAATTGTATTTCCGCCATCGCAGCTTGAACAGGTGGTTCAGTACGGTAGGTTTAACGCAAAACATTGGAGTAGAATCTTGAGTATTATTTATTCAATAATACAATATGGACCACCCCCTCCCCCCCCCCCACACACACACACAGACACCACAACACTGTAAGTATAAAATCTCTCTTTAATTATCTGTGTCTTTCAAACAGTGGAACAAATTTTATTCTCTCAGCAGGTATAAAAGTAATACATAAATGTATTGGTAATATTATTTGGAACAACAGCTATTGTTTCTAATAGAAGTATTATTAAACTGTTCATATATCTGTAATTTATTGGAATATCAGATTAAATGATTAGATAAAGGTGATTTTTTCAAAATTCCAAAATTTCACACTGAATAATTTTAAGTAACTAGCACAATGAAGGAACAAAAAAAGCTGAAACAGAATAAAACGGTCGAAACTGTAGATAAACTAATTTTTTATTCGTTTGTTACCTTCTGCTTATTTTATCGTTACTTATGAGCCTTTACAGATGATAGCTACACCCATTTATCATTAAAATATATAGGAATATTACGGTACATTCAAGCATTAGAAATTAAAGACAAGAACTATTTTACTCAAGGCAGGTCAAAGCATACTTTCTACAGCTCGTTAAACATAGGTTTTAGTTTATACATTTTTGTCAATTGCCAACATATGCTGAAAAATCGGGTTACCAAGACTGAAACTGCTTTACACAGTGATTGAATTTCATGTACTTTCAGGTCATTTCATTTTAACAGTGAACCAACTCTTGTTTCATTCGCAGTGAAGGAGGCGGTGTCTCATCGAAATTTTTTTGTTCGAATCTTTCTTTTCCGGAACTGTTAAGTCTTACGTACGTTTAATCTACGACGAAGAGGAAAATCGTTCGACCGACATGCAATTACAAAATGTTGCCTTAATCTAATGTCAATATTGAATCGGGTGAAGCTCTATTTTTTCGTTCTTGAATAATTCACACAGTATGCTAAGAGTAGCATCTGTGAATAGGAAAAAAAATTCTGTTCCTTTCACCCAAACCCAATATTTCATCACTTGACGCTCTAGGTCTTATGCTGACACATCGATAATAGACTAGCGTAATGTATTGCTCCTTGACTGCCGTAAATATACTGAACATCATGAATATTTCATGTTATTTCCAAATATGAAATGTAGGAAATTGCATTAATAGGTTGCTTAAAGTGAGTACATACATACAGTGGAGAGATTTACTAAATATGCCATGCATCTTTAAGACAGAAAATAAAGTATTGATTTCTTTGGACCAGAACTTTAGATCATTCGTATCATGCAATATTGCTTTATCAGGGGGGCCTATTTTACCTCTTACTGTACGTCATTTTGCGACTAAAGGCGCTCAGAGAGAATTTAGAGCCTATTGTCTACAGTACTGGCGAACCTGGCAATTAATCCCAATTGTAAAATGTGATTGGGAATTGAATAGGTATCATAATCTGTATACTGATTTTCTCTACCAATCTCCTCCATACTCTCTTATTGTCACTCTCTTATTGTCGAAATCCTGCTTCTCCCCATCACTTTCCTCCCCTCATCTCTCCCTAGTTCGATGAACCCTTAGCAAGACCATATAACTGTAGATGTTGGGTTGTCCTAGTGGGTACCTGTACTTGCCTACACAAGCTCACTTCCTGGCGCCTGGTCGTTACAAAACTGTACGATTCTCCAAAATCGGGCTAACAACATATTTTTTTTCTCCGGAACTGATCATAGAGAACAATGAGTTATGTGTGACCTACATGCTTTTTAATATCTCCATGCTAAATACATGTACCCGGTATGTGCGTAACCGTCATGACGTCATTGACAGTATGCCCTGTTGTTAGACCTTTATCGCTGCCAGAGTTGGAAACACCTTACACTGAGAAAATTAACCAGTTCCGTATAGTTCACATTGTTTCCGCATTGTGACAGATTCATCAGAAAGGCTGTTGCCTCTGTTCCCCGGCGACTGAATGCAGTTGTAGAAGAGGACGGGAAATGGACACGGTACTGAGTCTACTGTGTTAATAGGAAAAAGACTTTGTTTAAAGCACATATTGTTTAATTTCATCTTAACTTCTCTTCCGCGATTAAGTTGCTGTGAACAAAAAGAAAACTTTCCCTATTTTAATTTTGTTAGCAAACTTGCAGTTTACGCATGTAGAAAACTTGTTTTGAGTTAAAGCTGTCAAACAAGGTTTGAAGAAGAATAAAATACCACTACCACACGACACACCCAAAAGCTAGAATAAGAATCTGAAATATTTAATTTCTCAAGAGAGTTTGTGAATAGTTAATGTTTATTTAATTGAAAAAATGCAATATTAAAATTGGTTTAAATTAAGACTTTGAGTCAGAATGACTGTTTCACCACTTTTAACACTTGGTGACATGCTTTGAAATAAAGCAGTTGAGTTTTGATGTCTTTGAATATTTTTTTAAATAGTAAGCAAAAAAATTCCTCGCACATATAGCGCTGAATTTTTTTATTTAATTTCAGAATCTATTAATTACCTTCATATGACTGTACAAAATTGTTATAAGTAACTTTTTTTCACAATCACGCCATTACTTTGACAATACCGTCCTCCTTTCTGGATGGACGTCAATCATTATTATTGAAACAGTACTTAGGATGAAATATATAAATATATATGTCTCAAAAATTATAGAATGTTCAAGAAATACAAACCCACCTACGAGGAAGTCTTCAATAACTTCTGCATAACCCTCAAATTCGCAGCCGTAACCAACCATTTTGCAATCGATATAAGAAGCTAAAATTGATCTGCAATGGGAGCAGGATATTCAAAGAAATAAAATTGACACTATGCACGAATCCTTAAATACAAGAATGAAAAAGTAAAGTGCCGTTCTGGTCCTTTTGGAAGGACGTCAGCGCTATCTGGGTTGAAGAGCTTCGAGAAGAAAAAAAGAAAATACGAAATGCTGCGCTAAAAAGTTATTTTAATCGGAAAATAGAGACACCATCTCCTAAAAAATTATTAATGTCAAGATCGCAAGGATCAACGAGACTACACCGGCCAGATAACAAAAGTAAAACTAAACAAACTTTTATATGTAAAACACACTTACTTCATCCACAATCGCTAGTTTATTTGCTGGTTCTTTTTACCGTTTTCGATGAACTATGTCATCATCTCCAGAAAAAAAAAGTTCTACAACTCTTATTTTCACTTTGGGACTCACGTAAAACAAAGAGTTTCTTGTCAAAGTGTAATATAAGAAATACACTATCAAACTATTTTAAATAAACTAGCGATCTTGGCAGAAGTAAGTGCGTTTTATATAAATTTTCGATCGCTCTCCATAAGCGTAATATGCCACTTAACTATAACTGGAGCCGTCAGCCAAATTAACAACACTCTCTGCAAATCCTACGACGAAGAGAGTTGCAAACTAAACCCAGGTCACAAGCTGTCCTTCATGTTATTTCAATTGTCGACGAATTTCTGTGCATCTCCGCTGTGTACGAAAAGTCCTTCCAGCTAACCTAATAAAGCAGGGAGATGCTATCATTACTGCTGTTCTGACCGCCTGTAGTGGCACGGTTGCGACTCTCAAGTTGGTTAACCTTAATTGCGCGAATCATCGGAATGCGGGAGGACTTGACTACCTCCTGTATCACTATGTTCCAAAGACGATTGCCCTTTTATATATTAGTTAAATGTGGAATTTCATGATTCTGAACATAGCTTCTCTTAAAAGCAGCAGCTCTAACATATTAGTTACTGTAAATGGAAACTAGCAGTCCAACAAGTTGCTTGGCTAAAATACACTTTATACAGATTTAGACACCATCTAAGGGCGTCTTCAAGAGAAGTATAAAATTATGACCTATAAATGGATCACAAATAGTATATTAGAAAGTTTTACATGAAATATTTTATTTTTAAAGAAAAACTGATGCCACTACGGTCAAATTATAAACATCAGACGTAAGAAATTAGAGCATGTTCTGCTCAAGTCATTAGAGCATGTTGTGCCATGTGAATATCGGCGGGTTCATGAAACATAAAAATAATGTGGATAGCCGCTGTGATGGATTGGGCTGCCGCTCCCGCCGGAAGTTCGAGTCGATATGTGTGTGTGTGTGTGTTTTGTCCTTAGCAAAAGTTAGTGTAAATTAGTTCAAGTAGTGTGTAACTTCACGGAGCGATGGACTGAGCAGATTGATCTCTTTTGAGTGTGCAATCGGTTAACACGGAATTTAATTTGCAACGCTAATTTGTTACCAGAATTGCAGAATTAGTTTCATAACTCTCTTTTCCTCCTGAGGACTGCTCTAGCCAGGTGCTGCGGCCTCTCCAGTTGAGCTTGCTTCACAAACTCACTGCGTTACAGACACCACGTACCTTCACTGTATATACAAGGTGCGTCTGAAAAGTTCCATGAATGGTCTCAGGAAATATATGGAACGAGAGTTACAAACAAAATTCTTACGAGCTTTCAATGTAATCGCTATTGGGTACAATATACTTCTGACATTTATTGTTCAGCTGTTGGAAACCGACAGCAAACGCTTTTTGTGGAATCGTCCGAAAACAGGTCACGCGTTGTTGGTTCCCCGCAACCATTCAAACTTTTTACGCACTGCGTCAGCACCATGCACTAATATCGCATGGATCCCCGTCGCCGTTTTGTCCAATTTCAAATAAACCCTAATATTAACGCGTTGCTACATTGCTCCATTTTGCGCTTCATGTTGCAATAACATGAGTACTCACATTGACCCTGTTATTGGGGTCGCAGCGTTTACCACCACTTCACTGCAGTGCTTTGCATGATAGGGGGCGCTTGTTAACAAGACTCTCAATGAATTCGAAATATTTAAACATTTCGACGTTTTCAGGACATTGTAATAAATCCAATGGCAAAGTTGAAAATTTGTGCTAGACCGGGATTCGAACCCGGATTTCCCGCTTTTGGCCAGCGGTCGCCTTAATCATTTAAGCTATCCAAGCACGCTTCTCTTCCGACCCCAATTCTCATCTTGTAGCATACTACGATTGTAGTGCCCCCTGCCCATCTTCGAAAAGAACAGACAGCTTATAAATAATTGCATATCTGCCCCAACAGGCAACTGACAATTTCAGTGCAAACGCATTAATACGCCCGATCCGATCCCTTGCGGGAATTCAGGCTGCGAGCAAGTGGAATCAAATGGGCAGGGGGGTACTACAGTCGTAGTGTGCTACAAGATGAGAATTTGGGTTAGATGGGAAGCGTGCTTGGATAGTCTAATTGGTTGAGGCGACTGCTGGCCCAAAGCGGGAAATACGGGTTCGAATCCCGGCCCAGCACAATTTTTCATCTTTGCCACTGGATTTATTTCAGTTCACTGAAACGGTCTAAATGTTTAAATATTTCGAATTCTTAAAATTACGACCGTTAATGTCAACAAATGGTGTCTGTTCTTTCGGGCATGTCAAAACGTACAGACATCAAATACATAATTTTCCCTCAATGTGTCTGCGCGTGTACCTTATCCCCGCCAGCGCGGCTTGTAAAATATGGGACCATTCATCGAACTTTTCAGACGCACCTTGTATATTCCTCGAGTCAATTTGTTGGTGCTATGAGGGGTTTACGCGATGATTTTGGCTGTAATAATTCTGTGTCTGTGTATGGGATTGGCACAATATGACTGCTTAGCGTGTTGACTGCGACAGATCTTGATGAGGTACCAACAAGCCAGCTACCTTCTGTCTGGCCCCTCTTCCTTCCATACACAGCCTGCCCTCCTCCGTCTGAAATTATTTCAAGCATCGATCTCTGGCCGTCGCATGTGCCTTTTGAGCGTCGACGGCTTTCGTGACCCGTACAGGGGTATAGCACGGCTGGTAACGGTGGCCAACCACGCGAAGTCTCCAACCACAATGCGCTTGCTGTTGCTCCGGGCGTGACACGATAGCACCCTCCGAGAAACGCACACACTGAGCACCGCGTGTGGCGGTCACCACTGCAGCGTTTTTCAGAAGGAATGGTAACTATTTTAGGAAGTGTAGACCAATTACAATCAAAAATGCAGTATAACATACGTTCATTTTTATCGAGTACAGAGATACACTCCTGGCCATTAAAATTGCTACACCACGAAGATGACGTGCTACAGACGCGAAATTTAACTCGTGATTTCTACCAATTGTACGTTTGTACTTATTGCGTGCAGCTACGACGAAGCTTCTTTAATTCGTTATGATGTTCGTATGTACAATTTATGTGACAGTTCCCTTTGAATACTTGCTATCACAGCCAACTGACGTGTTATGCAATACTCATCACAGTACTAGCCTCGGCAATGTACAAGAAATAAAATGGAAGACATGACGCACAAACTGCTACATAGACTACGAAAACAAAAAAAGAAAAAAAGTTTTTCATATTAGGTGAATTGTGCTGCTATCTATTGCCAGGTACTCCATATCAGTGACCTCCGATATCGTTAGAGCGGAGAATGGGACGCTCCGGGAAATTCACGGACTTCGAACGTTGTCAGGTCATTGTGTGTCACTGCCGACAGTTGAAGAGGGTTGTACAGTGTAATAAGAACACATCTACCATCAGACAGGAATTCCAGGAATGTCACAAAGAATGTAATAAGTATTTACACGCGATGAAGGCGTATGGTTCACTTACCTCACTGCAGATGCGTTCATACGTTTGAAACACATCCACTGAATGTGTGGTCGTGTTCCATTTTTGAGTTATTCATTAACCTAAAGTATTTATGCACCATTAATATTGTCTATTAGTATGCTAATTATTTTTATTATATTTATTAATGATCAATGCCCCATGTTTATATTGTTTCCACCCGTGTGATTGAACTTCTGTGTTCATGTGAATGTGGAAGGTTGTTTTTAATATTGACTGACTGCCGCGCAATGGCTTACAGTCGCCGCCTCGCGCTTTAGGCCTCGATTACTTTAATTAAGAACGCATGGCTTCGTTTCTCACCTTCACTGGCGCCTGCTGGCTGGCCAGAGACAAGCTTACTTGGCAAGATGGCGAGGTGGCCGTGTTCTTAGTGTGGTGCCAACCTAATCTTGGACGAAAGACGTGACAAGAGACGCATGGCAGCCGTTGAAGAGGGTATCATCTTCCTCAGGTAGAGTCGGTTGGTAGACACTATGCTCTGAACGCGCTCTGTATGGGTTTGTAGCGCGCTCTACATTCGGTGTGTGGTTGGGAAGGTTTTGCAGTGGACTTAGAGCTTCACTCTTGCTGCGACCGCGGAAGTAAGTACTTCGTCGAATCATGCTTTCTTTGTGATCGGACAGTCTTGGTTTAGGAGAGATAGTTTTCTTAATTGGTTGGTTGGTTGGTTTGATGTTTTAGGGGGACAAAACTGCGGAGGTCATCAGTCCCCCATTCCATCACAGAGCTAGAGAAGTGTGGAAACCCTGAAATGTCCGCCCAGAGTTAAAACTGTTACGGGAGGAAAACCCTACTCAATCAATAAAATGTAAACAAATTTGACAAAGGACTACAAGGCGGGAGACAACATGATAGGACACAATCACACGGAAACAGCAAACAAGTGTGGAAATGAAATGACAAAGTCAAAGTTCGTGGTTGACCGACCATGAGAATAAAATAGGAAGGGTCAGCCACGGGGCAACACAAACTTCATATAGATTTGTAAAAACCGCTGTTACGAATAAAACCTAAAACAGAATCAGCCATATTGGCATCGTTACATAAAACGTCAGATAAAATTGCAGGAAGATTAAAATCCCGCCGCAGGGCGGCTAAAAGACGACAGTCCGTTAAAATGTGGGACACTGTCAAGGGAGAACCACAACGACAACGAGGCGGGTCCTCACCGCGCAGGAGATGGCCGTGGGTCAGCCAAGTATGGCCAATGCGGAGCCGGCACAGGACTACTGAGTCCCGGCGAGAGGCCCGCATTGAGGAGCGCCACGCAGCCGTGGTCTCCTTGACAACCCGAAGCTTGTTGGGCGTGCTCAGGTTGCGCCATTCAGCATCCCAAAGTCGAAGTACCCGACGGCGCAACAAGGTACGGATATCTGAAACTGGGAGGCCGATCTGTAAGACAGAGGCAGTAACCGCCTGTTTGGCAAGCCCATCGGCACGTTCGTTGCCTGGGATGCCGACGTGACCCGGAGACCAAAGGAACACCACTGATCTGCCAGACTGAACAAGGGCAGAAACAGCCACTCGGATGGCCATCACCAATGGCGAACGCGGATAACACTGTTCCAGAGCACGTAAACTACTCAGGGAGTCACTACAAAGAAGGAAAGACTCACCTGAGCAGGAACGCATATGCTCGAGGGCACGGAAGATGGCCACCAGTTCTGCAGTAAGAACACTGCAGCCTTCTGGCAGAGACAGCTGCTCAACATGGTCACCATGTACGTAGGCAAGGCCAATGCGGCCGTTTACCATCGAGCCGTCCGTATAAACAATGTCGTAGCCGGGGTGCTCAGCAACGACAGCAAGGAACTGGCGACGGAGAGCCTCAGGGGGAAGCGAGTCCTTGCGCCCGTGGGCCAAGTCTAAACGAAGACATGGCCGTGGCAGGCACCATGGAGGTGTGCGTGAATGGGCCCGAAATGGAGGTGGTAGAGGATAGGACTCAAGCTCCCCCAGCAGGGACTGCACGCGGACGGCTATTGTGTGTCCTGACTTGGGGCGCTGCTGCTGGTGACGAACAGCCACAGTAGAAAAAAGGAGGCGGTAGTTGGGATGTCCTTTGGAACTATAGACGCGGGCTGCATACGCTGTCAACAGTTGCTGGCGGCGGACCCGTAGTGGGGGTACCCCGGCCTCCGCTAGAAGACTGGCCACAGGGCTGGTTCGGAAGGCTCCCGTGGCAATTCGAACCCCACAGTGGTGAATAGGGTCCAATAGGCGCAACGCTGAAGGTGCTGCAGAGCCATAAGCGAGGCACCCATAATCTATACGCGACTGCACCAAGGCTGTATAGAGCCGCAGCAGGGTGGAGCGGTCAGCTCCCCATGCGGTATGGCCCAAACATCGAAGGGCGTTAAGATGTCGCCCGCACTCCCGTTTCAGAAAACGAATATGAGGGAGCCAGGTCAGTCGGGCATCAAAAATCAGGCCGAGGAATCGGTGGGTGTCCACAACAGGAAGCAGTTGGCCGTCAAGATAGAGTTCAGGGTGGGGGTGCACCGTCCGACGCCGACAAAAGTGCATTACACGTGTTTTGCCGGCGGAAAACTGGAAGCCATGATGCTGAGCCCACATGTGTGCCTGGCGGATGGCCGCCTGGAGTCGGCGTTCAGCAGCACTTGTTGTGGTGGAGCAGAAAGATATGCAAAAATCATCGGCGTACAGGGAAGGAGACACCGATGAACCCACAGCTGCAGCCAGGCCATTAATGGCCACCAAAAACAGTGAGACACTCAGCACAGACCCCTGTGGGACCCCATTTTCCTGGATATGGGGCGAACTATGGGCAACACCGACTCGGACCCGAAACGTGCGGAGTCGGAGGAAATTTGCAATGAAGATGGGAAGTGACCCCCGAAGGCCCCACTCATGCAGCGTAGCGAGGATGTGACGCCGCCATGTAGTATCGTAGGCCTTCTGAAGGTCAAAGAAAACTGCAATGAGGTGCTGACGACGGGAAAAAGCTGTCCGAACCGCTGACTCCAAGCACACCAGATTATCCGTCGTTGAACGACCCTGGCGGAATCCACCCTGCGATGGCGCCAGAAGGCCCCGTGACTCGAGCACCCAAGTCAAGCGACGTGCGACCATACGTTCGAGCAACTTGCAGAGAACGTTGGTCAGGCAGATGGGACGATAACTGTCAACCTCCAGTGGGTCCCTGCCAGGCTTCAGCACCGGTATGACGACGGCTTCCCGCCACTGGGACGGAAACTCGCCACCACCCCAAATGCGGTTGAATATCTCGAGGACATGGCGCTGAGAATCCCGCGAGAGGTGTTTGAGCATCTGTGCATGGACACGGTCGGGACCGGGAGCCGTATCTGGGCAATTGGCCAAGGCACTAAGCAGCTCACTTTCGGTAAACGGGGCGTTGTAGGACTCCCGACGGCGCGTCGCAAAGGAGAGGCGCTGTCGCTCCACACGCTCCATGCGGGAGCGAAATGCTGCACTGTAGTTAGCAGATGCAGAGCACCTAGCGAAGTGATCAGCAAGATGTTCAGCGATCACAGTCGGGTCTGTACACATAGCCCCATTGATAGAAAGCCCAGGGACGCTAACAGGAGGCTGGTGGCCATAGAGGCGCCTGATCTTAGTCCACACCTGAGATGGAGAGACACGAGAACCTAAGGTCGAGACATACCTCTCCCAACATTCTTGTTTGGCTCGTTTGATGAGTTGCCGAGCCTTGGCACGAAGTCGCTTGAAAGCGATGAGGTTGGCCACTGATGGGTGCCGTTTGTGACGCTGAAGAGCTCGCCTACGGTCTCTGATTGCGGCAGCGATTTCCGGCGACCACCAGGGCACGGACCTCTGCCGGGACGAACCAGAAGAAGACGGGATTGCAGACTGAGCTGCAGAGACAATGACGTCTGTTAAAGTATCGACCACCACATCAATGTTAGCGTCCGGCAAATATCGAACAGTGGCAGCAGTTGTAAATGCATCCCAGTCAGCTTTGTTAAGAGCCCAACGGGGCAAACGGCTAGGGCAATGACGATGGGGCAGTGACAAAAAAATCGGAAAGTGGTCACTGCCACACAAGTCGTCATGCACTCTCCAATGAAGAGATGGTACGAGGCCAGGGGTGCAAATAGAGAGGTCGATGGCCGAGTAGGTGCCGTGTGCCACACTGAAATGCGTGGGAGCACCTGTATTTAAAATACAAAGATCGAGCTGGGAGACAAGATGTTCAACCTCTCTACCTCGGCCAGTAGTCATGTCGCCACCCCACAAAGTGTTATGGGCGTTGAAATCGCCCATGATGAGGAAGGGTGGGGGAAGCTGAGCAATCAGTGCAGCTAACATGTGGCAGGGGATTGCACCATCAGGTGGAAGATAAACACTGCAGACGGTTATAGCTAGTGGTGTCCTGATCCGAACAGCCACTGCCTCCAAAGGTGTTTGAAGGGGCACAGCTTCACTGTAGGCAGAGTTGATGACATGAATGGAGACGCCACCAGATGCTCTGTCATATACAAGACGATTCGTGTAAAACCCACGATAGCCACGAAGGGCTGGGGTTCGCGTTGCCGGAAGCCAGGTTTCCTGGAGGGCAACGCACAGTACATGAGAAGAGCTTAAAAGTTGTTTCAGCTCTGCTAGGTGGGAAAAATAACCGCCGCAATTCCACTGGAGGAAAGTGCTGCCTAAGGACTGGGGAGGCATGAAAGTGATTAAGAGACGCGGTGCGCCTCAGTGTCACTTGCCGCCACCCGCTGAGGGTCTGTGGTGTCCATATCCATTGCGTCTAGGGTGTCTGTAAGAGCGAGGTCCTCTTTAGACGCAAGGATTTCGACCTCATTGTCTGAGTCAGAACTGGTAGCGGACGGCATCGAGGAAGCCGCCTTTGCCGCCAGCTCTTTCTCTTGAGGGACATCCTTTTTTCTCGCCCGCTCCCGCTTGGGTTTGGGCTTCGGTGCTCGAGCGGGCTTCCCAGAAGTGGCGTCGGATGTCGACGCGGATGGGGAGGCCCGGCTACCAGCGGGTACCTGGACTTTGAACCACTGGCTGACGTTTGGCTGCGACGAAACTGGCGTTTCGGAGACCTCAAGAGACCCTTTCCGTGCATCTATAGGTCGACTGACATCCAGGGTGTCAGACACAGTGGGAACTGCAGGAGGTGGTGGAAGGGGCTCGTCAGGCCCTTTCCCTGAAGGAAGAGCCGGAGAAGGAAGACATTTCTCCGGCAGAGGGACGGGGTTCAAAGACCCCGTTGAAGGGGGAGGCAAAAGCCTCGCAGAAGAAGGTGCTCCCCCTGGCGTCTGGGGAGCGGAGATTAACTGATGGCCCAAAGGGCCCACAGAAGGTGTGATAGGGGGTCGGGAAACCGCCCTCGATGGAGGCGATGACACTGTGGCAGCAGCATATGTAGTCATCATCGATACCGGGTGGAGCTTCTCATACTTGCAGCGGGCCTCAGAGTAACTTACGCGATCGAGGGTCTTATACTCTACGATCTTGCGCTCCCTTTGGTAAGCGGGACAGTCCGGTGAGCAAGGCGAGTGATGGCCGCTGCAGTTGACACAAGAAGGTGGCGGGGTACAAGGTGCATCGGGGTGTACAGGACGGCCACAGTCACGACAAATAGGGGCTGCGTCGCAACGGGAAGACATGTGTCCAAACCGCCAGCACTTGAAACAGCGCATGGGTGGAGGGATGTACGGTCGGACATCACATCTGTATACCATCACCTTGACCTTCTCGGGCAAGGTATCGCCGTCGAAGGCCAAGATGAAGGCCCCGGTTGCCACCCTATTGTCTTTCGAACCCCGAAAGACACGGCGGACAAAATGGACACCGCGCCGTTGCAGGTTTTCGCGCAACTCCTCATCCGACTGCAGCAAGAGGTCACGGTGAAAAATGACTCCCTGCACCAGATTCAATGTCTTATGTGCCGTTACAGAGACAGGCACGTCGCCAAGCTTAGTGCATGTGAGTAGAGCACGGGACTGTGCAGGGGACTCTGCTTGTATAAGAATCGATCCGTCTCGCATCTTAGAAATTCCTGCAACCTCACCGAACTTGTCCTCAATATGTTCAACAAAGAACATGGGCTTAGTTGCCTGGAAGGATCCCCCATCTGTCCTAGTACAGACCAGAAACTTCGGGACATATGATTCAGTCTGTCGACCCCCACGTTCCCGCCAAGAAGAAGTCAGGGAAGGAAACGATGAGGGATCATAAGTCGCTGCATTGTACTTTCCACGCTTCGAGACACCTGTTACGCCAGGATTTTGATGGTTGGATTTGTTTCGCTTCATTGCGAATCATCCGCCCCGATGCCACCCACTCCGAACAGGGGCTCTCCTCATGGGCGCCACCCAGCCACAGCAACGTCACCTGGCAGGATGACCGTTGCCGGGAGTCCCGATGCTTCACGACGACAAGCATCTACTCCTAGGCCTGCATGAGGAGCTTACAGCTCTGGCACCGGTAGAGCGATCCCTGCGTTGTCAGGGGGCTACAGCCAAGAGGGTACATGACGACCCCACCACAACGGACTGGCTACCGTGTTGGCTTTCTGGCGCTATGTGAACCATCATAATGGAGGGTGCTGGGATATCCATGCACAATGGACGCGACGTGCATGGAAAAAGAAATGGCATGCCCGATGGCAGCATAGAAGCTGCAGTCGCAAGTCCATTCCATGATGGGTGCATAAGATGGCATAGCACGAGAATTACATGTTGCACCACGTAAGGTGTCCTTCCCCAAATGGTTCGCTCTTCGGAAAAAATTTTGAAAAATGGAGGGTCAAACCCAAATAGGGGACCACAGATGGGAAGCCGAAAAGTATGAAGACTCCTTTTAGTCGCCTCTTACGACAGGCAGGAATACCGCGGGCCTATTCTTACCCCCGAACCCGCAGGGGGATTTTCTTAATTCTTTCGCTATATGAGGCGAAGTGTTTCTTAATTTACAGAACTCGAGTAATACGGTGTAAATTTAATATTTGCATTTTCATTCTGGTGATGATTATGTGTCCGTTTTTTCTCAAGTTAGAATACTCGTATGTGGCCTTCAGCCTTTGTGTAAATATAGTATCTATAAATTTTCTTGTTGTTTTTTTAACTAACGTTTCCACGTCGCGTCTGTATCCACGAATATGCTAAATCTTTCTCAGATATTCTAGTTTGATTCCATCTTTCCTGTCTTGGACGACCGATTGCACCACGTGCTTTCATAATGGTCATTACTTCGGCCTTCAGCCATGCTTTCATTAATACTAGCTTCCTTCTATACGAATCCTCACCTGTGCCTTACTTGCATATTCTAAATTAGTTTCTTTTTGTAAATTCTATTCGCCGTAGTCGCACATCACGTGGTACTTAAGAATAGTAAACCGCTGCCTTCCGAACATGAGTTGGTTTAGTGCCTAGTGATTCAAAATCTGAGCCCAAATACATCCGCCATCTCGTCAAAAAGGCCGCCCCGCTTCATTTGTCGCTGCTTATCAAGTGATCCTTCATGTGAAAAGTGTCACAAACATTATGTGCAAGTCTGTGAATGAATGAGTGTGCTTTTCTCTTCCCATTGTGTATTTGCTAATTTCCTCCCACTTTATTCATAAAGGGCAGAAACAATTTTATTACAGGCAGTAACATTGTGACTTTATTCATTTTTGTACAAGGTGTGTGCTTAATTTGGTCTTCCCACATTTATTTGCTTGTTATTTTTTTAATAGATGATGATTTAAAGTATCAAACCTCTGCTTATAATTTCATGCTCCCCATCCCATGTTTAATTATCTATTCATTTATTTTTAACATTTAATTTTGTGTTTGTTAAAACGTTGGCTGCTCCCTTAAGGAGTGAGCAATTAGATAAATTTCTGTTGCGTTAGTACTGTGGCCACTCGGAAAGTAATTTAGAGCAGTAGTGAGCGTTTTAACTTGCATTTGCATATCTCAACTGCCCGAGCCCCGCTTAAATAATTTAACAGGTTACTTTCAAGTTCATGTGTTCATACACTGCAATCCGTATAAGAGGGCATGGACGATGGGGTCTGTAATGTTACATGTGCCTCTACGTACCAAAAGGTCCTTATTTCCGATATTTTCAAATTTATTTATTTTCATATTTGCATATTTTGTTGAAATTTTTCGTAAATGTTATTATATTACTCAGTCATATGGACTTAATATTGTTTGAAGATTGATTAATATATGTTAACCTCTGTACTAAGAATAAAAAGACAATGTTCACATTCAGTTTATCCACACTATAAAATACGTCCCCATTTCCTTCTTCTTGTTCAACATTGAGACAGTATTGTCGTAAATGATTTAAGCTCTGTAATTGTTTCGAATTTTCCAGGATCTCTATGAACTATGTAAATGATTTAAGTTTTATTTAGATATACTGCTTTTTAATTCAATTATAAGCTCTGTAGTTTAACCGAACTTGAAATGTGTTCTCACTTAGTAAAAAACTGATTCCTTTACTTTTTCCTGAACTGTGATCCACTGTAAAGTCATTTTTGTTGTTTCAGGCATGACGCGCTGAAGCAACAATGTCAACTTAAGGTGTTCCGGATTGCAGTGGTTCATAGACTTATTGGAACAAAAATGGTTGATTATCAAGAAAGTGCTAGAATCAAAAGGCAAACAAACTAAAAAATACGGTGCTTCAATAACTGAGAGAAACCAAGTCGGAACACACGTCAATACAAGGAGGATCTCGTCGTTGTGCACACTGCAGCACAAACGCACAAACGCACAAACAAAATGTCATTGTAACGGTGTAATGTGGGATTGTGCCTGGGGAAAGTTCTAAATTACTTAAAAAATACCTCTCGAAATCATAGATGCTTGAAGACCGTGTGGCCAAGTTGTTTCGTAATTAAACCACCTTCATTAAAGAATAAAAATTTTTTATTAAAATATATTTGATGTTCACCACTTTTGAGACTACAAAAAGTGACTGTTGTGGAAATTATCACAGTGTACTTATTTTTTACATATTGAGACTAAAAGGGTTAATAAATAAAATACAAATGTTTCTAGTTTATATTGAGTAATCAATTTTAAAGCTGGTTTCATGAACGTTAATAATCAGTTTGGTTTCGAGAGAAAGTTGTGTAGGTACCTTTTGAAGGTACACTTTGAGTGACTAAGAGAGAACATCAACTCTCATTTAAAGTGTTCGTCGTTCTGTAGTACCATGCAGTAACGTGAATTCCAAAAAATTAAATTTTCTCTCGGTAGCAGCAGATTAAAACGATGCTCTACACCGGGACTCGAAACCAAGACCTTTGCCTTTAGTGGGCAGCAAGTCTACCGAACGAGGCTACCTGTGCACTCTTCGCGCCCCGTCGTCCCTGCATTACTGACACTGGCGGAACTAACGACCAAGCCGGCCGCGGTGGCCGAGGGGACTGAGGCGCTTCAGTCACGGTCGGGGGTTCGAATCCCCCATCGGGCATGGATATTTGTGCCGTCCTAGTTCGTAAGTAATTCATAAGTAGTTTGTAAGTCTAGGGACTGGTAGCCCCGTAGTTAAGTCCCATAAGCTCTATAAACATTTGTACATTTTTTTGATAATTTCGGAGGTATAAATTAGCGAGCAATTATAGGAATTTTCTGTCGTATAAATCGAACATCTTAAGACTTCCCGAAGGTACTGTTTCATACTCTTCTATTTAATTAGTAAAACAAAGAATGTCTTTTTCATAAGTGTTTGCCCCGAATTATTGAAAGGATTGCTTCAAAGGTAGCGCGTTCTATTCGGCTGTCATGAATAACTGACGTAGTCAATCCAATTGCTTGAGTATTTGCTGAGTAACGGGCCAAGGTAGTGCGTTAATATCGAACCTTGGAGTTGTGCAATGTAGTAGGAATCGTGATAGGGCAGCACCTTGCACCATCACTGAGTTGCTCAATAATTTACTCATCCCTGTTGTGGAAGTCCATGAACTCCATTTGTAATTGTGGTAGTCGTGAGCCAACTAAGACAAAAGATTTAGAATCTATTGAAACATAAACTCGTTTCGCGAAATTTCTCATGCAAAATATAAGGTGATGTGATTGCCTGGAGGTTTCCGTAAATATTATTTAGGAATAGACGTTAAAACCCCGAAGTCGCCCAGAAATTAGTGCATGGCAATTTCTTTGAGCTGAAAAAAATGTTGCCAATGGGAAACGTACCATGTTGTTGTGGTCTTCATTACGCAGATTGGTTTGATGCAGGTCTCCACGCTACTCTCTTCATCCGAGAATAAGAACGGCAACTTACATCCTTTGCTTACGGAATTCGTCCCTCGGTTTCCCTATACACTTAATATTCCATACACTTCCTTCTAAGCTGACGATTCCTTGATGTCTCAGAATGTCTTCCACCACCCTATCCCTTCTCTTAGTATATGCCAGAAACGCCTTTTCTCCCCAATTGTGTAGGACGCCACCTCATTAGTTAGGTGGTCTACGCATCCAATCTTCATCATTCGACAGTAGAACCACATTTCGAAGCTTCTATCATCTTTTGTCTTAAATCCTTGTCGTCAATGTTTCACTCCCATACAATGCAACACACTAGACAAATGTTTTCAGAAATGACTACCTAACATTTAAACTTACATTGGATGTCAAAAATTTCGCTTCTTCAAAAACGCTTTTCTTCCCGTAACCATTCGTCATTTTATATATTCTTTACTTCAAGTTATTTTACTACCCAAATAACAAAAGTCAACTGCTTTTATTGCCTGGTTTCCTTTCACTATATTCCATTACCCTTGTTTTACTCTTGTTAATGTTCATCTTAAACCTTATTTTCAAGACACTGTTCATTCCGTTAAATTTCTCTTCCAGGTGCTTCACTGTCTCTGACAAAATTATTATGTCGTCAGTAAACCGCAAGGTTCTTATTTATACTCCCTGAACTTTAATTCCTCCTCGTTTCATTCCTTCACAGTTTGCTCAATGTACAGATTCAACAACATTGGAGAAACCACTGCGACCCTATCATGCCCTTCGACTCTAATAACTGCTGTTATTTGTACAAGCTGAATATAACTTTTCGCTGCCTATATGTTACCACTGCTACCTTCAGAATTTGAAAACGTGTATTACAGTGAACACTGTCAACAGCTTTCTCCAGATCTGCAGATGCTAAATATGTAGGTTTACCTATCCTTAACCTATCTTCTAAGATAAGTCGTAATGTGAGTATTGCCTACCCTGTTCCTACATTTCTCCTAAATCCAAAGTGAATTCCCAAGATCGAATTCATACAGTTTTTCCATTTTTCTGTTTTGCAATCATGACTTATTAAATTGATACTACTGAATTTTTTACATTTGTCTGCACTTGTCTCTTACAGTATTCTTCATTTTCTTTGTACAGGCCCTCTATATATTCCTTCCACCTTTCAACTTTCCTTTCTTTGCTCAGTACTGATTTTCCACCTAATGTCTTGATATTCACACCGTTGGTTGTATCCAAATGTCTGTTTTACACTCCTGGTCATTAAAATTGCCACAATACGAATACGACGTGCTAAGACGCGAAATTTAAACGTCAGGAAGAAGATGCTTTTTATATGAAAATGGTTAGCTTTTCAGAGCATTTACACAAGATTGGCGCCGGTGGCGACTCCTACAATGTGCTCACATGAGGAAAGTTTCCGACCGATTTCTCATACAGAAACAGAAGTTGACCAGCGTTGCCTGGTGAAACGTTGTTGTGATGCCTCGTGTAAGGAGGAGAAATGCGTTCCACCACGTTTCTGACTTTGATAAAGGCCGGATTGTAGCCTATCGCGATTGCGGTTTATCGTATCGCGACATTGCTGCTTGCGGTGATCGCGATCCAATGACTGTTAGCAGGATATGAAATCGGTGGGTTCAGGAGGGCAATACGGAACTCCGTGCTGGATCCCAACGTCTTAGTATCACTATCAGTCGAGATTATAGGCATCTTATCCTCATGGTTGTAACGGACTGTGCAGCCACCTCTCGATCCCTGAGTCAATAGATGGAGACGTTTGCAAGACAATAACCATCTGCACGAACAGTTCGACGATGTTTGCAGCAACATGGACTATCAGTTTGGAGACCATGGCAGCGGTTACCCTTGACGCTGCATCACAGACAGGAGCGCCTGCGATGGTGTACGCAATGACGAACCTGGGTGCACGAATGGCAAAACGTCATTTTTTCCAATGAATCCAGGTTCTGTTTACAGCATCATGATGGTCGCACCCGTGTTTGACGACATCGCGGTGAACGCACATTGGAAGCGTGTATTCGTCATCGCCATACTGGCTTGTCACCCACCGTGATGGTGTGTGGTGCCATTGGTCACAAGTTTCGATCACCTCTTATTCGCATCGACAGCACTTTAAACAGTGGCTGTTACATTTCATATGGGTTACGACCCGTGACCCTACCCTTCATTCGATCCCTGCGAAACCCTATATTTCAGCAGGATAAAAAACGACCGCATGTTGCAGGTTCTGTACGGGCCTTTCTGGATACGGAAAACGTTCGACTGCTGCCCTGGCCAGCACATTCTCCTGATCTTCCACCAATTGAAAACGTCTAGTCAATGATGGGCGAGAAATTGGCTCGTCACAATACGCCAGTCCTACTCTTGATGAACTGTGGTATCGTGATGAAGCTGCAGGAGCATCTGTATTTGTACACGCCATCCAAGCTCTGTTTGACTTAATAGCCAGGCGCATCAATGCCGTTATAACGGCCAGAGGTGGTTCTTCTGGGTTCTGATTTCTCAGGGTCTATGTACCCAAATTGCGCGAAAATGTAATCACATGTCAGTTCTAGTATAATATATATTTGTCCAATTTGGTGTAGCAACTTTAATTGCCAGTAGTAGTTTAAAAATGGTGTCACAGTTGATGTTGTTGGTTGCTACTGAAAGCCAGAAATCCACGCAACCACATTCGATCCCCACTAAATGGATGTATTACTCCGATGTAGGGACCTGAAAATGGCATAACGGAATGCCGAAACTGGTAGAGAATAAATGTTTCTTTTAAATATACGGCTGTTGGCATTCTAATTCCTAAATAGTCTTGAGCAGCCGCAGTCCAGGTTCCACCAGTAATGATGCATTCAATAAGTCATTTACATAGGACAAACTTGTGACAGTACCCTGAAGGCACACCAGCTCTGATTTGTGGCTGCGAACCAATAGCATCCCAGACTCTTAAGGCTTTGAGTTGCCCTGCGTCTTTTGTGATGTTGCCCCCGCTATCTGTAGTGAAACACAGCGCGGCCATCATTTTCAAACAAACAAAACCCAGATCCACCCGAGAACACTATGTGATGCCATTCCTGTCTCCAATGACCTCGTTTGATACACCACTACCATATATCATCTTAGTCAGAGGTAGGTGCAACTCATAAACCATGCCGAAATAGGTGCCACGGACTGTCACTCCTGAATGTGAACGTTGTGTTACACTTGTCCACTGTAGTGCCAGTGCCGCTATTTGGATGATGTGTCGATCTTCTTGGGGGATTGTCTAGGTGGTTCTACGTGACACGTATCATCGTATTCTGCAGCCTTCCGTGAACAATTCTACACACACCCGCTGCACTATCGGAAACTTCGTGCCACATGTTTATCAGTTTCCCGCGTGATTGCATTGCTCTCTCAGTGCTCTCTCTTTCAAACTCACGGATTTCATGGTACGGTTCGCGCATACGGCTGCAAAACATCGCGCTTGTCTGCTCAAGTGACTTTGATTAACTTACGTTTATATCGACAACGACAGGGGCAGGTACAATTTTCCGGTAGGCGGTGTTGTGTCGCGAACTTGTACGCGCGGGCCGCCATGATTCAAATGATAATCACCCCAGAAGAACATGTTTTGGTACATGGCCTTTGAATATGAACTTTGTACCTCTTCTCTTTTAAGGTGTTTTTTTTCTGAACTCAACTGAAATTTAAAAAAGAAAGTGATACATTATACTATGGGCAAGCCTACAATTTTGGTCCACATTAGGTTATGGTAATAACACTAAAAGTGGGCCTTCGCGATCACCTTTTGACAGCTCGAAATTTAAATGGAAATAACGTCTAACCCATTCATCTGAAAATTGAATAAACGAATTTGTCGAGGAGAACTTTGCTCTTTTATTTCTCATATTTCGAGTAGTTTCATAGATGCTTGCACAAATAATGGCATTTTTACGATATCTGTCTGTCCGTAACGTGTTCCCACTTTTTAAGTCGAATGTTCAACCGATCGGTACCAAATTTTACACACATAATTTCGGAAAAAAATATGCCAGTAACACTAAAAAAAAGCCGTTTGTGATGGTCTTCTCGCAGCAGGAAATTTAAATGAAAATAAACCGTTCATCTGACAAGTGAATAGACGAATTTTTATTTCTGCTACGAAATAATACAAAAACTTTTTTCCAAACCGTTCATTACGGAATAAACTTTCATAATCAGCAACAGTGAAACGTCGTATCGACGACGCACTGCTTTTCTTTTGTTTTCTTTAAAACTATTTAGGAACAGATTTGGTGTAAGATATCGTTGATTCTCTCATCACCTACATTCCTTGCAACAGGTCCATTTGGACCCATTACAGTTTTTCTACACTTTTTCAACATGCTTGACAGTCCACGGGTTTCACATGGCAGTACTGCTGTCTAGTGTGTACATTACATCATTACGTAACAGTACCAACCTAATCATAACTATTCCTGGCTTCTTGTATGTAATTGTTACAGCATGAGGTAAGTATGTTTGTAAATCTATGGGACTTACCTACAGTGGTCATACTCCCTAGGCTTACAAACTACTTAAAGTAAATTACGCTAAGGACAACAAATACATCCAAGCCCGAGGGAGGACTCGGACCTCCGACGGCGCGCTCCGTAGCTCGGCGCCTTGGAACGCTCGGCCACTCCACCGAGGCAGGAGGTAAGTCTGAGGTAATTTTCCCCTAGTTTTTATTTAAAAATTAAAGTCCAAGAAATAGTTTTTGAAATTTTATTTTACAGGAAAGTACATGTAAAAGTTTCAGTATTACAAGTTTATAAACAAATCGGCACAGAAGGATCCTGAGAGAATAATACTAGTATGGATGGATGGATTTACAAGAGGTTTTATGTAAGAAGATACTACTGTGTCACTTAACCAGTTTAAAATGATTTCCAATCCATTGTGTGGCACAGGAACTAGTGAATTATATTTTGAAATAATAACCGTCTAGGATGCACAATACTACCAAGAGGGCATTTATTGCAAATCTACACAAATTTTGTTTCCAGTGGCAGTTGCCTATCAGCAGGAGATACGTTGATATCTCGTATTTCAAAGAATAGCTAGAAGATTCGGATGATGAAGTGATTGAAAGTAATTTGGATAGATCACGTGGCATAAATGATGATAGGTTTTTTTCTGTATTTCAAATTGTTACAATGTTCGCAAGCCTACAGGATCAAACTGCAGTGGTCATCGGTCGCTTGACTTACTAACGTAAACTAACCTATGCTAAGGACAATACACACACCTATGCCCAAGGTAGAACTTAAACCTCTGAAGGTGAACTCCTCATCAAGGGGCCCTAGAGCGCACGGTCATTCCCGAGCGGCTCTCTGTATTTACACCGCGATCATATGTAAATAGTAGAAATATTTCTCTAGACGAAAAAAATGAAATAAGGTTTAATGAGTTTTCTAGAGGTACTTTCAATTCAAAACTGTTCTAATTTTCTAGTAAAACCACTCATAATTTGAACTTAAAATAGGTACACTGTGATTTATTTTATTTTAATTCATAAGTTTATTGCAGATTTTTGTGCGCGAGTCGGAGGCAGTTATACGAGGTACGTCCAGAAAGTAAGTTCCGTTTGGCTATGTAAAACAGACGTGTACAGATGTAGAAAAAGTATTTATTGTACAAAAGTCTACAACTGTTAAACTAATTTTCCACATAGCTGCCGAAATTTTGTAGGTACTTGTCATAGCGTGGCACAAGTTTCTGTATGCCTTCTTCATAGAAGGTTGCCGCCTGTGTATTTCGCCATGTGGTAGCATGTTCTTTCAGCTCGTCATCGTTGAAGTGTTGACAGGACACATTTTAGGTGTAAGAAGAGGATTTCCATCAAAAGGTGGTGTTTGTTTCCACGATAGTGCCCGACCTCATGTGGTGAATGTGACCAAACAACTCTTACGGGAATTTCACTGGGACGTGTTTGATCATTATCCGTACAAAAAAATGTTTGTATAGTCTATGGGGCTTAACTACGGGGTCATCAGTCCCTAAACTTACAAACTAATTGTGAACTACTTACGAACTAGGACGGCACAAGTATCCATGCCCGAGGGGGGATTCGAACCCCCGACCGTAGTGGCCGTGCGGACCGTGACTGGAGCGCCTCAATCCCCTCGGCCACCGCGGCCGGCATTATCCGTACAGCCCGGGCCTCGCTCCTAGACACTTTCACCTCTTCTTACACCTAAAAATCAGCCCTTCGTGGCCAACATTTCAACGATGATGACGAGCTGAAAGAACATCGTACCACATGGCTGAATACACAGAAAGCAACCTTCTATGAAGAAGGCATACAGAAACTTCTGCTACGCTGTGACAAGTGCCTACAAACTTTCGGCAGCTATGCAGAAAATTAGTTTAACAGTTGTAGATTTTTGTGCAACAAATATTTTTTCTTTATCTGGACACATTTGTTTTATATAAAGAAACGGAACTTACTTTTTGGACGTACCTCGTATTTTTAGTTAGGTACGGCTACGCAGCTTTGCGACAGTAAGAGCCGTTGTAGTTACCACGGCAGAGACGCACCGTATGGCTTTAGCAGAGGAGGTGGGGTAGCGAAAGCTCCAGAACGAGGTCCCCGGGTGATTGACTATTGCGGCTGCCGTGCTTATACGCCGGGGAAGTACGAAGAATTTGGAGCGAACCTAACATCTTTAATTCATTAATATTTTTTATTTAAAAATGCTTTGGTGGCATATAGAACTTAGTAGTAGACTAGGGGTCAATAGACTGTTTAACATTGATCAAACAGATAAGTAAATGAATTAAAACGCCTTTAACGATCGTTTACGAATGCTTCCGAAGATGTACGAAGTTTACAGGAGGTCTTGGGTGCGCGCCACTATCTTAAATCGCCGTGAGGAACTAATCCGGAACGGTCTCATATGAAGCATGCTCTCGGTGTAAGCCATAAAATTATAATTGTTAATTTCAAAATCAACTAAAATCTTGTATTATGGTGTGGCTAGTAATAAAACCCCATAATTGGATAATTCGCATGCCGAATTATATTTGTTTTAAAAAACCTACCCGTAACGATTTAGTATTTCAGCTCGTTCCACCAGTACTCCAATGTCCTGCGTAGCTGTGAAGGAACTACGTCAGCGAGAGCATTTCCTACAAAATAGGTAGGAGGAACGTGTACAGGTCAGCTCACAAGTCTGAGTCAAAGACGTGCCAGCCTAACTTGCAGATCCCGGATGGACAGTGTGGGCCGGTAAACGCGCACGCTCCCAACAACATCTTCTGCGGACTCCTAAATATGCCCACACTTTCAAGATGGGTTTAGTCATTATGAGGAGGTTCCTGGAACACGCGCAAATCTCACTTTGGTACGCAGCTCACATTTTGATCTTTTTATAGAACGTATCCAGGAATTCCCTCCGAAAAGGAATGTGAGTTTGGTGCCTCAACGATTGTGCCTATTCGACCGGTGACTACACGGTGGCCTTACAGAGCGAAACTGCTTATTCACTGTCCCTTGACGCTGCATTGTATAATATTTCTGTAAGTCGCTTATACACTTAAGGCATTTTCTCCAGTGCATTTTCTTAACAACTTGGATCACTGATGGTAAAATATGTTTACGCCAGCGGGCAGTATCCTTCGTCTTAAATCGTGACGGCGCGTCCGCTCGCTGTCATTACGACCATTAGTCACAATTGCCGTACATCAAAACAAATGGTTGGCTTCCTCGTGGCCTTGTGCTAATTAGCCGTTTGCCACAGAGCCGTGCCGTGACATCACTACCGGTTCAAGGTAGACCCCGTGTACTACAACGCAGTAGCTGCCGGCACAAGGACTGAAAACTTTACGGGTTGTCGACAGCCTAACGCAGATTTTATTGTTTCTTTCTGCAAAACTGTCTGATTCACATTTTTGTTGAGACTAACTAAACCCGCCAATGCTTCTTTCTGGTTCAGAATGATATTAAAAAGTGTGGGAAAGGAAAGAATTCCTGCAAGTATACACACACCAAGAAATCACATTAATCATGTCAATAGCCAGATTTGCTTTGTTGTGGCTATGTGAAATGCAAAGATAAAGGGAGATTACTCAGAAAGTTATTTACTGTAAAGCAATAAGACGTTATAAATTTGCTTCAGGACTCTGAACATGTGTCGTATATTTATGGACCATAACAAAAGCAATCGTTTTCTGCATTTTGTCCATCTACTCCCCATTCGTCTCCCTCTGTCCACCTTCTCCTCCTTATACACCTCCTCACCTCTGCTCTTCGTACAAAGCGAGATGGCCCACGTGGTAGCTCAGCGCGCTCGGTAAGAGAGCTAAACGCTCTCTAGGGAAAAAAAGCACCAACAACTGAGGAAAGAGTAAACGAAAATCTTAGGTCCAAATCGACCGCAACGAACCGATCTACTAGAAGAAAAAAAAAAGTAGTAACACACTGGACTCGCATTCGGGTGGACTGTGGTTCACATTTTTTCGTGATTTCTCTGAATCACTCCAGGCTATTTTTAGGATGATTCCTTTCAAATTCCCCCATGATCACCCAAAAGTCCGAGGGTGAGTTCTAATTGTCAGGCTGTCGACTGAACGTTAAGCCCTAAGCTTACCCCTCCTTCTGCAACTCTTCCTTCTCTCTCTCTCTCTCTCTCTCTCTCTATATATATATATATATATATATATATATATATATATATATATATTTATTGCCCCTCTCTGTCCAGCTCCTCCTTCCATTTTGTTCCCTATCTCCTCCTGAATATCCCCTTTATCTCCTCTCTCTGTCTGTCGTCGTAGATATTTAAATTTAAGGAATTAAAAATTAGGCAATTACTTCCCATTTTGCGGTAATGGTGGCAGGTGACCTGAAACTTACAACAAAAGTAAGCAAAAGAACAAACAGTGAAAGGTGGCCGCACCACATTTTGTTATTATCACTGACTGTCGAAGGAGATCCATTGCCACAGACTGTGAACGGCGATGGCCGGCAGCAGGCAGTGGGTGTGTGGGTGGTTAGCAGGTACGGCTATTGGTTGTTAGCAGTTGGTAACTTTGGTCTGGTTTTTCATTGTCTTAGCGATAGTGTTTGGAAAATCATAATAATAATAACCGAAGTAAATTTACAGATTTGTTTTTCATGTATATTAGCTATGATCATTTTATCACTATTTCAAACGTTAGCTTCATTTTTTTTTTTTTTTTTTTTTTTTTTTTTTACATATTTCGCAATTTCATAGGTTTTATAGAGATATGACATTCACGTACTGTATAATACTTATCACAGAATTATTAGCAAGCAATCGCAGACTGTGAGAATTAACAGTAGCGGTATAGTAGATACAGGTTTTGTCTGCACTAGGTGTAACTATTGGTTACATACAAATATAATTTGCTAATGAAGAGTGGCTATTGCCAGTAGAAAATAATTTTATTTATGATTGTTCAATGTTTGTAAATCTATCAGACTCAACTGCTTGGTTATTTCTTCGTAGCTTGCAAACTACTTAAACTAAGGTAAACTAACGTAAGGACAACACACACGTAAATGCCGCAGGGAGGACTCGAACCTCCGACGGCGAGCAATCGCGCGTTCCGCAGCGAGGCGCCATAGACCGCTCGGCTACTCCACCGCGGCTCTGCTAGATTCAAAGGCATGATCAGCTTCACTGATGATATGAGTGACTTGACGAACATTTTCGAACGTTTTTAGCAAGGTATAATGAAATGTTAATAACTGAATTTGTGGAACTGTAAACCAATCGATGATTATTGCTATTAGACCATACACTGTATTATTTAAATTTGTTGCTCGTACATCGAGCTGGCAACCGTATACATTTACTTATTGCCGCGGTAGAGTAGCCGAGCGGTCTAAAGCGTCTTCCTGCGGAGCGCGCGGTTGGTCGCCGTGGAGGTTCGAGTCCTCCCTGGGGCACGGGTGTGTGTGTTTGTCCTTAGGTTAGTTTACCTAGGTTTAAGTAGTTTGTAAGCTACGGACTGATGACCACACAGTTTGGTCCGATAGATCTACAAACATTTGAACATTTACTTATTCAAAATTCTTCTCTTGGTACAGTTTCGTCCCGGGCTTATTAAGTCTAAGACAATTGTGCAATATTTCGCTCGGCAAACGATTGTCATTCCGAATTAAATCGCGAAGTATCGTTTGTGTGTGTAATCTCCACTGCGTTATTGGTTTCGTCTCTGACAGCCTTATCCGGGTAGTTAATTCATTAGCGACACGGATCCATCTGAAGTGTAATTACTTGCGATTTGCAGTAGCATAGGCCCGTAAGCTTACATACTATACAAGAAATTTATGGTGAAATGGCCAGAAAGGATAGAAATATAAGCTATTATTTTGTTGCAATTTCTGCCTCAACACTACTAAGCAGTGAATATTAATTTTGTGTTTAGTATTCAGACGCACTGCAATATTTGGTTAATGAATTAAACTGAACGATTCAATTATACTGCTAAAAATGTTTGATGGTAGATACAGTTGTTGCTATTATATGCAACAATAGCCCATGCCATAATATTACTTATCAAAATTAGCATTTGATCCGATTTGTTAAAGAAAGTTAATTGCATAAGTCTCAGTAAATGACTCACTTAATCAGTCAATTAATCATTGCAGACACAAATCAATTTTAAGTGATAATCAAGATACAGTAAAGTGGCTTAGGAAGCATTACGGTGTTGGTTGGACTTTACGTAGAATTGTTGCGGGCATGCTAATTTTTAAAAATCTTTATAGTGATAATTGTTTCCACTGCATAAGTAACCAAAGTTTACTGATTTTTATATCCCTCTGTTTGCTTCTGCCGTGGCGTGTGCGCTTAACCTGCATTCTGTGAGCGCGTTGTTCCAAATTAACCAATCGGTGATTATTACTATTAGACCGTACATTGTATTAATTATATTTGTTACTCGTACTTCGACCTGGCGACCGTATACATTTACTTATTCAAAATTGTTTTCTTGTTACAGTTTTGCCCCGGGCTTATTACGTCTAAGATAATTGTGCAAGATTTCGCTCACCAAACGATCGTTACTGCGAAATAAATCGCAAAGTATCGTTTGTGTTTGTAACCTCCACTACGTTATTGGTTTCTCCTCTGACAGCCTTATCCGGGTAATTAATTCATTAGGCACACGGATCCATCTGAAGTCTAATTACTCGCGATTATCAGTAGCGTAGGCCAGTAAGGTTACAAACTCTAGAAGAAATTTGGGGTGAAATGGCCAGAAAGGATAGAAATATATGCTGTGATATTGTAGAACAATACAATGTTAACAGTTTTTTTGCAATTTCTGCCTCTACCAAGATTGATATTTAAGGTCAGTTAGGGCATCTGGTCCATGATTTTACAAAGTGCTTAGTTCCTTACTTAATACTAGTCTAGGAAGCATTGATACGTTAAATTATCATCTAAAACATATTTTCTTATAATACAACATTCTACCTACAAATATGTTACAACAGAATGTAATCTATATTATATTTAAACCTGAGAAGGGAAAAAGAAACAAAAACGCCCAATGGGGCCAGATACCCCCATAGACAATGATCTACAATTGTTATTAACTGTGCTTTGAGTTTTTGCGACCGTACTAATTATTCTTCGAGCACTGAAATCTTTTGAAATACAACTGATTTTAGTTAGACTTTACGTAACGTCTTGTATTGTACAGGTTGAGTCTCGGAATATTGAAGGTAATGGAATAGGAACCTGTTTGGATAGTGCCGTGGGTGAATAATTTAATCGACACTGATTAATTTCACACAAGTTCGCTATTGACTCTTTGCAAAACTAAACGTTCGCTTAGCATTACCGATCTAAAGACGGTTAATTGCTTAGATCTTATTTTGCAGCGGTGCTGTAGTGTGGCTGGTCTTTGTTGCTGGCACTTTATAATGATTGCAAAAATTGTATCCTTGGCGCGAAATATTGTTTAAACATTGGGACCACTGAATGCCTCTTGACATTATTCCTCTTGAAGTTTCAACGCTGTGCCCTCGTAGATTATTTGCCAGTGCCCATTTGCCAAACTGCTGCACGTACCAACTCGTCGTAAAACCACACTATTACAGTTTGCTGCTGGTCTCGAAACTTTACTACTGTTCACCTCGAGAGCTCAGCAACTACATTTCTCTCTCGCGCCTCTCGCCAGACTACTTTCAGCGATAACACTGCTCCACACAAAGTTGCTACGAACATTGACCTCGCTAAGCCAACGTGTCTACTATAATGCTATACATTTGTTTCTCAGTACAATATGAAATCATTTAAACATTGGTAATTTTAATTTACTTACACAAGAAAATTAACCAATTTACACGCGGTATATTTATACATATAGGCTATACATATTTCTCATACTATCCGCTGTCATTTATCTGATCGTGTTTACACACGCAGACAGTGGCGTTGATCACTGTGCTGTTGCGTTACAAGTTGCGTAGTACACCAAAATAAAACTAAAATATGGACTGTGTGTTTTCAGTATGAACATTTATAGCCAAAATTATGTGATAAATATGGTTAATAGTGTTTGTAACTTTATCTTTTTAATTTTACAAACAGCCTAAAAGAGTTGTAATCCCCCGCCCCCACTACACTATACGTAACGCATCGATCATTTTTACAATGTGCGAATCTGTACAAAGTTGCCCTGTCTCTATTTCATTGGCCTTCTCTGAACGGAGAGTACAAATATCTTTGCTTCCTTGGCATTCTCCGTTACGCTTTCGTTGATTACCTCCGTATACCCTTTGAACTGCGTGTCTCAGGTGAGAATAGCATCACGCCTATACGCCTGCGCAGGCGTTTATAGGACAGCTGAGGCCGTCGGTCTTCTCTTGTTGGTCGCGGCGCCGCAAACTGGTAGTTAATCATACGAGCACCGATGTTAGCTCGCTGAAATGGCGACATCATAACGCCAAGCGCCGTGTTATAACAGGCTTTCAACACCGACACCCGTGTTATAACGCCCACCGTCCTGGTATAACGCCCACAGCCGTTTTATAACGCCCAACGCCTCATAGCTGAGCCGGTCGTAAGCCCCCTGATGGACAGCTGGGGCCTCAATTAAATACGCAGCTGTTGGCGCTGGCATGTTAGCCAGTCGGCGAGAATTGTTCAGCATTAGTGTTCTGTCTGACAGTTAATTATCAAAAATAGAATCTCGGACACCAGACGTGACACAGTCGTCTGTGAGATACGCGCCCATTATGAAAACTTTCAAACATTTTGCCAGTACTCAAAACGCGGTAATGAAGGATTTGGTTACATCATCATCTATGCCTGCCCTATTCTAACCGCTGAGTTTTTATTATCATTAATATTTTGAAAGGCTTCGGACATCATTCCAACTGATATTACGAGCAGTTATACTGTCATATCTGAAGCTTGAATTACCACTCTGCATGGGTAGGACTTAATAACTTTCAAGGAATATCGGGGTACCGATATATAGATACATAAAAAAATATAATTACACCCTCATATATCGAAAAAGGTATAGGTATACCGAAGCAAAAATATCGACATATATAACTGTAAGAGCTTCGCACAGTGTAAAACACTGACGGTTTTAGTACTAATTTCCATGTCTAAATCCGCGAAGTTGTCGAGTGGTCTAGGGCGATTAATCGATAGTGCCTTCACTATCGTTATTATCGTGAGTCTGGCTTAATTGTCGCAAGTCATGTTTAATAAGCTTGTATCCTCCATACCGTGTGGAGTGCAGAGTGAGTGGAGACTTACGTCATAGAGGAATTTATTTAATTTACATTCAAGATGGTAGTCATACCAGTCATAAAGTTTACATCGTATGTTGAGTAGTTTGTCCATTCCAGAAAATGTTGTTTATATTAGGTTAAGCGAGACAGCAACTAGTTGCAGAGTAACTGATTGCTGTTCTACATTACCTAACATACACGTTGTCAATAGATTGGTCGCTGTGCGGTAGGGGACGTGAGAAGGGGATTTTCTTGTTTGTGTTGCAGCGATGAGAACTGGTTTTTCTGCGAGCCTCGTATCGATTAGATGCTTATGGAAATGAATCAGTCACGTAAGTAAGACGGTTTCTTTAATGTGGATTATACAGTAGGTGTCCAAATGTGTGAATATATTTACTAGTAGCAAGAAATACAGTGCAGCTAGTAGAGGAAAAACTTTAAAAATTTGATAAGCATTTGTGATTGTATTGTGTAATTTAAAATAAATATGATTATTGTCGTTATTAATCAAACACATCCACTATTTTCCTCTTCTATTTCCGAGTTGTCCAGTATTTTTAAGTGTACATGTTAATGTATACGGCAAACGGAAATACAAAACTTCGACGTGATCCTACTCTTTTGGAAGCACAAATAATGTAAATGTTAATTAGTACTAAAACCGTCAGTGTTTTACATTGTGCGAAGCTCTTACATTTCTATATGTCGATATTTTTGCTGCTGTATACCTATACCTTTTTCGATATATAAGTGCAGTAATTACATTTTTATGTATCTATATATTGGTCTCCCGATATTCCTCGAAAGTTATTAAGTCCTATCCATGCAGAGGGGTAATTCAAGCTTCAGATATGACAGTATAACTGCTCGTATTTTAACTGCATGCTTTGTGTTCGGTTAGCGGAATTGTTCCTCTAAGAACACACCAGTTCCCACAAAACTGATTACAGTAAAAACACAAACTATCGAGTGTCACGATTTGGATTTTTATGATGACCATGACCAATACAAAGCTATATAGACACACTATCTGCTTTCAGAATACTGCAATGCATATTAGTATGTATTAATGAAAAACGGAAGAGACTAAAGGAGGTGAATTTAAATACCAAACTTTCTACAAAACAACATTTGTATATCTTGCATCGTACTGAGTGGAATAAAAATCTATTATAAACTGATTTTTCATTTGAAATATGTGCCCCAAAATATCGATACTACAGTGTATATCAAATACCGATGTTTACGAAACTGTGCCTTGTCCCGCATTGTGTTTGACCTTATTGTTTGTGTGCAGCAGCGGGAACACCACGTTTTGGGCCCTCCATAAATTAGTGTCCTCCTTCTGTTATTTATAGCTGGCGTGTGCTCGACTGATACGGCTATTTTCTGTCCGAAGTTGTTGGCACTAAGTTTGCTCCGTGATTCACTGTTCCAGTCATAGCCGACTACGCTGAGAACTAACACAGATATCAAATCTCATTATCTTTGGTGAGTGTAACCAACATTATTTGTGCCATTCCTTAATCTTAAAGGAGTTTGTTTGGGGCAATAGCCATGATAACCACTGGAAAATATTGCTCTGCTATGAGCTCTGTTTTAATATATATATTAAACATACGTTGTGAAAATATATGAAAGTCTTTGATGAGCAAGAAGATATCTCTGACTTAAGGAAGCTGCCGTAGCAGCTGCATTAGCAGTTGGGGCGTCACGAGTTGTATTGATAGCGCGTGTTCGTTGCGGCCTTTCTCTGTTGCCGGGACTCGGGGTGTTTTTTTTCCCTTGCTGGCACGCTGCTCAGCCATTGTCTCCGCCAATCTCAGAAGCCCTTGTTGTGGCTGCTTCACTTAAAGTTTATTGAAATTCGGGTTTTACTGTATGTTTTACCTTGAACAGCTGCTGAATGCTCATCACGAAAATTTCTACGTTGTAGAGGTGCTTGGGTAGAGTGAATTTATTCCGGTAAGGCTGTTCAAATTGTTCAAATGTTTGTAGAACTTATGGGACTTAACTACGGGTTCATCAGTCACTAAGCTTACAAACTACTTATGAACTACTTAATACTAAGGACGGCACAAATATCCATGCCCGAGGGGGGATTCGAACCCCCGACCGTAGTGGCCGTGCAGACCGTGACTGGAGCGCCTCAGTCCCCTCGGCCACCGCGGCCGGCCCGGTAAGGCTGGTGGGGCTTTCTGTACTGCATATCTTTGATTGTACTCGACTTTCATGGGCAACCACATGATATGTGTAATTTAAAAATTAAGTTTACCCGTGTTTAAATGGAGTTTTCACAGCTAAATGGATGGTTTATTTTTTAGTTCTTTTCTTCCCCTTGTTCTTATTCTTCTTAATGGAGGTTTTTCTAGTCATTAAATTGTGAGCAGTGCATGTGTTTTTATGGGAAATTAAATTCAGCAATTTTTAAAATGATATTGTACAAGATTTACTAAGTGCGAAAATTACACTTATTGATCCATGAAACTTTCATTTTACTTATTTCTTTCTTGGATGAAATGTTGACCACGAGCTTAACTGCAAATTTCCGTAATTCTTTACCTAAAATTTTTCAACGGTCGCTAAAGTGGAATATTTTAGAGTTTGTTTTACTAAAGTAAATTTATTTATCTGACTACCCTTGCTTATTTTCTTAGATTTAAATCTAAATTTTTTATTTAACTTCCTGATTGTTGCGCCTGCAGTGTGATATACCGGGTAATCAAATAGTCAGTAGAAATTTGGAAACTTAATAAATCATTGAATAATATAGATAGAGAAGTAAAAACTGACATACATGCTTGGAATGACATTGGGTTTTATTAGAAAGAAAATTAGTTGAAAAATGTTCGACAGATGCCGCTTCATTTGATCAGATAAGCAATAATTAGCATAACAAATTAAAAAAGCAAAGATGATGTTATTTACAGGAAATGCTCAATATGTTCACAATCATTCCTCAACAAAAGCTGTAGTCGAGCAATAACGTTGTGAACAGCACTGTAAAGCATGTCCGGAGTTATGGTGAGGCATTGGCGTCGGATGTTGTCTTGCAGCATCTTTAGAGATGTCGGTCGACCACGATACACTTGCGACTTCAGCCAATAACCGTATGGACTGAGGTCTGGGGACCTGAGAGGAAAAGCATGACGAAAGTGGCGGCTGGGCACACGATCATCACCAAACGACGCGCGCAAAAGGTCTTTCACGCGTCCAACAATACTCTGCTTTTTATTTAGTTTTTAAATTTTTTTTTGTTCTAATAAAATCCTATGTCATTCTAAGCATGTGAGTCAATTTTTACTTCTCTATATACATTATTCCGTGATTTATTACGTTTTCAAATCTATACTGACTTTTTGATCACCCGGTATGTCGTTGAAGGGCATTGGAATGAAATTCCAGCCTGTACTTTATTATGTAACACTACAACTATTTTACCTTTTTGCCGTTATCAAGCACCTGCGTATATAAGAATTACATTAATCAATTTCCACGCCATTATAAGTCAAATACTACGAAAACATATATAATTTTTTTATAAATTTTTCTTTTATCTACGAGGTTTTGTGAATGGCAAAAAGCAAAAACAGGTAGCGTTATATAATAAAGTGTAAGCAGTAATCTGGAACTTTCATTAGAATAAACTTTTATTGTTTTTGTTTTGTTTCCTATTTTTTTCTTTAACAGGGATGTAATTTCCTACTGCATGCTTTCATGAGCCGCGGTGGAATGGCCGAGCGTTCTAAGGCGCCTATCTGCTGAGCGCGCCGCTGCTCGCCGTTGGAGATTCGAGTCTTCCCTCGGGCATGGATGTATTTATTCTCCTTAGCATAAGATAGTTTAAGCAGTTTGTAAGCCTAGGGACTGATGACAAAGACTTGGTAAGTCCCATTGATTAACAAACATTTGAACTTTTTTTTTCAGGTTTTGCTTATAGTTTTGTTGTGCTCAGGTTTATTGATGCTATCTTAATGTTGACTATTGTGCTCTGAAATTGCAATTGTTTAAATAAATGTTTATGGTGAACCTATGTATAAGGCTGAATGGGATTTTCTTCGCCCTCGCATTCCACAGACTACAGCGCTGCACCATGGCCGCGCGGGAGTAGCCGAGCTGTATCATGCGACCTCCCGCGTCGGAGGTTCGAATCCTCCCTCGGGCATAGATTTGTGTGTTATCCTTATGTTAGTTTAACTTAGTTTAAGTAGTTTGTAAGACGAGTGACTGATGACCAACGTTTGGTTCCATATAATTACAAACATTTGAACATTTGAGCTGCACCATGCCGATTTAGTGCGATTTCACCCTCATTTCTGCAATTTGGCAGGTAAGTTTTTGATTTCAAACACACATGTATCATGAGATGCGAATCGTTTCACATTACGTTCGACTGTTCTGCAGACGACATGATTACACTTCACGGATAAAATTACGCGAAAGAAAACGATGCTCGTTCACCTTTGCCGGGAACCACTTTGCTGACAGTGGTAACAGCATGTAAGTGGAACAATAACAGGTGTTCTATGTGTCCGTCGTTCGGATGTAACACTTACGGAATTGTCCGGAACACTTCACGTTATCTGAGCTGTTATCTCGTAGCTGCCAACGACGGCGACATGGTAGCTGTAGTGTGAAAACAGAGTGGTAAAGCTAAATGTTGCACCTTCTTTTCGTATTAGCGGGCAACAATTACGTCAGCAGTTCCCTATAAGATGTTTGTAAATATATGGGACCAAACTGCTGTGGTCATCAGTCCCTCGCCTTACAGACTAGTTAAACTCACATAAACTAACCTAAGGACAAAAACACACACACACACACACAAACACATACCCGAGGGAGGACTCGATCCTCCGGCGGCAGCAGCCTCGCAGTCGCTTACAACGCGCCCATAACCTCTCGGCTATACCCGCGCAACCAGCTGTCTGTGTCAATTGCGAAGACCAATCATATGTTATTCCATTCACACTGCATCACTCACCACCATCCCGACCGCCCAGAGCAAAATGGTCTTTTGTGCCACATTTACATGCTTCCAGCAGCCAAATGGAAAGACTGTACACGATGTAAGTTCAAAAAACAGTAAGGCTAATTCACACAGTGGAGGAAGGAAGGAAGGAAGCTTATGGTTTAACGTTACGACGATAATGTGGTCACTGGAGCTAACGCTCGGAATGTTTGGGTAAGAAATGGAAAGGAAATCTGCCGCGCACTTTCAAAGTAACCATCACACACCGAAATATGTGTTCTCCTACAATTTCAAATATTTTGCGAAACTTGTGGAAAGGTATAATAAAATGAAAATATCGGCATTTTGATATCGATGTATCGCGGAAAAAAATACCGGCGATATACAGCGATGTATAACTTTGATAAATATCGATATATGTTATGTACGAGGCATGCCTTATGTACACCGCTTTTTTTATGTCGCGAATGCGAAGTATAAGCTAAGAATTATTTGAAGTACAGTGGTTAAATTTCAGGCTCTTTCGACAGATACTGTTACTGCACAACTGTTTCAAAATGGCGTCTGAATTCGTCATTGTGGGGAATTGTTCGCAAACGCTTCTGACGAGTCTATGGAACATGTTCTGACGACCGGAGTACGTTTTCCTGTCCCATTTTCTGTCTATTAAGCCGAAAAGTTGTTGCACAATTCGTTTCATGGAACCACAACATGCGCAGGTACTGATGGAGGTGGAATGAGGTACCGAAGCACTACGTGAACCAAACTTGAATCTCTTTCGTACAAACTGACAGTGACACTTCACGATTCCTTCTTGTCTGCGATACCACGATTCTTACAGAATGCCAAAAAGGATACGGATTTTTTAATATTCATGGTGCATAAAGGTCAGACTTAAAATAATAACCAGTCAAAGTCATTCGATTCAACTCTAAAAAATTCTCGAGGAAATAGTCTTTGAAGTTTTGCAAGCGGATATAAGTACATATTGTGGTATCTATTACTTCTGCTGTCATCGTAGGTCATTCGGTAGCGTCGGAGGTGAAAATAGGTTACGTAGTTCGAATCTTCCTGCAACCATGTTATTTTTCTTTTTTATTCTGTTTCAGTACTTCAGCCATTTAAATATAAATTTCATTAAATGTATGGTAATGAACACACATCTAATCGTTATAAAATACTTATTATGTAAAATCACGCAGTTTCAGGAAACACGCCTATATAGATAAATTTTAAAAATCATAATCCATCTTTAAATACAAAATTTTATTCGAGATACAAAAATTCGCGATTTTATGTAAAACGTTTCTTTGTGTAAAATCGGTTTCTTTAAGGATAGATAGCGTTTCGTAATAAAAATAATATTTTTATAAAACTGAGTTTCAACAAAAGCTAGAACTATGCAGATGAAATAAAAAAAACCTCTAAATATAAAATATAAACCAAATCGTTAGAGCCGTAATACGCGTAAGATGAATGTGCAAGAATTGCTCGTTTAAAAATATTACTGTACATGTAAATTGTATAAACGACGTGTTTGTGTTGCACTGCATTTGCAACGCGCGAAAGACGTAATTTTTCATCATACTTTGATTTCTTGATGTCAATCGTGTGTATCAGCAGCTGAGTATTTCGCTGCGTTTCGTTTCTGTCATCTGTAATTCGTGAATAGTAATTAACGGCTCACGATCTTCGTTCTGTGCTTCCTTTAGTCATACGCGCCCTCTTCCTTGACTGCTTTCTGGCTTTCGTAATCGTTCGGCACAATTCGCCAGTTGCCTTCGAATCATGAATCGTTGAATCTTGGAATCCACACGAGACAGACGATTGTTTTGAACGACGATTCGTCCAACTCGTTGCGATTCGTCCCCCTCTTGACTGCTCTCCGGCATTCGTAATCATTCGGCACGATTCGGCATGATCCTGCAGTCGCATTCGAATCATTAATCGTTGGACCTGGGAATCGTCACGTTACAGACGATTCTATTGAACGACGATTCTCCGGATCACTATTCGATTTTTACGATACTTTATTTGCATTCGTTCAAACGAACGACTCATTCACGAATCGCCACAGCTCTAGAAAGCTCCAGAATGACGCTAACCGTGGAATCGTCCGTTGCTGCCGTCGCGCCTCTAAGCTATGTGTTGCTCGGTGCGTCTATCACGACCGTCGTTTAACGATTATCGTAGAACGACTAATCGTTGAACGCTAATCGTTAAGTCGGCATTTTGCTCGGAACGTCTGCTACTGGATTTTTCAGTAGAATCGTGTTTCCATTCGCAGTCACATCCTTGTAGATGAGTTTACAGTTAAATAAGCGTAAAAGAGTGCTGCTTAAATGCCTTTTGATTGAGGAAATGGAAGACGACCAAATACTTTGGCAGATATATGGAACGAAAAGGGCCAAAATAAATCACATGTTTCAGCTCAGTAATGAAGGGCTGTATAAGATATTGTTCATCACCCATCTGCGTGAGGACAACAAAAATTTCATCGAATTTTAACATTGTTGCTAGGCTGGGCTGGCAAGATCAACATGTTAATAGAACTGACCCAAATTAATTGCATTACAATAATCATTTTCTTCCTTGCATTATTGCCATATGATAAACCCTGCTGCATTGATTTCAGCTACTAAATGAACTGTCACAAACATTTTAAAACTGCATTATTATTATTATTAACAGTGTTATTATTATTGTAATTATCATTATTATTTTTCAACTCTGTACATGAATTCAAGAACATTTTTATGTATTAAAACTTTTCATTATGAGGTGTTTTTTCCCAGAAAATTTTACAGTGCAAATTATAAATGTAACCATTAACAATAACTGCAAGTACTTAAAAATAGAACAACTAACATGGTTTTCCAACTTTGTTGACAATCTCGGCCCATATATTTACTCTTTGTAGAACTCATTTGATAGCTGTCACAGTGACGAATGATTCGCCACTTCCCCGAATGTATTTCGTCATCTGCGTCAGAAAACGAAGAAGCCGTAATGCACGTGGTCCTTCAGTCAGCAAAAATCGCGAGCGACTGACGACTGCAGTCAGCCTCCTACCGTACGACTATTCGCGGCGTACGATCATCGTCAACGATTGTGTCGGCAGCCGCTCGGAGCAACACAGCCCGATTAGAAACGCAGAGCAATAGTGCTCTGCGATTATCGTTGCACGATCATCGTCGAACGATAATAGCTACAGTCGCACCGAGGAAAACGTACCTAAGCCGGGGAAGAATATAGCGCCAACCTAACATCTGTAATTGATTAATGTTTCTTATTTAACCATGTTTTGGTGTCATACATACCACAGTAGTAGGATAGCCGTCAACAGAAGTAGGTGCTGATCGTTCCATATTCTTTAATTAGCTGTAAACCCGGCGTTGCCCGAGTGTTAATTTATCCCACACTCTCGTAGTCCACATCCCCTTCTCCATCTCTCTGTAACCACCTCTTTCCCATCTCTCTGTTCGTTTCCACCTTTCCCTCTCTTGGCAAAGTTTTCTGCGAGGTACCCTCTGTCATGTACCATACGAACATTTATGTATCCAGTGATCTTCCTCTTGGTTCATAGGTCATTTGTGCAAAAATTCGTAAAGATTGGAGCAAAACTACGCATTTTGTAAAATTCCGTAAGTTAAGTACCCTCCACCATGCACCGAATAAATTTTGTACAGACAGTGACATTCCTCTTGTTTTTGAGGCAGAGTGTGCAAAATTTCATCAATATCGGAACAAAACTATAGATTTGTGCTGAATCCGTTGAAGCGATGTGGAAGGCGTAGTATACCGTTAGCATAGCCTGTTCTCTTGATGGTTTTTACTGCTTTGTTTATTCTTATTTTTCCTTATTCGTATGCTTATCCTTACAGAGAAAGAGCTGAAGACATTGTAGCACGCATAGACCAAAGATATGGTCTGTGGTATTACGTTTCGCTGTATGCTATTCCCATTCCATTCTCGAATAGCGCGCGGGAAGAAAGAACATCTATCTCCGTTCGAGCTCTGATTTCTCATATTTTATTATGATGATCATTTCTACCTATGTAGGTGGGAGTTAACAATATGTTTTCGCATTCGGAGGAGAATGTTGATGATTGGAGTTTCGTAAGTAGACCACGCCGCAGCGATAAACGCCGTTATCGTAATGATTCACATCCAAGGTCCTGTATCATTTCCGTGACACTGTCTCCCCTGTATCGTGACAATTCAAAAGGAGCTGCCCTTCTTTGAACTCTTTCGGTGTCCTCCGTCAAACCTACCTAATAAGGATCCCACACTGGGCAGCAATACTCCAAAGAATGGCGGACAAGCGTAGTGTATGCAGTCTCTTTAGTATCGACGAAGAAACGAATATATGAAGAGAAAAAAAAAATGTCAGCAAGAAGACAGGGTGAGGGTGCCCCAGGAGATGAACTCCTGACAGGCCGTGTCAAACCAATCAAAAATGTGTTGACTCAAAATAAAAAAATAGGTGTAAGACTTGGGTGCATGAGATCGGATCTAACTGTCGCTATCATCAGCATACATTAATTCCGTGAGATCAAATTACTTCTGTCTCGTCATGAGGCACAGAGTGTGGCGCACGTGCCGTTAATGCAGTCTGAAACAGCGGCTGCGACAGCGCTGAATTTCAGAAGCGCCAGCAGGCACCCACAATGGCTGCCGGTGACAATGTATTACGCGGCCTACGCTACACGGCTTTCTACTCATATCGACTGTACACATTATTGTTGACGTAAATAAAGCGCGCCGCACTGTCACCGAACAATGCCCGCCGTCTGGCGGGAATTCCCACCGGCACAAAACAAGGTCTTTATGCTGCCGTCGCAGCTTTGCTCCGCGCGGATTATCGTTTTCGTACTGAAGCATCCCACGTTTCATTCCCGTGTGGTCTTTGTTTGCTCCGCGAAGCAGAATCACCAGCCCGACGATTGTCATTAAAATGATTTTCTTTTCTCCAAACACGGAAGGCTCATTTTGCATTTTGCCCACCAGATGGCATTACGAACTCAGTGCCTTGACAAAATGGCGACAAAGCAAGAATAGAACTTTTTTTGTAACTTATTTTGTAAAACGCAAGGTATTTATCTGTTTGAAAAGTGCAGTGGCCAATCAGAAGAAATTACGGAAAAGAGCTGCTACAAAACGAGAGCATTTGTGTGTTGCTATCGACGGCTTATTCCTTTTTTATCTATCTATTTCCTTTATATTTATTTATTTAATTATGTTTATGTTTAGGAACAGAGGTTGTCACAGAAAGGTATTACAGCCGCGAAGAGCAGGTTTTCTCAGAATCGTGGAGCTACTTTAAAAATTTTATGTTTCTGATATGTATGGCATTTGGTAAATAAAACGACAATATTAGTGACGAAGCAATTTGAGCATACATGATATTAAGTTTAATGACGATAGTGTATTTTATCTACCAATTTCACATTACATATGATTCCGGAAATTTAAAGGCACTGGAATGTTCTCGAATGTTGTTCAAAACTTTGCCATATCGAGATATTACTCCATTAATTCAGTCACTCGTGACTTCGAAAAGCGGTTCAAACATTTAGATAGTTAGTCTCTCAACACCTACTTGAGTAACGAACACATATCCAACATTTCTATCATAGGGTCTGTACTTCATTGTTACACCACAAAATTCAACTAGGTTGTCATATAATTTAGGACTCGCTAGTTTTACAAAAATAACAGTGCTAATAGTAGGAGGAGCGAGCCCAATAATATCTTTAATTTATATCATTACTTGTTCTTCAATCTGAAATGACTTAATTTGGAGTAAGTTACCATCGAAAGTAGAATTTGGGCTTTCTCTTTTCGTCGATTCTAACGTCACTAAATCATATGAATCACTAAACAAGCAAAACAAACACACGTTACAGAAAACCTTGAGGCATACCACATGGAGCAAACTCTGACGCAGCATAAACCACGGCAGGTCCAACTCAAGCACTTTCGCCAGTAAACTGAACCATTCATCCATGGACGCAGACACATTGAAAGCATTAAATACAGTGTGTCCAAAGCTAATAAATACACTCTTTGAAACATACGCCGTCATCGTTTGAACAACACAAATGGGTGCTAAAGTCTTACTAGAAAACATAAAATGTTTGTGTGGTACGGCGACGTTGGAGAGTTGAATTTGGAACACCACCACCGACAAGAGTAACAATTCAAGAATCAGAGATATGTTTGAAGTCGAAGGATCGGTGCTCGAGATGCAGAAAGAACATAGCGGATGAAAGAAACGTTAAACAGACAATGTGATCCAGGCATACACATTATCCTCGAAGAAATGTGTAAGGTAATCCTCTCGTCAGATTGCGATCAGCATAGAACTTCGCGGTCTCAGAACTTTAAGTCTACATTTCAAGACTTCTCCATGCTTTTAAGGTGGATGATCCTGATAGGCGAAGCGAATTCTGGTTCACTACAGATGTGAAACAATGCAATGGTCAGATGAAGCGACGTTTAAACTTGACGGAACAATCAACCGCCGTAATTGCGTGTACTGAGCCAGGAGGAAGCTATACGTAACTGAGCAAAGAATTGTTGGTGTGATCTGACTTCTGGAACTGTGTTTTTCAACCTGTGGATCGCGACCACCAGGGGGATCGCAAATTCTTGCTTGTTGGTGAGGGGGGGGGGGGGGGATGGAGTAGCTGTTACAGGTGGAAGTACAGTACAAAAACATATGCCTAAGAAAAGTGAAGTGTATTAAAATTACACTTTTCCTTATTCATTATCAAATATTAGATGAATAAAAGAAAGATTATTCTGTAATGAATAAAACGTGTTAACAATGAGTGAACGAGAGGCCTGAAAACTGTTTTCCGGTACCAGGTGATAGTTAAATTTACTGGACACAAAAAGTAATTTTCATAAATTCGATTGTTTAGAAATTGACTATACTATGGGACCTTGCACAACGAGCATAATTCGGTTTGAACTTTACCTGTAATACACTACGAGACCACACGCACTGGATAATGTTAGAGAGCAAATTCAGAAAGCCTGTGCTGCAATTCAGTTGGAAACAATTTGGCATGCCACTAAGTCGTAAGTCGTTGTCGACGGTATGTTGCTATAGAAGGAAACTTTTTTTAACATTTAACACCTTAAGCCAAGCCATGAGACATTTAACACCACTAGAATTGTATTTCTAACCCCTTCCTTCAAAGAGATGTTCAGTTTAAAGAGTGTATACATTAGTTTTGTACACACTGTATTATTGTCTATTCTACTCGATACTTTTTTACGCGCCCTCAAGGGCGAACTAAAAGCTGTATTGAGATCTTTGCCCCATTTACTTCTTCAGCATAAAAAGCAATAATTTTAATTGAAAAAAAAACTAGTACTCTTGTGGAGCAGTTGCGATTGTTTAGCGGAGCATCAAGTGTACCGCGGACCACAGTTTTAAAATCTTGCGTGTATAGTGTGAGAAAAAGATTCTGTCTGCGCAGATTTTCAGATTTTTCGCCATGCGATACTAATTTTCGTTTATACCAGGAGCGGTAAATAAACAATGCCAATTTCGATTGGAAATATTAGGAATTTTGTTTTGGATATCTTAGAATATTCTGCTACATGTAGTTTCATTCACTTGGCAGCGCTATAGGTTCATAACAGTGTCTTTAGAGGAGGTGTGTTCTAAACAGATATCAGTTATTATGTCTTGGTGGAAGTACAGAGCAACGTAGATGTTGCTTGACTCTTGGAAAGAGACTCGTCTTTGGGCAAATGCACGCTGAGCCGTTGATTGTCCAAGATCGAACGCAAAACTGCTCGCACATATGTAGCTCTTACAATGCTGAGACGTCTGGACATTATTATTCGAGAAGTCCAATGGATGACATACAGTGTGATTGTTACAATAAAGAAGACAGCAACCAATCACTTTTGATTATGTTATTTATTAACTAAATAGCACCGAAACCGGTTTCGAACCTTTCAGTTCATCATCGGACGACTGTTCACGTCCACATAAATGTCACTTGAATTTTTCTTACGCAGATAATTTTTCTAAGATATCCAAAACAAAATTTTTCTGGCTAAAAGTCTTTGGTTGTGTCGTGCTCCACAACGCAAAACATTATTGTAATTGCTTACTCGAGCGGAAATGTGACTCATGATAGCGACATTTACGCTCTAGTAAGCAATTACAATCATGTTTTGTATTGTAGGGCACCACACAACCAAAACTTTTCACCACAAGAATAGTCTTTTGGATATCTTAGAAAAATTATCTGCATAAGAAAAATGTAAGTAACATTTATGGAGACATGAACAGCCGTCTGATGATGAACTGAAAGGTTCGAAATCGGTAACGGCTCTATTTAGTTAATAAATAGCATAATCAAAAGTGGTTGGTTGCTGTCTTCTTTACCGTAAGAATCACACTGTATTTCATACACAACCACAGGCTCAAACTGTCAGTTTTTGACAAAATATCCATTGATGACGTTTACCACTTAACTGCAAAACTGCATCCACTTTAAAACGCAGATCTGGCACTTTCCTAATTCCATATGTGAAAAAGATTTCGATTAAGACGACTTTGGCTCTTGCAGACACCAATAGGATGGCACCTTGCACGCATGTTGGACGTTCCTTTAAGGTGGCGTAATGCCATATCATTGAACGAAGATTTTTTTGTAAAGTTTGGCGACCAGTATGTATATACAGTAACGGAATAGGACGTAGGTTTCCGTTCTTATTCCCTGAATGTTCAAATGTTTAAATGTTTGTAAAGTCTATGGGACTTAACTACAGGGTCATCAGTCCCTAAATTTACAAACTACTTATGAACTAACTAAGACTAAGGACGGCACAAATATCCATGCCCGAGGGGTGATTCGAATCCCCGACCGTAGTGGCCGTGCAGACCGTGACTGGAGCGCCTCTGTCTCCGCGGCCACCGCGGCCGGCTCCCTGAATGTCTTAGGCCCTCTCAATGTCGAGGGACGACAAGATCTCAGCTGGACAGAAAGGAGGTGGATAAGGAGGAGTTGCTCATCGACAGAAAAGGAAGGTCGGCAGCCACCCTGGAAGAGTGGGGAGAGTTGATGGATGCCGCGGAGAGGACGATTTCCAGGACCTTACTGAATACCGAGGTGAGGCGATAAGACGAGACTTCAGAAGAATGTTTGGCAGGTCTGGGGAACATTAGGATATGGGATGTCTTCCACAAGTCATGGAAAAAGCCGCTGTAAAGAATAACATTGCATAATGAAAAAAGGGCGGCATCGAAGGAAGGAGGGCAGGCACGGAGGTGCCTGTAGGTTAGGCGTTTTGTTGCGAAGTGTGAGTTCTATTAGATAGGGTATTGAGTTCTGAGGTGGGAAATGCGCTACAAAACCTGAAGGCTGGGGGCGAGCAGGGGCCGGAGTTGTCGGTACGCTCGTGGACGTCAGGAAAGAGGAAGTAGTCGAATGGTGGATTATAAGGGGCGGAAAAGATATCAGACAAGTAGGTGGCAAAGTATTCTGCATTAATGGCGTTGTCAGAAAAGGGAAGGTCATGGTGAAGAAGAAGGTAGTGGGGAACGAACAGGAGGTGGTGGAAGGATTGTCGGTACTTGGAGTAGTTCACAGGGAGCGAAGCATTAAGGTGGGTGAGTGTCTGACGCCAAACGTGTGGTCTCGTCGCGGTGAAGGATTTCTGATGTGGCGTAGGATTGTGTTCCGGTCATGGGTCCGCGGATAGGAGTGGTAAGGTCGCGGGATTCACGGAGGAGAACGAAGGCCTGTGGAGGGGGGAGGGTAGGGCGGGGCGGGTGGATAGCTTTGGTGCGAATATGGACATGGATGGCGTCAGCAACGGTCTGGTCAAGGACGGAAGAGGCGCGGTCAATGTCGGTATGGCTGGCTACCGCGGTGTATATGGTCTGACAGTAGCACGTCTCACTATGTGTTGCCCTAAGTGGGTGCGAATAAAATATGGTCGCATTCGAAAGAGAAACTTCGTCAAAGAAATTTCTCAAATAGATCTCGCCGCAACGAACGAAGCCCTTCATTTATTTATCCCCCCCCCCCTCCCAAATCGTACGTCGTGACTCTCTCTCTGTCCCGTATATCGCGATAGTATGAAACGAGTTGCCCTTTTCTGAACTTTCTCGTCCGTGAGTATGCATTGTTAGTACTGCTACTGTTGGCTCTTTTGTTCCCTACTGACTTTCCAGACGTAAACGTTTGTATCAGACTGTGATATTACAATGTACTTCTGGATTATAACATTGAGCGTTGTGCAAGCAAGGTATTCATTGTGTTGAATCACACTACGTAGATCATAAATGCATTTTGTGAAATATGTTGTTTTTGTTTTCTTCAGTCCACAGACTGGTTTGATGCAGCTCTCCACGCTACCCTGCAAACTACCCTACAGATTGATGTTATCTGATGGCTATTCAGTAGCCGAAATCGATCTGTAATACTAAATAAACAAATTTACGACCAATGCTGAATTTTATTTGGATATTTAACATTTTATGTTCGTGGTGCACACTGATACTAATGGAATCTTCATTTCAAACTTATATAAATGAATATAAACCGCAAAATTATACAATTGTAGAACATACAATTTAGCCGGCCGCAGTGGCCGAGGGGACTGAGGCGCTCCAGTCACGGTCTGCACGGCCACTACGGTCGGGGGTTCGAATCCCCCCTCGGGCATGGATATTTGTACCGTCCTAGTTCGTAAGTAGTTCGTAAGTAGTTTGTAAGTTTAGGGACTGATAAACCCACAGTTAAGTCCTTTAAGCTTAACAAACATTTGATCATTTGAACATACAATTTAATAAATATGAGGTAATATATAATGCGATGGGTAAAACCTGTCACATCTTGCACCGCGTATTAACCACTAAAACACGCATGTATCCATTCAGCTTAAGGAAATTCCTGAAAACTGACTGCTCTTGACAACTTTGAACGAACTTTGAACTGTGAAGCGGACACAGCTGCAGGTGAAAGATAGACTTCCATAGAGCTACCAGGAAAGGAACAGAATGAAACAGCGCACATCCAACGAATACACATTATATCCCACAGATCTAGCTTTAACTTTCGGAGACTGCTGTTTCAAGTGAATCTTACATTTTCTATTACGATTAGTAAACCACATGACAATCTATTCAGTACTATGGAGTGGATTAGACATGTTCATGATTCGCAAACAGACAACACTATGTCACTTTCTCAGGGGTGGTCTCACCAAAGAAATTATTCATATTACAACATGGCAAGGCCCCACAATTCCATAAGCGGCCGTCTGCGAACAGCGAGAAAATTGAGGAGCTCCTCGGCGTCCATTATGGTGGTAAACATCCGAGCGAACTTTAAATGTGCGTAATACTCTTGTGATTAAAGTGTGTATTCATTCACGAAAACTGTCTCATTTAAATATATAACTACAAAACAGCTATCAGTTGTTTGTAAATTTAATACACATACGGTGTAGAAATCTGCCAACAGAGTTTCTTCTCCCTAATTAGTTTTTTAGTTTTTTTAGCGTTCTAAATGCAGCATTTGAACGGAATTTAACGTCAGAGACGTTTATTGGCAGTTTCTCGGTGTATTTTACGATGGTGAAACCTTTGTATAAGAATTAATTCCGGAAGAGTTTCACCACACTTTACGTCTTTGCTTGAATGCCTGCTCTATTCCCCAATAATTATAGATATTTAATAGCATCAAAAGATTAAACAGGGCTGCCTGAAAAAGCTAGTGTTAAAAATCGAGTATGAAAATGAAATATCCCATCAGATATATAACTGTCAATACAGCAACCAGCAACTACCAAATTCTTTTAAGAACACGAAGTATGCCTTAACTTTTTCTTAACTAAGTACATCAAACATTAGCGTTAGAGTATCTAGCACGAATATTAGTATTTTTAATGCTGTAAGGCAAATACCCTACAGTAGCGTGAACTGCTCAAAAGTAAGCAACTATCGCCATAGGGTTCAACTTCACATTGTGCAACCAATGTGGCTATGTGTCATTCATGTATGAAAACATACACATTTCTCCAAACCCCTTTCAGTCGTTATACCTATTTGTAAAGCGGATGACCTTTAAAGTCTGTGTTACAAGTTACTCATATTAATTTCATTAACAAATTTCGAACTGCAGTTAGGCAACTGATCTCTTGACCACAAAATTTATTTAACACTAGTATAAAATGAAATATTTTAAACTTCCTGTCCACCAGTACTGCCTAAAGAAGCTCGTTTTTAAGAGCTACCACTATTGTAAAAGCCTGTCATTTATTTCATTCAAAAACCTATATTGTTCTGACTAAGAGCGTTTTAACCAAGAGTAACTATTCGTGAACACAAGTAATAGGGCTACTTGTATTCCTGAGAAGTATAAATGGAAAGACAGTGTTCGTTCTTTTTATTCCTTTCTTAAATCGATTTATGCACTTAAACGCTGAGCAGCTGTTCACCATCGTGCTTTACGTATACTGCAATAGTAAAATAAAATAGACGTGACTACCAACTGAGTACATATAGCGCAGTAACTATATAACATACGATTTATCTACTACCAACACTCGTATTACCTTGCGCTTGCCACAATCACGGCGGCCGGCCGAAGGTTCAAATTATCCCGCGACAGCAGCGCCGTTATTGAGTCTAGTTATTTTTTACAAGGTATTTGCACCATGAACAAGTCACAGCAAATATTGTTTAAATTTGTGAATTAAATGAATATATTAAAGTTACATATAATTTGTATTTTGATTATCATCTTTCTCTGTTTGGAGAGTGCACTCATAATTTTGTACATTATGCATAACAGCCTTATTTCTTATACAGGGGGAGGCAGCTAAGTCATAACACCCCTTGTGTCGCTCCAACCGTAATAGATACAAAGATGCCGTTTGGACAGTCAATTGCAGGGACAGGGACTACTTGAATACATCACATTTCATCTTTGTGTAATTTTTTTTATTACAGAGATATGAGGCTTTTTTTAATGACACCCTATGATAAATTTTAGCGTAATATGATGGGTTTAAAAAGGCGTTTTCAAATATGTGTTTATCATAATTTTTAGGCGAATAGTTTTTGAGACACAGATACGTTGCCCTGTCGTATTCGGCCTTCGCAGCGGCATTGTCCAATGCGACAGTTCCTGTTGTGTAGACTACATGGTAAACGTCGCGAGTCCATCCTTAGACAACGCCGCTTCGAAGGATGCATACGATACGGGAAAATGTCTGTGTCTGAAAAACTATTCGCATAAATATTATGACATACACATATTTTAAACCGTTATTTTAATCCGAAAATGTTACGCTAAAATTTAACATAGGGTTGCATTAAAACTAAAAATTGCCTCATATCTCTGTAATAAAAAATAGCACAAACTTGAAATGTCATGTATTCAAGTAGCCCTTGTCCCTACATTTCACTGTCAAAACGGCATATTTGTATCTATTACGGTTGGAGCGACACAAGGGGTGTTATGACTTAGCTGCCTCACCCTATCATGTTACATTTAACAGGTTATTACAAGAAAGGATGTGGACAGAGAGAGAGGGGATAGGAGAAGTACTAACTCAAGGCAGGAATAAATAAATAAGTACCCGGGCAACGCCGAGTTTTCAGCTAGTATATAAATAGATGTGAATCTTCTAATATTATTTGAAGAATTGAACGCTCCTCTTGAATGCTTCGGAAGTGAATGGAACTTGATCTATCGCGATACTGGTGAAGCTGGACTAGTTATGACGCAGTTCGGAAGTTTCCCTCGTTAGTGAATGTTCGCAGAGTTTAATGAGCCGGCGGAGAGTTCGTGCTTAAGGTTAAACCAGCGTTTTATGTATAATGGTACTCCGGGCAGTAGTTGGCGGAATGCGCGACGTATTGCCAAATTGCTTGAATTCCGCTTCAGAGGAGCCGGTTAAGAGGTAGTTAACGTCTTGTACAAATGACGACTTTCGAAGATAACTTGCACAATCACAGTACCACAGGTTCCAGAAACAAGGTGAAAGTAGCCTGTTATTAAACTAAGCAAACTTTCACAATCAGAGTACTACAGGCTCCAGAAACAAGGTGAAAGTAGCCTGTTATTAAACTAAGCAAAATCTCGGGCAGTTGAGATCTGCAAATGTAAGTTAAAACGCTCACTCCTGCTCTAAATTACTTTCAGAGTGACCACAGAACATGCGCAACGGAAATTTATCTAACTGCTCACTCCTTAAGGGAGCAGCCAACGTGTTAACAAACAAAAAATCAATGTTAAAAAATAAATGAATAGATAATTAACATTGTACAGGGAGCATGAAATCATAAAGCAGCAGTTTGATACTTTAAAATCATATTCTATTCAGTAAAATAACAAGCAAATAAAAGTGGGGAGATCAAATTAAGCACACACCTTGTACAAAAGTGAATTAAATCATAATTACTGCCTGTATTAAAATTGTTTCTGCCTTTTATGAATATGGAGGTAATGTGGGAAGAAATTTTCAAAGACATAATGTATAGCTGAAAACACATTCATTCATTTACAGACATGTGCATCAAGCTAGGCAGTACATTACGAAGCTCAAACACAAGAAAGTAGCGACGAAACGTAGCGTCAGCGGTGTCTTGACGAGATGGCAGATGTCTTGATCACAAATGTTTAAATACACTGTGTACTAAATGAACTCATGTGTGGGAAGGCAGCGGCATACTATTCTTAAATACCATGTGGTGTGCGACCACGCCATATTTCATAATATTTACAAACAGAAATTAATTTAGAACAAGCGAGTAAAGCACATGCTATAATTCGTATAGAAGTAAGCCAGTATTAGCAAAGCATGGCTGAAGGGCGAAGTAACAACCGTTACAAAAGCACGTGGTGCAATCGGTCATACAAGACAGAAAAGACGGAATCAAACAATAAAATCGGAGAAATATTTAGCATACTCACGGATACAGAAACTACGCGAAAAGTCAGTTAAAAACAGCAAGAAAATTCAAACACACTAAGTGTACAGAAAGGCTGAAGGCCACAAACGTGCTTTCTAAATTGAGAAAAACCGGACTCGAAATCATCACCAGAATAAAAATGCAGATAATAAATTTACATTGAATTTACTCGAGTTTTGTAAATGAAACAATTCGCCTGATAGCGAAAGAATTACTCAAAAGCTATCACTGAAAACCAAGACTGCCTGATCACAAAGAAAGTACTAACAGCCTGCCTTCCCCTCAGCATGATTCTGCGGAGTACTTACTTCGTCGTAGCCAGAAAGAAGAGTGAAGACTAAAGCTCTAAGGCCTCGGAAAAACCTCCCCCCGCCATACACCGGATGTAGAGTGCGCTAAAAGTGACTCAGAATTGCAACTTGGCTATATTTCTTTTTCTATTATGATGATCATGTCTCCCTGTGTAGATGGGTGCTAACAAACTATGTTCGCGTTCAGGTGAGAAAGTTACTGAAAGAAATTTCTACAACAACGAACAAGTATCTTATTATTTTGGTGTGGTGTCTGTTGCCATAGCGTGCGACGTGTGGGAATTTGAGACGGCCAGGAGGCGAGCATGGGTAGCCAAGTGGTACGATGGCCGAGGGGACTGAGGAGCTCCAGTCACGGTCTGCACGGCCACTACAGTCGGGGGTTCTAATCACCCCTCGGGCATGGATATTTGTGCCGTCCTTAGTCTTAGTTAGTTCATAAGTAGTTTAAAAGCCGGGCGCCGTGGCTCAGCGCGCCCGGTCAGCGGGCTGAACGTCCTCTGTAATAAAAAAAGCTGAGCCAATTGATCAATGAACGACCAGATACGAACAATAAAATAAAAGACCGCAGATCATAGATCTACCTGAAGAAAGGGAAAAAAGTGGTTAAGGCGACCGCTGGCCCAAAGTGGGAGAGCCGGGTTCGATTCCCGGTCCGGCTCACAATTTCTCTTGTCGCCATTGTTTCATTTCAATTTCCTAAAGCAGCCACTGTCAATCCTTTCCTTCCTAATCCTTCTTCCTTCCTCTCGTTTATCATTAATTTGCGAACAAATATCTCTTAATGATTTCCACCCCAGCTCCTGCACCATTTTTATGCCACTTTCCCCCATATATCGCGATAATACGAAACGAGCTGCCCTTCTCTGAACTTTCTCTATATCATAAGTCACTCGAAAGCACAATTGACAGCAACATAGGAGGCACATGTGTAGTTTAGGCATTTTCTTTACTAGAGCTGTTGCATCATCTAACAAGGGGAACACCAAGTATGGTACCAACGACTTTTGATGAGTCGCAGGTATATTGTGAGGGAACTCCTCCAGACCACCAAGCTAAAAGGATTTGTTCCAATGCGCCTTGGTTTCCACGAAAATCGCGATCAAAGTCCAGCGCGTAACAGCTATACCTGTACTGAGTCATCACGACCACGCTAGCCAGCGTGATGCAATTAGCAAGGTGCGAGCTTGTCCTGCATACGAACCGAGTTCCATTCCTGTTTGGAGCCTTTCTTTTTACACTTTTCCGACGAGTGATTGTGTATAATTATGTGTTTTAATAGCCACTCTTATGTTAATGTTTGAGTAATTGGTCACGATAATAGCTTATGTTAATTGCTCAATATGAATTGCGCACGATTATTTCATTTTATTCCTTATTTCGAAGAACATTTTTCCTTTGACTGACAGATCAGTAAACCGTCTGTAGTTATCAGCTGTAACATTTGTGGGGCATTTGTTAGCTGCGTTTACAGTCCCCGGCCCCAGTGTTGTTACACCGTTGAATGCAGTGTGTGTCCACTTGACGCGTCCAAGGAGGGTCATTATGCTGCGGCCAGGCGGGTAGTTAATCGTAGCATATCGTTCACATGTAACTGTAATTACCTGATATAACTTTATCTTTGCAGTAAGAAATAAGGAATATAATTATACACAGTCAATCGCCGGACAAGTGTAAAAAAGAAAAAAAGTATGTATATATATGTGAGCAAGATTTGAACTCGGGTCGTTTGCGTGACAGTCGAACACCTTACTAATTACATCACGCTGGCTAATGTGGTCGTGATGACTCAGTACAGGTATAGCTGTAACGCGGTGGACTTTGATCGCGATTTTCGTGGAAACCAAGGCGCATTGGAACAAATACTTTTAGCTTTATATTTGTTCTTTGCAGTTTCAATTGTCGTTGCTAGGTAATTAGTTGAATTTCAGGCTGTAGATTTTTCGTGTAAGTTTAATGAATTTCTTTTAGTGCTCAAATGGATGACTTCACTCTTTTCATTATTTTTTTTTTCTATCATGCAAACATTTAAGTAATATTGCAGTTGCTTTTGATCATGTGGTGAATTAAATGACCGATGAAAGACAGAATGATTCGCGAACAGTCTACGAAGACTGCTCACGTTGTCTCCTGAACCGTTTATAAAGGTAAGGAACAGTAGGGACCCTATAATACCTACCTGGGAATGCAAGATATCACTTCTATTTACTCGATGACTTTCCGTCAGTTAAAAATGCTCTGTGTACCTTCTGACAGGAAATCGCTAATCCAATCGCACAAATTTTGCAATATTCTATAACCACTCAATTTGATTAGAAGATGCTTATCATGTACGATGTCAAAAGTCTTCAGTAAATCTAGAAATATGGAATCAATTTGAGAACCATTGTCACTTCATGTGAGTAAAATGCTAGCTGTTTTTGACAAGAGCAATACTTTCTGAATCCGTGATGGCTATGGATCAATAGATCGTTCTCTTCCAGGTAATTCATAATGTTGAGGAAAATGCATGTTCTAAAATTATGTTGCAAACCCACGCCAATGACATAGGCCTGCAATTTTGCGGATCACTCCCATTGACTTCCTTAAATACTGGTAGGACGTGTGCACTCAACCTAGTAATATATATAAAAGTAGTCGGAACAAACATTTCACTGGGATTTATCTTAAAACACATAATTAGGTACCAGTACATATAGAGCATGGTTTGTTTGCAAGTACATCTAAAAACACATTATAATTCCAATTCTTAAAACTATTTGCGGTTTAATGTGATATTTGAAAGTAATGCCTGACACGCGCCTATTAACTGATTTCTTTTCATGTATTCACATAAGACTTACACTACGGCATACGTAGCCTATACTAATATAACGAAATTAAAGATATAAGGAACCAGAAGTATTGATTTACATCAGTGGAAGGAGCAGTCGGGATTTGAACCCACGTCTCCTGCTCACTGCTCAGGTAGTGGGCATCCGTATACAGTTGTCGCCACTACCGCACGGATTCCCTATTGCGCGTACCGTTATATCCACTTAACCACGCAATGCCGCTGACCATTATCTACAGTACTCGCGGCGTTTCGCCGATTTTCGTCAGAAAAAATATATACCTCATGGAACAAACAGCTAAGGTCATCGGTCCCTAGACTTACAAACTACTTAAACTATCTTACGCTAATGACAATACATACACTTCCTTGCCTGAGGGAGGACCCGACTGCAAAAGTTTACAGACGATCAAGAAATAGGATGGGGTATATTTATTTAAGCGTCAGTATTTAGAAATGGAATTTCTGATTGTTTAGGAAACGTCATTGTCCACAATACCCGAGGAAACTGTGGAACATGATGCAATGACAGAAAGTAAAACTTTATTGTTTACGTGTAGCAGTTACCAGAATTCGTAGAACGGTTCAGGTGAGCTGGTCAATGAGCATGCACGTCTTCCTTTTTTTCCATTGCAATAATTTTATGATTAGCAATAAGTGAATGTAATAGGTTTTTTTTCTGTGGAAATTGCTGCGAGAGAGGGATAAAACACCACATGTATCGGTAAATGATAAATTTCACAGTCCACTTGTTTAATTCGTAAATATTTGTTGTTGTGGTCGAAAATCTGCAGCAGTGATTGAGCATTTATCCCACAGAAACATTTACTGTAAGTTTCTCGGGCTCATTTCACCCGCTCAGTACTATTTGAGCTAGTGTTTTACAAGGTAAGCAACTCAGTCATTATAGATACTATTTCCACATCATCAAGTGTCGACTTGATTGCTACGAGCAGAGATCCCATTGACGCATTCCCATTCCAGGCATACATTTTGTACAACTAACAATGTTGCATTCTTAGCCTTGCAGTTTCGCTCACTATTTTGATAAAAGTTTCTTGCTCAATAAATATTTACCGGCGGCTCTTGAGCCAATGAAGGCCAAGGTACCTGAAATTTCTAAAGAAATAGGTATAGTTACTGTCTTATACAGTATAGGACAGTGCTACAACCGAAACAAAGGAGTATTTTAGTTTTGATTGAAACTGTAGTAAAAATTACAATTACTGCTAAAGAGTTTGTTCTTTCGGACATGTCCGAAATAACAGACACTATTTGTTCACATTACCAGCCGTGGTTTTAAGAATTCGAAATACTGAAACACTTTGAACTTTTTGGGGCAAATTCTCTCCCCCCCCCCCCCTGCCAATCGCAGCCTATTCAGGATTCCTGCCAGGAATGGAGCGTTTTAATGCGTCCGCATTGAAATTGTCAATTGCCTTTTGGTGGCATATTTTACAGTTATTGTTACGGTATCTGTTCTTTCGGACATGAGTTGGAAGGGAAGCGTGCCTGCATAGCGTAATTGGTTAAGGCGACCACTGGTCCTATGTGGGTAATCCGGGATTGAATCCCGGTCTAGCACAAATTTTCAACTTCGCAGTTAAATTTATTTCAATGCCCCTAAACGGTCGAAATATTTGGAATTCGTTTAGTAAATAAGACTGAAGAGCCATTCCTACATGAATTTTAAACGTGAAACGGCAGTAATGGCTTCCTGGAGCCAGGTAAGTCCCGCGAAACAAATCTCTGTCTTCATCTGACTAAATTAGAAGAAACGAATAACAGCTATTCTTCAGGGACAGTCGCAGACTGAACGGCCTGGGACAAGAAGCTTGTGTTCTACCTAAGCGCCCCGAAAACTTTAAAATGTTCAAATGTGTGTAAATCTTATCGGTTCAAACTGCGTGGTCATCAGTCCGTAGCTTACAAACCACTTAAACCTTGTTAAACTAACCTAAGGACAACACGCACACCCATACCCCAGGGAGGACTCGAACTTCCACGGCGAGCAACCGCGCGCTCCGCAGCGAGACGCTTTAGAGCGCTCGGCTACTCCACTGCGGCCGAAAACTTTAGGCTCATTCTTTTGGTAACTTAAAATTTAATCCATGTAAAATGTTATGTTCAATTTATTGAAGACAAGAGCAAAGATCGCTTCTTATTTTTTATTAAGATTAAGGGTTTCGGCAGTTTAAGTGCGATCTTCAGATCTGCAAGTACACACAAATGTAATAATACAAGCCAGAGAAATACACATTTTTAAATATCCATTTTCGAAACCCACCTTAGATTTCATTCTTCAGAACATTACTTGTAAAAGCTTTTAAAAACACATTTACTCGCCAACTTAATTGTTGGCTTGTCAACATACAAATAAAACACGAATATCATCCTGTAATAAGGTGTGGTCACTAAGTCAAAAACAATTCTGAATAACTCAGCCATTCAAACTCACAAGTTGATACCAGATGGAACTCTAGATGTAACGTTTGAGCATCACTTCCTTGATGTCAAGAACAATAATCTTGTACAAATGGAACGACATTCACATTAGGCAATAGATGTATACTTTTACATGTGATAATTATAATAAATACTACAATTTTCATTTGTATGTGGATCAGCTATTTAAAAGCACAATAACATTAAGGAAACAGATGATATAGTTGCTACAAACTTATATATTCAGCAACTGCTTTGTAGTCCCAGGTCTATGTTTAGACATCAGATACCAATAACTAGACTTTGCATACACGTATAGGTTATAATAAATTGATAGAGCTTCTCATTGCTCATCTTTACCCATGTTTCGCCATTTTTATTTATTTTATTTATTTATTTATTTTATTTATTTATTTATTTTTACCTCTTTTTCCACCAAGAAGCTTCCTCAGAATTAATTTGTCCTTCCTCTCGAGCTCAGCTACTACACCTTTGTTCTTGAGGGAGATTGTTTCTGCTGCACATTGTACTTCTGTTCTTGTCCCTGTCTTCTAGTGTAATAAATTCGCATTTCGAGATAAGCAAGCATTTTTTTGTTGTATAGCGTCATTGTTAAAATTTGCGCCCTCCTGAGTTTAGCTACTCGGAGTTTGACAGCTTCTTCTTCTATGCAAGTATCCGTGATTGTTTCTCCAAAATATTTAAAGTGTTTGACCTTTTTGATGCATACAATAATTGTGTGCAATTTGTTGACTTCCTTAAATTTGTTAGACATGAAATTCGGTTTTTTTCCTTGTGATATCTGAAAACCTAATTTAGCTGCATGCTTTTCTAAGATTTTTATTTGTTTAATTACATCTGGTATTTTCGTGGACAGTAGCGCAATATCATCTACAAAGCCGGCCGCGGTGGCCGAGTGGTCTGCGGCGTGCCAGTCACGGTCTGCACGGCCGCTGCGGTCAGGGGTTCGAATCCCCCCTGGGGCATGGATGTTTGTGCTGTCTATAGTATAAGCTAGCTCATAAGTAGTTTGTAAGTTTAGGGACTGACGACCCCGTAGTTAAGTCCCACAAGCTTTAAAATCATTGGAACAACTTTTTTCTCATCTACAAAAGCTAGAGTATGTATCTTAAGCCCTTTGACTGATCCTCCCTAAGAAATTCCCTTTACTTTTTCTTGTGTGTATTCCGCCAATGTCTCCCTTGTTATATTTTCCAAAATGATTTGAATAAGATTGAGGAGAGTCCATCCCGTTGTCTCCAGCCTGTTTGAATTTTGAAGGGGTCTGAAATCTTGCCTCGAAATTTCACCTTCGTCCTTTGTATCTGTCAATGTTTGCTTAACAATATTATTAATGTTTAATAATTTATATTTTGCCCTGTAGCAAGTTATTCAAGAAATCGCGCCTTGATATCATGTTGTTGATGCGGGGTAGTTCTTCTTCTTAATTGTCTTGTATTTCGTAATGTGTGCCCACCGGGCCAAGTTGTACTAAACTTCCTGCTCCCTTATGAAGTTATTCTAACGTAAAATGAAGTGAGTCTTGTCTTAATGGTTTACATTTCATACTGTTGGCAGGCCTTGTTTATCTATCAGATATTTGTCATATAAATTATGAAGTGAAGCCTTGTCTTAGATTTAAAATTGAATTTCTTACCGTTGGCAAGCCTTGTTTATCTATCAGATGTTTGTCATTTAAATTGTGTAAATTATATTGGTTTAATAAATGTTCAACTGTTTGTAGAACTTATGGGACTTAACTACGGGGTCATCAGTCCCTAAGCTTACAAACTACTTATGAACTAACTAAGACTAAGGACGGCACAAATATCCATGCCCGAGGGGGGGATTCGAACCCCCGACTGTAGTGGCCGTGTAGACCGTGACTCGAGCGCCTCAGTCCCCTCGGCCACCGCGGCAGGTTGGTTTAATAAATATATATACTCGAAATACTGAATGTAAGGAAACCCAACCCAGACCTTCCTAATTTCGTATTTGGCTATTCTTATGCATATACTGGTCATACTAATTCACCAGGGAAAATTAGTGACCATCTAGTAAGCCCCCCCTCATTTATCGGTGTTTCGGCGAGGCCTGCAGGATGGCGTGGTTCGGCGCCTGTGAGCATCGTCGCTGGCGCGTCCATTCAGCTGTCAATCGTCGCTTACTGCTGTTGCAGGCCTGCAGAGAGCAGATAAACACCGCCAGAAGCCGGGATGCGCGGCGCTGACGTCGCATTATCTGCCTACGCCCGCGGGAAGCCCGCCGTCACAATAGCCTTGCAGCTCGCCGCTGAAAACTGAATTTCAGCGAGTATTACTGCCACACTGACCGTGTACGGAATTACAGGCGTGTGGTACACATTGAAGTCGCGCGCAAACTCTGATTCTTCTATTGAAACGTCAGACTGAAGGAAGATCAGAAAGTAACGCATTATAATGTAAATTTTTTGTTGTTGGAATATATAGCAGCCAACCAGCTGCCTTGAAATGGGTTTAATTAATACCTTTACCCAGGTTTCAATAAAATTAATTTTATGAAAATTCATCATGAAAGTGGGAGAGGACCAGCAACTGGATATTTAATGAAAACCATGTATTTTTTGTGATTCTTCAGTTTCTCCCGGCGTATTTGATGATCAAAATATCCACGGGTGTACTGCCGGTCTATAGTGTCCAACGGGCACAATATTTCGGCGATCATAGATGTCGCCATCATCAGGTGAACTGACGGACTGAGCTCCTGGAAACGCGCCGGCACGGAGATCCGCACGCTACGGCTGCTCGAAGGGAACTGGGTTCTAGCCCGGTAGCGGGCCATTTAAATACCCTCGGCCCGCGGAGCGACCCCTCCGCGGTCCGCGCCCCGCGCCGCGGCCGCGCAGTGGAACCGATTGCGACGGCGTCTGAGATGACGTCGGTGTGTGGCCTCTGTCCGCCGTGGTCGTCACTTCGTTTCGTTTGCTAGATTTACGAAGTAAACGTAACGAAGTGACGAACACGGCGGACAGAGCCCTCACACCGCCGTCATCTCAGACGCCGTCGTAATCGGTTCCACTGCGCGGCCGCGGCGCGGGGTGCGGACCGCGGAGGGGTCGCTCCGCGGGCCGAGGGTTTTAAAATGGCCCGCTACCGGGCTTGAACCCAGTTCCCTTCGAGCAGCCGTAGCGTGCGGATCTCCGTGCCGGCGCGTTTCCAGGAGCTCAGTCCGTCAGTTCACCTGATGATGGCGACATCTATGATCGCCGAAATAGTGTACCCGTTGGACACTATAGACCGGCAGTACACCCGTGGATATTTTGATCATGTATTTTTTATTTCTTTGGCACAGTTGTACTATTTAGAAGTTAGTAACTAGTTTCGGACTTGTTCGTCCATTTTCAAACCATAGGCCTTATTCCAAGCGTAACAATACACTGCATGAAGCAAATGTTAGCAAAATTATCTTTTTCAAAAATCTTTGTCTTTCCATTGCCAATACAGTAGTGAAACACTTTTTTTTTCCATTGCCATTTTACATTTTACGAGGGTGAGTCAGTAAATAAGTCGCAAACTGAGGTAGACACGCCAGTACTGCATTTACAAGCCTGAAAACTGCTTTACCTTTCAGCTCACTCGACCTGTAAATTTGAGAAGGCTTTAAAAGCTTGGATCTGGGAATTTTTGCTGCAGCGTTTGCATCCTGTTTAAATGTTTGTACAGCTTAAGGGACTTAACTGCGGTGTCATCAGTCCCTAAACTTAAACTACTTAAGAACTATCTTAAACTAAAGACGGCACAAACATCCATGCCCGAGGGGAGATTCGAACTCCCGACGGGGAACAGCCTCTTGCATCGCAGCAATAGCGCCTCAATGCGCTCGGCCGCTCCGCCGCGGCTTGCATCCTGTAAGTTACGCTCTTGAGCTGTATCTTTATTACGTTCCTTACTCTGCTGCAACCCGCAAGACGGATGGTCTCAGGGGTGGAGAAATTCCCGTACACAGCACGCAGGACTGTCGTGTCTACCTCAGTTCTCGACTTATTTACTCACTAACCCTCGTATATCCTCTGCACTGTGACCGCTATATGATATTGTATTACCCAACAAAACCTATCTACCACTTTTATTGTTTCGTTACCTAAATTAATTCTTCCAGTGTCGCCAGGAATATCACACCGATAATTCAGTCACTGGACATTACTCACCACACAGTCACCCATTGAGGATGAAGAGACATCCCCATAACGAAATGTGGACTCTCTTTTTTGTATCCCATCCTCGTCGCCACTTTTGTATCCCATCCTCGTCGCCACTTTTGTGTCCCAGCCTCGTCGTAGGTGTCGGTGGTCGAGTGGATGAGACCGACACAGGAATAAGATAGCACGCTGGTGCAGGTACGGAGGGGAGCAGCCAGAAACTATAAACACTAGAGTAAATTAGAAAGAGATATATATTGCACAGAATGTAACAATACTTAACTTTTACATAGTACTGCAGAATGTTGATACATAGTTGTTAGAGGCCTGCCTAGTGCCTGTACGATAGCAAAGTCTTCACTGGTGCCTATCTGATTGCGAAGGTCCTAACTGGTCGCTATCTCAGTCCCAAGTGACCGGTGTCTTTCCGTGGTGGCCACGAGCGGGGTTGCAGCAGAGGGCGCTCGTGGCTGTCGTCGTGAGAACGCCGCGCCGTGCGTGCATGGCGGCGCGCGGCGAAAGTAGGTGGCGCGCACTTTGTACTTGTGCGACACCACACTCTTTTCCTCAAATGCGACAATTTTTGCTTATTGACGAACCCATCCAAATGGGAGTGGGCGTCGTCGCTAAACCAAACCACCTTCACAGGCGCATGCGCATACTTCAAATGTTCAAATGTTTGTAGATCTTATGGAACTTATCTACGGGGTCATCAGTCCCTAAACTTACAAACTACTTATGAAATAGCTAATACTAAGAACGGCACAAATATCCATGCCCGAGGGGGATTCGAACCCCCGACCGTAGTAGCCGCGCAGACCGTGACTGGAGCGCCTCAGTCCCCTCGGCCACCGCGGCCGGCATCCCCATACTAATTACCACCATGTCCCGTGACCACCCGTGTAGTTTGAACGTCCTATAATTATGTAGTTCACTAAATGAAAATCCGGCGTTGCCCGGTATTTGTTTATTGATTCAAGCCTTAGTATTTATCCTAACCTTTCTCTCTCTCTCTCCCTACCTTCTAAACAGGTTATATATTTGTTGGAGAATATAAAGATTTGAAAATATGAATTTTACTCTCATTCTCATATAGTATATGATTTTTTTTTTTTTTTTTCTGGCTTTTTTATTACAGAGGGTGTGGAGCCCGCTGACCGGGCGCGCTGAGCCACGGCGCCCGGCGGTTGCCTAATTCAACTCTCGTCGCATGATGTGGCAGGGTTTTTACGACTTCTGTTGTTTATGACGTTATACCTCCTGAATCATGTGCTGTGTTATTTGTACTTCTTACCTCTCTATCAATTGTTAGCTCACGGTAAGGACCATGTGTACCAAAATTGGTTGAAATCTTGTACGTGATCAATACACTTACGGCGACCGTCTTCAGGGATTGAAGCTTAGGTGTTCAAAATTTAATAATATTGGAACAAAACTGTATATTTGTAAGCAATACGTCAACACAAATAAAGACACGGACAGTCAGTCTTAAATATAATAAATATATACATTTGAAAGATTCGTTGAGAATCAACGATCAGTATGATTTAATTCTCATAAATGTCAGTCGAGGTCGCAGTTAATCTTGATTGACTCTTAAGTGAATTATTTAAAATAGTTCATTAACTGTCAACTTGTAGGTATATACATAATGTGTGTGTATGTGTGTGTGTGTGTGTGTGTGTGTGTGTGTGTGTATGTGTGTGTGTGTGTGTGTGTGTGCGTGTGTGTGTGTATGTGTGTGTGTGTGTGTGTGTCCTTACTATCGCTGTCGGGGTACGAAATACGTATGAGACATAATACAGGAGATATGAGATAAACACTGAAATTTGCCCTATCATTTTATGCGTGAAAAACAAGAATTCAGTCTTTCACTTTTTCACAATGATAGCACTTCGTCACTTCCAATAGACTTGACACACAAACGCAAAGTATTACGAAGAGGAGAAAATATTAGCGCTCACTACTTTTCCTCTATACAAGCAGTAAAACAACGGAATCCAACATGTCGCTACAGTTGATTATCTCTACACCCCTAGTTTATTTCACCAGACATTTTACAGATATTTTACACACGTACCATTGAATGCAACTCCTAAATCATATCATTGATAACATACAGTTCATGAGATATGAAGACATAAAAATTTCGTTTACAGTTACGACTTTCCTTTGATGAAGTTATGTTTTTATCTGGTTCGACAGCGAGCAAATGTCAACCTATCCGTTGCGAAAGACACAAAGCCATCAAAAGAAAACAAACGGAAAATGCCATGATACTGCAGTAAATGCAGTGAACCTTTTCCAAGGTTGGTTTAATTCTGGGTGTTCAACCCGGCGAATGAAGCTTTTTTCTTGCTCAGGAACTGGAAGTGATGCCTTTATGTGTATTCGTGCTATCTGTGAAACAGGGCACCGCAAATTGTCGTTTTAGCAAGCACACAGAGACTTCAAATCTGCCACAAACGCGGAAAATTATTTCAGAGTATCGCTGAGAGAGACAATTAATTGCTTCAAAAAAGCTGCTTTATTCTTCTCTAAAGTCCAAATATGCTGTTTCACTTGTGTACAGAATTATTAACTACAGACATAACCGAACACACAGAAATATAACAAGCAACGCTAGCATATTCGTGGAATCTTTGTTTATTATACAGTACATTTAGTGACGTGAGAGCTCATTTTAAAGTTACTTTAACGGATTTGAATTTTTCTTTTCACGATTGGATCTTGCTAACGTGCAATAAAAGAAATTATGGTAAGTTATAACTAAAGACTAAAACAACATTATCCGAAATAAACATTATAGTAAAGTGAAACACTATGTTTTGAGACAAAAAACGTTGTTCATGAAACATCTTGCATAATGGTTAAGGCTACGAATAAACAGTATTGAGAACAAAATTCTGTATCATTCTATGTGTGGATAATAAAAACATTAAATTTTCATTACGAAAGCAAAAAAAGTTCTAGCTGGTCACTGGAATCAATATTTCAAATTGCCGTCTAAAAGTAATATGGCCAATAGATCATTCACATACTGAAGTTGAATTATGATGGGTGTATTAAATTGTGGGATATCATTCGCCAACGTATTTAGTGCTGCAGATATATGAAGTTGATTCCTGCACGATTTGTAGAAACTACAGACAGATACTTTTAGAATTATAATGTTGAACACGATGCCGCAGGAAAGCACTAATACAAAACCAAGGCGCTAGCCTTTTCTCTGGAATATTATCAGATGATTATTTTCTTTGATCCAGTAAAAACTGGGTAAATACAGTAAGAGTTATTAGAACGTGTGAAATGGACTCATGTCTTTCGCCCATAGACCATTAGAAAGACTACTTTGCTTCTCGTAATTGGTAAGAAAATGGCCATCGGGTTTTAATAAGAGCTAAGGAATACTGAAAGTATATTTATAATGAATACGTGTAATCCACAAATTATAGTGCAGAATGAAGGCAACAAACTACATAAGGCATCTTTCTCTTTTATTACCGTACTTACATAGAAATATAGCAAATTCAGACACATACAAACAACTTGTAAATTCACTTTACCCAAACAAATGAACCGCAAAGTTGTTTGACACTTGAAAAACTGCAAGAAGTGGACATTTCCTTCGTGAATCAATCATTGCCAATTTTGGTAGTCCCGTATTTTAAATTCCGCATCACGTATAAATCTGTGTATGTATATTTCTTATTATATTCATTACGCAAGAGTTAAGCTTCATTATTTCCCATCTTATGCGATGCAGTAATGTGAACAGTCAGAACTCTATTTAATCTCATACTGAGCAGATTGTTTCGATGTCATGGGTACCATTAGGTTATATGCTACCTATCTAATGTAGACCGTATATGATTTTTTTTTATCAAATACGACTATCTGCATATTTTGAAATTAATATGTAATAAAATTATTATAGGGAAATACTGCTGCGACGTAATTTAAAGTAAATATCATTAAATGTATTTCACCAGAAATGATTGTACTCTGGATTTCAGGGATACTGCTCTAAATTTATGGCAGCGATCGATACAATCAGATATAATATATCAATGACACACTAAGTTTGTAAACATACTAAGCACATTATATTAATAATCAGTTCAGAATGAGATGGCTGGCACATATTATCATAAAATGCAAGCTTCTATAGGCAAATTTCAAAATTTTATTGAAGAAGGCGGCTTTGGTAGAATAATACTATTTTTAATAAAAAGCCATTACCGATCTTGCGTTATCAGATGATAATAATGTTATATAAAAATTTACAACCCTGTGTAAATTGTGGTAAAGACACGCCTCAGCGTTAACGTAAAATGATAAAAGTAAAGGTAGCACGCTCATTGCGATTGTCAGAGATAAAAATGAAGGAGGTGGACGCATAATACAGTACCATATACAGGAAGTGTTTATGTGGCAACGGTCGAGGCAGTTTAGATAACATCTGTCCATCTGAAGACGCAACTCTAATGACTCTAAACCGGTAAAGGTGTTTTATAAAAAAGTAGGTCTTTTATTGTCCGGAGGTATTGTCTTGTATTATAGCGAGACGAAAAGTGTTGCGCAACTGAAGGACTGGCCTCAAGACTCCAGCATAATCGGAATTGTAGCTATGCGACCGTGAATGATGCTTCTGTATAGTGGGAAGGGCCTTTACAGTTCTACTATTAGTGACTGATGGTTTTAAACAGAAACCACTTTAAAGTATATAGCAATATATTTCCGGAAATATTTGCGAGGTAATGCAGAATAAGCACAGTAGTAGTAAAAATCAAATCTCAGTCATAAAATAACAGTCATGCATCACATTTACGACAAGGGTGTACCGTCGCCAGTTTATTATTGGATAGTTTTGTAAGAAGAGGTACAAATAATCCCAATAAGTCATATAGCCGCGGTGGTGTGGCCGAGCGCTCTAAGTCTCCTTGCTGCGTCGCTTGCGGCTGCTCGTTGTCGGAAGTTCGAGTTCTTCCTCGGGCACGGCTGTGTTTGTCGTCCTTAGCATTAGTTATTTTGTTTGTAAGTCTAGAAACTGATAACCACAGCAGTTAAGTCCCTGAGATTTACAATTATTTGAATATTTGAAGTCGTACATTGAGTTAATAAGCGGGAGAATGTTCCAGAGATACTTTAAAATGCAAGTGACAGACGTTGTGAAACTGATACTTTACAATATATGCTTATTTATTTGTCGTCTTCTTTCTTGGTTCGAAACAAAAAAATACGATATATAAAACTATTTCTTCCATGGGCAGATGATAAAAATTATCTGGCCCCTTCAGGAATACAGCAAGATAGAGAGTGGACGGGGAAACTAGAATTTCTTTGAGGCAAAACTGTGTCCGGGTGGCCGAGGTGGTTGAGATGACCCCGCGAAATAATCTTCGGCGCCGATTTTCAAATTTTCGCCCTAAATATATATCAGTGCGCTGGAACAGCTAGGAAATAAGAAATTTACATTTCGTGCACATTTATTTTGTGGAAACGCCAATATCGCTTATTAAAATCCTCAAAGTATTAGAAACTTACATCTCGAAAAGAGACGTTTAGGGATCCCATGTTCTATGATTGACCGGCGTCACTGAATTAGCCTATTTATAATTTCCTTCGCATGTCAATAATATCAAGTTTCTTTGCTTCTCTCCATTCAAACGTGAGTGCAACGTGTTCATGGAAATGACACGACACTTGTTGATTTTTACTTTTATTAAACTAGCGTTATTTCCCGACGTTGTCCGGGTATGTTTTTATTCCTTTGTAATTTTAGTTCATCGCAGAAAACTGTCCACGAGATGTTTTGCGAATGGTGTTGGTAATAAACACTCAATAAATTGCATAAGGCTTTATGGGGTGGATTTTCATGCATTAGTGTTCTCGAGGTCAAATTCCCTTAATAATGTGTCGTACTGGGACGTAATTTCGAAGGTACATTCTGTGACGTATGTTCACACGTTTTACATAATATGTAGGGAATAGATTTAGTAATAAATACGTAATACATCGAAACCTCCTATTTAATAGGCGGCTTTTCACATATAAAATTGTCTATGACCGCATATCTTACAAATACAATATCTTACTATAATTTCGTAGCTACATTCTGTGTTATGCATGTATACGGTCTATAAAAGTCATAGGTATACAATTAGCAGTAATAAATTCTAACTTGACGTCGAATGCCGTTATTTTAGTGGAGGAAATTGAAAACGTATTCAGCGACAGAATTGGGGAGAAAAGGAATTTCTGGCATACCTTGACTAAAAGAAGGGATCGATTGGTAGGACACATTCTTATACTTCAAGGAATTGTGAATTTGTCGTAGGAGGGAAGTGTTTGGGGTAAAAACCGCAGAAAAAGACTAATAGATGGATACAGTAGGCAGATTCAGACAGATGTAGATTGCCGTTCTTATGTGGAGAGGCTTTCTCAGGATAGTGTATTCTGGAGAGCTGCATTAAACCATTCTCCGGACTGAAGACCACAACAACAACAACAACAACACCTACATCTATATAAATTATACACCACATTGAAGTACATGGCAGTGGGCTCATCAATATATATAATTTCGATCAGAATGATTAAATTCACTTCAAACAATCGTCAGGATCGCATTTTATGACTAATTCAATGTCAACATCTAGCAGATTATAAGCTCCAGCTCATCGCAACCGGTGGCAAACACTATGGCTGTAATGGTCTGACTATGGCCATTCAAAATGGTCTAAACTGCTTATCTGCGCCGCGGTGGAGTAGCCGAGCGGTCTAAAGCGTCTCGCTGCGCAGCGCGCGGTTGCTCACCGTGGAGGTACGAGTCCTTCTTGGGGCATGGGTGTGTGTGTGTTGTCCTTGGGTTAGTTTATTTACCTAGGTTTAAGTAGTTTGTAAGCTACGGACTGATGACCACGCAGTTTGGTCCGATAGATTTACAAACATTTGAAACATTTTGCTTATCTGCAGGTAAATCATAAACTGCGATCTTCACTTATTTTTTCAAGTGGACTTTTTTTATTTTTTTCCGAAATGCTTTCCTTCCCATAGCCATTCTGCTTGTACATTTTCTGTACTTTGCCCGTCATCAGTTATTTTGCTACCGACGTAACACAACTCATCTATAACTTCTATTGTCTCGTTAACTAATCTAATTCCTTCAGCATCGCCTTATTATATTAAGACTAGATTCCATTACTCCTGTGTTGCTCTTGTACAGCTTGTACCTTATTTCGAGTCACTGTCCATTCCGTTCTGTTGTTCTTCCCGGTCCTTTGTTGTCTGGATGAGAATTACAATGTGATCGTCAAACAGCAAAGGTTTTTGTTTCTTCCTCTTCAAAATTAATTCCTTCTCCAAATTTTTTAAATTCAAAATGTTCAAATGTTTGTATAGCTTATGGGACTTAACTGCGCGGGCATCAGTACCTAAACTTACAAACTACTTATCAACTACCTTATACTAAGAACGGGACAAATATCCATGCCCGAGGGGGATTCGAACCCCCGACCGTAGTGGCCGTCCAGACCGTGACTGGAGCGCCTCAGTCCCCTCGGTCACCGCGGCCGCCTTTTTTTTTTTTTTTTTTCTATTGGTGGATCTCTTCGTTGCGGACGCTGATCGTTTTTGTTCGTTCTTGTTCGATGTGTATTTGGCTCAGCTTTTTTTTATTACAGAGAGCGTTGAGTCATCTGACCGGGCGCGCTGAGACACGGCGCCCGGCATCGCTCGGCTACTCCACCGCGGCTGTAGCTTCTCTCTGATGCTTAGGTGTAGGTTAAACGTCGTATGTGAGCGCCGAAGGCGAGAATTTTTGAGCTAAGACCTGTGATCGATGGCACATTCTGTTATCTATAATAACTACAGATTATTTGTATTTAGAATACAGAAGTATTAAGATATCCCGCATACTGGTTTTCCGACGTCTTGATGACGTCATTGGTCACAGCAGACGGGTGGTACCTCAGTCTACAGTTATGACACTGTTAATACCCACTAGGTCATGAACATGGGCACAATGCAGCAAATCCCTGCTGCCTGCAGCCAGGAAGGTACAGCAGAGGCGAGTTTGCCTAGCTGACAGTGTGTTGTGACGTCATGGGCGGTGTCTTGCGACGGCGGCTGGTGGCGCGCGGGTCTAGCGGCAGCGCGACGCGGAGTAGCAAAACAGCGGCAGCGTGCCGCGGCCCTGCAGGTGACACAGTGTTTGTGCAGCTGGGACGGCGGCGGCGGCGGCCGTGTGCGCAGGAGGTTGCCCCGGGCTCCAGGGACGACCACGGCGCTTCCACACAACAACCGAGCAGCTGCAGTCTGTCGCCAACTGCTCCGCGGGCTTAAGTGCCGCACTCGCGTCTCTTACCTACTCTGCTCTATTTAAACATTGCCACATGCTGCAATGTTCAAATGTTTGTTGAAGTTATGGGACTTAACCACGGGGTCATCAGTCCCTAAACTTACAAACTACTTATGAACTAGCTAAGAGTACAGACGGCACAAATATCCATGCCCGAGAGGGGATTCGAACCCCCGACCGTAGTGGCCATGCAGACCGTGACTGAAGCGCATCAGTCCCCGCGGCCATCGCGGCCGGCTTTTAAAAGTCATTCCAGATTTTTTTTATCGGACCAAACTGCGTGGTCATCAGTCCTTAGCTTACAAACTTCTTAAACCTAGGTAAACTAACCTAAGGACAAACACTCACACCCTTGCCCCAGGGAGGACTCGAACCTCCACGGCGAGCACAACCGCGCACTCCGCAGCGAAACGCTTCAGACCGCTCGGCTACTCCACCGCGGACATTCCAGATTTATTGTTGAACCCGTGCATATGTAGTACAAAAATGTTTGTTAAGCTTAAGGGACTCAGCTGCTCGGTCATCAGTCCCTAAACTTTACTTATGAAGTAGCTTATACTAAAAATGGCACAAACATCCATGCCCGAGGGGGGATTAGAACCCCCGACGAGGAATGGCCTCGCAAATCGTAGCGTAGCGCCTGAATGCGCTCTGCCGCTCCGCCGCGTTGAATATGAAGTATAAATTAATAAAATGGAACAAGCAGTTGCTTGTGATTATTTTTGACGACCGGATTCAGGCGCTTGAGTGCCATTCTTCTGGTCTATTTTAGTATTGGTGCTTAATTAATGTACATGCTAATTGCTAATAGGAGAATCAACGCTAAGTTGATTCTCCTACTAGCATGTACATTCATTAAGCAACAATACTAAAATAGAGCAGAAGAAGGGCACTCAAGCGCCCGAAACCAGCCGTAAAAATAAATAATCACAAGAAACTGGTTGCTCCATTTTATTAATTTATAACCTGAACAGTTTCCAAAATGGATAAAATACTTCATATGAAGTATGTGATATTTCAGGTACAGGTCAATAGGCCACGTGTCAGGTGTCGGTCCATGCTGAAACATCTACATCAGTTCGCGATATAGCAATCCAGACGCTTGTGGCACCCAATCGATCATACAGATAGCTTATACTGTATCGAGATACATTATTTCATGGCAGCTAGACCTGTTCACGTAATTCTCCAAGAGTTGCGGATATGTCAAACGTGTCAGTTATCGTGCAATCATATCCCCCAACTGCTCGATTCGAGACAAATCCGGATATCGAGCTGACCAGGGAAGTTGTTCCACGTCTCCCACAGAACGTTGCGTTTCACAATCAGAGTGTGGGCGAGCGTTTTCCTTTTTGGGGCAACATACCACCTTTCTGCTGCAATAATAACCAAAGAACAGGTCTTAAAACTTTCTGCACTTACAAATCGCAGGTCATCGGTCAACGTTCCCTCTACATACATCAAGCGTGAACTATAGTTGTGTCTTATCGCACCCTCAGATTATAAGGACTAGAAAAACCTTCAGCCGTTGCTTTCGGATTTTAATTACTAATTTGCCGGCCACGGTGGCCGAGGGGACTGAGGCGCTTTAGTCACGGTCTGCACAGCCACTACGGTCGGCGGTTCGAATCCCCCCTCGGGCATGGATATTTGTGCCGTCTGTAGTCTTAGCTAGTTCATAAGTGGTTTGTAAGTTTAGGGACTGATGACCCCGTAGTTAAGTCCCATAACCTTTCAAACATTTGAACATTTTAATTACTAATTTCGAGAATGCACTATTCACTTCTTCAGACCCTTTAAGATTGTTTTTATTGTTTATAGGGGCTAAACTACAAGGTCTCAGTCCCCTACACGTAATGTATACTAGCCTTCCAAGACGTAGGTGTTGGTAGAGCTCTGATACTGGAAGGATCAGGGTTAAAATTTTGGTGAAGGCACTGGCGCAGAATTCTAGAATAAGGAGTGGTGGATGTAGGTAGGTCTGTTTCACGCCGAAATTAGACTAGTAATGGCACATAAACGGTGCGACAAGTCCTGGGCAGTTCAGTAGTTATTACTGGATGACTTTGGAAGTGCTGGGGTGGGGATGATCTAGGGGTGGGGATGGGAAAGGAGGCTGGAAGAGCCAAGTTTAGTTGGTTGATGTGCAGATGAGCAACATGTACACCAAGAACATAAGGTCCCATTTCGTAAGTACAACTTATTGGATGGTTGTATCAGTTCATGACTTGAGACCTGAAGATTGTGATAACGGGACACCGAAATTAATAGTCCAAATAAAATTCTAAAATTACCTTTATATCTTGCTACTGAGGTAATATTATTTCATATTGAAAATTACACCATTGATAAAAATTGGAACATTAATCAGTTCTATAATCCGAAATTATCTTTACATGCGACACAAACAGCTATATTATTGAACGTCCAGCTTATGGCATAAATAAATCTGGGCTTAATTCTGAGGACTAAAATACAACCCAAACATATTACGCATACTACCAGCTGGCGCGTAGAGAGCTCTGTTCTTCTATACAAGACAATACACAATTGCCATAGTTTTTGAAAATGCAAGAAAAGAAAAAAAACAATGACAACAAACATCGCGCACATTTGTATGAAAAAAAGTTGAACAGCCTTCATTTGCCATTATATCATGCCTAAATATTATTATAAATTTGGTTATTCACCTCCCATTTGTATGCTGTTAGGTAAATCATGGTGTCATTCACTAGAAAACAAAAACGGAATTTTTGTATCTGCTAGAGCTTCCAAAACCTTTCCTGTCAATAGTTTCGTTCATTAGTCTAAATCAACATTATTCCCTTTCAAAATAATCCCATTTCGATAATTTATTCACGCAATTTCTTCTCTGCAATTCTGTCCAACGCTTCTGTAACGTGATCTGTACGATAGCTATTAGCTCTCTGAGCGACAAATTTTTAATATAATTTGTGTGGCCTTCTAAGGTATACTTAATTTCAAGAAACAAAGAGATGTCATAAATGATTCATATGATATCAATTGGAGCTACGAATCAGCATGTGTTACAGTGTACTATTATATTTGAAGAAAACTTCAGTGGTCACTGTTAGAAAGTTATTACTCTTATAAACCTGCTTGCCGAGATTTTAAATAGTTCTAAGAAGACTGGTATCTCGCGATTAATTTTTTCTACTCCATCCTAGCGTTATTCTAACCGTAGCTGATTTATGGGAACGCTATACTACATTAACATTTCAGTTTACATATTACGAACATGCACTTTGAGGCAATTTAACGTAATTTATTTCGATGTCGCGATATGCGGTTGCCTATACTTCTTTTTCCTCTGTTTTTATGTTGAGAATACAGAGGCCTCCAAAGCAGTTTTGTAAAACCAAATATGTCGTACCTTGACGATAAATTGTTCTTGAGAACGCTTGCATGGGGGTGATATCATAGCATTGATGCCTTACAATTTGACAAACTCGCTGTATATTCATAAGACTTGCGTAATAACATGCAAGATGTTTTGTTGGATCAGCTGTTGAGTCAACGTGACGATTTCCACCACTAATGCAAAAACAACACGTGTCAAGGCCATCTTGCTGTGTCAATACGGTTACCGTGCAAAGCAAGACAACAGAAAACAATGTGCCAATAACAATCACTCGTTCTTAAAATACTGCATCTGAAGTTACTTTTATTTTAAAAAACCATAACTTTATTTTAGGAAAAAGGGCGTTTGTATCAAAAGTGCAACTGAAATGAACAACAACAAAGATGACTTTCGCGAACGAAATTATACTCGCAAGGTAAGAGCGTTATTTGCACAATATACTCAAGCTGATGCGGACTCCCCCTCCAAGACTGTGGTCCGCCTTTGCCATTTTATTCCCTCAATGCGCTAACTGCATTTGTATGACTAGCTGAAGTAATTTCCATAAAAAGCTCACGCCAGACAATGTACATCTACGTGTCTTAGCAGTAATTGCCCAGATTACTGAAAGATGAAATGCTTTAGATAAAAAGGCTGTTCGATACTAGTTCCACGTTTTCAGCTACTTAGGAAAGATTGCAAGAGATACTCAGCATCTGACATATTCCTTCTAGTATTAATGCATATCCTATAGAAGCAGTGTATGAGTGCTTTAGCTTTTTTAACAAATTTCCAACGCTCTGATGAAAATACCAAATAACCTCAAATAGCATAAGAAATATTATTTACTTCTTCATATAACATAAATAAGAGTGGTCTTTTTTATAATTCGTACAAATTTACAGATTTATTACAAAAAAAAAACAGACGATGCTCAAGAAACAATAAAGGTGATAGTTGAGTTTTCTTACATGAGCAGTAAAGTAACATAAGATGGTCACAGGACGGGGATAAAAAATGTAGAATGGCATTGGGAAGAAAAGCGTTTGTGAGAAAGAGGTATTGATTAACATCGAATATGAGGTTAAGTGTTAGGAAGTGTTTTCTGAATGCATTTGTGTGAAATGTTTTCTATGGTGCTCAAACAGGAGGAGGATAGGTCTTACGGACGAATGCTGAAAATTAAATAGGTAGTTGGCGAAGCTAATGAGCAGGTACTGAGTACATTGGAAAGAAGAGGAATTTCTGGCATACCTTGACTCAAAGAAGGGATCGATTCATAGGACACATTCTTAGTTATCAAGGAATCTGACATTTGGATTGGAGCGAAGTATGTGGTGTAATAATCACAGAGGGAGACCACGAGATGAATAAAGTAAGCATATTGGAATATATGTAGGTTGGCTTCCTTAGTGGCCGTGCAGACCGTGACTGGAGTGCCTCAGTCCCCTCGGCCACCACGGCCGGCTTTCTTCATTACGTTGTTTTTTATACCTCTGAGTGAAATTTGGCTGCATTAACATTAATGTCCGGATTAAGTATGTCTTTTCATATTTTACTATGCTTGTAACGCAGAAATTATAGAAACTCAAATGTTCAAATGTTTGTATAGCTTAAGGGACTTAACTACGGGGTCATCAGTCCCTAAACTTACAGACTACTTATCAACTATGAATAGCAGTGATTTTCCGTCTTTGCGTCTACAAGAAAATGCGATTTTTTATCACCAGACGCGTTTCGTTTTATTGAATGTAAAACATCTTCAGTGGTTGAAATTTTGTCTTCTTTTCGCTTCACATCATGGAATGCCGGTCTGTTTAATGCAATACCGCCGGTTCTTCATGCTGTGTCGTTTTCTCATTACTTTCACTGTCACTGTTTCACTGTTCATAGTTGTTTCCCACAAATCCTATCAACTAGCTTATCCTAAGGACGGCACAAATATCCATGTCCGAGTGGGGATTCGAACCCCCAACCGTAGTGGCCGTGTAGACCGTGACTGGAGCGCCTCAGTCCCCTCGGCCACCGCGGCCGGCATTATAGAAACTCTTTCGTTAATAGCGCACAAGAATAATTACGAACAAATGTCACTGCTTCTGCGGCTTGCCTGACGTTAGGGGCTCTAATGTCGCTGCAGCTGTGGAGTGGTAACAACTTCGACGACTGTATATATTTGATTGCGGTAGTACCGAGGCGAGAGCAGCGGCGAAATGCCTGGTGACGTCGTACTGCCAAGCCGAGTGTCATCGGCCCGTAACCAGAAGAAACAGCAGGCGTTCGTTTCCCTTGATCTCGCTTTATTGGCGTCCGCAAGGCGACGCTCATGAAGGCACTAACGTGCTTATTTTACCGCGAGAGTGTTGGAGCCGACAGATTTCGGCGGCGGAGTGTCTGCTGTTTGGCGGAGGCGGTGAGGAGAGAGATGGCGCAGGTCTGTGCCGTGTGGTGGAGGGGGGGGGGGGGGGGGTAAGGTGGCAGGAGAAGCGCGTCTACGGCGCATGCGCCCTCCCAGTCGTGGCTCAGGTCGGAGGAGGAGAGGGAACGAGGGGAGGGGGCGGAAGTTTAATATCCGCGGCCAGCGGCGCTCTCCTGCTTCAAGGGGGAGGGGGCGGCTTCTTTGGAGGTAAGCCGTGGCTTAAGTCCGGACTTGGCTGCTTTGGGGGCTCGTGCCCAAGTAGAAGGCTGAGCGAAAACTGACAGCGGGCACGACAAATCAGGGGAGCAGTTCGTCATCACGTATCTCTGTTCCATGTCTGCTCTATCGCCATAAAGTTTGGCACAGTGTCGACGTCTACTGTGCATACAGCTATATGATACGCCGTAGCTAGAGGTCTGAGTGGATAAAAAGAAGACTATCCGCATCCGCAACGCACCGCACACTCATATATATATGGTGTTACAAAAAGGTTCGGACAAACTTTCAGGCCGGCCGCGGTGGCCGAGGTGACTGAGGCGCTCCAGTCACGGTCAGCACGGCCACTACGGTCGGGGGTTCGAATCCCCCCTCGGGCATGGATATTTGTCTTAGCTAGTTCATAAGTAGTTTGTAACCTTAGGGACTGATGACCCCGTATTTAAGTCCCATAAGTTGTACAAACATTTGAACATTTTGAACAAACTTTCAGGAAACATTCCTCACACACAAAGAAAGAAAGTATGTTATGTGGACATGTGTCCGGAAACGTTTAATTTCAATGTTAGAGCTCATTTTATTACTTCTCTTAAAATCACATTAACAGCAACAGAACGTAGCAGCGTGACTTCAAACATTTTGTTACAGGAAATGTTCAAAATGTGCCCCCTTAGCGAGGATACATGCATCCACCCTCCGTCGTATGGAATCCCTGATGCGCTGATGCAGCCCTGGAGAATGGCGTATTGTATCACAGCCGTCCACAATACGAGCACGAAGAGTCTCTACATTTGGTACCGAGGTTGCGTAGACAAGAGCTTTCAAATACCCCCATAAATGAAAGTCAAGAGGGTTGAGGTCAGGAGAGCTTGGAGGCCATGGACTTAGTCCACCTCTACCAATCCATCGGTCACCGAATCTGTTGTTGAGAAGCGTACGAACACGTCTACTGAAATGTACGTACTTGTAAAGGCACATGTTCTAGCAGCACAGGTAGAGTATCCCATATGAAATCATGATAACGTGCTCTAGTGAATTTAGGTGAAAGAATATGAGGCCCAATCAAGACAGCACCAACAATTCCTGCACAAACGATCACAGGAAGTCTGTGTTAACGACGTGAATCGAAGATGTACACTACATACTAACGAAACAAATGGGTATTGTCTTGAGCAGTTAAACCGGCAACCCACGCGCAATGGAAATATTCTAGACCTTATAGCCACAAACAGGCCTGACCTTATTAACGATGTCTGTGTAGAGACAGGAATTAGTGATCATGATATCGTCATAGCGTTGATGGTGACCAAAGTTCATAAACCAATCAAGAAGGCTAGGAGCGTGTTTTTGTTGGGAAGAGCCGACAAGCAAATTTTACGATCGCACTTAGAAAATGAATGGGCATCGTTTAATTCCGGGACTATGGATGTAGAGGAATTGTTAATAAAGGGTTAGAGAAATAAGTGCCAGTAAAGACGATTAAGGATGGAAAAGATCCACCGTGGTATAATAATAATGTTAGAAAGCTGCTGAGAAAGCAAAGGCTGTTGCACTCTCGATTCAAAAAAGAACACGCAAATGATGACAGGCAAAAGTTAGTAGAGATTCGTGCGTCTATAAAAAGATCGATGCGTGAAGCATACAATAATTATCACAGCCATACCTTAGCAAAAGATGTTTCCGAGAACCCGAAAAAATTCTGGTCCTATGTAAAATCGATAAGCGGGTCAAAGCCCACTGTCCAGTCACTAGTTGATCATTCCGGGGCAGTAATAGAAGAAAGCAAACGGAAAGCTGAAGGTCTAAATTTAACCTTTAAGAAATCTTTCACGCAGGAGGACCGCACAAATATACCATCATTTGATCAACGTACTAATTCCGAAATGGGGGACATAGCAATAGGTATTTCCGGTGTAGAGAAGCAGCTGAGAGAGCTAAATACGAAAAAGTCTGCTGGTCCGGATGGAATACCAGTTCGGTTTTACAAAGACTATTCTGCGGCGTTGGCCCCCTACTTAGCTCGCATTTATAGCGAATCTTTAATTCAGCGCAAAGTTCCTAGTGATTGGAAAAAAGCGCAGGTGACTCCCGTGTATAAGAAAGGAAAGAGAACTGACCCATACAATTACAGGCCAATATCGTTGACATCAGTTTCATGTAGAATTTTGGAGCATATTCTCAGTTCGAATATTGTAAATTTCCTTGAAACGGAAAAGCTTCTTTCCATGAATCAGCACGGGTTTAGGAAACATCGTTCATGTGAAACTCAGCTTGCCCTTTTCTCACATGACATCTTGCGAGCCATGGACAAAGGGCAACAGGCGGATTGTGTTTTTCTCGACTTCAAAAAGGCGTTCGACGCGGTGCCACACTGCAGACTGCTAACGAAGATACGAGCTTATGGAATAGGTTCACAGATTTGTGACTGGCTGGAAGACTTCCTAAGTAATAGAACGCAGTACGTTGTTCTCGACGGCGGGTGTTCATCAGAGACGAGTGTGTCGTCAGGCGTGCCCCAGGGGGGTGTGATAGGGCCGCTATTATTTTCTGTCTATATAAATGATCTGATGGACAGAGTAACTTGTAATTTGCGGCTGTTTTCTGATGATGCTGTGGTGTATGGGAGGGTGTCGTCTGTAACTGACTGTAATAGCATACAGGTTGACTTAGACAAAATTTCTAGTTGGTGCGAAGAATGGCAGCTAGCTCTCAATGTAGAAAAATGTAAGGTGATGCGCATGAGTAGAAAAAACAATCCTATAATGTTCGAATACAGCATTAGTAGTTAGCTTCTTGATGCTGTCGCGTCGTTCAAATATCTAGGCGTAACATTGCAGAGCGATATGAAATGGAACGAGCATGTAAGGACAGTTGTGAGTAAGGCAGACAGCCGACTTCGGTTTATTAGGAGAATTTTGGGAAGATGTACTTCACCTGTAAAGGAGACCGCGTATAAAACGCTTGTACGACCACGTCTTGAGTATTGCTCAAGTATTTGGGATCCGCAGCAGATCGGTTTGAAGGAAGACATAGAGGCGGTTCAGAGGCGAGCAGCTAGATTTGTTACCGGTAGGTTCGACCAATGCGCGAGTGTCACGGAAATGCTCCGGCAACTCAATTGGGGATCGCTGGAAGATAGACGACGTTCTTTTCGTGAATTTCTGTTAAGTAAATTTAGAGGGCCGGAATTTGAAGCTGAGTGTAGTACGATCTTGCTGCCGCCTACTTACATTTCGCGTAAAGATCACAATTGTCTGCACGAATTATTTCAACTTACATTTAAGGAAAAATACTAAAATGAGCTCTAAAATGGAAATTCACGGTTTCCGGAAACATGTCCACATATTTTCTTTCATTATGTGTGAGGAATGTTTCCTGAAAGTTTGGCCGTTCCTTTTTGTAACACCCTGTATATACATGGTTCCTGACCCAAAAACAAAAGAGCACGACACATAGCTCAGGAGATATGATGTCATAAAGAATGAGAGGCCACCGCGTGAGAATACCCAGATTTATGCGTCAATTTTTGGAAAATGGGAGTAGTTAGGGACCTGCAACAAAGTTTGCATGTAATTTCGGACGTTTATGAAGCGTTTTGTAACTGACCCCCTCCCCTTCCCTCCGACATACACACACACACACACACACACACACACAAACACACAAAATGATGAAACGAAATGAAGTCTACCGCTCACAACAGTTCCGCTGTAGATGACGTAAAACCGTCGCGTAAGGCATGACCTTGTATCAGATAAAGTTAGCTTTACAGCTTTGCATGATACTATTTTTTTTTCTGCAAGTCTCTCTTAATTTTCGTGCATTCAAAATTAAGCAATTTGTTTTCTTAATCTCTAAAATGTTCAAATGTTTGTAAATCTAGCGGACCAAAATGCGTGGTCATCAGTCCGTAGCTTACAAACTACTTAAACCTAGGTAAACTAACCTAAGGACAAACACACACACATCCATGCCCCAGGGAGGACTCGAACCTCCACGGCGAGCAACCGCGCGCTCCACATCGAGACGCTTTAGACCGCTCGGCTTCTCCACCGCGGCTCTTAGTCTCTATCTATATAAAAGCGAAAGGACACTCACTCACTCACTCACTGAGTAAACACGAAATCTCGAAAACTATTTCACCTATGAAGCTGAAATTTGGCAGGAATGTAGTTTATAGGTATAAAACGTCAGCCAAGACAGTATTTTGTGATAGGTGCATGGCGGAGCATACTTATCCTACAGACTCAGGAAATCTACAGTTTCGTTCCGATTTTCAAGAAATTTCGCACGCTTGACTTTCAAAACAAGGGGAAGGTCACCATCTACTTTAGGTTTCATACGGTGCATGGGGGACGGTACTTCGCAACATAAAAATTGATCCCTAAATACCTTGGTTGCGCAATATCTTGAGAAAGGCTCGACCGATTTCACAGATCCTTTTTTTGTTGTTTTCGTTATTCTCAGAACAAGGATTGTATGAAATAAAACTGGAATATCTGAGAACAACAAAGTGCCATTTTAAATGTGTCCCTGCGTTTCTGTTGCATAGAAATCTATAGTTTTGCTCCGATATTAATGAAATTGTGCACACTCTACCAAAAAACAAGAGGAATGTCACTGTCTGTATACAATTTCGTTCGGTGCATGGTGCAGGGTACTTAACTTACCGAATTTTACAATATGCATCGTTTTGCTCCAATCTTTATGAATTTTTACACACGTGACCTTCAAACCAAACAAAGGAGTTTAGGGGTTACTTAAATGTTTGTTTGGTAAATGACAGAGAGTACCTTGCAGGGAAGTTTTCCGAGAGAGAGGGAAAGGTGGAAATGAACAAAGAGATGGGAGAGAAAGAGATGGATGTAGAGAGAGGGAGGAAGGGCATGTGTACTACGAGAGTGCAGGATAAATAAATTCCCGGACAACGCCGGGTTTACAGCTAGTTAAAGATAAAAATAGACAGTAGAACATAAAACCAGGGTATGTAATGACATAATTATATTGACAAGTGAAAAGATGGGGGTAAACAGCGTTGATATATTTGGAGAATGTCATTATGGTTGACCAAAATTGTTTATTTGTTTTCCCAATGCTAACGGTTTCGATTTTAAACTGTCGCTTGACACTAGTAGTATTGTTCCAACATATAAACAGCTTTGGTCAACCATAACGAGTTTCTCCAGACATAATTATTGATAGAGCGTCATTTCTGCGACATTTTAACTTCTCTTGACGCCTTAAACCCGGAGAACTGTTCAACTTCTATTCGCCGGCCGCGGTGGCCGAGGGGACTGAGGCGCTCCAGTCACGGTCTGCACGCCCACTGCGGTCGGGGGTTCGAATCCCCCCCCCCCTCGGGCATGGATATTTGTGCCGTCCTTAGTCTTAGCTAGTTCATAAGTAGTTTGTAAGCTTAGGGGCTGATGACCCCATAGTTAAGTCCCATAAGTTCTACAAACATTTGAACATTTTGAACTCCTATTCCAAAAGGGGTGATTTTAAACAGAAAAGCCGCGGCGGAGTGGCCAAGCGCATTGAGGCGCTATGCTCCTATGCGCGAGGGCGTCCCCCACAGGGGTTCGAATAGTTGGTAAGTTTAGGAACTGGTGACCCCACAATTAAGTCCCTTAAGCTTCACAGACATTTGAACACTTAAACAAAAACAAAAAAAGGGTCTTCAGAGCACATACACAATAGCGGCTCGAAGTCCGTGTTGTCGGAGCACTACGAGCAACTTGGAACGAAACTGGCAGCGGATGCTGCTGCTACAGCAAGTTAATGTGCTTGTCCATTTTGTTCAAATATTTGTATAGCTTATGGGACTTAACTACGGGGTTATCAGTGCCTAAACTTACAAATTGCTTATGAACTAACTAAGACTAAGGACGGCACAAATATCCATGCCCGAGTGGGGATTCGAACCCCCGACCGTAGTGGCCGTGCAGACCGTGACTGGAGCGCCTCAGTCCCCTCGGCCACTGTGGCCGGCTTGCCCATTTGTTTTCAGCTGTCCTGATAATTACTCGAAAGTCATTACCTTTAATAAATATTAGTAAAAATTGTCATCTTCAAACTTTCTTTCCATGTATAGCACTGAAAACGCAATTTACCATAATCAACACTGACCTTTTTTTCAAAAAGTTATGGGTGTCTAACAAACGGCCAAAACACGTGTCCCTTTATTTTGAATATAGAACGTTCATGCAATTTTTATTTGATCCACATCGGTGGGCCACGCGTCAGACCCTCTGCTCGTGAGTCACGCGCCAGCTGGGGCCTTGGGCGGCGCAGCGCTGGGTTGCCTAGCGCGCAGGCCTCTGGCGGTGAGAGGTGGCAGGCGCCCTGCTGCGGCGGTCGGCGTTATGACGATTGGCGCTTGGCTCACCTGCGCCTTCTCCGCGGTGACGGCCGCGCTATTTCCGTCAGCGCCAGGACCTGCGCGCTCTGGAAGCCGGCCGCCGTATCCTGGGGCCGCCGCGCCGTCGCCGAGGGACTACGCGGAAAGAACTGTGGCCGTCCGGACGACCGCAATATTCGGTCGACGTCCCTGACGTTCTGAAGTTTTTATTCTTCTGTGCAACTTGAGCCGCAGTAACTCCAGTTGTAAAACGACAACTCACGTATACCTTCCTTCTGAAGGCAGAATTTCTTTTCGTTCTTTCTCACCTGTCCTTCCAATAAATTTTTATATCTGAAAAAGATATTTCTAAACCTATTGGCAGAAGGACAAGGCCTAGCCGGCCGCAGTGGCCGAGGGGACTATATCGGAAAAAGAGCCGGGCGCCGTGGCTCAGCGCGCCCGGTCAGAGGGCTCAACGTCCTCTGTAATAAAAAAGCTGAGCCAACTGATCAACGAACGACCGAGAACGAACAATGAAAAATGACCGCACATCAAAGATCTACCTGAAGAGGAAAAAAAATAAAATGAACGGGACTGAGGCGCTCCAGTCACGGTCTGCACGGCCACTACGGTCGGGAGTTCGAATCCCCCCTCGGGCATGGATATTCGTGCACTCCTTAGTTGTAAGTAGTTCATAAGTAGTTTGTAAGTTTAGGGACTGATGACCCCGAAGTTAAGTCCCATAGACTCTACAAACATTTGAACATTTTTTTGACAAGGCCTAACAGAAATCCTTGAATAACACAGGAGATAAGGTAAATCAGTCAACAATCAGAAGATTGGTTTGAACACCACAGTGCTTTTGCTAGGCATGGTCCTGTTTGGAGTTGGTATGCCGTTGCCTTCCTCCGACCTTCGAACTGACTTACCCAGCCAGTTACAGAAAAAAAATGTTCAAATGTTTGTAGATCTATCGGACCAAACTGCGTGGTCATCAGTCCGTAGCTTACAAACTTCTTAAACCTAGGTAAAGTAACCTAAGGACAAACACACACACCCATGCCCCAGGGAGGACTCGAACCTCCACGGCGTGCAACCGCGCGCTCCGCACCGAGACGCTTTAGACCGCTCGGCTACTGCACCGCGGCCCAGTTATAGAGGGACCTACAGTTTAACGTGGGTTCCGAACCACGGTAACACAGGAGATACTGAACTTAATTAATGGAAGGAGAAAATGTAAAAATGCTTCAAGTGAAGCAGGCAAGAGGGAGTACGGTCTGAAAAATGAGGTTCACAGTAAGTGCATACTGGCAAATCAGTAGTGACTTGAGATTTTAGAAGAATGTATAACTAGCGGAAAGACAGAAATCGCCTGGAGGAAAATAAAGAAGCATTTGGAGAGCAGCGGTGGAGTAGCCGAGCGGTCTAAGGCGCCTCACTGCGGAGCGCGCGGTTTCTCGCCGTCGGAGGTGCGAGTCCTCCCTATGGCGTGAGTGTGTGTATGTTGTCCTTAGGTTAGTTTACCTTAGTTTAAGTAGTTTCTAAGCTACGGACTGATGACCATGCAGTTTGGTCCGATAGACTTACGAACAATTGACAAACATTTCCATTTGGAGAAAACAAAACTGCGGTATGAATATCAAGAACTATGAACCGCAGTAACTCCAGTTGTAAAACGACAACTGACGTATACCTTCTTTCCGAAGGCAGAATTTCTGCTCCTGTTCTTTCTCGCCTGTCCTTCCAGTAAATTCTTATATCGGAAAAAGATATTTGTAAACCTGTTGGCAGAAGGACAAGGCCTAACAGAAATCCTTGGATAACACAGGACATACTGAACATAATTGACGAAAGGAGAAAATGTAAAAATGCATGTTCGCGGATGATGCTGTCGTTTATCGGTTAGTGAAGTAAACAGAGGATCAAAAGCAACTACAAAGCGATTTAGAAATAATTTCTGCATGGTGCGAAAGTTGTTAATTAACACTAAATAATGAAAATTGTGAAGTAATGCACATGGCCACTAAAAGAAATCCGCTGAACTTCAATTACACGATAAATCAGTCAAACCTTAAGGTCGTAAATTGTACCAAATACCTAGAAGTTACAATTACGAACAACTTCGACTGGAGAGAACACATAGAATATGTTTTGGGAAAGGCGAACCAAAGGTTACGTTTCATTGCCAGAAAGATTCGAAAATGCAACAGCTCCAACGAAGAGACTGCCTTCATCACACTTGTGCGTCTCCTCCTGGAGTACTGTTACCCTGTGTGGGATCCTCACCAGGTGGGACGATTGAAGACATTGTGAAGGTTCAGAGAAGGGCAGCTTGTTTTCTTTTATTACGTTACCGGGGGCAAAGCGTCACGGAAATGTTGCACGATCTGAGGTGGAAATCATTAAAAGGACGATGTTATTCGTTGCGGCGAGATCTATTTGCGAAGTTTCAATCATTGACTTTTACTTCTGCATATGAAAATATTTTACTAGCACCCGCCTACGTAGGGAAACATGACCATCCCAATAAAATAAATCAGATCAAAAACGGAACAATTTAGGTGTTCTTCCTTCCCGTGCACTATTAGAGAAAAAGTTATGAAAGTGGTTAATGAAACCACTGCCAGGCACTTAAGTGTTATTTGCAGAGTATCTATGTAGATGTATATCAAGTGAAGCATTCAAGAGGGAGTACAGACGTCTGAAAAGTGCGGTTGACATGAAGTGCATATTGACTAATCAGGAGTGACTTGAGGAGATTTTAGAAGAATGTATAACTAGGGGAAAGATAGAAATCTCCTGGAGGAAAATAAAAGAAGCATTTGGAGAAAAAAAATAAAGCTGCGGTATGAATATCAAGAAGTCAGATGGAAAACCAATTCTAAACAAAAATGTAAAATTGAAATGTGAAAGCAATATATAGAGGGCCTGTACAACGGAAATAAACTAGAAGGCAATATTCTAGAAATGGAAGAGGAAGTAGGGGAAGAAGAGATACAAAGATCGATACTGCGAGAAGAATTTGACAGATCACTGATAGATTTGAGTAGAAAAATGGACACAGCAGTAGATGACGTTCCATCTGAACTGCTATTATCGTTAGGAGATCCAATCGTGAAGAAATTGTTCGACCTGGTATGTTATGAGACAGGGGAAATGCCACTCAGACTTCGTGAAGAATATAGTGACTCCAAATCCGAAGGCAGAAAGTGCAGACAAATGGGAATATTACGGAACTATCAGTTTAATAAGTCATGGTTGCAAAATACTAACACGAATGACACAGACGAAGGAAAAATTGGTGGAATCGGACCTTGTAGAAGATCAGTTTGGATTTAGGAGAAATGTAGGAACACGTGAAGCAATGCTCACATTAAGACTTCTAATAGAACATAGGTTAAGACAAGACAAACTACGTTGTTAGCATTTGTGGATCTGGAGAAAGGTTTTGACAGTGTTGACGGGATAAACTCTTTCAAATTCTGAAGGTAAAATATAGGGAGCGAAGAGTTATATTCAATTTGTATAAAAACCAGACAGCAATTATTAGAGTCGAAGGGCATGAATCGCAGTGGCTGGGTACGGAGTACGACAGGGTTGTAGCCTTTCCCCAATGTTGTTCAGTCTTTACATGGAACAAGTTGTGAAGGATTGCATGGAGAAGTTTGGGTAGGGAATTAATGTCTATGGAGAGGGAATAATATACTTGCGGTTTGGTAATGACATGGTAATGCTGTCAGAGATAGCAAAGCCCCTAGAAGTCCAATTGAACGGAATAAACAGTGTCTTGAAAGGAACATTAGCAAAACTATGGCAAAGGAATGTAGTGTCATAAAATCAGGCGATGCTGAAGGAATTAGATTAGGTAATGAGAGTATAAAAGTAGTAGATGAGTTTTGTTTTTTGAGTAGCACGATAACTTCTGATGGCTGAAGTAAAGAAGATAGAAAATGCAGAATGTCAATGGGAAGAAAAGCCTTTCTGAAAAATCGAAATTTGTTGACATCCAATATTATTCTAAATGTTAGGAAGTCTTTCTGCAAGCATATGTCTGGAGTGTAGCACTGTATGGGAGTGAAACGTGGACGATAAGGAGTTCAGACAATAATTTGATAGAAGCTTTCGAAATGTGGTGCTGCAGGAGAATGATGAAGATTAGATGGGTAGATCACATAACTAATGAGGAGGTGCTCAACAGAATTGGGTAAAAATGGAGCTTCTGCCACATCCTGACTAAGAGAATGGATAGACTGGTGGAACATATTCTAAGACATCAAAGAATCATCAACTTAGAAGGAAGTGTGTGCATCATTTCCGTGAGACTCTCTTCCCTACATTGCGATAATACAAAACGAGCTTCCTTCCTTTGAACTTTCTCTAAATCGGATATCAGACGCACTTGGTGAGAACTCGACAATGAGCGACAACAAAATAGGACGCACAAGTGGGGCGTATGCAGTTTCTCTACTACAACTGCTGAGTCTTCTGAGTGTTCTGCCAAAGAAACCTAGACTTTCCTTCCAACATTCTCTGCGTGTTCTTCGCAATTTAAGGTGTTTGTAATTGTTACTCATAGGTATTCAGTTGAATTTACGACCTGTAATTTTTTCTCCTGTAAATGAAGTTTAACGGGCTTCTTTTAGTGGCCATTCAGATATCTTATCTAACTTCACTAACCAATAAATGACAGTATCATCCGCATCCGCGAACAGTGTAAGAGAGATAATCAGATTGTCCCCTAAATCGTTTATAAAAATAAGGAACAGTAGGGGACCTATAACACTTCCCTGGGAATACCAGATATAAGTTCTATCAAATGACTTTCCGTCAATAACGCGTAATGTGTCCTTTCCGACCGGAAATCACTAATCCAATCGCACAACTCTGCCGATATTCCATAAGCACGCAATTTTATTAGAAGACGCTTGGGAGGTACAGTGTGAAAAGCTTTCCAGAAATATGGAAATGCGAAATCTATTTGACGGCCGTTGTCCATGGCGCTCATCACGTTATGTGAGTAAAGAGCAAGTTTGTACCACAATAAAGGTTCTTTCTCAATCCGTGTTGACTATGAATTAGAAGGTCGTTCTGTTCGAGGTAGTTCATAATATTTGACGAAAGTATATGTTGTAAAATCCTGCTGCAACCGAAGTTAAAGATACAGGCCTGTAATTTTGCGGATCACTCCTATTGCGTTTCTTAAATATTGCTATGTCCTGTGTAATTTTCGAGTCTTAGGGTATGGATCTTTCACTGAGCGAGCGGTGGTATATGATAATTGGTAAAAGTCTAGTTTATGAGTCCGCGACTAGTTCTCGGCGTGCAGACTTTGGTAACGGCGCGATGACTGAGACAAGTGAAGGCAGCCAATCAGGAGTAGCGTTCACGCGGCCAATAAGAAACAGCTTTAGTGTTTATTATCGTACAAAAGAAAAAGCGAATGGTATAGTAAAAGACAAAGGAATGCTATCACATACCTGCTCATGCTGGACGTGAAATTTACGGGTTTTCTCGTCACTAATGGTCGCCTACTGCAATTTCGGTCTCAACGTAACAATGCCCTCGGAATTCGCGACAAATTTGCGGAAATTTATTAATGCTGTTTCTGCTCTATGGTTGACTGGTCCTCGATGTACCCTTGTCCGGTCACTAAATCAGCTATCCTCGTGAAACACTGCCCTCGGAATACAAGCAGAACGTCGTACAAGTCTCGTGTCTGAACCACATTTTTTACACTTTCTTTTGCAATCAAACGAACATCGAAAGTACATTGAATAAGTTATTCATGAAAATATTAACGAAAGACGTTCCGTTTCAAAACAATTAAAATAGCATAAAATATTGAAAAATACCGAAATACTACATCGATATTTAACAAACATTATAATCTTTAATCACGGGATCACTGAAATTCATAACGAAATATTCCGTTTCGAGCTTACAGCAATTTAAAACCTGACGCCAAATTGAAACAAACAATCCTATTGGCCGCGCGAAAGCGAATCCTGGTTGGCTGCCTTTGTGCGGTTGCCAACATCTACACGCAAAGCACCATTATGATAATTGTGTATGAAGCTATTGCATCAGCATACTCTGTAGGAATCTAAGCCGACCGCAGTGGCCGATTGGTCTGAGGCGTACCAGTCACGGTCTGCACGATCGCTGCGGTCGGGGGTTCGAATGCCTCCTTGGGCATGGATGTTTGTGCCTTTTTTAGTATAAACTAGTTCATAAGTAGTTTGTAAGTTTAGGGACTGATGAGCCCGTAGTTAAGTCCCGTAAGCTCTACAAACATGTGAACATTTATTTACGATCAGGACAGGAGAATGTATGCTTTAAGTTGCTCTATCACTCCAGAGGTATCTACCAGTAAATTACGCATGCTGATATGAATATTGGTGCATTTGCTTCGTCATCGTGGTTTGGCTGCCACTGCGTCCTACACTCACGCTGTCGTCATGACTGCCCGGCTGCACTGGGCAAGTGGAAACGGGAGTGCCGCCATTCGCCTGTATGTCTACCTTCCTAGTCATTCAGTTTCCCTCGGCAGAGGTCGGCCCCTCCGTTACACGTCGTGCCCCGCGGAGCGCACGCGCCGGCGCCGCCTCTTGGCGGGCAGCGCGCCCGGCCGCCATCTTGGTGAGCCCGCGGCTGCCAGGGCCAGCTCGTTAGGCCCGTCAGTCGGCCGTCAGTCAGCCGGGCTAATAATAGCCGCGCCCTAATGAAGGCCACGCCGGCGGTCAGCGCGCCCCGCCTCGCCTGGCCTCACCTCCCAGGTGCCACCTCGGCGCTGGGTTATCGCTCCTTCGGCAGCGCTTTAACCCCTTCTGCAAACCGGGAAAACGATTACGAGCCAATATCGTTGACATCAGTTTCCTGTAGAATTTTGAAGCATATTCTCAGTTCGAATGTAGTAAATTTCCTTGACATGGAAAAGGTTCTCTCAGTGAAGAAATGTTTGTGAATCTATGGGACCAAACTGCGTGGTCTTCAGTCCGTAGCTTACAAACTACTTAAACTAAGGTAAACTAAGGACAACACACACACCCATGCCCCAGGGAGGTCTCGAACCTTCGACGGCGAGCAACCGCGCGTTCCGCAGCGAAGAGCCTTAGACCGCTCGGCTATTCCACCGCGGCTTCTATCAGTGAATCAGCACGGGTTTAGGAAACATCGTTCATGTGACATTCAGCTTGCCCTTTTCTCACATGACATCTTGCGAGCCATGGATGAAGGGCCACAGAAGGATTGCGTTTTTCTCGACGTCAAAAAGGCGTTAGACGCGGTGCCACACAGCAGACTGCTGACGAAGATACGAGCTTATGGAATTTGTGACTGGCTGGAAGACTTCGTAAGTAATAGAACGCAGTACGTTGTTCTCAAGGGCAAGTGTTCATGAGAGACGACTGTACCGTCAGGCGTGCCCCAGGGGTGAGTGATAGGACCGCTATTATTTTGTATCTATATAAACGATCTGATGGACAGAGTAACTTGTAATTTGTTGCTGTTTGCTCATGATGCTGTGGTGTATGCAAGGGTGTCGTCTTTAATTGATTGTAATAGCGTACAGGATGACTTAGACAAAACTTCTAGTTGGTGCGAAGAATGGCAGCTAGCTCTCACTGAAGAAAAATGTAAGGTGATGAGCATGAGAGCCACACGGGAGTACCCGAGCGGTCTGGAGCGTCACATTGCGGATCGCGGGGTTTCCCGCGTCGGAGGTTCGAATCCTCCCTCGGGTATGGTTGTTTGTATTGTCTTTAGAGTAAGTTAATTCATAACTTTCACTCTGCAGCGGAGTGTGCGCTGATATGAAACTTTCTGGAAGATTAAAATTGTGTGCCGGAACCGGGACTCGAACCTGGGACCTTTGCCTTTCGCGGGCAAGCGCTCTACTACTGAGCTACCCCGACACGACTCACGATGTCGCCTCACAACTTCTGGAAAGTAGGAGGCGAGGTACTGGCGGAAGTAAAAGTTGTGAGGCGGCATCGTGAGTCGTGTCGGGGTAGCTCAGTGGTAGAGCGTTTGCCCGCGAAAGGCAAAGGTTCCAGGTTCGAGCCCCGCTTCCGGCACACAATTTTAATCTGCCAGGAAGTTTCATATCAGCGCACACTCCGCTGCAGAGTAAAAGTTTCATTCTGGAAACATCCCTTAGGCTGTGGCTAAGCCATGTCTCCACCATATCCTTTCTTCCAGGAGTGCTAGTCCTGCAAGTTTCGCAGGAGAGCTTCTGTGAAGTTTGGAAAGTAGGAGGCGAGGTACTGGCGGAAGTAAAAGTTGTGAGGCAGTATCGTGAGTCGTGTCGGGGTAGCTCAGTGGTAGAGCGCTTGCCCGCGAAAGGCAAAGGTCCCAGGTTCGAGTCCCGGTTCCGGCACACAATTTTAATCTGCCAGGAAGTTTCAATTCATAAGTAGTTTGTAAGTTTAGGAACTGATGGTCCTGCAGTTGAGTTTCATAAGCTTTACAAATATTTGAGCATTTGATGCGCATAAGTAGGAAGAACAATCCCATAGCGTTCGAACACAGCATGAGTAGTGAGCTTCTTGATGCAGTCGCGGCCTTCAAATATCTAGGCATAACATTGGAGAGCGAATTGAAATGGAACGAACATGTAAGGACAGTTGTGAGTAAGGCAGAGAGCCGACTTAGATTTATTGGGAGAATATTGGGAAGATGTACATCATCTATAAAGTAGACAGCGTGTAAAAGGCTTGTATGACCACGTGTTGAGTATTGGTTAAGTGTTTGGGACTCGCAGCAGGTAGGTTTAAAGTAAGACACAGAAGCAGTTCAGAGGCGAGCAGCTAGGTTCGTTACTGGTAGGTTCGACCAATGCGCGAGTGGCACGTAAATGCTCCGGTAACTCACTTGGGGACCACTGGAGAAATGACGACAGTTTTCGTGGTTTTCTGATGACGAAATTTAGAGGACCGGAATTTGAAACTGAGTGTAGTACGATTTTCCTGCCGCCTACTTACACTAGTTGCCATTAAAATTGGTACACCAAGAAGCAATGCAGATGATAAATGGTATTCATTCGACAAATATATTGTACTACAACTGACACGTGATTACGTTTTCACGCAATTTGGATGCACAGATCCTGAGAAATCAGTAACCGGAACAACCACCTCTGGCCATAATAACGGCCTAGATACGCCTGGGCATTGAGTCAAACAGAGCTTTGATGGCGTGTACAGGTACAGATTCCCATGCTGCTTCAAGAGTAGTGACTGGCGTATTGAGACGAGGCAGTTTCCCGGCCACCATCGACCAGACGTTTTCAGTTGGTGAGAGATCTAGAGAATGTGCTGGCCAGGGCAGCAGTAGAACACATTCCGTATCCAGAAAGTCCTGTACAGGACCTGCAACATGCGGTCGTGCATTATCTTGCTGAAATGTAGGGTTTCGCGGCGATCGAATGAAGGGTAGGGTCACGGGTCGTAACACATCAGAAATGTAACGGCCACTGTTCAAAGTGTCGTCGATACGAACAAGAGGTGACCGAGACGTGTAACCAGTGGCACCCCATACCATCATGCCGGGTGATACGCCAGTATGGCGATGACGAATACACCCTTCTAATTTGCGTTCATCGCGATGTCGCCAAACACTGATGCTGTAAACAGAATCTGGTTTCATCCGAAAAAAATGTCGTTTTGCCATTCGTGCACCCAAGTTCGTCGTTGCATACACTATCACAGGCGCTCTGTCTGTGATGCAGCGTAAAGGGTAACCGTAGCCATGGTCTCCGAACTGATAGTCCATTCTGCTGCAAACGTAGTCGAACTGTTCGTTCAGATGGTTGTTGTCTTGCAAACGTCTCCATCTGTTGACTCAGGTATCGAGACGTGGCTGCTCGATCCTTTACAGCCATGCGGATAAGATGCCTGTCATCTTGACTGCTAGTAATGAGAGGACGTTGGGAACCAGCACGGTAACATGCTGGTAACAGTTATTGGATCGCGACTATCGCGAGCAGCAATGTCGCGATACGATAAACCGCAATCGCGATAGGCTAAAATCCGTTCTTTATCAAAGTTGGAAACATGATGGTAGGCATTTCTCCTCCTTACACGAGGCATCACAATAACGTTTGACCAGGCAACAGTATATGTGACGCATTTCCAACACGATGTCTCAGATGAAGGCAGCGACCATCGTACAAGGAACACAGCTAGCAATCAGAAGCAGTCGGGGCCAACTAACTTCGTGATTAGGTACAGATGTGATGTATCGGTGAAAGGCTAGTCACTGGACTCGAGATTATCGGAATTCTACTAAGTTTTAAGATGGATATGTAATATGTCGTTTGTGTCGTTAAGCAATTAATCTGAAATATTTCTCGTATTGAGAAGTTTCAGGACGCGCAACTAGCCTGAATTCTAAGAGTGTTTTCAAACTTATTACTGTGTCTGGTTCTCAACTGCCAAACTGGAAACTATCATAGACTCCTACTTTAACAAGAGATACTGCCTTGATATGATTTAAGTTCTAGCACTGTTGTACTTTAATTCAGTGACAAACTGATATTTAGTTGTCGCATAGTTAAAGAAATAGAAAATAAACTACTTTTCCGGTTAAACTTAATATAGTGTGAAAATTATTTTCGCCACAAAATCCTGCCTCCAGATATTTAAAGCATTTGAACCCAATAGGGACAATGAAACAAGTATAGAGCCGACCGTTAAGATAACGATCATGCCAAATTACAAAACTTCAATTATGTACTGCAGCCGATAGTGAACTACTATTAGAATTAAGCCGGCCGCGGTGGCCGAGGGGACTGCGGCGCGCCAGTCACGGTCTGGGATTCGAATCCCCCCTCGGGCATGGATATTTGTGCCGTCATTAGTATTAGCTAGTTCATAAGTAGTTTGTAAGTTTAGGGTCTGATGACCCCGTAGTAAGTCCCATAAGCTCTACAAACATTTGAACTAATATTAATATTTCAGACGTTCCGGCGTTGGGGCTATAAACGTTTTAATATGCCAAAATATTCTACAATTATTTGATTTTTTCTATTTAAGTAGTGGGTAAAGAAAGTTATTTTACCAGAGGAGAAACACCTCACTACTGTGTAACGGACGTGACACCCTAGGGATACTATAAGGTAAACTACATGACAAACAGTGTATTCTGTATTTGTCTCTATCACAACCTTCAGGCATAAAATTTAATTAAAACGATAACGTTTCCTGTGGTGATACATCAGTATTTAATCAAATTGGAGTTTCTACTGAAATGACATAATCATAAGGCATATTTGGGCCGGGAGATCCAGTGTGGCAGTGTTCGGCCGCCTAGAGCGAGTCTTTTTAAATTGACGCCACTGCAGCGACTTGCATGTCGATGATGATGAAAATGATGACGAGGACAACACACAACACCCAGTCCCCTGCCGGAAATCGAACACTTGACCCTGCGTGCTAATCAGCGACAATGCCCTCTGATCTACGGCGGTGAACTTTCTGCTACTTAATGCTGTTCATCTCCTACACATTAGTATTAAAATCAAATTCGCACTTTCATGGATCAACACTCGTGGGTCTAAACACTAGTGCATCATTATCCCCTCTCCTGTGTCATTTGATTCTTAAAAGTCAGACATGATATTTTTAATTTTTTTTTTTTTACTTCAGATAGTGCTAGTAATGTTGTTTCCAAATGGAGCCTGTGTTTCTAAAATATATAAAGCCTAGATAACAAAGACCTTCTTAATATTTCTGTTTTGTGTGTGCATAAGAAGATTTTAGGAACATTTCCTCAGTATTAAATTAGAAGCTTCAAAGCGGCTTGGACTAGAATATCCTTTAATTAACGTGGTGTCAACGATGTTAAGAACTTCACCAGTGCGTGTAATGCGATTACTTGTGCTCTAGTTTTCCTCTTGATGCAGTTTGTCATCATCATGGAATGGTGTCGTGTTCTACATCAAAATTTCGATGCGCTGATAAATTAGGAACTCAGCTGTATGGTTCTTAATCCATAAGAGTTACCAAAGTATCATGTTGTTACGTAGTTAATATTCCGTTCGTGAGAACTGTAGTACATGAAGAAAACGCAGCGTCTTTGGGCGATCATCGTATAAATTTATGGTTCACTGATGCATTTACACTGCCCATATAAAAATATATTTATCTACAAGGAGCTATTCGCCGAATCAAATGTCAGCGTCTACATACAATAATTGGCACTGTACACTATACACAAAATTGAACATTTTATAATGACGTAATCTCTTTCTAAACCAGTGATCTACATATATAAAAATTATATCTGTATGCATGTGTGTATGTTCACTATAAACTCTAAGCTGACTGAAAGAACTTTTTTTGTATATTTCAGCTGCCGTAGTGTAGTGGCCGAGCGTTCTAAGTTGCCTAACTGTGGAGCTCGCGGTTGCTCGCCGGTGGAGGTTCTAGTCCTCCCTCCGGCAGGGTAGTTTGTGTTCTCCTCAGCATAAGTTCATGAAAGTATTTTTGAGCTTAGGGACTGTTCACCAATGCTTGACATTTTATTTATTTATTTTTATTCAGGAAATTTCACATTAGCCCAGTCAGTGTTCCTGTGAAGTTTGGTAGTGATCGGATCAAGACATATTAACGCCTGCTTCGGCCACCGCTACCGTCCATCAACAAGGCGCCAAAGACCTGAAGATGTTTCTATAGAACCGAAACGGGTTGCCAGCAATAAACGCAACAAATTGCGATCTAAACTGTCTTATTTTAATTATTAAAATTTTCAAGATCGCTGTTCCAAAAAAAAAAAAAAAAAAACTGTTTCGAAAAATTACTATTTATTGTATTTTTAATTTCTTTGACATATAATTTTTAACCTTTTTACCTCATATAGTCTGAAGAAGGTGTCCTTTGTCACACTGAAACCTGTGGTACATTCAATTGTAACTTGAGACTGAGGACTTTAGTTGTTTATAAAAGTCTAATATAGTACAATCGCTAATTAACAGCCATGCATAAAGAATTAAAAAAAATTCGTGACTTGCATACTGCGGAATATTCTCACCATTAAGACCGACAGTTAATTTGAAGCAGATATAAAACATTTGAGAGGTTGATGATGGCAAATCGAACACCTCTTTCTGACAGTTAAGTCATCAAAGATGAAACAAAGCAGCACACTTTCCTCGAGTGACTAAATACGGTGCTGATAGCCGGCTCCTAGATTAGTTCAGTGTATTATTCCCTTCCGTGTGATACAATGATACTTCTTTCTCTTTGTGAGAACGTATAATGGGATTATTCCATCTTGCCATCTCAGTACAAGACAACAAAGTTTAGTTGTTCCCATAGTGTTCAAGCCTTTTCGTTCCCACACCACAGAAGTCAGATGTCTTGGATCTCCTGATTTCGATTTCGTTTGTATGAAATAACGGTGAAACATGTTAAGAAAATCATAAAACTAAAAGAACCCGTCTTCATTCACAATCATGATTTATAATAACACGACGGATTTCGAGCCCTGAGAGGAATCTTCAGGTGTCTCTTGAGCAATTTACGTTAGTTTTAAGCAATTCTGGGTATGCCAAGACCAAGTATGGACGGTATCAACATTGTATATTACAATTACAGGTTTCCAGAATTAAGGAGGTGGAACAATTAACTTACTGATTTATGGTAATGAATAAACTTCATTCATCACTGTTAATAGTAAGTTAATGGTTCAATCTCCTTAATACTGTAAACTTGTATTTGAAAGTACGCTCGGAAAGTTTTGATCATTCTCTTAATCAAAAGACACTCAACAGTCACATTCTGGCTGAAGACCGCCTATTAACAAGGCAAGACACATTTTACATTTCTGATGTCATAGTAAGATTCATTGATGTTTAGATGATTGAGCTTGGACGCATACATTCGAAATCCATTCCATATGACGCAACTCCAACTTGCAAGAACCATTTTGCTGATCGGTTATTCATACGAACATCGCTAAAGTAAAGACGTATGGCTGGGAAACGCCGAAGGACAGGTTCAGCCGCCTAATTGGAAAGATTTTCCCTATCCTTCGAGCCCGCGGGCACCTTTCCCTCCTGAAGTGTGAGAACTGTGTGCTAAAGTGTCTGTGATAAGTGTAAGATACTAAGTTACTCTAAGGAGCCGTACATGATATTTTTTTTCTATACTGAATTTTACGTCAGTTACACTGCCTGAGTTGTAGCTTCGTAAGGAAGTGAACCAGTTACGACAACCAGTTCGGGCTAGAGGAGAATAGAAGATTTAGAAACGCTGTGCTACAGAAGAATGCTGAAGAATAAATCGAGTAACTGGAGGTACTGAAGAGAACGCGGAGAAAAGAAAATTGTGGAATAACCTAACTAAAATATGGGATCAGTTGATAGGAAACATCCAGAGACATTACGGATATATTTCTTGGTACATGCAAGTGGGAGGGGTTGAGAGAGGAGGAGAATAATCATATAAAAAGTTGTCGAAGCAGCGATTATTCTGCATGTGATCAGTATGGTTGAAAATGATACCAAAAAACGTTCTGTTATGAGTAAACGCTGTTATATTTGAGCATTTGCTACGTGAGTAGTTCACACGTTACTGATCGTCTCAGGCAGCCCTGAATATCTGCGTTTTCGAGAGAGTGCGCAAATAAAACTTGCGTAATAATTTAAAAGCAATTAACAAGACATAAACCATCAGTGGGAGACAGCGATTGAACGTGACGACCAAATTATTTTATGGCAATTATAAAAGTTCGCGATTGATTGGGAAACTAATTAGAGCGGTAGAAGCTAACGAGAATGAGAAAGTGTCAACGTTTTCATTTATTGTGGCAATCTGACAGTAATTCGCTTCATTAACGTGTACGAAATTCCTATCAAAATTTTTGTGATATTACAGGTAAATTCAGAGGCAATGATTGTTACCTGCTGTCATTAGTAACTATGTCATTAACAGAAAATTAAATTGAAGCATTCTTGTTGAAATGTATTATTTAGCAAGGAACTGAATTGTTTACTGGCGGACCGTGCTGGATGAAATTATTTCACTCATTATAACACCTTTGGATGCGATAAGAACTCAATGTACACAGCTGTCCACAGTGCCTGTCAATGCCTCACTCAACTAAATATAAATAGGGGCAGTGACGTACCAACTATTTCTTTAGAGGGAGGTCATGGTAACCTATTTACTGATTTTGGGGGCCGTGAAGTGGGGTTTGGGGGTGGGGGATGGATCCGCACTGGTCTTTCAGAAACCGTTAAGAACAAAAGTATACCGATAGTGTGGGAAGGTGTTAGCCAATCAGCGCTATCTTGCCCCACAGTGGGCCGAGGGGACTCAGGCGCTCCAGTCACGGTCTGCACAGCCACTACGCTCGGGGGTTCGAATCCCCCCTCGGGCATGGATATTTGTGCCGTCCTTAGTATACGGTAGTAAATAAGTAGTTTATAAGTTTAGGGACTGATGACCCCATAGTTAAGTCCCATAAGCTTAACAAACATTTGAACTTTTTTGCCCCACAGGGAGAATTATTTAGTGCTCAGGCATCACGTTACGGATTGTGCGGCCTCCTGCGTCGGGGGTTCGAATCCTTCCTCGGGCATGAATGTGTGTGCTGTCCTTAGGTTAGTTTAACCTTGTCTGAGTAATCTGTAAGTCTAGGAATTGATGACCAACGTAATTTGATCCCTTAGAATTACAAACCTTTGAACATTTTAGAGGGCACTGTGTAATAAACAAAGGACTTCATCTTATATGCCAACCAGCATTGAGATTATTATGTATATATTTTCCACCCCCATGAACCACAGACATTGCCGAGGTGGGGTGGCTTGCGTGCCTCAACGATGCAGATAGCCGTACCGTAGGTGCAACCACAACGGAGGGGTATCTGTGGAGAGGCCAGACAAACGTGTGGTTCCTGAAGAGGGGCAGCAGCCTTTTCAGTAGTTACAGGGGCAACAGTCTGGATGATTGACTGAGCTGGCCTTGTAACATCAGCCAATGTGGCTTTGCCACACAGCTACTGCGAACGGCTGAAAGCAAGGGGAAACTACAGCCGTTACTTTTCCCGAGGACATGCAGCTCTACTGTATGAACATATGATGATGGCATCCTCTTGGGTAAAATATTCCGGAGGTAAAATAGTCCCCCATTCGCATCTCCGGGCGGGGACTACTCAGGAGGATGTTATCATCAGGAAAGACAACACTGGCATTCTACGGATCGGAGCGTGGAATGTTAGATCCCTTAATCGGGTAGGAAAATTAGAAAATTTAAAAAGAGAAATGGATAGGTTGAAGTTGGATATAGTGGGGATTAGTGAAGTTCGGTGGCAGGATGAACAGGATTTCTGGTCAGGTGAGTACAGGATTATAAATACAAAATCAGTTGGGGGTATCACAGGAGTAGGACTGATAATGAATAAGAAAATAGGAATGCGGGTAAACTACTACGAGCAGCACAGTGATCGCATTATCATTGTCAAGATAGATACGAATCCAACACCGACAACAGTAGTACAGGTTTATATGCCAACTAGCTCTGCCGATGATGAGGATATAGAAGAAATATATGAGGAGCTAAAGGAAATTATTCAGACCGTTAAGGGAGAGGAAAACTTAATTGTGATGGGAGACTGGAATTCGGTAGTAGGAAAAGGAAGAGAAGGAAAAATAGTAGGTGAATATGGACTGGGCAGAAGGAATGAAAGAGGAAGTCGCCTGGTAGAATTTTGCACGGAACATAATTTAATCATAACAAACACGTGGTTTAAGAATCACAAAAGAAGGTTGTATACTTGGAAGAGACCAGGAGACACTGGAAGGTATCAGATAGATTTTATAATGGTAAAATATAGATTCCGGAATCAGGTTATAAACTGCAAGACATACCCAGGGGCAGATATAGACTCTGACCATAACTTGTTAGTCATGAACTGTAGGCTGAAACTGAAAAAACTGCAGAAAGGTAGGAAAATAAGGAGATGGGACCTAGATAAATTGAAGGAACGTGAAGTTCTGGTGAATTTCAGAGGGAGATTTAGGCAACAATTGACAGAAACAGGGGGAAATAAAACAGTAGAAGAGGAATGGGTAGCATTGAGAGATGAAATAGTGAAGGCAGCAGAGGACAAAATAGGTAGAAAGGCAAGACCTGCAAAAAATCCTTGGATAACACAGGAGATACTAAATTTAATTGATGAAAGGAGAAAATATAAAAATACAGTAAATGAAACAGGCAAAATGGAGTACAGACGACTAAGAAATGAGATTGATAGGAAGTGCAAAATGGCTAAGCAGGAGTGGCTAGAAGTCAAATGCAAATCTGTAGAAGAATGTATAATAAGGGGAAAAGTAGATACCGCCTACAGGAAAATCAGAGAGACATTTGGGGACAAGAAAAGCAATTCTACAAATATCAAGAACTCAGATGGGAAACCAGTTCTCAGCAAAGAAGGAAAGGCTGAAAGGTGGAAAGAGTACATAGAGCAGCTCTACAAAGGAAATGAACTTAGAGACGACTTTGTAGGAAGAGAAGAGGAAGTAGATCAAGATGAAATAGGAGATACTATACTCAGAGATGAATTTGACAGAGCCTTGAAAGACCTAGGCCGGAACAAGGCCCCAGGAGTAGATGATATACCCTCAGAGCTACTAAAGTCTCTGGGAGAGCCAGCCATGACAAGACTATTTGAACTGGTGTGTAGGATATATGAGACAGGCGAAATGCCCTCAGACTTTAAGAAAAATGTAATAATCCCCATTCCAAAGAAATCAGGCGCAGACAGGTGTGAAAATTACAGAACCATCAGTTTGATAAGTCATGGTTGCAAAATATTAACACGAATTATCTACAGGAGAATGGAAAAGCTGGTAGAAGCTGACCTAGGGGAAGATCAGTTTGGATTCAGGAGGAACGTAGGAACCCGGGAGGCAATACTTACCTTACGTCTTATCTTAGAAGATAGATTAAGGAAAGGCAAATCTACATTTTTAGCCTTTGTAGATTTGGAGAAAGCGTTTGACAATGTTGACTGGACTACACTCTTTCAAATTCTGAAGTCAGCAGGGGTAAAATACAGGGAAAGGAGAGTTATCTACAACTTGTACAAAAGCCAGACCGCAGTTATTAGACTCGAAGGGCATGAAAGGGAAGCATCAGTTGGGAAAGGAGTAAGACAGGGTTGTAGCCTTTCTCCAATGTTATTCAATTTGTACATTGAGCAGGCGATGAAGGAAAGCAAGGAAAATTTTGGAATAGGGATTAATGTTCAGGGGGAAGAAATAAAAACATTGCGTTTTGCTGATGACATTGTAATTCTGTCAGAGACAGCGAACGACCTGGAAGAGCAGTTGAATGGAATGGACAGTGTGTTGAAGAGAGCGTACAAAATGAACATTAACAAGAGCAAAACAAAAATAATGGAATGCGGTCTTAGAAAATCAGGCGATGCTGAAGGAATTAGATTAGGTAACGAAACAATGAAGGTGGTAGATGAGTTTGGTTACTTAGGTAGTAAAATAACATGCGATGGTCGCAGTACAGAGGATATAAAATGCAGAATGGCAATGGGAAGAAAAGCATTTTTGAAAAAGAGAAATTTGCTAACATCGAATATTAATTTAAGTGTAAGGAAGTCTTTTCTGAAGGCATTTGTGTGGAGTGTTGCCTTGTATGGGAGTGAAACATGGACGATAAGCAGTGCGGACAGGAAGAGAATAGAGGCTTTTGAAATGTGGTGCTACAGAAGAATGCTGAAGATTAGGTGGGTAGATCACATAACTAATGAAGAGGTACTGAACAGAATTGGCGAGAAAAGGAATTTTTGGCATACCCTAACTAAAAGAAGGGATCGCTTGGTAGGACACATTCTTAGACATCGAGGAATCGTAAATTTAGCATTGGAGGGAAGCGTGTGGGGTAAAAATCGCAGAGGGAGGCCAAGAGACGCGTATAGTAAGCAGATTCAAGTGGATGTGGGTTGTCGTTCTTATGAGGAGATGAAAAGGCTTGCTCAGGATAGAGTAGGGTGGAGAGCTGCATCAAACCAGTCTCCGGACTGAAGACCATTTACAACATATTTTATATATATTGTACTTGTTTTGTTTTCCATATTGTATAAAAAAAATTAAAATTTTTTAAATTCACTGAATGAGACTACATTATAATAAAATGACAACTGTTTACGTTACATCTATAACAGAGCGCGCCTCCTACATAAAAGTCAGCTATATAGGCTGCCCACATGTCGCTTAGTAGTGATGTTGACTCTGGTAACATCATTTGTATTGGCTTGTAGCTATGCCTTGTGGCTGGATTAGTAAGATCAGTAACGTTTGTAGTCGATTGTGCAAGGTATGTAAAAACAGATGTAATACATATGTAATCAATGTTGTATTTCTATTGCACATGTACTTTTTCAGTTGCACTGAAGATGGCTATTCAGTGGCCGAAAACGATCTGTAGTAATAATAATAATAAATGTACGACCAATGCTGACTTTTCTTTGGATATTTAGCATTTTATGGTCGTGGTGCACACTGCTCCTAATGGACTCTTCATTTCAATTGTTTAATTGGTTTCTTCTGTGTTGGGATACAGTTCGGCTACAGTTATGTGGTCTGTTTGGCACGTTAAATAATGTAAGTTATGCATTCAACATTCTACTGGAATTATAGTGAGGAAAACTTAACGTTGCTCAGTAGACGTCTTTCTACAGAAGGTAGATTTTCTGCTGTGGAGGGACACTGTTTTATTCTTAAAATAAATCGACATTATTTAATAAATAAATACCTTTAGGTTACAAAAGAATCAAGGTAACTATTCTGTAACGTACTATTTCGCATGTTCGAGGACAAATATTGGGTTGTTTTTGTAGTTTTTGCTGTTAGTTATGGTAATACATACGCTTTCTTTAGTACAAACTGTCACAAATCGATTTCAGCGATACCACTCGCACTTACTTTATATCGTATTCAAAAATGTAGCTTGCCGACTTCTCAGAACGCTGTTGTCGCAATGTATATACAACAAGACCGAGCGGCAGTGCCGTTTCCGTATCACAGCACTAGCGCCTATGTGTGTACAAAATATATACTTCAAATTTTAAAAAAAAAATTGTTCAAATGTTTGTCAAGCTTAAGGAACTTAACTGCAGGGTCATCAGTCCCTAAATTTACAAACTACTTATGAACTAGCTTATTCTATAGACGGCATCCATTCCCGAGGGTGATTCGAACCCCCGACGGGGATCAGCCTCGCGAATCGTAGCATAGCGCCTCATTGCGCTCGGCCGCTCCACCGCGGCTTCAAATTTTTGTGTATGTTCCAGGATACGATGATTCAATTGTAGCTCTACGTTGTCCATTTTCGATTTTTAAGAAAAATCTAAGAAACAACTAACAATCCATTGAATCGCGTTATTATCAGCTAGTAAGTAAACTGAAAACGGGAGGTTTACGTTGTAAAATAGTTGTAAAATGGTAATATGTTAAATGTACCAATTTCGTACTATTCACTGTATAACAACACCCCCCCCCTTTACTAACCCCTCCAACGCTTTTAAGAAAAATATTCAAGCTCTCAACCTCTGCATATAAAAATCAGCTTTTTGTATTTCAGTAAATGTCATTCAGTGTCATTAAGGTGTAACACTTTCCATAAAAAGTAACACTTTCCTGTACACATGTCAGTCTGTGAACCAATTCATTTCCTGATTATGAGCAAAGAGTTGGGAATATATATATTTCATATTATCATGTTTCTATCCTTCTGTACCATCTGAAGGATCTTGTAGTTGCATCTGCTCTGTAATAATAACACCTTTGTAAGTTGCACATCTGTGATAGCCTAGGAAGCCGAAAGCCGGTTATATATTTATGCAGATCATCAGGAATGTTTCCTTTTTGATAACGTAATATTTATTATCATACTAATACATACTATCTGCGAGTCTTGATACAGCCACATTGACTCAAGTGCTCACAAGTGCTCCACTATAGTTTTGAATTTAAATGTTGTATGTCATACACACATAAAAGGGAAAGCAGTGAACAATCCGAAAGTTGGTTTGAACACCACAATGCTTTACTAGGCACTCGCCGCGGTGGAGTAGCCGAGCGGTCTAAAACGCCTCGCTGCGGAGCGCGCGGTAGCTCGCCGTGGAGGTTCGAGTCCTCCCTGGAGCATGGGTGTATGTGTTGTCCTTAGGTTAGTTTACCTAGTTTTAAGTAGTTTGTAAGCTACGGACTGTTGACCACGCAGTTTGGTCCGATAGAGTTACAGACATTTGAAAGAAAACCTCACGAAACGTGTGCACACTACACAGTGAAATGATGTTGTAAACGAGTTCAGCAAAAAGCACAAATTGTTCCATGATAACTCACATGAAGTAATGCAAAAAAAGTAATATTGAGAAAATAAATTAACTTCGCAAAAGCTAGTGCTGCAGTTGTTGTTCCTAACCCAGAATAAAGGTAAAGCAGTCAACAATCCGTAGATTGGTTTGAACAACACAGCGGTTTACTAGGTATGGTCCTGTTTGTAGGTGGTATGCCGTTGCTTTCATCCCACATTCGAACTGATTTATCCAGCCAGTTATAGGATAGGGGAACCTACAGTTTAACGTGGGTTCCGAACCACGGTGCTATTCGGTATTTTTTACATCAGCAACACTGCCAGAGGTGACAGAAATGGAAAGTGACAGATGAAAACTCTAGAACCTGGTGGGGATCGAACCCGCGACCTTTGGTTTCCCAGTCTTGCAGTCTACCACTGTGATACCAAGCCCAAGATTGAAACTTCCTGGCAGATTAAAATTGTGTGCCGGAGCCGTGACTCGAACCTGGGACCTTTTCCTTTCGCAGGCAAGCACTCTACCGACTGAGGTATCCCGACACGACTCACAATGCCGTCTCAAAACTTTACTTCCGCCAGTACCTCGCCTCCTACTTTCCTAATTTCACAGAAGCTCTCCTGCGAAATATGCAAGACTAGCACTCCTATAACAATGGATATGGTGGAGACATGGCTTAGTCACAGCCTAGGGATGTTTCCAGAATGAAACTTTTCACTCTGCAGCGGAGTGTGCGCTGATATGAAACTTCCTGGCAGATTAAAATTGTGTGCCGGAACCGGAACTCGAAACTGGGAGCTTTGCCTTTCGCGGGCAAGCGCACTACCGACTGTGCTATCCCAACGCGACTCACGATGCCGCCTCACTACTTTACTTCCGCCAGTACCTCGCCTCCTATTTTTCAAACTTCACAGAAGCTCTCCTGCGAACATTGCAAGACTAGCACTCCTGGAAGAAAGGATAGCTGGCCGCGGTGGCCGAGGGGAATCAGGCGCTCCAGTCATGGTCTGCACGGCCACTACGGTCGGGGGTTCGAATCCCCCCTCGGGCATGGATATTTGTGCCGTCCTTAGTTGTAAGTAGTTCATAAGTAGTTTGTAAGTTTAGGGACTGATGACCCTGTAGTTAAGTCCCATAGACTCTACAAACATTTGAACATTTTGAAGAAAGGATATGGTGGAGACATGGCTTAGCCCCAGGCTAGGGGTGTTACTGGTGGAAGTAAAGTTGTGAGGCGGCATGGTGAGTCGTGTCGGGATAGCTCAGTCGGTAGAGCGCTTGCCCGCGAAAGGCTAAGGTCCAGGTTCGAGTCCCGGTTCCGGTACACAATTTTAATCTTCCAGAAAGTTTCATATCAGCGCACACTCCGCTGCAGAGTGAAAGTTTCATTCTGGAAACATCCCTTAGGCTGTGGCTAAGCCATGTCCCCACCATATCCTTTCTTCCAGGAGTGCTAGTCTTGCATGGTTCGCAGGAGAGCTTCTGTGAAGTTTGGGAAGTAGGAGCGATGTGCTGGCGGAAGTAAAGGTGTGAGGCGGCATCGTGGGTCACGTAGTGATAGCACAGTCGGTAGTGCGCTTGCCCACGAAAGGCAAAGGTCCCAGGTTCAAGTCCCGTTTCCAGCACACAATTTTAATTTGCCAGGAAGTTTCGTATCAGCGCACACTGCGCTGCAGAGTGAAAAGTTTCATTCTATTCCGAAAATTATTTTGTTCGCAACATGGACTAATTTGATTGTCTTTTTATTTTCTATTTATTTTTGTCACCATAAACGAAAGAGCACCTTCATATTCTGCGAATTTTTGTGATGAACAGTCGACATGTAGGATTTCTTTGCTATTCGCCAGGTTGAGTTGTTTTATGTTCTAGGAGGCGATCGAATTATGATATTGTAGAAAGATATAAAAAAGCCAAGATCGCTGATCATCAATTTTTATTTAAGACGACCGGTTTCGCTGAACTATGTCAGCATCATCTGGTCCAATAAAATCATTTTACAAAGCCATAATCTTGTAATGTCAATCAGTTGGTATATATCATCATTTACAGTGCATAGGTGCACTACGTCATTATAATAAAACATAATTATCACTGTGAGTGACAATAGCAAACTCAATGACATAGTGCACCTATGCACTGTAAATTATGTTATATAACAACTGATTGACATTACAATAAAAAAAATGTTTGTAGGTCTATCGGACCAAACTGCGTGGTCATCAGTATATAGATGCTTACAAACTACTTAAACCTAGCTAAGCTAACCTAAGGACAAACACACACAGACCCATGCCCCAGGGAGGACTCGAACCTCCACGGTGAGCAACCGCGCGCTCCGCAGCGAGACGCTTTAGACCGCTCGACTACTCCACCGCGGCAACATTACAAGATTATGGCCTTGTAAAATGATTTTATTTGACCAGATGATGCTGACATAGTTCAGCGAAACCGGTCGTCTTAAATAAAAATTGATGATCAGCGATCTTGGCTTTTTTTATATCTTTCTACAATTCGCCAGGTTGTTGCTGTTAGAATCAGAAACGTTGTTCCTTTGATTCTTTCAGTGGTGCCTGACGACCGCGCCGCACCGTTTAGTCTCCTTGAAAGCCTCAAAGCAACAACATCAACAGCAGGAGTGGTCAAGTTCTTGGACGCTCCCTCCTCGTGTGTGTGTGTACCACAGTCCGCCACGCTTTCTGGTAGAGGCAGTGGCGCAAACAGGAGTACAAGGCTACTCTGTGTGTCTCGACGATAAACGCATTAGGAGGGCGGGCCCACCACAGTGGGGAGAGGGGCGGCGGCCAGGTGAATGCAGCCAGCAGCCGCCGCCCCTGCGCACGGTGGACCGCGCCTTTGATGAGGGCGCCCCTGGCGGCGGCCTCGGCAGTCGCGGCCGGTATTAGAGCTGGGCTGGCGAGCGGCGCGCCGCGCTGATGGACGCGTGTTTGCGCCCGCCCACGCGCCGCTTCTCCAGCCGCTTCCCGCCGGAGGACGCGGCTGCTCAGGGTCAGATAGACAGCCGAGACTGGCCGCCATGCGTCTGCTGACTGCTTTACCTTTATTTTAGGTTAGTATAATGACACGGTTTCCTTTCCCCGATATTATCAGAGAAAGTTTTGTACTTTTATATTATTTCGGCATGTTGAAATAACTATCTATGAAAGTCAGAGAAAGAAAATTTAACAACAACACTTTCAATTTTTTTAAGACAGAAGGTACTCTTGCTTTGTACTTCGTAGCGATAGCACCTTGCAGACGGGAGCTGTACTTTATTATTTTTATGTGGCTGCAGTCCTGTACATTCAGGTAAATATATGTGCTGTGCGCGTATCTTAAATTTATAAATAAACCCCACCTCTCACTTAAATTCGCACTTTTGAATATTTATTAATAATTTTGCCCTATCTCCCTCCGCCCATGATGTCTTATTCAGCCTTGTTGAACCACCGCAACTATGGATGGCCCAGTTTTTTTTTTTTTTTTTTTTTTTGGTTAGTATTGAATGGTGATATTTCGTGTAGCCTGCCATTCTTGTTTCAAAATTTATTCCATAATATTATCATTTACCGGCAATAGAATTTCGATTTTCTTGTGAATTTTTAGAAGTACGATGTGTTTGACTTACGTAATATTCCTATCCGATTTATATCACGTCACTTATCTTACGCCGGCCGCGGTGGCCGAGGGGACTGAGGCGCTCCAGTCACGGTCTGCACGGCCACTACGGTCGGGGGTTCGAATCCCCCCTCGGGCATGGATATTTGTGCCGTCCTTAGCCTTAGGTAGTTCATAAGTAGTTTGCAAGCTTAGGGACTGATGAGCCCGTAGTTAAGTCCCATAAGTTCTACAAACATTTGAACATTTTGAACTTATCTTACTTTACGGTTTGCTACACGAGACGTAGTTTGATATTGACGAACTGCCATCCACTGTTCGGCGAGTAGTTATCATATTATTAAAATTTCATTTACAGCCAAATTTCAACCACCGATGGATCTATTGTTAAAGGTAAATGCTCGTCGATTCTTTTTGTAATGTTCTCCCTGCACAACACTCCACTGTCAATTAGCTTGCCATTTCATATAAATGCATGTAATAATTTTTCCAAAATTTTTTTCCCGTAATTTACTGATTGGGATCTTTCATAGCTTCTAACTTCAAACCACTTCCTTCTGTAAATTTGTTAATCTCAAAAATTAATAGCGAGTCTGGAACATTATATTAGGAACAATAACTGCAGCACTAGTTTTTGCGAAGTTAATTTAATTAACCCTTTCGCTACGGTGAACTTCTGCAGAAGTCGGCATCGAATGTGCTCCACAGCCAGTGGACTGCTGCAACAGTCGAGTGCTACCTGTGCCGCCCAGCCGGTGGACTGCTGTAGCAGTTCCGCCTCGCGTCATACATCCGTAATGTAATGCTACTGAAATGTAACGTAAAGCAATAGTAAATAAATATTATTTAACAAGCGAAATATGCGTTTATAATAATAACGTCCACATCCCACCAGAACTGAATCAAAAACTTGGATATTTTAGAATTTGTATGCATGATTGGTAGGTCATTGTTTGTGACACAGTATACCCTGGACTTGTTTCCCAGCTGTAGAGAATATTTGTACCAACTTTGGTTGAAATAGGTCCTTTAGTTTAGGAGAGGCTTTGAAACTTCTTCATATGATGCGCCGGTTTTCCGTGAATTCCGTTATTTGTGTCGTTATATCTCCTGAAGCATGTGACGTAGGTGGTTCTCATCCACCACAGCTATTGTTGACTACTAGTAAAAAATTGTTTACAAATGTTCAAATGTTTGTTAAGCTTATGGGACTTAACTACGGGGTTATCAGTCCCTAAACTTACAAACTACTTACGAACTAGGACGGCACAAATATCCATGTCCGAGGGGGAATTCGAACCCCCGACCGTAGTGGCCATGCTGACCGTGACTGGAGCGCCTCAGTCACCTCGGCCACCCGGCCGGCAATATGTTTACCCACCCAGTTTAGTTAAAATAGATCTAGTGGCTTAGAAGATTTGGAACATACTTACATACGTTTATACCTACAATTTTGTAATATACATTGCTGGTCGCAGTGGCCGAGCAGTCTGCGGCGCGCTAGTCACAGTCTGCACGGCCACTGCGGTCGGGGTTTCGAATCCCCCCTCGTGCATGGATGTTTGTGTCGTCTTTAGTATAAGGTAGTTCATAAGTAGTCTGAAAGTTTAGTGGACTGATGACCCCGAGTTAATCCCTTAAGCTTAACAAACATTTGAACAACTTATACATTAAAATAATGTTGACACGACCGTCTTCCTAACACAGATAAAACTCTCAACTTGTGAACACGCTAACGATCTTAGACTATTCAGAGGAGGGCAGAGATGATTGAAGGACGTTTCTGAGTTTACCTGTTATATTTCCAAATGTCCCTGGAAACGTAAGGGCTATAGTGATTGAAAGCGAATTCCGCGAAGAAACAGGAAGTCTTGTAAAGGAGGACACTATCATAAAAAGCACTAAGTCTCTTCCACGAAAAAATACTCTTGCTCCAAATCAATTTCAATCAAAATTCTCCCTCAAAATAAAAAGAAATTTCACGAAAAAAATTATTTTCCGCTGTTATTTGTCCGCGCGCGAGCCAATTACATCTCACAGAGAACATCCCGGTTTTTTTAATTTCCTTTTGATTTCGGGAAGAGCCCATTTCGCAGTTTCCAATTGATTCACATACGATACAAACAAAGCACTGCTCCGATTCCATTATAAAATATGTAACATAACCTAAAGAAATATCAACAAAGTACATTAGTCTGACTGCACCGCCCCAATAAAAGCCACGAAAGTTGAATATGAGATCACATTAAATATATTTGGATACAACATATTCCTTGCTTATGTTGACGAAATACAGTTCAGCCCATATAACTGCTCCTCCTACGGATAATGTAGTCCACATTCCACATTGTTTATTGAGTTGTGATAGAAGAAACTGAACTAAAAATTTCATTATATTTATAAAATATTCCTTACAAAAGCTTAGATATATTAAAACTGAAACTGAATTATTTACGCTTTACATATTTCATAATTTTTTTTATTATAAACCGGCTGACTACGGAGTTACGTGACGACGGACTAGAAAGCTGGTACATAATAAAGTAAGGAATAAATCTGTGGAAATTGTAAGCCACACAATGAGGGTATAAGCGACAATAGGTTTTGACAATATTTGAAAATATGTGTAAAGCTATCGCTAAGTGATCTAAATAAATGTACTGAGGGAAATTTGTACCACATGACGTAAGCTGCACCAAGACGTATGCACAGTACTTAACTTTAATACGAGAGTAGATCGGAATGTAAAGCACAATAATTGTATTGCTAAAACCTTTAATAGAAAAAACCGAAATCAGAAATGAACTTACATATCTTACCTGCTTTTCTACATAGTCACTAAGGTTCTTAACAAATTTCTCCTATCGTGATTACAGATTCGTTGTGCCCTGTTGCTAGAAGTGAGTTAAGCTGGACTGCTGATTTCACTTTCGCATCTCTCTGACCGGGAGCAACCTGATGACAGTCCAAGATCGGATTATACAGTGAATTCTGTATCATGTCCCGACCAAATTTTGGATTTTCTAACAAGAGCAGTCACATGGGGACAAGTATTATCACGAAGAAGTTTGAAACCGCCAGTCTTAATGTTGTAATGTTTGTCACGAAGAGCACGACGGAATATAAGCAAAATTTTAATACAGAATGCTTTTCTAGCAGAATGAATCCCTTTGAATTTTTGCCCACCAGCGAGGTCTGCTTGGAATCGGACATGGAGTGTGGCACCCATGACCGCTCACCAATGACCTGTCAGAAAGTCATATCCTTCTTCACTAATGCGTTAAGTGATCAAAGCTGTTCTTCATTCGATGCACCTTATGGTAGCATGTCAGATTCTTAGGTTTGCAGAAATCACTAAATTTACGAAATTTCTTATTGTCAGGAACGATATCGTACACCGCACAATAGGGAAAGGGACTAATGAGAGGTTCGCACGGCTCTCTTGGATGAATGCACACCACCTTGAGATATCGCTACGGTCGATACAGTCGTCCACATACACGTCGGGTTATGCCCATTGGTCATCAAATATCTAACTACACTTCACTGCTCTTCACCACTTGACGACAGTAATATGACCGCCATGTTTCTTTCGTTGTATAGGCTTTCAATTCAGCTGGATACGAAAACAAAATACACATCGCAAACTTCAAATCATCGTCAAATTATACCATGGCAGACGCAATTCCAGGGGAGAAGAGATAATTATTTTTCTTCAGTTACAGGTAAAAACTAAATACAAAAATGATTCTAGATTTCTTCCTCTACTATAAATACCTTAGAACACGGACATGATCATAATCATTAATCGAGGCAGAAAACTCCTGATACTACAGGAAAACTGCGATAAACAAAGTCTTGGCAATGAATAAGAAAGTTATTAACGATCAGATCAACATAAGCAACAACTCACTGATCAAGCTGGCCACAAAAACAGTGAAAAACAGTAATGAAACATGAAATGCCGCCCTCCTTTCTTTCTTTCCTCTACCTCTATCCCGACTCCAACTCCCACAAAAACGTAACAAAAACAGCAAACACAAAACTCACACAGATGCACGCACACACACACACACACACACACACACACACACACACATACACACACACACACAAATCTACACAGAGAGTGACACAAACAATAAACAGCTGACACACTGAGATACAAGGAACACAAACAAAAGACAAACGACAGCGAAAGTTGGCAACATTACACATGGTAAACAAAACCTCACAAAACGAGTGCACACTACTCAGTGAAGTGATATTGTAAACGGGTTTATCTAGAAGCTCAAACTGTTCCATGAAGATTTACATAAAGGAATGCAAAAAAAGTCAGTAATATCAAAAATGAAATTAAGTTCGCAAAAGCTTTTCCTACAGTTCTTCCTAACCTTAAAAAAAGGTAAAGCAGTCAACAATCCGTACACCACAGTGCTTTAATAGGCATGGTCCTGTTTGGAGGTGGTATTCTGTTGCCTTCCTCCGACCTTCGAACGGACTTACCCAGCCAGTTAAAGAGCGACCCTACAGTTTAACGTGGGCTCTGAACCACGGCGTTACTCGGTATTTGCACATCAGCAACATTGCCAGAGCTGAAAGAAATGGAAAGTAACAAATAAATATCCTATGACCTGGTGGGGATCGAACCCGCGAACTTTAGATTCACAGTGTGGCACTCTACCACTGTGCTACCGAGTTGCACGTTCCTAACCTAATAGGCCAAAATTTAAGAAATTGTAACATAGCAAAGATTGATAACTGTTGTACTGGGAAAAGTAGCAAAACAATATTTATAACTTTACTGCATTATTATACAATATAAACATGTATTACAGGATACTGATGATGCTTCACAAATTAAGAAGTGAAACGGGTCTGGCTCAAAAAAGGCCTTTCATTTCGTTGCAATGACTTTCCAAAAACAAAGTCGTAGCTCTTCACACACTGAACAATCGAAGACAACCATCGTCAACTAATAGTAAAGTCAATATTGTAAGAAATGTAACTTGTTATGTTTTACTGAAACTATCATTATTAACAACCTTTTATAAAATATAAAAAATTACGAACATGCAAAAATATCAGCATTATTTACGGTATACACATGTAATAAACGGGAGTTTTCAAAAAATGTTCAAATGTTTGTAGAGCTTATGGGGCTTAACTACGGGGTCATTAGTCCCTAAACTTACAATATACTTATGAACTAGCTAACACTAAGAACGGCACAAATATCCATGCCTGAGGGTGGATTCGAACCCCCGACCGTAGTGGCCGTGCAGACTGTGACTGACGCGCCGCAGTGCACTCGGCCACCGCGGCCGGGACGGGAGTTTTACCGTTTCATCATTAATTACACCGAACAATGAACAACTATAACGCGTTTGCTTACACAAAAGTTTTCCTTGCATCCTACATCATATATACACAAATAATAGTGCGTTAACAGTAATTTGACAGATTTTAGAGAGGTGGAAATGTAACTACAACTTTTTCAAGAAGAGGTTTGCAGCCAAGACCGCTATCTTCATTTAATTACAATACCGGTTTCGGCGTGCTAGACGCCATCTTCAGACCTGAAGATGACGTCTAGCACATCAAAACCGATAATGTAATTAAATGAAGATAGCGATATTGGCTGTAAACCTGTTTTTAAACAATTCTAGATCGCCCCAATAATGAATTCCTTATAATTTTTTTCTTTTATCTGAACTTAATTATTTTTATAGTTATTTACTTTCAGCAATACAGTGTATTAATATTTCGCGATATTAGGAAACATCATTATATTAGGAATACGTTACTTTAAACATGCATAGTTCCGTCAAAGGTTCTTCATTTAAATGTTTATTTCCGACTGAAAGTCTTAACAAAGGTATCCAACCACCATGATCCAAAAAATTAAAATAATTCCGAAATTGCTACTGGGTTGACGCGATAATCTCATAGTTGTAAGAACCAGATTATTTATTTTAATAGCACAACATGTTTCGGGCATAGCCAGTCATCCTATAACCGATGTGAAGAGCAATGATTACTAGGGCATTTATTTTGACATTTAATGTTGTTGTTTGTTAAGCTTAAGGGACTTAACTGCGGGGTCATCAGTCCCTAAACTTACAAACCACTTATCAACTAGCTTATCCTAAGGACGGCACCAATATCCATGCCCGATGGGGGATTCGAACCCCCGATAGTAGTGGTCGTGCAGACTGTGACTGAAGCGTCTCAGTCTCCTCGGCCACCGCGGCCGGCATGACATTTAATAGTACCGGTATTATTGTACATGAGATATAATTCCGCATAAGGCTAAACATCAAAACTGATGTTTAGTCTTATGTGGCATTACTTTTAATGTACAATAACACCTGTACCATTAAATGCCTAAATGAATGTCCTGTTAATATTTGCACTTCACCCGATTTGGTCACCGGATGATGGGATATGCCAGAAAATATTGTGCTATTAAAATAAACAATCTGATTCCAACAATTATGAGACTATTGCAGCAACCCAATAGCATTTTAGAATCATTTTAATTAATTGATTTTAATATTTTTGAATGTGATAGAAAAGTCTAGAAGCTCCCCTATATGTGCGCCGTTTATTGTGCTGTAGCAAGAGAAAGTTTTCGTTCCGGTATTACATTGCCTAATTAATAGAAATCTGAGTGTGATGCAACGAATGAAGATGTTTGTAGCGCTACAGGTGGACAAAGTAACTGAAGATCTACCGAAGTAGACAGTGACCATTGGGTTCTTAAGGAATGTTCTTAAGATAGGTAAGACATATGGAATGAGCCATCACCCTGCAATATTTGCACACTGATGCCTTTTCCTGAGTAGCCGAGCGGTCTAAAGCACCTCGCTGCGGAGCGCGCGGTTGCTCGCCGTGGAGGTTCGAGTCCTCCCTGGGGCATGGATGTGTGTGTTTGTCCGTAGTTTAGTTTACCTAGGTTTAAGTAGTTTGTAAGCCACGGACTGATGACCACGCAGTTTGGTCCGATAGATTTACAGACATTTGATTTTTGCCTTTTCCTGTCACACGGATGTACATGTCGGTGAGATATTAGAGATGGGAGTCCATTAGTCGGAGAATCCTGTGGCCGGTGTTTTCTCTGGCTGTCCGACTGTTTGTTGCGCATCATCAGGCGGGTGAGGAATCGGCACCGGCTTTCTTCCTCTTGGCTCCAGTTCAGCGCATACCTCGTTTGTAAACTGTTTACGTATCGCCCGTTGATGAAACAGAAAGATCTTTATTTACTGAGCAGATGAAGTGTCATTAACGGAATCCACTGCTAATGTACTGTGTTCACTAGTTACACAACCATTTTGTCAGGAAACAGTAAACCCTCAGCGTTCAGAAATGCATCATTTTCCGCTGCTAGAAATATCTGAATTGAACTGATTAAGACATACTGTCGGTGTCATAAGCCCCCAAAGGACACCGTCCACTAAATTGAGAAAAGTCATTTTTAACTGTATCTACATCTACAAAGGGCATTGAAAAAGTTTTGCTCAGTCTTCTCCAATTTCTTATTTTATGCAGAAGGAGAATGACATTTTTGAGTGAACATACTTGGAACATTTAGCTATAAGTTGGTATATAAAACTATATTCTTTTATTTACAGGTGACCTATCATGGACCGTGAAGTACATGTCACTTGAGACATAGGTCGGTGATAGAGTTCCTCTTCGAGATCGGTGATAACTCTGCCACATCGATTCACGGGAAGTTGCTCCCTGTTTGTGGGGAGGACCAGTGGATCCCAGTAGTATCCAGCGGTGGTAGCAGTGGCTTAAAGAAGGTGATTACTCCATCTGCTGGACAATCCACGTTGCAGTAGGCCATCGACGGCAGTGAGTAAAATGAATAAGACCTTTCATGAAATCATAAAACTGACAGATGTTTAACGACACGACAGCTTGCTGAAATAACTCGTCATTACCAGTCACTACGGTACAGAAACGTTTGTGTGGGTTGGGTGTCTAGATTACTGAAAAGAGAAATGAAAACGACGAGGAAAAATGTTTGTGTGGGTCTCATGAAGACCTTCACTAAAGAGTGGAAACAGAATTTTGTGCGTGTCATTGCCAAGAATGAAACATAGTTGTTTTGTCCTAACCTGACAGAAAAACCCAATCCATAGAGTCGCGTTATCCGGGTTCCCCTCGGAAGAACAAACCAAGTCTTTCGCGAACAGCAGGCAGAAAGGTGACGGCCTCTGACTCATGGGATCAGCATGGTGTCATTTTCATTGACGTTTTCGAACCTGGCACCACCATAAACCAGGACCGTTACTGTTTGTCATTGGACAACCCATCAAAACCCAAAGACCACAGCTTCAGGAGCAGTACATAAGACTACACCATCACAATGACAAACCTCGTACAGGCCTTATATTGCAGGAGAAAATGAGGAAAATTAGTTGGAAAATTGTTCCTCATTCTCCCTACAGTCCAGACTTGGCACCGTCTAATTTTTACTTCTTTGGTCGTCTGAAGGCCCACCTGCGCGGTAAAACATTTGAGAGTGAGAAAGACGTTATTTCCTGTGTCAAGCGATGTTGTAAAAGTCACTCCCCAGAATTTTACCAAAGTGCAGTTAGATCATGGAAAGAACGTGGGGCCAGATGCAACATAGCTGATGGAGGCTACATTGAGTAGGCTCAAATGTTCCAAGTATTTTTACAAAAAAAGTCATTCTCCTTCTGGAAAAAATAAAAAGATTGGAGGCGCCTGTGTATTACTCTTCTAACGCTTTTTGTACATACAAACTCCGCAATCCACCCAGAGGTGCGTGGCGGAGGGTACTCAGTACCACTACTATTTACTTGCTTTTCTGTTCCACTCCCGTAAAAAACGTGGGAAAACCGAATACTTGTATGCTTCCGTACGAGCCCTAATCTCTCTAATCTTATCCTTGTGGTCTTTACATGAATTATAGGTTGGCGGCAGTAGACTCGAGCTTCATTCCGCCTCAAATTCCGACCCTCGAAATTTCTTCAACAGTCTTTCTCGAGAAGAACATCGCCTTTCCTCCAGTGACTTCCATTTGAGTTCCCGAAGCATTTCAGTAACACTCGCGCATTGATCGGACCTACCAGTAACAAACCTAGCCGCATGCCTCTAAATTGCTTCTGTGTCTTCCTTTAAATCGATCTTGTGGGGAACCCAGTCACTTAAACAATACTCAAGTCGGGGTCGCAGAAGCGTTTTATATGCATTATCCTTTACAGACAAATAACAGCTTTCCAAAATTCTTCCAATACACCGAAATCGACCATCCGCCTTCCCCATGATAGAGATGGAGGTAGTCCCGCGTACTTAATACACAAAATTGTGGTGCGTTGACAGGGCCGTCATTTGTAATCCGATTATATTTGCATAAACAAAAATATTGAACAGGTAAGTAATGGCACAAGAATAATCTAAATACAAAAAAATATATTTGAATAAGTTAATCATATGATACCTCGATGATACGAATTAAGTCTACGCTGTATTAGCCTTTCATTTACAGGAATAACAAATAATGACATGTAAACGAATACTGTACATAACTGGTTGCTTATGATTCGCATAAAACTCTTTTTCTCTTGTGACATTTTACTGCAGCAACAGAATAAATTTATGCTGTCAACGAATGCCTTGATGGATTGCTAGGTTTGCCTTTCCTTCAAAATAAGTAAGGAAAACCTTATTCCTTTTTATGTTACAATTAACATCCCTTATCAACGCTTAAATAAGCATTATATGTGGCAGTACATTACGCAAAGTGCCGCTCAGGTTTGCCAAATATCACATGGGAGCCTTTTATTAAATCAACTGTGAATTTTCATTTAATCGCTGACGTATTTGCCTTTCTGCCCTTATGCACAGGTGAGAGAGTATTTTGCTGTACCACTAAACGTGTGGTAACACTGCGCGGTCGCCAAATGGCACACCAAACAGTTATGTCCGTCAAATGAAACAGTGCTCGCAAAGGCGTGAAACGATAATGAAACTGTGGTGTTTCCGTATTTGCGAATGATGCTGGGCGTATCCGCAGGCATTATTGGATATTGCATCGACTATTACATTATCTGTCATGACACGTCTACCCGTAACAGTATATTACTGTGTTGTTTCAGTTTTGTATGAAAGCGTTAGGTTGAAGTACGATTGCCCTACAAACACGTAAAAGAAATAAAAACTTGTATCGCGTAAATTACAAAATAACGATATTCACTTCTACTGTAGTTATTTGTACCAACAGAAGAAATGTCTTAATTTTTATTTACTACTCTTCTGTTCAGTCATAAATCGGAAGAATCCGGGAAAAGTCGGATGGTTTCGGAAGGAAGTAAATTGTAAATTGCATTTGGCTGGAGTTAACAACCTCGGTGACAGTACTGTGTGAGTTAGCCATCGTAGTTTGTTGTTTTACTTTATTCTATATATGTTACCAAATGTTCAAATGCTTGTTAAGCTTATGGGACTTAACTACGGGGTCGTCAGTTTTGTGTCCCTGCCTCGTCGCCGCTTTTGTGTCCCAGCCTCGTCGTAGGTGTCGGTGGCCGAGTGGAATGAGACCGACACAGGAACAAAAATAGCACGCTGGTGCAGGTACGGAGGGGAGCAGCCAGAAACTATAAACACTAGAGTAAATTAGAAAGAGATATATATTGCACAGAATGTAACAATACTTAACTTTTACATAGTACTGCAGAATGTTGATACATAGTTGTTAGAGGCCTGCCTAGTGCCTGTACGATAGCAAAGTCTTCAATGGTGCCTATCTGATTACGAAGGTCCTAACTGGTTGCTATCTCCGTCCGAAGTGACAAGTCTTTCCGTGGTGGCCACGAGCGAGGTTCCAGCAGAGGGCGCTCGTGGCTGTCGTCGGAAGAACGCCGCGCCGTGCATGCATGGCAGCGCGCGGCGAAAGTAGGTGGCGCGCACTTTGTACTTTTGCGACGCCACAGTCAGTCCCTAAACTTACAAAGTACTTGCCGGCCGCGGTGGCCGAGCGAGGAGACTTAGGCGCTCCCGTCACGGTCTGCACGGCCACTACGGTCGGGGGCTCGAATTCCCCCTCGGGCATGGATATTTGTGACGTCCTTAGTATTAAGTAGTTCATAGGTAGTTTGTAAGTTTAGGGACTGATGGCCCCGTAGTCGAGTCCCATAAGCTATACAAACATTTGAACATTTGAACAAACTACTTATGAACTACTTACGAACTAGGACGGCACAAATATCCATGCCCGAGGGGGGATTCGAACCCCCGACCGTAGTGGCCGTGCAGACCGTGACTGAAGCGCCTCAGTCCCCTCGGCCACCGCGGCCGGCTAAATGTTACCGGCATTGTATGAAATCTCGGCTTAGGTAATGTATAGAATTTTGTTTCCTTTCTAGAAAGCAGGTCAATGATTGTATGCCTCTTTTGAAAACACCATAAGAAGGCATGGGAAGTGTAGCAACTTTTTCTGTTTAGACATCCGTTTGAGATACAATGCCACGAAGTTTTTACTACCCCTCCTCCCCTCCCCCTTCCCCGAAACTATGTGCTATATTCACCACTGCTCCCTAGGCATTTTATATAATACCTAGGCATTATATGGAATTACCGGTATTATTAAAACGTCGTAAGGTGAGAAGCCTTTATTAATTAATACTCATATGAAATTGAAAAAACAGAAATACAAAATAAAATATAGAGTATTGTAACCTCGTACCTTAATTATAAGTTTAAGATTCATCAACAGTGACTTCAATCCTTCAATATGGGCAGGTTGACCTGAGCAATACGTGGAAGGGAAGAGGAAATGGATCGAAGAATAGATTTTTCCAGACAGCAATTTTAAAATGACCAAATAGAAACTTTATTTAAATTAAACAAACCCCAAAATTAGGAGATGAGTTTAATAACATTATCTCGAATTTAATAAGGGTAACAAAAACACAGCCATCAATAAAGGATAAACAAGGCTGATAACCTGAAGGGCTTAGCGGCGCTTTACACCAAATCAGATTTTATACAAGGTTGATCATCTTTCAAAATAATAAAACAATAAACATGACCAGTAACCAGAATACGGCCATTAAGTTAAAGATAGCCGCGCGGGGTAGCCGCGTGGTCTGGAGCGCCACGTTACGATCACGCGGCATCCCGCGTCGGAAGTTCGAATCCTCCCTCCGGCAGGGATGTGTGTGTTGTCGTTAGGCTAATTTGAAAGTCTAGGGACTTATGACAAATGTAGTTTGGTCCCATAGAATTACAAACATATGAACATTTCAAGTTAAAGTTAAACAAGGCAGAGAACCTGAAGGGCTTAGCGACGCATTACGTCAATGAAGAAATTAAATTACACTTATAAGGATTTAAAGTATCAAACAACAAACATGATCAAACTGGAATTAAAAGGAACAAGAATGCCAAAAAAGAATTTTACATGAAATAAAATTGAATTGTGGCCAATCAGGGGAACATTTAACGACCTGAATTACGATGACTTGATTTTATGAAGTAAGAGGCCAGGCCTTCTAAAGAGCTTAAGAAACAAAATATTTCATACAGATTCCCTTTAATAATTGGAATAACATCTTAGCCTGTACATGAACTACAGTCTTAGAAAACAGGGAGGTAAAACTCAAACCCTCCAAACAGAAACACAATTTAACTAGTAATACTAAAAATGTTCAAATGTTTGTAAATATATCAGACCAAACTGCGTGGTCACCAGTCCATAGCTTACAAATTACTTAAACTAACGTAAACTAATCTAAGGACAACACACACATCCATGCCCGAGGGAGGACTCGAACCTCCGACGGCGAGCAACCGCGCGCTCCGCTGAGAGGCGCCTTAGACCGCTCGGCTACTCCACCGCCGCCTAGTAATACTGAACCTCATATAGTAAGATCAGCCAAACAATATTTTTTTAATGAAGACTGAGAGAGTCAGTGTTATTGGGCCAGGAAAATTGCACTTGCACCCAGCACCTGACTTGGTTACTTATAGTAAACACGTTAAAAGGCTAACAAAGCCTTTCTTTTTACAAATGGTTTGCAATGTTTTTGAAAATATTGTTGAGAGCTTGTATGCCCATAATCCTAATTAATTACCCATTAGAGTTTTTTACAAGAGGAAAGGACACTGCCAAGGGCCGAACACATTACAGCCTCTTACAATTTTAGCAGATTGCTGAGAAGACGGCCGACACGAGTGATAAAGAATTGCACAGCTCCTACAAAATGGTTCATAATATTAACCAGCCCATTGAAAAGCAATGCTAGGTTAGAGAATGAACCACAAGAAAACAGGGATGATTTAGAGGGGTAAAATCTATTAATTACAACCGTTGGATTAGAGGTAACTCGGACAGAGGGGAAAATGCTGAACCATAAGATATACGACCACGCCTGGGTACAGCAATCAGAACTCGAAAGGGCATCGTAAAAATTAATTGTTAAACAAATGGCTCAGATATTGTTACCGGGAAACAATGATCTGAGACTGAAGGAGGTACTTGTTACACTAAGTACTCACTTTTATCAAATACTAGCTTAAACCCGCGGCTCCGCTCGCGTGTTGGGTGATTATGAAGGAACTGAAAAATATTCCCATCAGATTGCAGAAGTCTATGCACTTACCCTTTATCAGGAAACTAAGTAGTGTAGATCAAATCACACGTAAAATGCACTCGTTTCGAAGAATCCAACCACGAAATTCAACAGTAATGATTGTAATAATATCACTGCTCGATCACATGATGTAATGCGCGAAACATCAAATCGATTTTCTAAAGAGATGTATTAAAAGAAATTTCTTTTTACTGCTTTATTTATTTATTCTTACATTTCCTTATTCGTATGCTTAACCTTACAGAGAAAGAGCTGAAGACATTGTAGCATGCATAGACCAAAGATATGGTCTGTGGCATCACGTTTTTCGCTGTATGTAACCTCCTTGCTATAGAGTCGCAAACGTCATCGCTGGCCATTAGTCCGAATTTTTTTATAATTTGACGACTTTCAACCACCATATATGCCACCCTCTTATAGCTATCGGCATGGAACTGCTATGGTGTACAACGGGAGACTTCAGACAACAATTACACACACGCCATTCGTTTGCGTTCTGCAATTTTCGCTGCAGAGCGAAGTGTTAACACACACACGTAGAATTTTATATACACCGATAAATTTCCATCCCAATATACTCCACCCTTTTATCGTTATCAACCCGCAAGCAACAATGCAACCAATAAAACCATTTTCAAAGAGTAAATATAATTTTCAAAGAGTAATTATTGTTCCGCATTTTTGCGATTTATTCTTCAAGTTACTAAATATCTATCATATCGCCATAAAATCGTGCCTAAAACCTCCCTGAGGTATAAATTAGTGACTGTATAAATATTTAAGTCTCTGCGTCTTGTCTTTCGGACGTGATAAGCGTACACTGAACGGAAATTCACATTTATACATATAGATAGTGTTTGTGACCCAAAGGAACATACTAGTCATCGGTCACTGTACTAGAACCTACCTAAAGTAACTTACACTAAGGTTAACACAAGCATATCCATGCCTGAGGGAGAATTGGAACCTCCGGGGAGAGCTGCCGACTCCTATTCTTCACAAAGAAATAGCGAGTTTAGACAACTTATATATAAAAAAAATGTAATTTTAAATAGTGTGACTGTAAACAAGTTGCAATGTGCTACAAGATACACACGAAGAGGAAAAAAAACTTGTCCACTGAAGATAAAATAAAACGAAACGCGTGTAATCAAAAGTAGACTGATTTACAGTAACCAAGATCGCACTCTAATACAGATTGCTTACTAGTTTCAGCAATATAAATTGGTTCAAATGTTTGTATAGATAATGAGTTTTAACTACGGGTCATCAGTCCCTAAACTTACAAACTACTTATCAACTACCTTATACTAAAGACAGCACAAATAGTCATGCCCGAGGGGGGATTCGAACCCCCGACCGTAGTGGCCGTGCAGACCGTGACTAAAGCGCCTCAGTCCCCTCGGCCACCGCGGCCGGCATATAAATTGGTGTTATGGGATCGATACTTCTGGTTGTAGTGCAACTTCTTGCAACTTACCTCATGTTACTGACAATCACCGTCAATACACAAAAATTAAAATACGCCGCGCCGGAGAGGACGCATCGTTTAAGGCAGTGTTTTTCAACCTTTTCGAATATGCCACTCCCTTCAAAGTAAAAATATTCTGGCGACCTCCTTTCAAAGAAAGATATTGTGGGACCCACCTGTCACGAACAGTAATAAAACAAGGAAAACAATGTTATTTTAAATTGTTGGACGATTTTTTTTTTTCATATTTTTCGAAATGGTACTCATATTCAAGTTTACGTGATTTCCGGCAGAAAAATATATTTTGTTAACGTGTAATTTGCATTGCAGGCAAGACTCAGAAGCGAATTAAGAAGGGTACCACTGCACAGACAATTTGTAAAGTAGATAGCCGGCCGCGGTGGCCGAGGGGACTGAGACGCTTCAGTCACGGTCTGCACGGCCACTACGGTCGGGGGTTCGAATCCCCCCTCGGGCACGGATATTTGTGCCGTTCTTAGGATTAGCTAGTTCATAAGTAGTTTGTAAGTTTAGGGACTGATGACCTCGTAGTTAAGTCCCATAAGCTATACAAACATTTGAACATTTGAACTTTGAGCTTATTCATCATTAAGACACTGTATTGTAAAACAATATGTTATCTATTCAATTCATAATGAATGTTACACAAAGATCTTCGTAATTTGAACATTCAATAATTTCACTCAGGCATACGTTTTTATGTTACTGAACCCCTAGCTGCTTTACGGTGCAAGTAGCCCTACTTCCTCCTGTGACGACTCACCAAGCAAGACATTGCGACCCCCCTGGGGGTCACGATCCACCGGATGAGAAACACTGGAGTAAGGCATCATGTAGCGGACGGAAAGTTGATCCCGCCGGTTTGCGTCCTCAAAAATGTTCAAATGTTATAGGGTCTATGGGACTTAACCATGGGGTCATTAGTACCTAAACTTACAAACTACTTATGAACTAGCTTATACTAAATACGGCACAAACATCCATGTCCGAGGGGTGGGATTCGAACCTCCGACCGCAGCGGCCGTACAGGTCGTCACTGGCACGCCGCAGACCGCTCGGCTACCGCGGCCGGCGGTTTGAGTCCTCCCTCGGGCATGTGTGTGTGTGCGTGTGCGTGTGTGTGTGTGTGTGTGTTGTCGTTAGTGTTAGTTTAAGTAGTTAGTAAGTTTAGGGGCTGATGAGCATAGCAGTTAGGCCCGATACGTTTACAGGGGCCGTCTTTAGATCAAGCCGGCCGCGGTGGCCGAGGGGACTGAGGCGCTTCAGTCAAGATCTGAACAGCCACTACGGTCGGGGGTTCGAATCCCCCTCGGGCATGGATATTTGTGCCGTCCTTAGTTGTAGGTAGTTCATAAGTAGTTTGTAAGTTTAGGGACTCATGACCCCGTAGTTAAGTCCCTTAAGTTTAACAAACATTTGACTTTAGGTCAAAGGACTCAATCAGGAATGGTGACGTTGTAATCCAATACGTTTACAAAGATTTGAAGGTTTTTGAATTAAAATACAAGCTATTTTAAAGCTATAATAAAAACACAAAAGTAAACCCTTTCTTGGTGTACTCACGCGGTCCTACAGAGAGAGCACAAAATGTGTTTGTACAGGTAGATGTTCGATCTAGCCATCGCTTTAGTGGCCTCTTAAGCTGTTGCGTAACTTCCACTCTGAAAATAATTCCGCTAGTGTCCGCAGTAGTATTTCCGCCGCCGGAAACGCCAGCATGTCTGCGGTCACGCACTAAATTAAACTGGTGTAGGCCCCCACTTAGCATTCCGCCACGTCCGCACATCCACACACACACGCGCGCCAGCAAACACAATGCGAGCGGGTGCGCTCGTATGCAGGGACAAACACAGGCACTCTCATTGCGGGACGAGACGGGGGTACGAGTCTCCCCGGCGCGATTCATAAACAGAGAAATTATCGTCCGGCAGTATATTTGCGGAATGAGCGCCTTTTTAATTACGGGTAAGTAATGGAGAGACAGTACATATGTCCGCAATTTCGGGCTGCCGTCAGCTGGCCGTTGTCCGCCGGGGAGCATTTCTGGTCACGTACAGTGGTGTAAGCGCGGAAAAATGAAGCGGAGAGGAACAGCGGGCGGAGGCAAAGAGCGGCGGTGGGTAACCACGGGCGCGTTGCGTCCGCAGTCGGCCGTCGCGTCGTCAGCGCGTTTAGAAGTACTTCCGCGCACCTCGCACGCGACGTTCGCACCTCCGCCAGGGCAACGCTTGACAAACGGGGGCTGCGTTACGCGACGCCTGAGATGCATGTCAACACATGCGCGACGCAATAATTGCTGTGACAGCCGCGCCTCGACACTGCAATGAACTGGTTGCTACTTTGAGACCCACTGCATTTTCGGTTCAATACAAGCGTAATACACTCCTGGACATTAAAATTGCTACACCACGAACATGACGTGCTGCACAAGCGAAATTTAACCGACAGGAAGAAGATGCTGTGATATGCGAATGATTAGCTTTTCAGAGAATTCACACAAGGTTGGCGCCGGTGGCGACACCTACAACGTGCTGACATGAGGAAAGTTTCCAACCGATTTCTCATACACAAGTAGCAGTTGACCGGCTTTTCCTGGTGAAACGTTGCTGTGATGACTGTTAGCAGAATATGGAATCGGTGGGTTCAGGAGGGCAATAAGGAACGCCGTGCTGCATAGTAACGGTCTCGTATCACTAGCAGTCGACATGACAGGCATCTTATCCACATGGCTGTAACGGATTCTGCAGCCAAGTCTCGATCCCTGACTCAACAGATGAGGACGTAGCAATACAACTACCATCTGCACGAACAGTTCGACGACGTTTGCAGCAGCATGGACAATCAGCTCGGAGACCATGGCTGCGGTTACCCTTGACGCTGCATCACAGACAGGAGCGCCTGCGATGGTGTACGTACCGACGAACTTGGGTGAACGAATGGCATAACGTCATTTTTTCGGATGAATCCATGTTCTGTTTTACAGTATCATGAAGGTCGCATCCGTGTTTGGCGACATCGCTGTGAACGCACATTGGAAGCGTGTATTCGTCATCGCCATACTGGCGTATCACTCGCCGTGTTCTAATGGGGTGCCACTGGTTACACGTCTCGGTCATCTCTTGTTCGCATCGACGGCACTTTGAACAGTGGTCGTTACATTTCAGATGTGTTACGACCCGTGGCTCCACCCTTCATCCGATCCCTGCGAAACCCTACATTTTAGCAGAATAATGCTTAACCACATGTTGCAGGTCTCGTACGGGCCTTTCTAGATACGGAAAATGTTCAACTGCTGCCCTGGCTAGCACATTCTCCAGATCTCTCACTAATTGTAAACGTCTGGTCAATGGTGGCCGAGCAAATGGCTCGTCATAATACGCCAGTCACTACTCTCTTCATTGAAACTGCTTATTGTGATTATACTCGTATATTTTTAAGTACTTACAGAAGGACAGTCGCGGCGGATTATCCGCGCGTGCTGGAGCGCCTTGTTGCGGTCCGCGCGGCCGTCCGCCGTCGGGGGTTCGAATCCCCCCTCGGGCATAGATGTTTGTGTCGTCTTTAGTATATGGTAGTTCATAAGTAGTTTGTAAGTTTAGGGACTGATAACCCCACAGTTAAGTCCCTTAACCCTCCGTCGGGCGCATCTCCAGATGAAACAAAATCAGGCGCACCCGGCCTGAGAGGCCACCCATATACTTTGTGGACTAGCTCCGCCATGTTAAATCGAATTCAAAATGCGTGTTGGCTAGTCTTGAAGAGGATCTGAAGGAAGGAATTACAGCAAACTTAAAGCATAATTTTGGATTTATTGAACACAATACACCTTAAACTAAAGTGACCAAAATTACCAATTTCCAACAAAGAGCATTAAAAATTGGTCGAACAGACTTCCATAAAAGTAATGAAGTTATTTTAAAGGACATTAGGCAGTCTATTCTGACATGGAATCATCTTTTCTCGCCACATTTGCAGCCAAAAACCGATGCTATAGCTCCCAAATCAACAATTGAAACACAGGTATGGCACAGAACGTAGGCGTCGCTCAAGCAGATTGGTTGATGACAAGCTGAACATTCGCGATTCTTCATCCTCCTAACTCTTGTTTCAGCCACGCATGGTCGACGTTTTAGCCATTTGGAAGGTAATGTGGGAGAACTTTCCCGTTCCTTGTGGGGTACAAATTTTTCATTCGAGTTTGCAGCCGAATCGACATTCCACATATATTCATAGCATACACAGGCTAAATTGTCCAGTTAGAAGTTGATGACACAAGGTTTTGCAATTGGTGGCGTCATTTGTAGCAATATCTTTTACACTGGATGTTGTGTAATAATGATGTGACTTTTTACACTATGAATAGTAGAAGGTATCTACTTAGACTATTTCGTCGTCTTATCGTTTCCAAAATAAAAACTCCTCACATATTTTCTTCTCTTCTTCTTATTCTCGAGCTGTCCCCTAAACTTCCTGTTCAGTTGCTGAGTCCTCCTTGCCTTCTCCTACCTCATCCTCGAGGAGGCGCATTATTTCCACAAGATCATTGGCTTAGAGGCATAATATACTCTTCTGGACATTTCAGCAGAAAATATGGATGTGATAACATAGGAAAAGAAAGGAAAACTGAAATTAGAACTCGATCAGGCGCACTCAGTCTGAAGGGCCAGGGTCGTCAAAGTCTTCTTTTTTTCCGAAGGTAACGGTGAAAATCACAGAGGACAGACTTATTTTGATTCAAACGAAGTAATAAAATAAAAATATCTTGAAAATCTCATCTTAAAAACTATAAAGTAATCGGGCGCAGACGGCCTGTAAGGCCCAAGGAGTTCCCCGTGATCCGCGTGGAATTCGATGGCAGCCTGCGAATCGGCACTGTGTGAGGTTCCCAAAGTTACGCGAGTAAACGTAGAGGCGGGTCTCTGGGCCACCACTGTTAAGCACGGGAATCAAAAAAGTGTTTTGCTGGCCTGTGAGGCCGACTGCACATGACGGAGGGTTGAGCTTGACAAACATTTGAACATAAGGAGAAAACATTTTATAACAACTTTATCTACATCTACGTAAATCCTCTGCAAATCACACTTAAGTGCATGGCGTACGGTTCATAGACCTGTTATGGCTTTGGAAATCGTGGTTTCCTATAAGAAAAACAGCGAACTGTTATATGATTCGAAAAGAAAATTGCAGCCAAGTTCGCACAAAATTTTTATAATTCATTTATAATAAGGTGCCCCGGTGCCAACGTTGAGACGATTTCGGTCTGATGATGATCGTTGTATAGATCGAAACCGGTCACCTTATTGTAAATAAATTCTATAAACTTATTGACTTTTTCTTTTCCAGAAAAAATATTTTATATATTTTAGAAGGAACTGAAATATCTAGAGCCCTAAAGAGAATTTAATTATGTAAATGACTTTCCTTTCATGTAAAAGGTGTTTTCTTAATTTAAAATTTAATTCTGTGAAAATCAAAACTAAAGATCGTTATGGCCATCGTAATGTTTCGAATAGTCTGAGACATTAGAGACAACATTAGTTTATGAGAAAATGCCCCTTATAAATGTAGTTTGATTCTACTTTTCTATGATCTGTAGTAAAAATGTACAACCATTGGCCATCATTAAAATGGAGGCGCTACATATCTAGTAATTGCGACAATGCGCATGTGCAATTTTCCTAGTTAGGCTGCGTCACGGCCAGCGACCAATGGCCAGCAGGAGACCGTTAACAATCAATTCCTATCCAGACAATCTCCAAAGGAGCTAAATCTAACAACTTCCTGATAGCGGTTTCAACCCTTCAGAAGCAGCTACAGTGCGATAGTTGGTTTTCAGAAAAGTATTTTTACGTAACTGAACTGCCGCTCCTTAATATGATACTTTTGTAAAATACCTGCTATGGGAAGGTATACATTTCATATTCAAATGTACCGCGAATTTGAGGCCAGTGAAAAACTAGTCAGGCATGGGTCATTTATCTTGGTTGCAGGCTTATTTTTCGATGGCAGTACTATCGATATTGGAGACGGTGAAGTGAGGTTGTGATTATTGAGAGTACAGACTTTGCTAGGCGCGCGGATGAGATTGCAGAAGCGCGGGGATCGTAGTTGTCTGCAGTCGTCGTTCCGGCGGGATTGCCGAGGAGATAAAATTTTAAGACTTGAATACTGAGCCAAGCTGTTTGTTTAAGATATGGAGACGAAAGGTATATATCACGTTGGAGAAACGATCTTTTGAAGTTTTTATAAGGTAAAGTTTTTCATGAAATACTTGGCATGTTTCTATGGCACAACTTCGCATTGTTAGGCTGAATTGATGGTAACAGTAACGGTCGGGAAATATCTTGCTATCAGCTTGTCGTATCACGATTCATGCTAGGGTCCTCTTTATGTGTTAGGAAAATATTTATTGTAATAGTTTAGTTTAGATATGGTGTTTTTTATTAAATCGGGTTAAATTTATTAACAATAAAGAGATGTTTATTTTTGTTCAAAAATAATTTTGTAGGCAGATTAAATATCTGAGTTATATTTTTCTCTGAAAGATTTTAAAATCATAAACATGACATTGTTAGTAATTTTCATGAAGTTACATCAGTTAGAAAATAAACCAGACATTTCAATTTTAACAATTGGTTCGAGTTTCTTAAAAAGATTACCAGTTGATCCCTCCTCACATTTTTATTAAAAGTGCCATAGATGTTTTCTGTAGTTAGTTTTCCAGTAGTTGGTACAGCAGGAAGCAGTTTGGTGTTGCGCAGATTTATGCAGTAAGTGAAGGTGAGAAAGAATCAGTTTTGTCAAGCTTACAGTGCAGTATGACTTACAGATTTCAGGGTAGGACAATTCACATAGTGTTCAGGTTAACAAGTGTTTGCACTGAGTCAGATTGCATTGATAAATATTGTGTTCGTTACATTCCGTTAATGATTGTTAGTTCAGTCAGAAACAAGTTTGTAGGGCCAGAATTATTAACACAGTGATTTTTATTATCAGTAATTTTCAGACAGTTAACTTTGTTACGACATTTTCATACAGAAACAGTTAGCAGTTTGTGTCTCATTATAATAAACATTACTCAATCAGATAGGTTTTGCAGTACCTTTACATTCACACAGAATACAGTTAAAAATACACAGTCAGATTAACATAACGTTGTACAAAGGCATTCAGATAGAACAAGTTCAAACACACACCAGACGTAAATTTTGTAAGAGAGAAGGACAAGCAAGAAATTTTCACACTTTACTGCGTTTTAGATACGGAATTTTCAATAAAGGATTTTAACAGTGACAGCGGACCTGCTCTTTGAAATATTACTCTTCAGTGGTTATTCACGTCATTTGTACCTAACATTAAAAGCTCTTCTCACTCGCTCAGATGTACTTAACGATGCTGCTATTAAATACTATCACATGTTTTCCCCGTTGGAGTATTTTCCTCCACGTCAGGTATTTTAATATAGTATTATCCCTCTTTAGTGTTATGGTTTTATCACGGGAAACGCCGACAGGTTCGTCTGAAAAGCGTCGAAATTCTTGATGAATAGCCTTTGAGCACTAATTAGAATTCATATTTACTTAATACCCCAAACACGAGTGTTTGAACAGCCTTACGAACTGAATGCCCTGGGACTTCTATAGCAAATATATTTCATTGCTCCTTGCTACACCTTCTAATTTAATCCTCCAGTTACTTTATACGCATATATATTTCTTGAATTCCTTTATGGTATATCAGAATAAATGTTTCACAGGGTGAAAGTGAAAATGCTTAGTCTTAAGAAATAATTCTGCTCATTTCAAAGAGTCACCATTTCGGCACGTATACTTACTCTGTCGTTATTAATTTTTGTATTGCAAACCTGTTCGTGAATGACACAATGATACAAAGAAGGAACGTAGATAAAAAAATGCGAGTAACAATATCAGTGTAAACTGGGATTGCTTCAATTCAAGACCTTTTGTATGAGTATATAATGTATTAGCCACCATATATATTTCTAGGAAATTTTTAAACAGTGATTGCAACCAAAACAGAATCCTTGTTGGATTGCTCTGTCAATAAACCCTGTTCTCCTAGCCAAGATGTCAAATTTAAGTAGAAATTGTCGAAAACGATTAATGTTCATAAAGATTTTCATACAAAAAGTGAAGTTAATTGAAGTCCGTACTCCGGAACGATGTTAGTTTGTGCTCGTAAAGTTAAGTCCGAGGTGTGTAATTGTCTATCCGGCATAAACTTCTGAAAACACTTCTATCGTTGAGATGAGAAATAGTAATATTAATAACTGCGCCATATATTGATTCTATGGCGTAGCACGAAACTGTTTATTTCTCATAGTAAGTGTATGCTGAAGTATTAGAATGTTGCAGTGTTACACTATGGACAATGCAGTGCTCCATATTATCGAAAAGTCGACGAATACTGAATGTCTGGTAATTCAATCAACTGAGCAGTTCATGTCTGTTTAAATAAGACGTCGTGGTGGCGTCAATGTGCGATAAAGTAAGTCTGGGTAATCGTTGAAGGAATGGCGTCAGCTGATCGTCTGTATAGAACTTTCCATTAAATATAGGAGTATTTCCAGTGAATTGTCTTGAATGTGTTAGCAGCATCGGCCACTCTTTCAGCTAATACATGTCATCACGTCCTGCAGTAATTACTTCGTAAAGCACGAAGTTGAAATCGATCTTGTGTAATGGAACTATATATTCAAAAGTCGGATTATAACTCTAAGTACAATTGTCTCTGCAAAAGAACAAGTCTTTCTCTGTCTTAATCTAGTCCGCACCGAAAGTAATTACAAATTTTGATCACAATATTTTACCGAACAAGCAAAGAGATTTGATGAGTTTGTCACTCGAGTGTATATATTATTTCTAGTGGCAGGCACAGAGCAGAAATGTCTCTGAAGTGAACATTCAAATGTGCAGAACAGATTTAATGACCTCAACATTAAGGTGGAAATATCACGTGATATTTGGAAAAATCTACTAATCGCTGTCTTTATATTGGTCTTGTTTTCTCTTTTCTCCAACAGATATTATTTTATGTTATGTAGTTGCTCTGCGAAAAGGAGGTCGTTTGCTCTGCGAAAAGGAGGTCGGGCTTCTTTTGCAGCCATTGTGGTACAAACCAATCGTAAGAGCAAATAAATGTGTGGGAACAATGGAGTTATCTCAGTATCAAGTTGTAATTCCAGCTTAATGTTGAGAAGATGCTCAGTACGTAATGCTAACTCCATATATATTTCTACTCTATGTACAATTTAGTGGTTATACCAAGGAGGTTAGAATACAGGGAGACGCCCTTCGACTGAAAAAGTGAAGCCTTCTTCCGCCATATTGTTTAGATTTGGAGAAGTTTTAGTATTGTGGAGTTGATGTTTCACGTCACTTAAAAAAGGAATAATACGTCCGACGGTTTTTGCCAAGATGTGCAACCTATCAAAAGCGAGAAAATTACCATTCAAAATTAATTTCGCAAATATTTTCTGATGAGTATTTATTAGTATTTATCCATTAAAATATATTCTTGAAAGTACATACTTCGCACTGACTGTCAATTCAATGCATTAACAGTTAGAGGGTCGACTTAATGTATAGTTTTAACGGAGAAATAGCATTCCACAACTGACCAAGATGGCGGACAGGCTTCAAATGCCTTATGTGCTCGGCATAGATAACGACATAACCCTTTATTCTAACGTCCTTGGGTTGTTCCCGTCGAAAGATGCACTTCATTCCTTCCCATGACATTGGAAAACATATGGGATAGAGATAGAAAGAAATAACTTTTTTTGTGACCTACCTGGGTTAAATTTTACTTGCAGTGCCAGCGGTTTAGTTTGCCATCTTTGGTAATTCCACGTGACTGATTTTTGAAAAAGCATTCAACGGCCGTTGCCAGCATCAGCACACAACACCGCCGCCGTAAGTAAAATTGTACCCCTTCATGTAGTGTATTACACCATAGTTGCGAAAATTGCGAAAGTTGCGAAAATTGGCAATTGACACTAAATAAAGAAAAGTGTGAAGTAATACACATGACCACTAAAAGAAATCCGCTGAACTTCAATTACGCGATAAATCAGTCAAACCTTAAGGTCGTAAATTCTACCAAATACCTAGGAGTTACAATTACGAATAACTTTGACTGGAGAGAACACATAGAAAATATTGTGGGGAAGGCGAACCAAAGGTTACGTTTCATTGGCAGAACGCTTAGACGATGCACCAGCTCCACCAAAAAGACTGCCTACATCACACTTGTGCGTCCTCTCTTGGAGCACTGTTGCCCCTTGTGGAACCCTCACCAGGTGGGACTGACGGAAGATATTGAGAAGGTTCAGAGAAGGGCAGCTCGTTTTGTTTTATCACGTTACGGGGGGGAAAGCGTCACGGAAATGTTGCACGAATTGGGGTGGAAATCATTAAAAGAAAGACGTTATTCATTGCGGCGTGATCTGTTTGCGAAGTTTCAATCACCGACTTTTAGTTCTGAATGTGAAAATATTTTGCTAGCACCCACCTACTTAGGGAGACATGACCATCCCAATAAAATAAGAGAAATCAGATCGAAAACGGAACGATTTAGGTGTTCTTTCTTCTCGCGCGCTATTAGAGAATGGAACGGTAGAGAAAAGTTATGAAGGTGGTTAATGAACCCTCTGCCAGGCACTTAAATGTGATTTGCAGAGTATCTATGTAGATGTAGATGTAGTTATGAGAATGAAAAAATCACAGCAACGCCATAATTAGTTATTTGTCCTTTCCTGTACTACGGCGTTTTCGAAGCATTCCTAAACTGAACGCACTAAACAAGCCATAAGACAATTTTACAACTCATGTTGCAGATATCCAAGACCATGAATTTAAGGGTTAAGTGAGTGTTGAATATTTCCGTGAAAGTTTCTTGATGTCTGTCCACAGCCGTTCTTAATGCTCGACCGTCGTTAACTTGGGGTGACAGTCACTATTCCTCTTAGCCAGTAGCGTATAGGAAGAGGGGTGAGGATAATTAATGTAAAGAAAAAAGTACGCTATATGAATTATTTTAATCAATGATTTGTGGAGGCATTGTTATGGTAGACGGTATTAGTGAAAGGAATCCACGATTTTGGTCAGTGGAGGGGACTGAGGAAATGGATAACTAGTGGTATCGGTTCTCAAACTGCTAACTAAAAGATAGCCACTGCTCTTATTCAATGATGTTTCACGTTGTTTTGCGTCCACTAGTATGACTGAGTATACCGTCACTAGTAACACATTAGAGTAACGCTATTAGAGAATGGAACGGTAGAGAAAAGTTATGAAGGTGGTTAATGAACACTCTGCCAGGCACTTACATGTGATTTGCAGAGTATCTATGTAGATGTCGATGTAGATGTAGATCGGTGCAGCCGTCTGTCTCGGATTATCGCATATAACATAGAGTTCGCCTACATGAAATCGTTATAATTAGGCCAACGAATGTTGTGCATATCGAGATGAAGATGGGAACAACATCTTTACCGGTTTCAAGCGACGGCTGAAGTACACGCATATGTCTACAGTCATTTGTGTTGACAGTCGCAGTAGTGTGTAACATACTACAATACCTCATAAACAGCTTTTAATCAAATTGCGTGGTTATGGTATATCGCCCCAAATTTGCGACAAGATAGGGGATTTCCTGTCAGTGAGGACACAGTTCCTAGTAATCGATGGTAAGGCATCGACTAAAACATAGGTGTTATCGGGCGTTCCACAGGGTAGTGTTATTGGTCCTCTGCTGTTCCTTCTTTACATAAACGATTTAGGGGAAAATCTAAGTAGATCTCTTAGTTTGTTTGCAGATGACGCCGTCATTTAGCGTATAGTAAAATCATCTGAAGATCAAAATCAACTGCAGAACGATCTGAATAAGAAATCATTATCGTGTAAAAATTGGCAATCGACTCTAAATAATGAGAAGTGTAACTCGTTCACATGAGTACGAAAAGAAATGCGTTAAAATTTGTTTACAAGATAAATCAATCAAAGGTGAAGGCCGTAAACTCCACAAAATATCTAGGAATTACTATTACTTCAGACTTAAACTGGAAAGAACACTTAGATAATGTCGTGGGAAAGGCGAACCAGAGACTGCGTTTTGTAGGCAAAACTCTTAGAAGATGCAACAGAACTACAAACGAGACTGCATACACTACGCTTGTCCGTCCATTTTTGGAGTATTGCTGCTCAGTGTGGGATTCTTATTAGGTAGGTTTGATGGAGGACATCGAAAGAGTCCAAAGAAGAGCAGCTCGTTTCGTATTGTGACGATACAGGGGAGACAGCGTTACGGAAATGATCCAGGATCTGGGATGGGAATCATTACAACAACGGCGCTTATCGCTGCGGCGTGGGCTACTTACGAAACTCCAAACGCCAACATTATCCTCCGAATGCGAAAATATATTGTTGACTCCCACTTACATAGGTAGAAATGTTCGTCAGAATAAAATACGAGAAATCAGAGCTCGAACGGAGAGATTCGGGTGGTCTTTCTACCCGCTCGCTATTCGAGAATGGAACGGGCGACAAATAGTATAACAGTGGTTCAATGAACTCTCTGCCAGGCCTTTATATGTGATTTGCAGAGTATCCCAAGTAGATGTAGACAATATGACGTCCAAGACTTCGTCAGTTGTGCACTGAGTTCGAGTCTCACTGTAAACACGTACTCATTATTGGTGACTACCGGTCAACGGCGACCACAACAGCAGCCACGATGACGCTTACCGCTCGACGACCAGCATAGGATATGCCGCAACCTCCCTACGCCGGGGCTAGCGTGTAGGGGCAGTGACGTCATCGGCGCCGCACTGACACGGCGGCTTGAGTGGAGAGGTGATTGGCGCCGGGCACAGGGCGTCACGGGCTGCAGCGATTGATGATGACTGATGGTGGCCGCTGAGAGCTATTCTGGTGGCGGTGCCCGGCGGCTGTGCTTGCGCTAGACTAGTGTAGAGGCCGGGGGGGGGGGGGAGTGAGAAGGGGCAACGGGAGGGTGGGGGGGTACGTAACGACCTCGTCCGGCCAGAGGTGCCGCAGCCGGCTGAGAGAAGTCTGCACCGCGGGTCAGCCATTCACTGTTGTAACGACAATGGTGCACTTAGTGCAAGTTGTGTAAAGCATTTTACCGTAGTTTCATACACCAAATGATCTTAAAAGGAGACCACATGGGTGTCGGATTTTAGGATTTTCTATTTATAGTAACGTACGTGAAATTCAGAACTCACAATCAGCCAAAAGCCATTCTACGCAACTTTAAAAAAAATTCTCGAGAAAATCGATTTGCCGGCCGCGGTAGCCGAGCCGTCTGCGGCGCGTCAGTCACAGTCTGCACGGCCACTACGGTCGGGGGTTCGAATCCCCCCTCGGGCATGGATGTTTGTGCCGTCCTTAGTATTAGCTAAATTGTAAGTTTACGGACTGATGACACCGTACTTAAGTCCCATAACCTCTACAAACATTTGCACATTTTTTGAAATTCGACTTTTAATGTATGCATATAAGCGTAACTATGAGTCATTAAATGAATTGCAACATCTGTCAAAGTAGCGTTCTGGGCTTTACAGCCTCGGGGTCGGTGGCTTTAATCCTGTTGAGGCAGACCTGTTATTTTTTTCCTCTTTGTATTCGAATAGTCATACATTTTTAATATCTAATGGTAATTTTCACGACAAGTGCAGGTATTTTTGTTTATTCGTGATTTTCTATATTTCATAGACGGTTGTTAATAATGATGGTTTCACTAAAAAAACATTTTTACAGTAATGGCTTCACTATTAATTGATGACGGTAGTCTTTGATTGTGCAGTTTGTGAATAGATACGACTCTCTTTTTGGAAAGTCATCTATATAGTTACTAATGGCTTCCCAACCAGCTGACATACTCAACCTACGTTTTACGTGATAAGGTTTTCATGTCGTCTACATACACATAAACAAAAACTGACACAACACGTGGAATTAGAGATCCCAAAATGTTTTCTACAACTGAATTCGAAAATGAAAACATATTTTTCACTGTGTGATTCGAATCCCCCCCCCCCCAACTCTATTGTTGTGAGGCCAGAACGGTACCACCTAGGCTGCACCGACATATACTAATACTCTTTAAATTTTTGGTACTTAACGTCTACTTAGCAAAACTACATAGTCGATTACCTCGAGAATTTTTGAGAGTTGCGTCGAATGACTATGGCTGAACTACAAATGTTTGTTAAACTTGTGGGACTTACCTGAGGGGTCATCAGTCCCTAAACTTACAAACTACTTATAAACATATACTAAAGACAACACATACACCCATGCCCGATGGAGGATTCGAACCTCCGACGTGGGAGAGCGCGAGATCCACGACGTGGCACTTCAGACCGCTCTGCTACTGCTGCGCGGCGTTCCGGAAAATTCTTTCTACATATAAATAGTGGAGCACTCCAAGCAGGAGGCAGTCTATACTGAGTGTATGCTTGTGTTAGCAATGAATGTGTTCTAACGAGGAGACCTCATGGGTATCGGATTTTAGAATTTCTTTGTATTTATTGTACGGAAAGTTCAGAACCTAAATAACAATCAGCCAAAGCCATTCGACGCAACTATAAAATTTTTTCGAGAAATCTACTTTTGAAATTTTTCAAGTACACGTAAGTACCAGTACTGACAAGTTATGGCATGTTTCGGTGTAGCTCAGTTAGTAGTGCTGTGTCCTCATAACGATAAAGGCGGTGATTCGAATCCTGATGTGATACATTTATTTTTTATAATTCCGTTATACAACATTTTGGGATTTCTAATTGCATGTGTTGTCAGTTTTTGTTTGTATATATAGACGAGCTGAACAACTTGTCGTCGCCTAAAACAATGGTTGAGAAGGTTAGCTACTTAGAAATCCAATAGTAGCCACTGAGATGAGTATCCAAAAACAATGTCGTAGCTCTTCATAAACTGAACAATCAAAGACTACCGTTGTCATGTCATCGTGAAGCCAATACTGAAAAAATGTTACTTTGTTTTTAGATTCAAACCATCATTATTAACATCCTTTTATAAAATACAGAAAATTACTAATAAACATTATTACGTGCATAATCCGTATAAATTACCATTAGATAATAAAATTGTGGATGTATTCGAACACAACTAAAAACATAAAAAAACTAACATGGCAGGATTCCAACCATCGACCCAAGGTTGCAAGGCTAGAACGCTACCACCGCAGCTTCATCGACACATGCTGCAACTGTTCCTGTTACTGGCACTTACATGTACTTGCAAAACTTCAGTCAATTTTCTCGAGACTGTTTGAGAGTTGCGTCAATGGCATTGGCTGATTATTATTTGTGTTCTGAACATCACTAACCATGAATAACAAAAAAATTTAAAATCTGATGGGGTCTCCTTGAAAGTGTTAACTGTTGTGCCTTAGCGGCCTACGAATCCCGGACCACCTGCACATTTCAACGTGAGAATATAAAGAAACTCCAAAATAAGATATCCATGTGGTGTCCTTGTCAGATCAAGGTTAACCCGAAAACCCGCATTGTATAAACGTTAATCCCAGAGTATGGCGCCGGGGACTCAGATCATTTTTGAGTGGCGAAAATTCGCCGTGTGAAGTTAGGCACAACTATAATCGTCAGTTTACAGTGTAGCTTTTCGTCTTATCAAATATAAACGGAAATAATTAAAAGCTTTCTTATGAGTTCGAAATGTGGTAAATAAATACATATTATGTGGCTACATAATTCTAAAAACAAAGATAGTGTATATAAGGGACCACTGGTCACTTACAACCTAATTATACTTTTTTTTTACTATACACACACACACACACACACACACACACACACACACACACACACACAACTCACCAATGCAAGGCGCGCCAGTCACGGTCTGCACGGCCACTACGGTCGGGGGTTCGAATTCCCCTCAGGCATGAATATTTGTGCCGTCCTTAGTATTACATAGTTCATAAGTAGTTTGTAAGTTTAGGCACTGATGACCCCGCAGTTAAATCACATAAGCTCTATAAACATTTGAACCAATGCACGAAGGAACCTCTAGCGGGAACGGCAGCGCTATCCGTGACATGGTGCCTCAGACAGCAGGGCCTTCCCCCTCAGCCACTATATCATTCCCATACTGTTATTGCTCGATACTTCAGGTTGGTTACGGAAATCACCAGCTTTGTACTTAACGTAATTATCTCGTAACAAAAGGGCACTCTTAGTAATTGATGTTATTACTAGCTTATATGCCCGTGCTTCGCAACGGTTTTTAAAGAGGAACCTGTGTATATCATGATTTTTTTAGGTCAGTGAAAACAGAATCCTTGTTGGATCGCTCTGTCAATGAACTCATTTCTCCTAGCCAAGATGTCAACTTTACATAGAAGTCATTGTCGAAAACGATGAATGTTCATAAAGTTTTTGATACAAAAATTGAAATTAATTTCAGTCCGTTCTCCATAACGATGTAAATTCAGTGTTAGGTTTTGTTTATAAATTTAAGACTGCGGTGTGTAATTGTCTGTTTGGCGTAATCTTCTGAAAACACACTGTCGCTGAGATGAGAAATAGTAATAACAGCGCCATGAATCCTTTGATTTTTAGCACCCATGAAAGTTCGTGTAGTACTTTTGGAAAATGGCCTTTGCAAATAGATAGTGTTTCTTTTTAGACAAATTTTTAAATTATAATATCTTAATTTTCTCTGATCCGATTTTGATGAAATGAAACGTGCATCCAACCGCACGATATGCTCAAGCTAAGGCTGAAAATTCTACGAAAATATGTCAAGTACTTTTCGAGATAAACTTGTTCTAAGAGACAGACAGACGTAACGGTCGTAGATAAAAAACTTGAAATTACGATATCTTCCTTTTTTCGTGATCCCCCTTTTATGAAATGAAGTTGCCTCATGTAAACCCGTGAAGTACTTTAGGAGATTAGAGATTTGTAATAGGTAGTTGCACACTCGCGCTTCGCAACGGATATTGAAGAAAGAATACAATCACTTGTAGAAAACTACACCATAGTTAATGAGCATAAAAAGCAGCATTGGCTTCTATTAGTTATTTGGTGTACTGCGTAACTAACAATGCCTCTCTTTGTTCTTTACCGTACTAAACCGTTTTCTAGGCAAGGGACTCAAGATCTAATAAGCACGCACCGAAATCAGAAAGGAAACTACATAAATTTGATTTTCCTTGCAAAGAAGTCTTATTAAATGAAAACATCAATATACGCGAAGGAATATCGTTACTTCTTAAATTCAAATTATACCCGCTGAAAGATGCACTTATTTTTTTCCCATGACATTGCAAAGCATGTCGGATACAGCTGGGTTAAATTTTACTTGTAGTGGCAGCGGTTTAGTTTGCTATCGTTGGCAACGAACTAATCGCTTTACGAGGATTATTAATTTACTCATCAGAACAGCATAAATTATTTACTTCATCGTGAACATAAAGAATTATTCCCCTTATTCTAGGTGACAAATTTTTCAAAAAAAACATTGAACGGCCGTTGCCAACATCAGCACACTACGCCGATGCCGTAAGTAAAATTATACCCCTTGTTGTAGTGTATTACACCACAGTTACGAGAATGAAAAAACGATACATCGACATCTGTTAGTTATTTGGTGTGCTATGTAACTAACATCTCCTCAATTTGGCCTTTCCTGTACTATAGCGTTTTGTACGCATTCCTAAACATAACGAACTCAAAATCTAATGGAAATAGGCCTATACCAAAACCAGAAAGGAAACTACATAAATTCGATTTTTCCTTGCATAGCATTCTTATTTAAATATATTCAAAGAATTTACATGGAGGTAATTTTGGAACTGGCAATGCGATTTTACTACTTGAGCAGCATATGCCTATATATGACTTACGAACTTTCCAACACTGACATACATTAACGTATGTTTACAGTATGTGTATTGCCTGTGTAGTAAATGTATGTCTGTGTTTTTCTTAGAATTTATCTCGATTTAAGAATTATACAGTAACCGTATTTTCACATATACGATCAACTTCGTAATTGTCGGAGTACGTAGCTTTTCCTAAAAGTATTTGGTACAACTGCATTTATTGCGGCCCGACTACTGCTCGCTAGGTGGCGTAAAGACAATTCCTGTCATTCCCTGCGAATCGGTTTGCTCTATGGTTGGCACGTTCTCGATGTATCCTTCAAAAAATGTTTGTTAAGCTTATGGGACTTAACTACGGGGTCATCAGTCCCTAAACTTACAACCTACTTATGAACTACTTACAAACTAGGACGACACAAATATCCATGCCCGAGGGGGGATTCGAACCCCCGACCGTAGTGGCCGTGCTGATCGTGACTGGAGCACCTCAGTCACCTCGGCCACCGCGGCCGGCGATGTATCCTTCTCCGGTTAGTAAATTACTAATCATCTCATTCCGTGTGAATCGGTACACGCGACGCCACCTTGCGAGCGCTAGCCGGAATGCATTAAATGCAGTTAAACCATTTATTTATTGCTCTAGAAAAGCTAAAATAAAGAATACAGACACAGAAGTTAATTACTCACCTAACTAAATGGTATTAACCCGTTAGTAACGCGATACTGTCCGCTAAACCAAAGTAACCTATGGCTTACGAACTTTCCGTCACAGACGTACATTAACGTATGTCTGCAGTCTGTGTATTGCAGTGAGCTCAAAGATAATATGGAGATGGAACTATGTATTATGAAATCGTGACGCACGACGTATAAGCTATTTGTCTCCCCAGTTGTCAGTATTTTGATCCTAAGCACTACAGTTGTCTTCCAGAGTTTATATTGAGATCATTGTTGTATTGCCAGTGTAGTTAATGCTCAGTTAATGTATGTCTGTTTTCCCAGTGTTTTATCTTGGAGTCTTTAATCTTTGAGCATCTGTTGATCGTCGTATTGCCCCACATTTTACGGATTTTTGTTCGCCAAACTCACCCACCGCCACTCACCGCGACCAAAACATCATAGTGCACACAGAGAACCTAAAGGCTACTCTCATGCATAACCGCCATTGATCTGCAGTGAATAATTTTGGCTACCAAGTAAAATATACGGACACACGTCCCACGTTCCATTTTTATGTAAGTATATTGACTGATTGATTTCAAAGGTTCATTATATACCCTTTTCTGGAGACTAAGAAAAGAAATTTTTAAATAATTGCAGTTAATATTTAAGTGTGTGAATTTTTAGCAGAATTCAATAACGATCATTTCATATGTGTAGTATGACCAGATGAAGTCGTATAAAGAGAGAGGACAAACAGCTTCAAAAAAGAAGATAAAGCTTACGAACAAATTTAGTAAATAAGTTAATTATTGATAAGAGAAAAAATATGTAGCGGTGCCTTCAGACAACCAAATGGAATGTGACTTTACGTATTTTCATTGTGTAATGAATTCGGGTTTAAATTTTACTTACGGCGTCGTCGTTGTTTTGTAATGTTGGTAACGGAACGTTGGCTTTGCAAAGATATGTAATCTACTGGCCGGCTTATCGACATAATCGAAAGTCTAGTCACAGTCGTGGAAAACGATTTCATGTTTTTGACGTGTTACAGTACAAACTAATTTAAAGAACTCGTCTCGCATCGAAGACATGGCTACTTAACGATGTATTTGCATATCGAACAAACTCTTACACTATGTAGTAATTGGTTCTCGGTGTACTTTTTCAATTCAAGATTTGTTATCAGTTTTGGAAAATTACTCGGAGAACATAATCATGTCCAGAACACTGAACTGTTTACAAACCTATAAACGTAACGATTACCTCCCTTCAGTCACTGGGCCGCTACCAACATCTACAAGTGAAACAGCAGCCGCCCACATATAAATATTATTGTTGGGGTTTTTATTTCACGGTTTCTTAGTTATTCCATTTGTCGAGTTATTGGTCAATGAGACGTAAGTTCCAGCTCCACTAATATAACTTTCTGCTTTAAATTAATTCCCCCCTTTTTTTTCGAATGCAGGACATTTGCAAAAAAAGAACACATGTGAATGTACACTTGCGCATAGGCATTATCAGATATTTTATGAAACTCATTCGATTACAATTCACGCCAACTGAAGATACGGAGCAGAAGTTTTAAATAATCGTTTTTTCCCTCTAACTTATGGATGGATACATGATAAAATCGACGATCGTGCTGCCACCTGTAGCACTGCCTTCGTGCGCATGGACCTGTAAGGCAGTAAGATTGCACAAAGTTACGGTATTTAAGAACAGAGCAATAGAGCGGGGCTAATCTCTAAATATAAAAACGTTGTGTTGGTTTGTGTGCGTTTGAAAATCTCAATAAGCTCTTTACCAATTGAGCTTAAAATTTGTCACAGCGTTGCACTGTAGCACAGGAAGATTTTTAGATACCTATTCATTTAATATATTACGCACTGTAAAATTTATATAAATTCGTATATATTTAAAAATAGATATGTAAAAAACACCCGCGTACTCTAGTAGTACGTTGTCTTAATATTTCAAAGCATTCCGCCAAGAACTTTCAGAGATAAGACTAAACATGGTTCTAAGATTTCTAAGACGAGACACAGAAAGGGTAGGGTAGAGGAGGGAAGATATAGACGTATTTTTTAATTATACCCAAGACGCCAAATACCAACTTTTGTAGTTCAGGCTTCAAAACTTACTTACTAGTAGCATATTTCAAAATTATATTCATTCTCTATTTCACCACCCTTAATGGCTGATTATCAGAAAAAGCTGAAAGAGGCCTTTTTTTAAATTCTAACCATGAACCCATATATCAATTTATGTAGGTCTAGCATGAAAATTGGCCGCAGCGGATTAGCCGTGCGTACTGCAGTGCCGTGGTCCGGTGCGCGCGGCCGTTCGCCGTCGGGTTTCGAGATCCCCTCGGGCATGGGTGTTTGTGTTGTCCTAAGGTTAGTTTACCTCAGTTTAAATAGTTTGTAAGCTATGGACTAATGACAAGCAGTTGAGTCCGATAGATTTAGAAACATTTGAACATTTTTGAACTTGAAAATTGACTAGATAACACCGTATTAAAGAAAAAGTTTCATTTCCTATATCACTCCCTAAGGGACGGAATATCAAGAAATCGCTTCGTAAACGACGCCAACAGTGTAAGATGAACACCCTCTGCAAATTTCAAGTTTTTATAATCAGTGGTGTTGGCTGGGCAATCAGCCATTCATTTAATCAATCTGTCAGACAGTCAGTCACTCGGAACATTGCCTTTTACATATAGATATTACGCGTTACAAGCTGTTGTGATCTCTCTCGAAGGTGGTTCTTGCATTGTCCCCTGTTATATACTATTACCAAGCGGAGTCGCTTACAAAGTCGCTTAGTAAGTCGAATTGGCAGACGACCCCGCTACTCAATTGATGTACGATGAACATACCGATCAAATAATAGCCGTTGGCAACTAAATCTTGGTCTTCAAGGATAATTGATTTATTGACAGGGTTCGTACAAGAATGTATCAACGACAAAGCAGGAACTGCATTAAATTGTTATTTTATGGTCAAAAAACGATTCGTTCAAAATATTCGACCTGATAAGAATCTCCTTCGAATTATCACTGTGTACAGAAAACAACATTCTATAGTAACGCTCGGGAACCAGTAATTGAAGTAGCCGGGCCTCTAACGATATATATCGAATGTGCGCTTTTAAATCCCTGCCGACAAAAAATAGACGTTTACTATCGTAGTATTACTTGGAAATGAAGGTTTAATTCTACTTACGGCAGCTACAGCATGCGCTGCTAATGTAATATTTCACGGTTGAACACGGAAGATTATTAGGCTCATTGTATGTAACTTAGTTTTCAAAGAGCAGTCAAGAGATTTTGGCAGCCGGCCGCGGTGGCCGAGGTGACTGAGGCGCTCCAGTCACGGTCAGCACGGCCACTACGGTCGGGGGTTCGAATCCCCCCTCGGGCATGGATATTTGTGCCGTCCTAGTTCGTAAGTAGTTCATAAGTAGTTTGTAAGTTTAGGGACTGATGACCCCGTAGTTAAGTCCCATAAGCTTTACAAACAGTTGAACAGTTGAACAGATTTTGGCAACTTCAGCCGCTGCCAAAATAATTACACAAATACATCAACATGAAAAATGACGCATCGATATTCGATTATAATTATACAAGGAGGCCAATGAAATTTACATATTTCAAACGGCGCTTTGTCATAGATGCGTGCAAAACGAAAATAATGTGTATACGTAGCTATAAAGAGAGGCCATAGGAAGCACTTGTCTGTATATCGATAGCTCTGATCACGCTTTAAATTCTCCAACTGCCAAATAGTGAGTGTCGAAAATTGAAGTGCTACAAACTTCGGCCTTGCATACCGGTCAGGTGCTATGGTAAAAACGCGACACTACGCATTTTGTGTACGTTCATGTTTAATGGTTATTTTCTATAAGATCAATCATGATATTAGTATTGGAAATCAAAACACCATAGAAACGAATTCTGAACAAAACGTTGTTAATGGGCGTCGATATTGATTGGGCATCGAACGATATTGCTTGAAGCATTCTTTCGGTGATTCTATGTTCACATGAATTACAATATTTCCTTTTTTATTTATTTCATATGAGAGTGAGCCACAGCGAAGCGTGGCTGGTTTTAGCTAGTAATAAATACAATTTTATTTCGCACAATTTTGCGAAAAATGAGGACAATGTAAAAATCCACACGGACCCCAAAAAAGAGGACATGTCCGAATTAATCCGGACTTTGCTCACCGTACATAAGTGCTCTCTCAAATCGAGTAGCAGTAACGGTACACTTTGTATTAGTTGCTTAAGTATTGAACACAATCTACTCCTGAAATTAAAATATGGCTAAGCTTTCAATATATTGCTAATAATTAGAGAAAACATCCTGTCTCATATTGGCACAGTGATTGCTGTGTTTTCGGGTAACTACAACATAGGCTGAATACTGCCATTTGTATGCTGAATAGTTTTTCCTCCATTTAATACTACTGTCTCTACTACATCGTTCATAAAAGATCATTGCCGGCCGCGGTGGCCGAGGGGACTGAGGCGCTTCAGTCACGGTCTGCACGGCCACTACGGTTGGGGGGTTCGAGTCCCCCCTCGGGCATGGATATTTGTGCCGTCCTTAGTTGTAGGTAGTTCATAAGTAGTTTGTAAGTTTAGGGACTGATAACCCCGTAGTTAAGTCCCTTAAGCTTAACAAACATTTGAACATTTGAAAAGATCATTACAACACATTACCATGCCGTAAAACACCAATTCCATTATTTAGCTTAGTGTCCAGTTTCAGAGCATCTGTCGTTTCCTTTCTATTGTCTCCTTATTTACAACAAAACTAAGTAAATCCTCTTCGTGGTGGGAGAAGTTCGAAGAGCGCTCATTTTTGTTTCCTTCCTTCCACCTTCATAACATAAAGCTTCGATAACCGATTAATTATTGTTTATTGATTATTATTGACATTTTGCCTGTTCTTTCGGACATGTCCGACTTTCCTCACCAAAGTGGATCGTCATATTAAATTAAAAGATAAAATATGTCTGTTTCTAGCGTAAGTATAACTGCTTAACCATCCGTCAGTACCCAGACTGAAAGTTCTGTAATACACACTTTTCATCTACTCATGAGTGATGTACACTCCATTATGTAATTACCGCAGAGGGAGAGATATTTATTACGAAGGTCGCAAGCCTTGATTTCGCTTTAAATACAATGAGCAGCGTACCTGTTTAACGATGTATGTAAGTGTTTTCAGACATTGTGGCGGTAATAAACGTCACTCCTTGTGTGGGAATTACATAATGGAGAGTACCAGCGGTAATGGAAAGCAGACAATATGGAAGTTTGTCTGTTCAGGACAAGTGCTTAACGGTTAACGTGACCACTCGCGAAAAGGAAGAAAAAGGGTCCCTATGACTGTCCCGCAAAAATTTTCATATGGAAGAAGTAAGTTGTACAACTGAATCATATACGCCATTACAAATAAATTTAAACATAAGGAGAGGCGTTGAATTAAATTTTTTTTCTGTGGCCGGGATTCGAACCCGGGACCTCCTTACTAGGTAGGCGCTTTAGACCGATCAGCTTTGTTTGTTGTTGTTGTTTGTAAATCTTATGGGACTTAACTACGGGGTCATCAGTCCCTAAACTTACAAAGTACTTATGAACTACTTACGAACTAGGACGGCACAAATATCCATGCCCGAGGGGGGATTCGAACCCCCGACCGTAGTGGCCGTGCAGACCGTGACTGAAGCGCCTCAGTCCCCTCGGCCACCGCGGCCGGCCGCTCAGCTTTTTTTTTCTTCAGGTATATCTTTTTCTTTGCGGTCGTTCGTTCAGTTTGTTCTTGGTTGTATGTTGCATATTTGGCTCAGCATTTTTATTACAGAGAGCGTTTAGCCCCCTGACTTGGACGCTAACACAGCGTTATAGACAAATCGACTACACGGACTGTCTTAAAGAATGTCTCTCTCCACACCTCATACTTTAATTCTGCCTCAATGTTCCCTGTGAAATATGTATCAAATTGCCAGGGTTCTCCTATATCGGAATAGCACCCCAGCAAAGAACGCGAATGGAAACAATTCCGCCTTCTTCCTCAGGCTGAGGTGATATACATCTCAAAAATGATACAAATTTATTTGTATCAACAATAATACATTTCCTTGAGACAACATTGTCTCGTTATACCGAAGGTATTAAACATAAGGAGAGGCATTGAATTAAAATATAACAATGTTGTCTCAAGGAAATGTATTATTGATATTTATATGATCTCGGGCTGAGAAACAAGGCGGAATTGTTCCAATGCAGGAGGGCCCTGGCAATTTGATACACATTTCACAGGGAACATTGAGGCATAATTAATGTACAGTAGAACCCCTCTTATCCGACCTCGGGTTATCCGACTCCTCGGGATATCCGACCACGTGCCAGTGTCAACAGTGCTGTGCATTGTTTCTCTGTTAAACTGCCACTTGTGTTCTGATTGTCGACGTGAACATTGCTCTACTTTATTGTTTTTTGTTTTAGTGATTACTATATCTTTGGTGATAAACTGTGCCGGCCGCGGTGGCCGAGGAGACTGAGGCGCTCCAGTCACGGTCTACACGGCCATTACGGTCGGGGGTTCGAATCCCCCCTCGGGCATGGATATTTGTGCCGTCTTAGTTCGTAAGTAGTTCATAAGTAGTTTGTAAGTTTAGGGACTGATGACCCCGTAGTTAAGTCCCATAAGCTTAACAAACATTTTTTTCTGATAAACTGTGTTGCGCGATTAGTGAAAGTTCGTTCGCTATGGCTTCTCAAAAACGTAAGCGTGTGTGCGTTTCTCTTCAACAAAAACTTGAAGTGCTTCAACTTTTGGACCGTGGTGAGTCACTAGTCAAAAATGTTCAAATGTTTGTATAGTCTATGGGACTTAACTACGGGGTCATCAGACCCTAAACTTACAAACTACTTATGAACTTACTAAGACTAAGGACGGCACAAATATCCATGCCCGAGGGGGGATTCGAACCCCCGACCGCAGTGGCCGTGCAGACCGTGACTGGAGCGCCTCAGTCCCCTCGGCCACTGCGGCCGGCAGTCACTAGTCAAATTAGCCGCAGAGCTAGGGGTCGGCGTGACAACTGTAAAAGACTGGAGAAAAAACCGTGAAGACCTTGAAAGTTATTCTATGACAGTTGGAACGGAAGATGCTTTAAAAAATCGGAAAATGTTAAAAAAACCTAAGCTAGAACTTGTAGACGTAGCTCTTTGGGTTTGATTAAACAGTACAGTACTGTATTTTTAATGTTTTCGTTAATTAATACAGTATAAAAATTACACTTTTCCATTTTATAAAAAAAAACTGTTACTTTTTATTAGAACATGTACTGTAAAATAGTTTTTTTATTGAATACAGTAATTACGATTAAGCAGCACTGTGTGTATTGAGTGTGTATTTTGTACAATACTTATAATTTAGTGCAGTATACGGCTGTTTTGACCCGAAAAACGTGTTTTATTGCTCCTCGGTATATCCGATCTTTTGGCCGTTGCGACCACGGCCCGGTCCCGTAAAGGTCGGATATCGGGGGTTCCACTGTATGTGGTGTGGCGGGCGACGTGCTTTAAGGTAGTTTGTGTAGTCGCATTGTATGTCACGCTGTGTTAGCTGAGTGGTCTACAGGCTAGTTTACACGACGACACTACGTTTCATGAAACTGCGTTAGTTGCCAGTGCGCATGCGCGGCAGGCGTTCCGCAACTCGTTGGCGAAACTAAATGGTTTCGACACCTTCCATCTTAGGCGACAATGATTGCGCGTGTTTTTAGGTTGGTTGATAACCAATGCAGAACAAAACACAACGTGAAGCGGGGAAAGTAAGAAATAATTCGGCTTTTCAAATTCAAATGTTTGTTAAGCTTATGGGACTTAACTACGGGGTCATCAGTCCCTAAACTTACAAACTACTTATGAACTACTTACGAACTAGGACAGCACAAATATCCATGCCCGAGGGGGGATTCGAACCCCTGACCGTAGTGGCCGTGCTGACCGTGACTGGAGCGCCTCAGTCACCTCGGCCAATTCGGTTTTTGAACATATATGCGATGCATAGGTGTTTGTGCCATTTCAACGATGTTAATTTCAGAAATAAGCAGCGGCGTGTTATTGATCTTGAAGAAATTATTCGCGAATTAAAATTGATGGGTTGACGATTCGTGAATTGCAGACTAAAATACATTCAATTCCAAATACCTATACAAACGACACGGTACAGGTACTGTAGAGACGAATATCTACTTGACAAGAAAAGTAATGCAATTCGTAATTTCAGTTCTGGTAACAATGCTTCACGCATAATTGTATCTGGTTTCTTAATTGCATTACTAACTCTGTTTAAAAGGAACGTAAACTGCTCTGGTGACATTCTGAGTTGATTAAAAAAACTTCTAGGTTCTTCGATCACAATTTCTTTCAGCAAGGTCGCTAAGCAATCGAGCTGACGTCTTTTTTTTAATCCAGTCTCAAACCCAAACACGTTTCTTATTCTTTTTATGTTTAGTCTTGTGCAGCGACTTCACACAGAGAAGCAATAGCCCCGCCACAACTTTTACAGCTACGAAAACTTTCATTCTACGGCGACTACGGCACTTACAAAACAACGAAACTGAAGTGTATAGGATTCCAAGTTGCGCGCCACTCATTTCATGAAAGGAGTGTCCCAACCTAGTGTCGTCGTGTAGACTAGCCTTAATGCGCCTACCTAGTATGGAGGCAGTGTTGGGCTCGAATCCCGGCCGCAGCACATATTTTAATTCGTTGCCTCCCCTTATGTTTAATACCTTTGGTGTAACGAGACAATGTTCTCTCAAGGAAATGTATTATTGTTGATACAAATAAATTTGCTACACCATATTTTTCTTTGGTCGATAGCTGCTGTCATCTAGCTGTGCTGAACCAATTTGCCAGTTGGGGAACGTGGCACCAGCAGAGTCTGATTGTTGTAGTTTCTTTGAAGAGCTGATAAATAAGCTGAAAACAGTTGTATCAATTGCAGTTTCAAAATGTAATCTTTTTGGAGAAAGCAGTTTTACTAGGCGTCACCCACTCATACGTAAATCTTTCATTTAAATTTGTATTGTATTACCGCAACTTCCGATCTAAGGGAATGCAATGCAGTATTTACGTTGATGGCACTATAGAATCATTGTTAGTTTCCACGTATGTGTAAGGGAGCAATTCGTGGAAATGTCGTAAAATTACTTACGTCTATAATCTGCGCAAACAGTTAAAGTTATTTATTTTGTCAAGAAATTGGTGATATATGTTCTTGTGGTTGGTATATAAATCTATTTTAAATTACCAATACTGAGAAGTACAGAGATTCCAACAAGGATGGTCACTGCAGTGCAGTTCACACCGATGCCTCAAATCAGATTTACCAATAGTGAGACTCCAATTGTAACGTGACAAGTATACGAATCCATCACTACATTGTAGTATGCGATACCGTCATAACACTAGTACATAAATTACAGTATAAGTTCATAATTAAACCAACAGCTGCGCGATATTAAGTTTGACTTTTCCTGCAATGTCATACTTACTCCTGTGACGCTAAAATGAAGAATACTTATAAAATACGTAATATTTAAATTCTAAAGCTCAGTTTCTAGAAGTTTCTGTATTTAGACAAATTGACATTTTCCAATTTAAATACTCGGAGATTTCTTACAATAAAGCTGCTTTTGCAATTTCTTCATACTTGAAATCTCAATTGTGTGTAAATGTCAGTAATGAAGAGCGTCTCTTAATTTCTCTCTAAATATAAACTATGATCATATTTTTAAACAGGAATTTATTAATTTCTTAAAATGAAGTTATTAGTCAAACTGTGATCAATATAGCAGTTTTACCGACAAATTTTTACTACGTACGAATATAGTTTTTTTAGGAGACTCCATAAATCTTAATTGGAACTTTAATATTTAAAAGCTTCAAACAATGTCCTCCATGAACTACATACGTTGTCAAGGTGGGGTGGCTTGCGTGCCTCAACGATACAAATAGCCGTACTGTAGGTACAACACCAGCGGAGTCGTATCTATGGAGAGGCCAGAAAAACGTGCGATTCATAAAGGTGGGCTGCAGACTTTCAATAGTTACAGGGGCAACAGTCTGGATGATTGACTGAGCTGTCCTTGCACCCATCATCTAATGTGGCTTTGTCACGCAGTTACTGCGAACGGCCGAAAACAAGGGGAAACTACAACCGTTACTTTTCCCGAGGACTGTGGAAAGCTGCATCAAACCAGTCTTCGAACTGAAGACCATAGCTACAACAACGAATAATGTAATGTAATATTGTAATTTTTTGTGTAATATTAATAGATGATGGCTGCGTATGTCGAAAGTAGACTTCCCATTCAAGTGTTGCATGAGATCTGTGCCGCTTTGGATGTTGAATAAATATTATATAAGTCATTTAACAAATTCGGAACACACAAATCTTGATTACTAGAGGGAGAAAGCAGATTTCACTTGGCAAACGTAATTCGTCTAAAGAACATCAAATATTAATAATGGTCAAAATTATAACATGCGGTTCCGCTGTACTAATTCAACTCATTATAAGGCATATACCTCAAGAATTAGTCTTGGGCACAGATAGTTATGTTGTATTTCATTATGGGTTTATCCATTTAGTTTCGGTACTAGCGGAACGTTACACGTATAAACCAGGAGCAGTGATACAACGCACCTCAGAGTCCACGTCATGCTTTCAAACCTCAGCAAGACCAACAACAAATGTAAAGGAAATTACAAATGGTATTATAAGACCAAGTTGTCTGGCAGTAGACATTAGCAGAAACTTTTTGTACGTCTGTAATGTCATTGAAGGCAAGATCAAGGAAACGCTTTAACACTGACGAGGTAATAAATATGATAAATAAATGGTAATAAATATGTGCGGTGTCGGTCACTGAAGAATTGTGTGGAGAAAAACTGGCAAGGGCAGTACGATAGGAAAATTGCTCCGAACCATCAATTGTTGCAGAGTCGTTCTCCTCGAAATGCAGAAAACTCATTACCGCTAGACACTCCACTGCCACGTGGTAGACTGGTTGTGGCCGAGCGCTGTAAGGCGCCTCCCTGCGAAGTGCACCGCTATCCCTGTCAGAGGTTAGAGTCCTCCCGCGAGCGCGCCCGTGTGTGTATGTGTGTGTGTGTGTTTTGACCATTGCGTAAGTAAGTTGCAGTAGTTTGTAAGACTGGGAACTGATGACCTATGCAGCCTGGTCCCACAGTATTACAAACATTTGAATTTGACACTCTATTTTCTTAGTACAGAGTACAGTTGTTTTCGCTATCTTACTATGTACCAAGGAGTCGTCATTTGAGTCACGGGAGTCTAGTCGTACAACAGCAAAAAATGAAATAAAACATGAAAATAATTAAACCTTAGTTTAAAAAATTACGTTTTCGATATAATTACTTTATTTACATACGACATTTGTAATTAAAATTCCCGCTTCTCTTTCTTTTCTGGATCTTCAGTGTCAGTTTGCTTCACTATCTAATTTTAAGGCATAATTAAGTATTTATTTATTTAAAAAAATGTTCAAATGTTTGTAAAGTCTATGGGACTTAACTACGGGGTCATCAGTCCCTAAACTTACAAACTACTCATGAACTAACTAAGACTAAGGACGGCACAAATATCCATGCCCGAGGGGGGATTCGAACCCCCGACCGTAGTGGCCGTGTAGACCGTGACTGGAGCGCCTCAGACTCCTCGGCCACCGCGGCCGGCTTTATTTATTTACCGTGTGGCTTATAGAATTGTATACCGAGTACATACAATAATGTGCAGTTACAAGGAGATATGGATTAGGTCATAAGTACGTAAAATGAATAAAGTGCTGTAGAGCGGTAGCAGAAGAAGCTCCTTTTCTCGTCGTAGTTCGATATGGACAGATTCCAACCAGTTAATTGCTGCATGTGTTGCATCTACCAAGTCTTTAAAGGTACCCATGAATTTTCTTTTTGGGCAGTCGCGTAAAGTGTGCTACAGCGTTTGTACCGATGGTCCGCAGTCGCTTTGGTCTTCATCGGAAACTCTCCGCTTGTGTAGCGTTGTAGTTCTGATCCGGCTGAGGGAGCACCATATTTTTCTTGGTAAGCTTGCAACCGGAAGATGCATGGTCGGGTCTATATTGTCTAAATACTTGTGGCTATGGAAGGACGCCCACTGGTTTCTCCATTCGTCTTTTAGATTGTAGCAGTTGGGGAGAGTTGGCCAGTGCTTACCCATATTTGTTCTCTAGATTTTAGTCGTATGTGGTACGTTGTTCAATGTTTCGTGAATAGGTAAGTCTCTGGAGCGTTTGAGTTTCATCCATTCATGTGTTACTGTTTGTTGTCGTCGTAGTTTTGGAGGAGCAATATTCGCGAGTACTGGCAGCCAAGGCGTTGGTGTGGATTTTAGAGTTCCTGTCACTATTCTCATAGCATCATTTAGATGGACATCTATTTTGTTGACATTAAGTAAAAACTCTTACACACTTACAACCACATCCTGCGAGCCGTGTCAAGGTGCTGCATAATGTGTATATGACATGAGAAACCTTTGTTGTAGAATAAAGAAACACCATAAAAATGGTAGCCTAATACGTTTCTCACGAGGGTAGCTTACTATTCTTTCTTCGGTTGCCATAAATCGTGATAACATGGCGACACAGCAAATAAAGCACTTAGATTATATTATTAAGTATGGAGCCAGGGCTCAGGTCAAGTTTTAGCTCTGAATATTTAATTATAAGCATGATAACCCACTTAAAAATTAATTTTTCGTTAACTCTCGGCATTGTGTTGCAAAAAAACTCATAATAGTGACTCCAGAGTTTCAGCTTCCACTCGGTGTGTGTGTGTGTGTGTGTGTGTGTGTGTGTGCGTGCGTGTATGTGTGTGTGTGTGTGTGTGTGTGTGTGTGTGTGTGTTACACATATTCTTCTGTATATGGCACACTTTTTCTGTGACATCTGCCGAAAGGAACTGCCGCTAAGTTCTCCTGTGACATGTTGTCCAGTCTAACAGCTCTTCTTGGTAGAGACATCGCAGTTCGTAACACGACAGCGTGTGAAAGCCTTTAAGTCATTACTCGCTGAGTCACTTCCTTGAGCCTCTAAAGTGCTCGAGTGGCTGACACACCGAAGAAAAAGAACACACTCTAAACTTAACTCCTGCTGTCGCTCCCATCCCACATTCGTCTCAGGACGTTCTCTCAAATAAATAGTGAAATTAGAGTGAAACCAAGTCAGCGTACATGCATTTAGTGTGTTGAACACCATTCAGTGCACACAGTTGCGTGTCTTACAAAGATATGAGAGACGTTTTAGCTGCTTCCTGTTGGCATGAAATTAAATTAAATGTGGTGGATCAAACTGTGTGTCCAACCTGAGTATCGAACTCGGGCAGCCGCGGTGGAGTAGCCGAGCGGTCTAAAGCGTCTCGCTGCGGAGCGCGCGGTTGCTCGCCGTGGAGGTTCGAATCCTCCCTGGGGCATGGGTGTGTGTGTTGTCCTTAGGTTAGTTTATCTAGGTTTAAGTAGTGTGTAAGCTACGGACTGATGACCACGCAGTTTGGTGCGATAGATTTACAGACATTTGAACATTGAAACTCGGGCACTCTACTTAGTACGACGTTGTATATGTGCTTGTGTTGGAGTCTGCTATTTCGGAATTTAATTCAACGCACTCAAAAAGCAACTATAACATCTCTTATATGCTTCATTGTAATTTATATTCGTAGCACTTAGTAATAGTGTAGGCTATATTATGTATGTATAATTGATGTGACGAGGGGCAGAAAGATCCTTGTATTTCAGTGAGGGTGGACACTACGCTAGCCATGGCCGGGAGTAATTGAAAACAAAAAGAAAAAAAAAAATGGAACAAGCACGATAGCAAGTCCGAAAGAAATAGAGCTATCCCAAAGACACCAAGTAAATAAAAAAACAAAATGAATAAATAAAAATTACACAGACGCTAAGTGTTGTTTTCGTATCTGAAACGTTACAACAATGATTATACGTTTTTCATCACCAGAGGTGACGAATAAATATCAGCAACTCTCATAAAAAGTGAATGTCGAAAATTGAAGTTCAGCTTGTGTCCTGCTTACCAATCAGGTGATAAGTTCGAAATGACACACGAGAGTGAAACTGCATTCTAGGTACGTTCGTAGTTGTTCGAATTCCAGAAGCATTTGCATAAGGTAAGGTAAGTTAAAGCAGTCAACTAGTTGGTATTATCACCACGCCTTTACTAGGCATGCTGGTTTGGAGGTGGTATGCCATTGCCTTCCTTCGACCTTTGAACTGAATTACCCAGCCTGTTGTAAAGGGTGGATTTCTAACCACGATGCTACTCGACATTTTTCACATCAGCAACACTGTCAGAGGTGAAAGACGTGGAAAGTGACAGATCCTGGCGAGGATCGAACCTGAGATCTTTGAATTGATGGTCTGGCACTCTACCACCGTGCTACCGAGCCGCACCAGCATTTTCTTACCAGGGAGATACAATGCCACAACTACTAAGTCTATGATGTTTTCAGAAGTGCAATCAAAATGTCTTAGTTAGTAAGTCTGTAAATAACGTTGTTTATTGTATCATTATTTCGTTTGATTTCCTGTAAAAGTAACTTTTTGGGCTTTATCCGCCCCAATGAATTTGAAGTTCATACCTACAACTGCGAAAATATTAAGAGAGCGTCGCAGCGGAGAGGGCGAGCGCATTGAGGCGCTACGCTCCGATGCCTGTTGCCGTTCCCCGTCGGAGGTTCGAATCCTCTCTTGGCCCTGGATGTCTGTGCTGTCTGTAGTATAAGTAAGTTTATAAGTAGTTTGTAAGTTTAGTGACTGATGACCCCATAGTTAAGATCCATTACGTTAAAAAACATTTGAAAATTTTTAAAAAAAAATGTTCAAATGTTTGTCAAGTTTAAGGGACTTAACTACGGGGTCATCAGTCCCTAAACTTACAAACTACTTATGAACTACCTACAACTAAGGGCGGCACAAATATCTACTAGGCATTTCGACTCAATGTTTTTAAATTATAAATTATTAATCAAAAAATGTTTGTAAAGCTTATGGGACTTAACTACGGAGTCATCAGTCCCTAAACTTACAAACTACTTACGAACTAGGATGGCACAAATATCCATGCTCGAGGGGGGGATTCGAATCCCCGACCGTAGTGGCCGTGCAGACCGTGACTGAAGCGCCTCAGTCCCCTCGGCCACCTCGGCCGGCTGAAAATTTTTGAATAAGAGATCGAGCAAGAGTTGGAGATTGATAGAGAGAGAGAGAGAGAGAGAGAGAGAGAGAGAGAGAGAGGAGGGGGAAGTAAAGAAGGAAGAGAACAGAGACGTAGACAGAGATGGGGGATGGAGAGTGGCAAAGGGGGGATTAAGGAGATACAGAAGAAGGGACGTACAGGGAGTGGGTTTGAGAAAACGATGGACAAATTGTAGAGAAGATTTTCTGATGAGCAATTATGTGTCGCATGCTCCATAGTTGTAAATAATCAGATCTGTAGTTTATACCGGAAATGGAAAATGAAATTCAGTTAATCCACTGACATTACCTTTGTATTTTTCTCTCCATTTCACAAAGCCACAGGAATACAATGCAAGGTGATCATATTGATTTTTTGACATACTTTTTGGATAAGACTGTGTTCGCTAGATTTCTTTGGCCCCAGTTATTTCGTATCGACTGAGCCACTGTGAGGTTCAAATGTTCAAATCTTTCTAAATCTATCGGACAAACTGCGTGGTCATCAGTCCGTAGCTTACAAACTACTTAAACCTAGGTAAACTAACCTAAAGGCAAACAAACATACCCATGCCCCTGGGAGGACTCGAACCTCCACGGCGAGCAACCGCGCGCTCCGCAGCGAGACGCTTTAGACCGCTCGGCTACTCCACCGCGGCCACTGTGAGGTGTGTCCAGGTTTAGCTAAGTGCATAGAAATCAGTAGGGCAATACGTACAGGAGTAGGCAGTTCAATTTATAATTTGTTGCGATTGTGGCTTAGGTATCTATGCCGAGTGGGCCCTAGTCCATAGAAACGTTTACTGGAAACATTTAGAAATTATTTCGACCGTTCTGGCAATTTCAGCTAGTGTTTTACAAGGCAAGCAAATTATTTGCCATACATATCCACATAATTGAGCGTTCACGAGTTCGTTAGGAAGACAGGGTTCTGACAGGTAATGCGCATATATCTTGCGCAATAAATAGTGGCCCTTTCCTGACTTCGCACTTTTTGCGGGACGGTTTGATGCATTGTCACTTACTATAAATTTATATCAATAAAATGTAAATGTTTGTCCAACACCGTTAATCCGCGAAAGTTTTTGATGTATTGCTTTGAAATTTTGACACAGAGTTGCATTCTAATAGAGAAAGGTGTTTACAATTTTTTTTAAATGTTTTACATAAAAAGTATAAAATACATATAACTTTTTACGAATTTTTCGTAACAGTCCTCTGTTTCAAAATTTATGTAAATTCATACATCGCACATATTTAAGAACTCGGTATTTAAAAACATGCACATATTCTATTAGTATGTTGCGTCAAACTTTCAAAGCCTTTGATAAATAACCTTCGGAGATTTGTGCTAAGAAACATCTACATTTTCTGTACGTAACCGTTTGTGCAAAACTGTTAGTATCGAATAGTTTCTTACCATTTTCTTTGAAATCTTGATACCTTTCATTCTAATACAGGAGATTGTATATATCTATGTTTCTGTGTTATGTAACCTCTATGTGTCCGCCTCCGTAGTCCTGTGGACAGCGTGCACCGACCCCGGAGGTCTGAGTTCGATTCCTGGGTGGGTCTGAGATTTTCTCAGCACGGGGAATAGATGTTGTTTCGTCGTCGTCATCATCATCATTCCATCATCATCGACGCTTAAATCGAAGACTTTCGCCAGGTAGGCGAACACGACCGCAACAGTCGTCTAATGGCCTAAATCGCCACACGAGCATCATTATCACGTCCTATAATAAAAAAGATACCAAAACTGCAATAATATTTATTTATTTATTTATTTATTTTTTTTTTTTTTTTTTTTTTTTTTTTTTTTTTTTTTTTTTTTTTTTTTTTTGCACGACGACCCGTTTCGACATTCAAACATTTCACGGCCTCTACTACCATTGGCATTTGTTTTACTAAGCCGCTGTACATATTATTGTGAAATTGTCGTAGTGGGTAGCCAAATATAGTCGCGCGGCAGTATCCGAGCGGTCTGGAGCGCCATGTTACGGATCGCGCAGCCTCCCGCGTCGGAGGTTCGAATCCTCCGCCGGGCAGCGAGGTGAGTTTAAGTAGTTTGTAAGACTAGGGACTGATGACGAACGTAGTTTGCTCCCATAGGATTAAAAACATTTTTGAAGAAAAAAAGTCAAATACAAAACAGCGATTTTGTAAGTACATAAATTGCCAATTGTAGCAGAGACCAGAAGATAATATCCTTGAGTGTCGAAACGCGTCGTCTTGCATAAAAAATAAGAAAACAAAACATTAAGAACTTGGCATTTTTCATTATATTTGTATAAGAAGATGAACAATGATTTTGCTCAAATCAAGAGAGTATCACGTCTATAGATCTACCTTCTTGCGATTTTTTAACACGTTTTCCCCATTATAAAACTGATGTTGCTCAAATTAAGGAATTATCACTTCTTTGGATTTAACTATTTGCGATTTTTTTGTAATAACTTTTCCTCATAATTTTATAATGAAAGCATAAATTACGTATTAAATATAGGTATGTGAAGTAAAAAACACACAGGTATCCCATTGCAACCTTATGTCAAAATTAGGAAGTATTCGCTCAGTATTATTAACATCAAACTGCCGCGGCGGAGCGGCCGAGCGCATTGAAGCGCTATGCTACGACGAGAGGCCATTTCCCATAGGGAGTTCGAATACCCCCTCGGGCATGGATGTTTCTGCCGTCTTCAATATAAGCTAGTTCATAATTAGTTTGTAAGTATAGGAACTGATGACCCCGCAGTTCACTCGCATAATCTTTGCAAACATTTGAAAATTTGATTTGAACACCAAACTAAACAATGCTCTGACAGAGGTATCCCTCAGGCATAGGTGTGTGTGTTATTGTTAAGATAAGTGTAAATAGTTGGTAAGTTTAGGGACCGATGCCCACAGCAGTTAGGTCCATTAAGTTCACCAATATTTTAGAAAGGGGGATAATTGCTTTGCGGGGGAGGTGAGGAGGACATAAACAGAATAATTAAGAGATGGAGATGCATAGAAACATGGGGTAAGGAAGATCACATGTAGAAAGAGGCGGTGGAGGAAATTGAGAAAGTAGGTGAACAAGAGAAAGGCGAACATGGAGAAGCACGAAAAGAGGAGGGAGAAGGAGCAGATGGTCAAAGAGGACGGGAAGAGGGAGGAGAGAGAGAAAAGAAGTGCAAGGAGTTAACGATATGAATACGATAGCCACTGAGCAGTTATTGTCATATAACACCATTTACAAGTGTGTGTTTTTTTTTCTCCCATCTAATCTTACTGTAGCGCCGCAGCGGAGTGGCCGAGCGTTCCAAGGCGCCTAGCTACGGAGCGCACCGCTAATCGCCGTCGGAGGTTCGAGTCCTCCCTCGGCCATGGGTGTTGTCCTTAGTATAAGTTCGTTTAAGCAGTAAGCCTAGTGAAACTTCCAGGCAGATAAAAATCGTGTGCCGAAACCGGGACTCGAACCTGGGACCTTTGCCTTTCGCGGGCAAGCGCTCTACCGATTGAGCTATCACGACACGACTCACGATGCCGCCTCACAATATAACTTCCGCCAGTACCTCGCCTCCTACTTTCCAAACTATTAATCTGCCAGGAAGTTTCATATCAGAGCACACTCCGTTGCAGAGTGAAAGTTTCATTCTGGAAACATCCCTTAGGTTGTGGCTAAGTCATGTCTCCATCATATCCTTTCTTCCAGGAGTGCTAGTCTTGCAAGTTGCGTAGGAGAGCTTCTATGAAGTGTGGGAAGTAGGAGGCGAGGTACTGCCGGAAGTAAGGTTGTGAGGCGGCATCGTGAGTCGTGTCGGGATAGCTCAGTCGGTAGAGCGCTTGCCCGCGAAAGGCAGAGGTCCCAGGTTCGAGACCCGGTTCCGGCACACAATTCTAATCTGCCAGGAACAGAACATGCAACAGAACTACAAAAGAAACTGCATACACTACATTTGTCCGTCCATTTTTGGAGTACTGCAGCCCAATGTGGGATCCTTAACAGGTGGGTTTGACGGAGGACATCGAAAGAGTCCAAAGAAGGGCAGCTCTTTTCGTATTGTCACGATACAGGGGAGACAGCGTTACGGAAATGATACAGGATCTGGGATGGGAATCTACAACAACGGCGCTTATCGCTGCGGCGTGGGCTACTTGTGAAACTCCAATCGCCAACATTCTCTTCCGAATGCGAAAATCTATTGTTGACTCCCACTTACATAGGGAGAAATTATCATCAGAATAAAATACGAGAAATTAGAGCTCGAACAGAGAGATTCAGGTGTTCTTTCTTCCCACGCGCTATTCGAGAATGGACTAGGAGATAAATAGTATAATGGTGGTTCGATGAATCCTCTGCCAGGCACTTAAATGTGATTTGCAGAGAATCCCATGTAGATGTAGATCAGCGCACACTCCGCTCCAAAGTGAAAGTTTCATTCAATACGCCTAGTGACTGATGACCAGTGTACTTAAGTCCCATAGACTTACATGTTTTTAATATTACTTAAGCAGTAGCAACAAGTTACTGGGTACAGACTTATACAATAAATAGTGAGCCTGTCTTCCTTTTCACGAGATGCTGATTTCCGCTACCAACTTCGAGCTTTACAGTGCGAAACAGCATTAAAGGGGAAAATATGGTGGGAAAAAGTGCCTTGCTGCAAAGGAGCCTACCCACTCGTACTGCTGGCGACTTTATCTTCGCGGAGCGCCCGACACGTGATAGCGCGCTCTTTCTCAGGCCGGCAGGAAGGCAAACCCGGCGGATATTCCAAATCTCGCTGTGTTACGGCGCGCGTAAAGCTGTGTGATAAGCGCGTCGGAGCGCCTGTGGCGTGATGGCTTAGCGGTCCGCCGCCAGATAGGCACGCCCTCCGAGTGCTGGGATTTACAGTTCCCCCTCCCCTTCTCCCCACCCCCACCTTCCAACGCCTAAATCCTAGAACGCAGCTCGCGCGTGGGTGCCATTCTTTTGCCGTCACCTGCAACAAAGTCCCCGGAAGCCGGCGGGACGCGGTCGCTTGGGGCAGAGCAGTGCGCCGCGCTACTTCCTGGGAACGGCGGCAGCCGCGCAAGGAGAGTGTAACCGGGGCAAGGCCGCGTGGCGAGTGCGTTGCCCTGAGCTGCTATTGTGGCTGTCATGCCGCGGCGTTATCGTCAAGGTCGCCACTCGCTACGCGAGAGGTCGCCAGGTGAGGCGCTGCCGAGATACGCGACGGCGCATTACTTGCCTCCATCCCAATGTTCTACATCACCATTGGGTATTTGACTGTTTTGTAGAAATCAAAATGTTCAAATGTTTGTAAAGTCTATGGAACGTAACTACGGGGCCATCAGTCCCTATACTTACAAACTACTTATGAACTAGCTAATCGTAAGGACGGCACAAATATCCATAGTCGGCCGCGATGGCCGAGGGGACTGAGGCACGTCAGTCACGGTCTGAACGGCCACTACGGTCGGGGGTTCGAATCCCCCCTCGGGCATGGATATTTGTGCCGTCCTTAGTGTTGGCTAGTTCATAAGTAGTTTGTAAGTTTAGGGACTGATGACCCCGTAGTTAAGTCCCATAAGCTACACAAACATTTCAACATTTTGAACAAATATCCATGTTCGAGGGGGGGGGGGGTATTCGAACCCCCGACCGTAGTGGCCGTGCAGACCGTGACTGGAGCGCCTCAGTCTCCTCGGCCACCGCGGCCGGCTTCTGGAAATCGTTTTAAATCGTTAATTATGTCATATTATGGTCCGAACATGCTTTTTTACCTCGTGGATTGCAGTACTTAAAGAGAAATGAAATTCAAATAATTTGAAAGCTCGCTAAAACGCTACATTCGAGTCACGTGATGCTGTGACGTCGTACAACACGCCGCTGCTGCTGCTCTCGTACGATAAACAAATACCTGTAAATTGTTTGGGCCGAGGCCTCGTGTTTGGGTGTTAACGTTTGCATAATGACCTACAAATATTGCTTAGTTCCGCACTGTACCAATACATCTGTCTAAGACTCCAGAAAAATTGTTCTTGCAAGTACCAAAAAATGAGAAGATACGCAAAAAGTGGTTGACACTGGCGCGAAGAGATCCAAATGAAATAGCGGCTACTTCATGTGTGTATTTCTGTGAGGATCATTTTGATATAAGTAAACAATATTATTCCATAGGTGAACTAAACTGTTTAGTATCATTCTCTTCTACTGCAAAGGTGTAAAGTAGTATTATGTGTAGGTTAATGGCCTGATGTTTACATTTGCGAAGTAAAACTTCATAATGTTACAAGCCTACGATTTATGTGTAATTAAAGCCGTTTCCTAATATATTTGGGGAAAGAACATGAACATTTCGGAATTGGAGTACTGCAAATCCATTCTGTAATCATGAGGGACCGCTTCATTCGGTGATAATAGGAGTATGGATTGCAATTTCTAGACGTCGAATTGTGGATCCCATATTTTTCAACGAAACAATAAACGCGCAACGATAATGCAGTGATATACTGTACCCATTCATAGGAGAACAGGAGTTAAATACTGAACGGTTATTTTCAAGAAATGGTACATCCACGGATACAATTCGCATTTCAATTTCACGGCTTGCTTTTTCATGTTTCATGTTTTCATGTTTTTGGTGATCGCATGATTTCACAGGGACTTTGACCTTCACGATCGCTGAACTAAACACCTGATTTCTTCGTCCGGGGTGCAGAGAAAGCAACTGTCTATAAAAACCGTCGAAAATTCATAGTGGAACTGAAAACTGCAATATCCACTTTCACTGCTTCTGTTACAGAAGAAATGTTACAGCTTGTATTCGGAAACACGATTAAACGAACTGAATTATGTATTCAACAACACGGAGTTCACTTTCAATATTTTATGTGAAAAATTTGTAAGTGAAACTGAATATTCAATAAATTAAAAACTTTTATGGAGTTTCATTTTGGAATATTCACTATGGCATACGTTACGCGCGACTAACAATCTTTTTGAACACCGCATATATCTTATCATCCTCGTCTGATTCTTTGTGTATTAGCTAGCTTAAAACGCGGCGTTCCTTAAGTATTTATTTATTCCGGTTTCTTTTAGCCCAGATACGCCTCTCTCTCCTTTTCTCTCTCTAACTCTTTTACCCTTTCGACATCTCCTCCTGCGCTACCTCCCTCCTCCTCCTCCTCCTCATGCTCTCTCTTCCTCCTCCCATTCCTCCCCTATCCCCATCTATCCATCAATCCATCCCTCTGCCTGTGCCATAATCTCCCCGCACCTCCTATCCCCTGCCTATTCTTCAACTCCTATACATGAAATATTAATATGCCATATGATGATGACGATCCGTCAATCGATGCCATATTGTTGGTAATGTACCCTCCGCCATGCACAAATCGAAATCTTATGTAGACACCGATGTTTCTCTCGTTTGGAAGTTGCAACATTTCATCAGCATGGGGATAAAGATATAGAATGGTGTCGGAGTCTACTGTAAAATACTCTTTGTCATGCCTTGTACGAACTACAAAATAATAATAATAATGATAATAAGGTTTGCAATGACACTTTGCATATATTTGAAGTCATTAAACGCATCATTTGTACATACACACGTATACCAGGTAGCTACAATACCACCACAACTGCTATGTCGCTAATGTTATCAGTAGTGGAAATCACAGCATCGTAATAATGAAGTCTGTAAATAGTTGTTTGTTAGCTTTGTCAAAATGGTCAAATGTTTGTAAACCTATTCGAACAAACTGCTTACAACCTATTTAAACTAACTCACATTAAGTACAACACACACTCACACACACACACACATACACACACACACACACACACACACACACACACAGCCTGAGGCAGTATTCGAAAACGTCAGCGGAAATGGCCGCCCAATCCGTACCTTCAACGCCTTAGACCATGCGGCCATTACGCGGTTTAGCGTTGTCATTTCGCTTGCTTTTCAGTAAGGGTAACTCTGTGGCCATTTCCGTCGTTAATACAAAATTTGAATTTAGTTTCTAATTGGTAATTCCTCCATTTATAATAGCTACTTGCTGCTAAACCCGGTTTTGCCCGAGTCTATATTCATTTTCCCAGACTTATATAAGAAACGAAAATAAAAATTCCGAAAATATTTCATCTTCATGTAGTCATGAAAACAGTAAAACAAAGAAGTATACATAATGTACAAAATTATAAGTGCAGTATCCAAAGAAAGAAAAATAGTAATAAAATACTAATGATGTATAACGTTAATTTATTTCACATCTTGCCTATAAACAATATATATTGTTACTTGTCCAGGAGCTAGTATGAATAAATTCTTTGGTGACCCCACCCTTGAACAGGCGAAATAGAGTTGTCGATGAGAGAAACATAGAGATATCGAATCCACTCCGCAGTATTCAATAGTTTGTCCATGCGATTCATTAATCGTAATAGAAAATGCAAGTCTTACTGGAAACTGCAGTCTCTTGATGTGAAAGGGTAGCTCTGTCGGAATAAGTGCTGTTAGTGGAATGTACACAGTTTCATTCTTTCCCTTTCCTTGTAGGATGATTGTGTGCTGTGGTGGTTTTGCATGAAACTAATTGTTTGTATCGTCATATCTCATGAGCTACATGTATTTATTCCTTTCTTATCTCAGTCCACTTCGTTCTTCCCTTTCTGTCCATCTGCTTCTATCTTAGTATCTGCCCATTTAAGTTTCGTTTTCATGCAGCTCAATAGTTATCACATATCTTCGACTGTGTGTCCTACAATAATATAATTTTCCAGATTTGTAGAGCGTAATATTAGGAAACTGCCTGCGATGAATAAATAGTGGATGAATGAACTCTCCTAACTCTTGTGACGCGTGATGAGAAAGTTTTTGTGACTCATTGTTAACGACGTCATATCGCCTGAGGTATGTTTAGTAGGTTGGTTTTTAATCCCACAGCGATTGTTGTCGGATAATAATCAATATATGTACCAAGTTTAATCGAAATCGGTCCATTATTTTAGAAGATGTGGAAAAATTGCGCATGATGTAGTAGTTATTCGGATTTTTTTTAAATTTATTTTCTCGTACTATGATGTAAATTTGAAGGTACACTCAGTGGTATATGTGCCTAATGTCTGAAAAATATGTAGTGAATGGTGTTAGTAGTATAGACGTAATAAATCGATACCCAATGCATGATGACGTAGTTTTTCATGAAAACTACGATGCATCCAACTTACGATCAGGGATAGTTTCTAAAATCCGCCGATGTGGCGCTGAGAATGTGCTTCACGTCTCATCACCGCTAAATCACAAAGGCATCATTTCCATTGAGGTGGCGTCATATCGTTGTAGGTCAACAGTTTATCACGAAATATCTATAAATTATTTACACAAATACTCCCTGTGAATCCACTCTAATACTTCCGTGACATTGTGTTGATTTTTAAGGAGCCTATGATAATAAAGAGAGAATAAAATTTACAGAAACACCAAGGTAGTAAAATGCTGTACTGTACTGTATGTAACTTTACAGTAGAGAAATTATACGCAACTAAAATAAACAACACACTAAGTAAATATTAAAAGTCCAAAAAGGAAGTTTCTGAAGGTGCTGTGAACAGTCGGACATTATTTCAAACCTTTATAACTAATTACCTTTCATATGTACCTACAGTAGTACGTAGCTACTAGTATCTATCTAGTTGGCCGGCCGCGGTGGCCAAGCTGTCTGCGGCGCGTCAGTCACGGTCTGCACGGCCACTACGGTCGGGGTTTCGAATCCCCCCTCGGCAATGGATATTTGTGCCGTCTTTAGTATTAGCTAGTTCATAAGTAGTTTGTAAGTTTAGGGACTGGTGACCCCGTAGTTAAGTCCCATAAGCTCTACAGTTATTTGAACAGTTTGCTATCTAGTTAATGATTTCAGTGCCAAACAACGAGTGGATGAATATCCCGTGTGGTTAATCGCCTCGAAAGGAAACGAACGCTGAGAAAACCTTTTTCCAAATAAGTTATTTATGTCACTCTCAAGCATAGTTAAAAGTAAAAAAATTGTGGGGGACACCCTAAGTGCTTGTGGGATGTATATGGATCAAAAATTAAATCGACAGACCCTCATCAATAACAATGGTGAGAAAGCAGAAACGAGCTGAAGCACACTGAAAAGACTAGCCGGAAATCGATGGGGAATTAGAAGGTGCTCAACAACACTGTCGAGTATATAAAATACTAATTTTAGAATATGGCGTCGAAGCACTTGTTACAACTGCTCGCCGAAATATTAACAAGTTGCAAATAGTCGAATCATTGAGAATTTTAATCGCTGGAGTAAAATACTTAGCTAGTTTCAATGAGAATTCTAACCGGAAAAAAAAGTTAAAATAAGTATCAGATATCTTAATCACTGGATAAAATATAAATGATCTTATAAGAATAACTGTAGACGGCTTGAAACATCAGTTAACTTTATTAAATAGGTGGATAGCATAAGATCACAGTATCAACTAACGGGAGTTGCTCCTGAAAATTTTATTTTCTTATTCTTCTTTCATGATTACAGTACCATGTATGTATACATGATTGATAATAATAGTGAGTGCTACACCGTTAAACAATGATTCGTGAACCGCTCAAGATCATTGACTTCATATCTGTACGGTGATAAGACGTGGAGCTTGATGTTAGTGCCACATCGGCTGATGTTAGAAACTATCCGTGGTCGTTGTTGGATGCATCGTAGTTTTACCTTGGTCAGAGCGCCTGAAGTGGCATAAAGCATTAGCAACTATCGCTTTTAATTTAAATGACAAACTTTTTCAGTTGTTATTTAATGTCAGATATAATTTCTCAAATCACTTCAAAAGCCGTCTTCCACTTATCTCTTTCCTTCACAGTCAAAAACAAGAAGAAAAGAGTGAATGTGGAAACCACACCATTAAATTCACAAACTCTTCTTGTTTGAGAACAGTGCTTCAAAACTTTGATAACGACGTACTTCGCTTTAACAGCTGTTCCTGAAAAATCATTACAGCACACAGTTAGATGAAATAGCTGTAGTTTCGCACTCTAACGACCTTTCGAGAATTTTCCATGAATGATTGCGAGTCTTACGGAGCGGCAAAAACGTCGTTACTCTTACGCATAACGTAATACTACTTTTACTTGCCATTTAAATAAGCGAAAGGCAAATGACTTTTTATATTAGTCATGCGACAAATAGTACCAAAGCTCTGCAATTCACATGTAAGTTCATAGAACGGTTTCAGACAAGTCTCCACCGTTCCATTGCCGAACATCTGAATGGTGAACGAAATTTATTAAATAGATCTCGCACCACCGAATAACGCCTTTCTTTTAATTAATTCTGCCCCAAATCGGGGATGATTTCCGTGACACACTCTTTCGTGATAATACAAAAAGGGCTGCCCTCATCTGAAATTTCTATGTCCTCCATGAGCATCCCACACTGCGCAGCAGTATTCCAAAGAGGACGATCAAATGTTCAAATGTCTGTAAATCTATCGGACCAAACTGCGTGGTCATCAGTCCGTAGCTTACAAACTACTTAAACCTAGGTAAACTAACCTACGGACAAACACACACACCCATACCCCAGGGAGGACTCGAACCTCCACGGCGAGCAACCGCGCGCTCTGCAGCGAGGGCTTTAGACCGCTCGGCTACTGCACCGCGGCCAAGAGGACGGGTGAGTATAAAGTACGCATTCTCGTTAGTCGAACCGCTGTATGCTCTAAATCTTCTGCGAGTTTAAGTGATTCCTTCCAGTTTAATTCGTAGGCCCTTAGATCTGACTGATTTGTCAAATCGTTTTTCAGTTGGTTTTCATTTACTGGTGACTTTACTGGACGACGCCTATTCACAGCAACCTCCGCAAACAGCCTAAGAGAAGTATCATATTATATTAAATAGTTTATGAACACAAGAAACAGTAGGTTTCGTATATCACTTCCCTGGGGAACGGAAGATATCACTTCGATTTTACTCAATGTATTTAAGTCAGTTACTACGAACTGTGTCATTTCTGACAGAAAACGGTGAATCCAATAGCACAATTGAGACGTTATTCCATAAAACGGTATTTTATTAGAAGCCGCTCTTGTATGGTGTCTCAAGCCTTCTCGGAAATCCTAATCAACAGCAGTCATCACTTTGTGTGAATATATATATATGGGGTGTCCCAGCTATCTTGTCCACCCAAAATATCTCTGTAACAATAACAGCTATTGGAAAACGACTTTCACCGGTATCAATGTACGGCTGGGGCCCATGAATGTACATATTAGGAAACATTCTAAAAAGAAAGCAAAGTGTTTTCTTAACACAAACTTATGTTTTTTAAATGGATACCCTATATTTTTTCTTCAGCAATCCATAGCATGACAAATCGCATAAACAATGGCGTTGATTGCATCGCAATATTACAATTACATCCCGAGATATTGCGACGCGAAGTTGACGCTTGAAATACGCGAAACGCGCGGCTAGCGCACGTCCTGAGACAGGCGAGAACCCCATGCTGCTCAGCTCTCGCAAAAATCGTCTTCGTATATACCTTCCATATAATCACCCCCTTTATTTGACCATTTGCGAAGCGCATCGACGGTAGCGTATACAACTTGCGCATCTATTTCGGTTATGCCCCATATTCCCGCCCTTTGCCATGGATGTCACCTCTGGTGCATTACCAGGTCCTTCACAGTGGTTCTTTGACAGATCGTAATCATAGGGTTTCAGGTCCAGTGGTGTGGCATCGTGTATTGTCATGCAGAATGAAGGGGTGCTTGGGATGCTGGGCCATGGAACGTCGTTTTACTGGTCGTCCAGTGCCCAGTACAAAGCGAAGGCATTTCATGGGACAGCAACCCATCATTATGAATGACGATGCCGCAACACCAGGACCTCTTGATTCGCTAGCAGTGGGAGATTCTGGAACATCCGTCGTTACTCACCCGACGTAAGTCCCTATTGCTACAATCTCTTGACCAAAGTGAACGGAACGCTGCCTGGTATCAGTAAAACACCAGAGATGAAATTACCCACACCAAAGAGCACTTAATACGGACCTCAATTGCAACAGACTGAAGATAGTATACTACACTTTACGGACATTTGGTAAAATGTAAATAACGAATATGATTATACTGAAAGCGGATACGTTCCTCGCTCAATAATATATCAGACAAAAATATTCGTGAATGCGTTTAGAAAACATAGTTTCCTATTGGAAAGGCAGCGAACTGGTATTGGTTTCAGAAATTAAAATAAGTCACGTTCCCAAAATGTTTTTACAATATGTTTGATAATAGGGTGACCGGTTGCGATCTACTCTGAGATCATCATCAGACCGATTCGTCTAACCGTTGATGCCGACCTATGGAAACCGGTCATCCTATTATAAAATAAATTGTAAAAAAATATTTTACCATGACTTATTTTCATTTCTAAAAATATTCATTCCCATTACTTTCCGTCCAACATCTGTACATCTCCCTTTGTTGTTCGTTAGATACATCTACATGTTTCTACTACATCAGAACATTTAGAAGAATTCTGAAGAATTCTGAAACTTATTGTGTATACCGAATAGTATATGAAGAGGTCCTTAGCACGATCATACTTTATATTCAAATGTTCAAATGTTTGTAATTCTATTGGACTTAAATACTCTGATCATCAGTCCCTATGCTTACAAACTATTTAAACTAACATATGCTCAGGATGACAATTATACCCATCCTCAAGGAGGACTCGAACATCCGACGGCTAGCAGCGGGGCCCTCCTCTGTTATATGCCTTGGTACGCTCGGCCACTCCACCGCGGCATACTTAATATAACCCACGAGAAATGCCTGCAGGATCGTTAGAAATACAAACATAGAAAAGTGTGCATCACTTCGGTTCCAAAGTGACTCTGAACGTATATACTGCATCACGAACACTGTTCCTAGATTGTGGCATAATTAAAGACCGCGATACAACCCGTCGACTATGACCAATTACTTCATATCTCAGTCGCGCAAGATACGCTACATAGATGTATCGACTAGCAAAACAAACACTATCAACAAATATAAATATACGGGATAATATCGAAATACTTATGTATTGAAGATAATAAATAAGCTGTCATTATCATCGTAAATTACACATTACACAACAGAATGCAGCATCGATCTCAGATCTCAGCCCAAAAATTCGTGCCTTCGGCGTTCATTTGTGAAAGAGAGAACTTCTCTGTTAACCTAGGAGGAAGGAAGGAAGATTAGTGTTTAACGCCCCGTCGACAGCATGGTCATTAGAGGCGGAGATTACGCTCGAATTTTTTGGGGAAGGATGGGGAAGGAAATCGGCCGTGACCTTTGAAGATTTAGGGAAATCACGGGAAACCACCGTTCTCCAGAATGAGAGTTCATTGTGTTATTACTGCGCCACCTCGCTCGGTTTGTTAACCTATACCTAAGTATCAGAGATACAGAGCACTTTTGAAACACGAAATCGTAATCTATAATCTGTGTTACGCTTGTAAAGAAACTATCGACTTTAATTCGGATAAGACGTAATTGGTCAAAGCCGACCGGTCGTATCGCGGACTTCAATTGACTCTATAAATGTCAGTCAGCCACACAGAGGTGTAAACACCGTTGCATTAGCATTGCAAATGTGACGGAGTGTGTATGAAGGCAGAACAGTTCCACTCTTAACACCAAGAAGAAAATATAATGCTTGTGTTGATTGTAGTTCCCCCATGCCTGAGAACGACAATTCCGAACTTTGAAAATATCCGCATTTCACTTCGTGTCAGTAGGATTCTCATCAAGAGAAGTTTCCACACTTCTCTGAGTGAACTTAAACTATTTTGTCGTACGGGAAAAAAGGTACAGGTACACAGGGTCGATTACTTGCTGCCTCTTTCATTTAGTTTATGAAAGTCCTATAATATCTGGGGCATCAGTATTTTTGAAAAAGAAAACAAGTATTTTTGCAACTCTTTCACATGTAACTTCTGAATAACACTGTTGAATAGAGACAAATTATACTCTAATGATGCTCCAAGGAAGATTTCAATCCTATGATACTAGCTCAAAGATAACGGCCTATAGTCAACACGGATTCGGAAAGGATTGACTTGTAAACAGTTAACTCTTTATTCAAATGAAATGATTGGTGCTATCTACAATCAGATCCATATTTCTAGATTTCCAAAAGGCTTTTGACACTGCACCTCACAAGCGTCTTCTAAGGAAATTGCGTGCTTATGGTATATCCCCCTCATTTGTGCATTTGGATTTTCTCTGAGAAAGCACACATTACATATTAATTGACGGAAAGTCTAACAGAAGTGATATCTGGCGTTTCTTATTGTTACAGGGCCCCTAATATTCTTTGTACTGATAAAGGATTTAGAAGACTATCTGAGCCGCTCTCTTACAATGTCCGCGGATGATACTGTCATTTATCGGTTAGTAAAGTCGCCAGAAGTTAAAAAAACAACAACAGCAAAATGAATTAGATAATATATCCGTATGAGCACTAAAAGAAATCCGTTCATTTACACGATGAATCGGTGAAATCTAAAGGCCTTAAATTAAATTACATACTTAGGAATTACAATTGCCGGCCGCGGTGGGTTTGCGGCGCGCCAGTCACAGTCTGCACGGCCACTGTGGTCGGGGATTCGAATCCCCCCTCGGGCACGGATATTTGTGCCGTCCTTATTATTAGCTAGTTCACAAGTAATTTGTAATTTTAGGGACTGATGACCCCGTAGTTAAGTCCCATAAGTTCTACAAACATTTGAATTACAGTTACGAATAACTTTAATTTGTTAAGAACACGAGAAATTATCGTAAGGAAAGCGAACGAAGTCGTGAAAAAACTTGATGCAACAGTTCTTCTAAAGAAACTGCCTACACTAGTGCATGCAAATTTGGTGTATGGCTGCGCATTGTGTGATTCCCACCAAGTAGGACTTACGAAGGATATAGAGAAAGTTCGGGTAAGGACAACTCGTTTTGCATTATCCCGATACAGAGAAAGGAGTGTTATAGAAATGATGAATAAGGTGGCGTGGAACTCATTATAATGAAAGGTGCTATTCGTTGCGGCGAGGTCTTTTTGCAAAATTCTTTTGACCAACATTCTAATCCGAATGCGAAAATTTTTGTTAGCACTCACCTACATATGGAGACAAGATTATCAATATAAAATAAGAGAAATCAGATCTGGAACGTAAATATTCACGTGTTCTTTTTCCCGCGCGCTATTAGAGCATGCAACGGTACATATACGTGGTGCGATCAACCCTCTGCCATGCACTTAAATATGATTTGCAGAGTAACTTTATAGATGTTGACACAGGGAAACGAAAATCAAACATAAATCATCGAACAGATATTTGAAAGTGTTCTCAATAGTTACTTTGAACTGAAACTAAATAAAACTCCCAATCTACAAATATCCGTACTATGAACTACAGTTTCGAAAATAGAGTACCTGTTATTTCGCTGTTCTGGCCTGTTCATTATGTATTGTAGTATAACAACAAACAATGAAGAGTCGCAATGTTGGCGTCTACAAATCGAGTTCCCAGGTTGCTATTAACCTAATTACATTGTATACCGTTAAAGTTACGGGACCTCCAATTAACTTCTGGCCATACCCGTTAAAGTAAACAACCTGCATTAATTAACTGGCCCATTCACCTCTCATATATGACTAAATTTCGGCCGCAATGGACACTATGCGTACTGTTTCATAGCTATTTTAGATGTTACGTGAATGAAGCAAAAGCCCCGGTTCGCAATGTGGCAAATAGTGTGTGTTTTCCTGTGCATGCCGACTTTATCTACGCTTTTGGAAGAGACCAGAAATATGAATGCCATTGTGATGACGTAAGTGTCATACTAGACTAGAATGAACCTAACAATTCTCCTCAGAAACGAATTAATAACCTGCTTACCCTTTTGAAGTTTCACGTTCAAAGCTGTGTCGCCATTTAGGAATTTATACGACTTAACTTAGAAGATAGGTTAAGAAAAGGCAAACCTACGTTTCTAGCTTTTGCAGATTTTAAGAAATCTGTGGATAGTGATGACTGGAAAACACTGTTACACATTCTGAAGGTAGCAGAGATAAAATATAGGGAAGTTAAAGGTATATACAACTTATACAAAAACGAGGCAGCAGTTATTAGGATCGGAGGGCATGAAAGAAACGCAGTGGTTTGGAAACTGATTAAGACACCGTTGTAATCTTTCTCCAATGTCAATCAATCAGTACATTGAGCAAGTTGTGAAAGAATGCAAGGAGAAATTTGGAGGAGGAATTGATGTTCAGGGAGATGAAATAAAATCTTTGCGGTTTGCAGAGGACACTATAATTCCCTCGAAGACTGAAGAGGACCTGGAAGAGTAACTACAGAGAATGGGCAATGTCTTGTAAGGAAATTATAAGATGAATATAAAAGAAACAAAGTACGGGTAATGGAATGTCGTGCAAGAAAATCAGGCGATGATGAAGGATTGGGATTAGATAATGAGACAATTGGGGTAACGAAATAACAATTGATAACCAAAGTAAAGAAGACATAAATGCAGAATGGAGTGGACAGCATTGCTGAAGAAGCAAAATTTATTGACATCCAAAATTGATTTAAATGTTATGAAGTCCTTCCTGAAAGTATTTTTTGGGATGTAGCATTATGCGGTAGTGGACGTGGACGATAAGGAGTTCAAAAGGCAAGCTGATAGAAGCATCTGAAAAGTGGTGCTACAGAATGCTTGAGATTGGGGGGTAAAATGTGTAGCTGATGAGGAGTTCCAGAATAAAAATGGAGTGGAAAGAAATTTCTGGCATACCTTGACTTTGGAGAGGGTGAGGGGTTAAAATTATAGAGGGAGACAGATAGACGAATGCAGTAAGCAGGTTCAAAAGGATGTAATAAGTATATCGGCAACTAAGATCTGGCATACAGTTCGGTTTCGTCGTGTTCGGCAAAAACTATTCGTTTGGATCGTGTTCGAAAACTTTTCTGTCAACTATCAACATTGACCCGAATTGGCGGGGGCGAAAGTTAACTAGTCTATTACGAGAGTCTTTCCGCGCGCGTAAAATTATGAGTATTAAACGCAGTATAATGTAATCGCACCTGATAGTGGTGTTCTTGTAATGAGTTAATAACAGTTATACGTACTTAGTATGGTACGTAAAGGAAAATGTTATCTTCATTTTGTTATGCTGAAAGGTTAATTAAAATGGGAAGCATTTTTCTAATAATCGACGTGCGTTTAGAAGACATTTGTCATGTAAAACAGCGTGCCTTGTGTCAGAGTGCACATGTTTACACTGACAAAAATCAAACTGTTTGTCGGAACTATGCAGTCAGGCGCAGACGCTGTAGTATTGTAGGTTCGATATTTGTGTTCAAGCAGACAACCCAGTGTTTTCTTTCGGAACCTCTGTTATTGCGCAATGCTGGCATGTATTCAAATGGAACTCAAGTGCACGTCCCACACTAAGAAAAACAGTCTTGAAGTACCTTTCTCCGCATCTACTAGCGTTGCTTGTGAACCTATGTTCAGAGCTGCTGGACAAACTTCTTTAGATCATCGAAGTAATTTGCTCAGTGGAAATTTGGAAAAACTCTTTTTCTTAGCTCTCAGTATTAATTTTCAATTATGATTACTAGAACTGCTAAAGTAGTTAAACATTTAAATTGTTCCTCAAGATTTATCCATGACGCCAGCATATAAACGACTTTTTGCTGATGATTTTGTATTTTGCGATAATACTGTATCAGGAATATTTTACCATGTCGTTACTTTGAGGCGGGTAGTAGAAAAGTATTAAATGTAAGATCTCGGAACTTTAGTTTAAGAGTTGTCTTTGAGTAAGAGACTACAACATATAATAAAAATTACAAAAATATTATAAGCTACCAAATTGTTAGTAACAAAAACTAGTTGAAACCTAGTTTACCTTGATAGTGTGATCGATAACAATAGACTTAAATTTGATATGAATTCAGTTGTCGTTAAATGGTTTCCTTGTCCATGATGTATTAAAAATAGTGCTTTACTAAAAAAACGCTTATTCCTCGTTAATTGAATAATCTGTTAAAAGGGGAAAAACTACTGATTTGGAGTATTATGTAAATTTTACAAAATTTCGGTTTCCATTATGGTTTCGGCCGAAAGTAAAAGAGGAGCTGTATATTCAGTTACTGTTTCGGTTTCGGCGAAAAACAATGTTTCTGTAGGGCACTACAGGCAACTCATTAACAATCATGAGGTAAGGACTACACATGGCAAGGACCAATGCCTAATTGCATTAACCGTTTTCAACGTGTTATTAACATTATCAGACTGCATCTGGTAAGGAACCTATGTCCGGAAATAAAGCGTTAGGTAATAATGTGTGAAGGTAGGATCACTTTGAAATCTCCAGCTTCAAAGAACGCATATTGACAAAGGCCCAGGTGTCATTCACTAATTCCGGTACACATCGAATATGTTGAAGTCTACTTCAAAATATGAGACACGTACTTTTTTTACACAACATTCAGAAGTTGCAAGCACATCTGATTATTTTAAAATTATTGAACAATTTACAGCATGTACCACCTTGTATCCTTCAGGAACCTTTTATGGTTTCGCACTGAAATTGCAAACAACATTATCGCTACGTATGACAAATGTCATCGTCGGAAGGCTTATTTCCAACATATATCTGACACTGCAACTTCGGGTTGTAACTTAACAATATATTTCGTTTGACGACATGATAAACGGTAAGGAGTGCGACTGGAAGTCACGTATCAAGAGAAATCACAAATCACTCTGATGTAGTCTAACAGCCACAGTCGCTCTGAGAATTTTTTTATTTTTTTATTTTGCTTCCACATGTTTCTATACACTATATCATTTTCAGTTGTGAATAAATAATACCTAACGGAGCATTACTGTGATTACGCCTCCATTATATAAAAGTATTTAATAGGATAGTTCTTTTACATATATTATTAACACGTCAAAAAAAGCTTAAAGGAATACATAATATTCTTATTTGGTAATAAGATGCTTTTCTGGACAATCTAATAACCACCTTGTTTCAGTGACCAGTCGACTACGACACGATGTAATAGTCTACACAGACTTTCATATCAAGCAACATTTTAATTGTGAAATCCAGTTTTACTTTTTTTAAATTGATGGTTAAGACGAAATACTGCAACTCTGTAATAATTGTTATTTTGTTAATATTTGAAATCTCAAATAACTGAACTGTACCCATCGGTAGGTTACATAAACACTCGCGCACTGATAGAATCTGCCAGTAGCAAACCTATCACTCCGTCTCTGAATTGATGTCCTCCTTTAAACTGATATAATGGACACTCCAAACACTTGAGCAGTACTCCAGACGGTATCGTAAAAGTGGGTGGACCGCATTTTCCCAAAATTCTTCCAAAAAACCAAGTCGATCATCCGCCTTCCCCACGACTGTTCTTACCAGTCTGTTCCATTTCTTATCGCTTTAGAACGGTTCGACCAGATAATTTCGCTGAATTTACCTCCTCGTCTTCATCACGTTACACTGTTCTACATTGAGAGCTGGTTGTCATTCCTCAAACCAACTGGAAATTTTGACCTGGTTACTGCAATAATTCATTTACGACACCTTCTCTTATACCAAAGCATCATCAGCAAACAGCCACAGATTGCTACTCACTATATCTGTCAGATCGCTTACGTAGACAGAAAATAATAATAATGAAGGTACTGGGTTCAGTTACTTACGAAGTCTTAGAGCCGGTCATATATTAAGGATCCTATTCCGTAAGCTCGTACCTTCGTTAGCAGTCGGCATTGCGGCACCGTGTTAAACTCTTTTAATAATTCATCCGTGGCATCTGATATAAGATCAATTACACGCGACCGGTGTATCCTACAGCCGTGGTGAGACATGAACACCATCTTTCCCGTCTCAAAGAAATTTAATATATTCGACCTGAGTAACAACTAATAGTTAATTTTATTACAATGTAGGTATTTAGCAGAGCTATTGCTTATTCAGTATCTAGGCTGAGATGTCTTCTTACTTACATATCAAGAAAAAGTGCCTGATATGCAGCTTCATCGGCACATAAAGACATGCCAGCTCCATTATTTTTCTCTTCCTGATGATCTAGTCTTCGCATCGCAGTAAACAAATTGCTGTATTTTGTAAGCTGTCATGTTTTTAACTGTATTTTTTTATATAGTGACTAAGTGCAATGTTGCACTTGTTATTTTATACCCAATTTTTAACAAATGACCAGATTATAACATACATGTTACCAGATGATGGTGACACAGTGCACCGAAACCGGTCGTCATTTAATAAATTGTTAGTGTGCGATCTTGGCTTGTCATTTTGAAAACTATAAAACAATTAGATCGCCTCCAGACCAGACTATGTCAGGTAATCTTAACTACCATTGCTTCTTTTCCGTGTTCCAGTCGCATATGGCTTGTGGGGCCTCTGTGTGGGATTCAGTTTCCCAATTGTCGTTTTCCCGCGAGATATTTGCAAGCAGATGCAATGTATTGGTAGACTCTGCTGTAAATGTGCGCTCTCCATATCTTGATACAGAATATGCCGCCAACTGGAGTCTAACGACCAAAAATGCCGCACATCATCATCATGTAGTGTCTGCCAAGGAAGTTGGCCGATTATCTCAAGTACACCATATGCATACTCCCAGACATGACCACTAACCTTGTCGTATCGTACTGCTGTTTCCGTAGCCTTAGAGCACTGACAACATTCCCCATGGAGAGCAATCGAAAACAACCCAAAAAGTACACAGAAAAACTGTGTTATTCTGAATCGAAATCTGTCAGTTCTGTCGTGTCCTGTGATGTCACGCTTGTCGTCAGAGGCGTCACGACTGCCGCGAACTGCACTGTCATGGCGGAACTGGCGCGGTTCTTGAGTCACGAGTTGCTGAATGCTGGACCGGTATCGTTCCGCCAGGCGGGTATCTGGGTTACCGCCCGACTCTTCCGCAACCACTTCACACTCCTGGCTTACGCTTGCTGCAGTTAATAGGGGATTCCCAAGGCTGCTCACTGCAACATCAAACGCTTTCGTTCATTCTCCAATGGCCTACACTCACCACCACCTATCGACTTATAGTGTTACATGCGCCTCCACATACAGGACAGCGTTTATTTGCCCATATTTCAATTAATTGTGCTTATATTTGTGTATTTTTTCTTGTAATTTCGTATCTAATTCTCAATGTGTCACTAAATTCTTAAGGACGCATTATATTCTTTGAAAAACTTAAGTCAAAGACTAACTCTGAACAAAGAGCAATTATCATTATAGTCGACATGGTCGATTTGAGAATATCCGAAACTGCACTACGTTATTTTAAATGTGTTTATTTCAGTCAACAGTTGCAATAAAATTGTTTAATGACATGTTTCGTCCAATGAGTACCAATTTGTACTCAGGCAGACGAGTTGCGGACGCAACTATAAGATATGAAGATGATCCAAGTGATCGAAACATGTCATTAAACAATTTTATTGCAACTATTGACTTAAATAAACACATTAAAAAAAGAGTAATTAGAATAATACACAGATTTAACTATTGTTTCATTTTAAAAGAAAGGAGTAGTGACGCCATTTTTCTCTTCTGTATTATGCTCTCGTCTAGTAAACTTCTCTTCCATATTACGCTTGTATGACCTGATGATATTGTGAAAATGTCTGTACGATATATCTCAATGAGAAAGTTGTAATTGAAATGATGTACTGAATTTATGACCTGATCTCGACTGTATGAATTTAATCAGATTTCACAAAGGTAACTGAACTTTGAATGTGATGTATATGTAGACTTGCTTCATTTATTTCAATAATAATTCTTTCGTGAGTTTACCGAAATTTGTCCGAGTACTTATTTGTAGTGAGAATGGAACCTTATTTTTTCCTTTCACATTTTTCATTTAACTGTGATGCAACTTATTTTTCAGGACAAAAGAATAATGAATTACACTGATTTACGAATCTAATTGTTGGAGATGTGTAGGCCTACAATGGGACCCATTTTTATCGCGTTCTTTTATAAAATAATTATTCTAACTGCGACCCTGAGATTACGAGCGACTTACCATTTTCGATTAGTAACAGATCGACTAGCCGCAAACTTAGTTACAAAATCAGCAATAATGATAATGTCTCCAACAGTTAGGTTCACGTTGCTTATCAGTAACAGTCAGGTTAGAAAAGGATTTTAACTACTTTCTTGGTGCGTAGCTCATTAATTTCTCTAAAAGTTCAGCATAGTAGATTAATTTCAATAGATAGATGGTTTTTCTACGTAACCAGTATTGAAATATTTCTCCCAACCACTCTTTACAGTTATTCTATTTCGTGCTCACATTAACTAGCAAAAATTTATACTGACTTAAAAATTAAAATTAAAATAAGAAAATAAAAAAAGGGAGGAATGTTTCAGACTAATGGATTCCGTCTACATGGATGGAGTAAAATTCCAGTTTCAGCTCTATCAAAACGCACATTTGCTCTGTTATGCATATGCTAGTCATGTTGTTCTTCAGTATGAATGAACATACAACAAAAGGAACCTTCAGGTGCAAGTTATAAGGGCAGAAACTCATAAAAGGTACTTGAGAAACAAGTTGATATAAAATTAGAGTAGGAAAAACATTTTATCAGAATAATACACTTGGAAAAAGAAAGAACATCATGAATTCACCGACACATTCTTGAGGATGTATACAATACACAACCACACACAGCAATACACATGTGAGTACAGCCACCAGAGTGTGCGAAATGTCGACACTTGCACTTTGAGTATCTCTCCTTTTGCAGCAATGAAAGCTGCAATCCTACCATGGAGGCGATGACAGGGATGTCGAATGTAGTCTTGCAGAATGGCCTGCCATGCAAGCTTCACTTGGTGCCTCCCTCATCTGGGCCAGATCGCGTGCCGGTCGTGCAGACAGCGTAGGATGACGTATCGTCCATTTTCAGTGGGGTAAAATCTGGTGATCGTGCCGGCAAGGCTACTTTATGCACGGGTTGAAGTATGGTTTCACTGTACCATACACTGTTAAATCATCAGAAGATAACGGCCAGTTCAGGAATGGCTCCCCACACCATGATGCCGGGTGCATGTGAACTCCAGATTTTTGCGCTCCTATGCACAACGCCACACAAGAGTATGACCAGCATTTGCACCGAGATAGAAGCGACTCTGAAGACGACACGTCTCCATTCGGCCTTCAACAAGCGTCTATCAAGACACCACTGGAGGTGGGCTGAAAGGTATTGGGGCGTGGGCGGAAGAAACAGCACGAATTAACGTGCATTATGGTGCGTGGAGCTACATCCTACACTATCCGTTCACCTCTGGTGATTGTCGACGGAACGTTGAACAATACACGGTACATCATTCAAGCATCGTTGATGCAACAATAATGCTTTACAACATTGACATGTATACCGTACCACCCGACGTGCTCTTCAAGCTGTACGTCAACTACCCTGGCCAGCACGATCCCCAGATATGTTCCCCATTGAGCATTCTTAGGACCATATGAAACGTTATCTTGCGCGGTCTGCACGACCAGCACGTAACTAGCCCAACTAAGGCACTAATCGTTCAGGCCATTCCGGAAGCTTTCATTCGGCAACTCTGCCATCGTCTCTATGGGAGAATTGCAGTTTACACTGATGCAAAATGAGGGTTTCCACGGTACTAGCGTCGACATTGCGCAGGCTCAAGTGACTGCCTTTGTGATCGTCTGTTGTATACATCCTCAAGAATATATAAATAAAATTTCCGTCTGCTTGGTCGACGAATTCATCTTTTTCATCTTCCAGGATTGTACTTTCATCCTGCAGCGGAGTGTTAACTTCCAGAACCGAAACTGTCTCTAGGACCGGAATTCTGAAAGCTTTCCCATTCGAAGACAAGCGCTCCACCAACTGAGCTATCCTGGGACGCTTCATGGCCCTTCCTCACAGCTCTTCTTCTATCACTACGTCGTCTCCTAGTTTAAAAACTTTACAGTAGTACTCCTGCGAACCTTACAGGACGAGTCCTTCTGGAAGAAGGGGTTTTGTGGAGACATAGCTTAGCCACAGCCTGGGGTTCTATCAGAATATTTTCACTCAGCAGCAAAGTGTGCGCTGATGTGAAGTTTCCTGCCAAATCTGTGCGCCAGGCCGGATTTAAAACCTGGGGTATTTGTCTTTCGTGGGCAAGTGCTCTACCAACTGAGCTATCCTGGCACTCGTCGCAGCGATTTGCGTCCAACAGTACCTCGCCTCCTACTGGCAATTGTCCAAGATTCTCATCCCAGTCCGGCACACAGTATTAATCTGCCAGGAAGTTTCATATCAGCGTACACTCCGCTGCAGAATGAAAACGTCATTTTAGAAACGCCATGTCGTTACCTTGTCCTTTCTTCAAGCAATGCTAGTCCTACAAAGGTTCGCAGGAGAAGTTTGGAAACTAGGAGGCGAGGTACTCGCGGAAAAAAAACAACTGTGAGAACGAGTCGTGAGACATGCCAGGATAGCTCAGTTGGTAGAGTAATTTCTGGTGTAAAGCAAAATTTCTGGTTCTGCACACAGTTTTGATCAGCCAGCAACTTTCATTACTGGATCCGTACCGCTTCTTCGATTGCGTTTTTATTAAGTAATGGAACATTTAGATCATGTGAAATATAGGACATAATAAATCGTAAAATATATACTGCAAGTAAAGTCAAACTGCCCAACACATTTAAACCAATAGAATTAACTCACTCCTCAAAGGACGTGCAATAACTTGGAATGTTACACCAATCGAATTAATTCACTCCTCAAAGGACGTGCAATAACTTGGAATGTTACACAGAATACATGTATCAAATTAATAAGGTTTTTTGACCTACCATAAAACGCATTTTTAGCAAAATTTTGCACACATCTGGAGGACTATCACCACCTACTGCCGCGTTGAAATTCGTATTCCGCGATTCTATACTTTGCGCTAAAAGACTTTCTTTTTTGTTTTCCATTCTTTTCTTTTTCCCCGACAGTCAATTAAGAAACTGCTCTCCATGTTAATGTGCTATTGCTTAAGTTATCGTCTTTTACAACTGTAAATTAGTCTAATTGAGATTAGATGCGTTTCGCTTTATTTCAAAACATCTTCAGTGGTCAACTATACAGGAAATATTTTTTGTCTTACATTTTATGTGGTTTTTACTAAATTTGTTCATGAACAGTTATTATGTTATGGGTTCATTTGCTTCTGAAAAATGAAATATTAAGATTTCTCACGCTATTATGTTGCCCTCTTCATGTGCTTTTTGTAGCACTCACATTGCCACTTGCAACCGTTCTTTTCTATTACACCCTTTTACCAAACTCGCCATTTCTGTAGCCTGGCAGGCTGCGTTTGTCTTTTGTTTTGTTTTTGTTTATTGTCTGCACATGTGTTACTTGCTTTTTAATTCGTTGACTCCCATTTTGAGATGTCTTTTTGTTTTATGTCAAAAAATGCGTCTGCTAGCAATTTGTGTGGTTTTGAGGGAGGGGGAGGTTTATCCTGGTCCACTATGTGTTTTATTAGTATAAAACGTGTGTTGTTTGCTGATGTTGACTTGGTCATTTAATTTGTGTTTCTTTTCTACTAATACTTTCTAAATTTGGAAATTCTCTTGGAGGGTTAGGAGATGTTCCTTTTTGCAGAATTTGATTTTTTTCATGTCTCTCTCTATGGTAGCAGGATAGTGGTTTTCGTACCTAAAGTGTTCTGCATATGTTCAATAGCTGTTGACATATTTCCATGATCTTTTGTGTTCTTTATACCTTGTTTCAAATGTCGTGCTGGTCTGTCCTAAGAATAGAACATCACAACTATTACATTTGAGCTGGTAAATACCAGAGTTTTGGTAGATGTCAGTGCTCTTGGTTTTTGTTAGGCATTTCTGTAATGGGTTGTGGCTTTGATATACTATTTTTATTCCTTGTTCCTTGAGGATATTTCCAATTCTGTGTATCAGCTTATTTCCGTAAGTGACTGTGTTCCAGTTTGTTTGTCGACTTTCTGTGTTATGTCCTCTGTTAGTATTGTTATTAGTGTCTGTGGACTAGTTGAGTGTTATTAGTCCTTGGTTTTGTGTGGTGTTTCATTTCTTTATTTTTTATGTTTTTCAGATTTCTTAATTCAGTTTTGTAATGAGAGTTCCTTGGTATCAATTACTGTCTGCTATCTGATTTATTAAGTCTTGCTCCTTGTTTTAAATGCGTTTGTCGAGTGGTACTGCGGAAAAGTAGACCAAAAAGACGAAGGAGAATCAAGTATAGGCTAATTGGAAATAATTATTGACTGAGATATAGTTACACCTCCTTACCTCGTAATGTTTCCGTCACCATACCAGGTGACGTTTCAGTCACGTGGTTAACAGTGCCCGTAATGCTTTGGGTTATCAGTATCTTTCTGTGAACCATCGCAATCGACTACACCTAATGGGGTAATCACGAATACAATGTTAGCTAAGGATTCCTTTGCCTTTGTTTTTCTACTAGTATTTCCTGCATATTACAGAGAATGTCTTCTAAGAATAATACATCGATGGATGGTGACGCTGCATTTAGCAACTAGAAGATCCGGGAGTTGACGCTTCTCACGTCGTGACGTAAGTTCCGGCCAGGTGGGTTCTGGCATCTTATTTCTGTGGTTCTCAGCTCTTGGTGTGAAAATTTCCACGAAGTTCTTAGAGGCTCTTACGTTTTAACAGTCATGGTGAACAATCGGATACATACCACTAGAGGGCCCTTAAATAAGGTACAACTGCTGTGACGACCACATACGCTGAAACTTTGCAACATACAAAACAAATAATATAATTTTTTGGGAGCTGTTATATTTTTTGAGTTATCTACGCATTTTTCATTACGCATAGTTATCATTCTTTGGTCGTGGTGCACACCTAATGGTGTCTTCATTTGGTGCCATATGTTTGTAAACCTATGAAACCAAAGTGCAGTGGTCATCATTTCTTAGACTTGCAAACTACGTAAACCAACTTATGTCAAGGACAACACACACACACATACACACACACACACACACACACACACACAACCTCCGACAGGGATCAGCCGTGAAATTCGGAACAAAGCGCCTTACGGCATACAGCCATCTTGAGCGGCTGGTGCATCAAAACAGGATTTGAGGATAATCACACACAAAGGAATCGTATGATATTATGTAGAAGTACAGGAAAGTGACTAGGTTGACTAGAAGTCGATAGACGGCGGTAACTGCAGTTGAGTCCAAATGCGTCCTCATCACATCCTTTCTTGTTTATCGTTGTACTGGATTGTCGTTCGATATAGAAAGCCGGCCGCGGTGGCCGAGGGGACTGAGGCGCTTCAGTCACGGTCTGCACGGCCACTACGGTCGGGGGTTCGAGACCCCCTCTGGCATAGATATTTGTGCCGTCCTTAGTCTTAGTTAGTTTGTAAGTTTAGGGACTGAATACCCCGTAGTTAAGTCCCATAGACTATACAAACATTTGAACATTTTCGATATAGAAAAGATGTAGGTTGTTGAAATAACAATCGATTACGCATCAATTATTTTAAATGTATTGTGTATCATAGGCGTCAAGCTAATTATTTATTTTTAGTACCACACTGCAAGTGTCACTGTGTCACGAGCACCTATATCGATAATGGTGCACTATAATAAGAATAAATCCTCTGCAGTCGGGGCCTAACTTATGTTAACAACTGTGAGTTCCTGACTTTCCTGCGAGTGTTAGAGAAGCGAGTATTCTAGAAAGATAAAAAGAGCATTGACAAGGTTACACTAATAACTAATTTAACTCGACCTTCACCGATGTGTCACGGATGTCGGTAAAACATTTCTGTTTCTAAGCAGCACACAACCATCTGGAAAATTATGAACTTATGCAAAAGTCGCAGGAAGGAGCTACGGGCAGGCAATGGCTATATAAGACACCTGGTGTCTGGCGCTGTACGTGACATACTCGTATATTAGACCTCTGATGACGTACGGTGTTCCGTGCAGGGCATACGCGGCGCCAACACGGCTATACCGCCTGCAGCTCATACAGAACAAGGTACTACGCATCATAAGCAACTCTCTACGATACACACGCACCGTGGATCTTCACAATGAATACCGTCTAGAGCGCCTCTCGGTGGTATTCAAGAAACTCACCTCAAGATTGTACAAAAACTCGAGACACTCGAACAATCTCTCGGGGAACTACGATCACAACCATAGGTGGAAACATAAGCGCCCAAAAACACTACTCCTTAGAGACTACCCACCTGCGGTCACGGGGACCACCAACTCACGAACACGATGAATATGGCGAACCCTTACAGAGCAGCAAACTGACTGGCGATGCCAGTTGAGCTTACAGCCGACCAACAGGCAAAACAAGGAAACCACATTCAGCGCACTGAACGCAAACTGACCTATACAGTCCTGCATAATTGGCCAGTTCTATGACCGAACTGTCTAACAATCATGACAAACGTGGCTATGTTTACAGGTATACTGCCGCAGCCAACTCAGGAGACATCATAGGAGTGCAGCTGCAGCAGAACCTCGCCACCAACCGGACTGATACTTTATGAAAAATCTAGGAAAGTTAATGGTACCGAGATAGACCCTTTACTATGTGTTTGTGTTATGGTCTTCAGTCCGGAGACTGGTTTGATGCAGCTCTCCATCCTGCTCTATCCTGAACGAGCCTCTTCTTCTCATAAGAACGGCAACCCACATCAATTTGAATCTGCTTACTATATGCGTCTCTTGGTCTCTCTCAGCAATTTTTACCCCACACACTTCCCTCCAATGCTAAATTTACGATTCCCCGATGTCTAAGAATGTGTCCTACCAAGCGATCCAAGGTATGCCAAAAATTCGCTTTCTCGCCAATTCTGTTTAGTACCTCTTCATTAGCTATGCGATCTACCCACCTAATCTTCAGCATTCTTCTGTAGTACCATATTTCAATAGCCTCTATTCTCTTCCTGTCCACACTGTTTATCGTCCATGTTTCACTCCCGTACAAGTCAACACTCCACAAAAATGCCTTAAGAAAAGACTTCCTTACACTTAAATTAATATTCTACGTTAGCAAATTTCTATTTTCCTAAAATGCTTTTCTGCCCATTGCCATTCTGCATTTTATATCCTCTGTACTGCGACCGTCATATGTTTCTTTACTACCCAAGTGACAAAACTCATCTACCACCTTCACTGTTTCATTACCTAATCTAATTCCTTCAGCATCGCCTGATTTTCTAAGACTGCATTCCATTATCTTTGTTTTGCTCTTGTTAATGCTCATTTATACGCTCTCTTCAACAAACTGTCCATTCCATTCAACTGCTCTTCCAGGTCCTTTGCTGTCTCTGACAGAATTACAATGTCATCAGCAAAACGCAATGTTTTTATTTCTTCACCCTGAACTTTAATCCCAATTCCAAAATTTTCCTTGCTCTCCTTCACCGCCTGCTCGATGTACATATTGAATAACATCGGAGAAAGGCTACAACCTTGTCTTACTCCCTTCCCAACTAATGCCTCCCTTTCATGCCCTTCGAGTCTGATAACTGCGGTCTGGCTTTTGTACAAGTTGTAAAACTAACACTGCCAAACCCTTGAATGATCTATCGCAGATAGCAAGATACCGCTACTGCCCTTGCAACCTATCCCACTGTCGGAGAGGTTTTTCTCCCTTGGCTCTTGCCTTGGCACATTTTTTTCCTCTCTCCTTACATACCTATCCTTTGTTTACCTTTCGACCACTACTATGTATTAATGGGTGATCGTGCCCACACGTACGGATAACATCGCGGCTCCCACATCCCGTGATCCACCATAACAAAACTAACAAATACGGCAGTGACGGTAGAACTTTTGAGTTGGTTACCACTTTGGTGTGGACGTGGAGGGGCCCCATCCTTTGCGCAAACGTTATATCGGTTACTGCTGATGGAAAGGCAGGTTATCACGATTTAACTGGGTTTGAACGTGGTGTTATAGGTGGTGCACGAGAGATTGGACACAGTGCCTTCGAGGTATAAATGAGGTGGGAATTTTCTCGTACGACCATTTCAAAGCGAACCGTGAATGTCGGGAAACCGATAAAAAAACATCAAATCCTCGGCATCGCTTCATCCGGAAACTATCGGGGAAGAACGAAAAAAAAAAAAAAAAAAAAAAAAAAAAAAAACGGCGACTGTAGAAAATCGTTCAGCGTGACAGAAGAGCAACCATTCAACATTTTGTCTTATTGAATCCATCGTCGGTGGTGTAAACGGGACAGCGGCTGGTCAAGAGTCTGAAGGAACTGAGGTACCGACAGCCGTAAGTATAATGAAATATTTATTCTGTTACAATCAGTTTCGGCATTTCACTATGCCATCTTCAGGTCGCTACATCGGAGCATGATATCCAAAGGTAAGGATATTAAACTGGATTCGTGGATTTCGTCTATCAGTTGTAATAGGGATATCATGCTCCGATGTAGGGACCTGAAGATGGCATAGTGAAATGCCACGGTTGTTGGTACCTCAGTTCCATCAGATTCTACATTTTGTTTCGGATGTCAATGCTGAGCCGTCGACAAGAGCAGCGTGCGAACCATTCAACGAAACTACACCGATACGGACTTTCGGAGCCGAAGTCCCACTTCTGCACCCTCGCTGACGGGGCGTCAGTAGGCCTTACATCTCATCCGGGCCCGTCAACACCGAAATTTTTGATGACCACGCATATGTTGCCGGCTCTGACGAGTCTCGTTGCCAACTACCTCGAAGAGAACGAACTATTGCTCTATAGTCAACACGGATTCAGAAAGTATCATTCTTGTGAAACACAGCTCTTTACACAGCTCTTTACTCACGTGATGTGATAGGTTGCTATTGACAAGGGAGGACAAATAGATTCCGTATTTCTAAATTTTCGAAAGGCTTTCGAGACAGTACCTCACAAGCTCTTCTAATCAAACTGCGAACTTATGGAATACCTGTAATCACCTTTTTGATCCACTCCCGAACCACAATGACATATGATGTGGCATTTTTTCTATCTGGTACCTTTCTGACAAGATGTAGTAAGCATCTATAGAAAATGTGGAAAGCATTTTTCATTTTCGTTTTGATTAACTTTTCAATTTTTCTTTAACTTATTTGTACATACAAGTGTAATCTTTACTGATAAGACACACTGTGTATATAGGCAGCACTTTCATACCCAAGTAATGGTGCGCAGACCTGGCGCCCTATATATTTCCTAATAAGCACATTTACACTATATATGCATGACCATTGTTATGATGTTAATCATAACTTTGTGTAAGCTTGTGTGTAATATACAGACTTCCCTGTTGTCTGTATATTTGTCATATCTATGTCTATTATCATAAGCGGTAATTTCATTCCATCCCTTCTAATTTCTCCATCTTTGTTTCATTACTGTAACTTTATTTGACAATTATCACATGATTGATGACAATAACTATTCAAGTGTAATAATTGTATATATCTCACCATCTGATAAAACTGAACCACACGTGGCTTACCAGGACACATTATATGGCATTTTTCGTTTTGTTATATTATTATTATTGAACATCTGTTAGCCGGTAATGTAAGCAAATTTGACGCCCTATAGTAGTATCTAAGCATCAAATACATATTGTTTGCTAGAGCATCGTTATGATGTTCATAATTACAGCCTTTATTTTTTATGATTCTGTATGTATATTGTCTTGTAATTACTGTTAATTTGTTTGTAATATCCAACTCTGCCACCTTGTGATTCATTCTCTAGATCCACTCATGATTTGTAGCATGACACAATATGTGGCATTTATTCATTTTTGTTACCCCATAAGACGTGGTTTAACAAGCATTTGTAAAAATCTTTTATAAAAAGTAACATTTTCGTTTTTGTATTACTATATTGTAATTCCACCTAGCGTTTTTTCACTGGTCACGGCGCCACTAGGCTTTATGTTCAAGAACGGCACGCCATCTGGTGACCAAAATCTGTAAACCTGTATTACCTTTACCGTATCTTAATCTGCTCCTTAATGTTACAAGAACAACATGTAACCATTTGTACTGACATACTTGTAATCTGTGTATGCAGGGTACTTGTGCTGAATTTCTTTATAACACATTTGTAAAGTGTTTTTGCAATATTTCTGTTCTTATATTGTACAATTACTATTTCCCTTTCAAAGATTCTGATGATGGACCAGGCCGAAACGCGTCAAATAAAGTCATATTTTATCCACTTTATGACTTTAATCAATACAGCGACCTATGCAGCCTATTGCAGACTTCATTTACTATTAATCGTGGTCGCCTGCCTTCTCCGTGACTTTGTCAGAACTATGTGTTATGGAATACCGTCACAATTGTGTGATTGGATTCATGTTTGACACAGTACGTTGTAATTGGCAGAAAGTCATCGAGTAGAACTGAAGTGACATCTTGCGTTCCCCAAAGAAGTATTATAGGGGCCTTGCTGTTCCTTATTTTTATAAACGATTTAGGAGACAATCTGAGTACGTCTCGTAGATAGTTCGCGTATGACATTGTCACTTATCGGTTAGTAAAGTCACCAGAAAATAAAAAGCAACTGCAAAAAGCAGAATGAGACTTTCACTCTGCAGTGGAATGTACGCTGATATGAAACTGAAACTTCATGGCAGATTAAAATTATGTGCCAGAACCGGGACTTGAACCTGGGACCTTTGTCTTTCGCGGGCAAGTGCTCTACCACTGAGCTATCCCGACGCGACTCGCAGCTCCTCCACACAACTTCAATTCTGCCAGTACGACAAGTGTGTAGTCATCCATATGACCATAAAAGAAGCCTGTTAAACTTCATTTAAATGATAAATCAGTCAAAACTATAGGCCGTAAATTCAACTAAATACCTAGGAGTATAGATTAAAAACAACTTAAATTGGAAAGAACACATAGAAAATGTTGTAGGGAAAGCAAACCAAAGACTACATTTCGTTGGCAGAGCACTTCGAAGATGCAACAGTTCTACTAATTCATTCTAAGTTATTATTTTTATTTCAATCATTTCACATTTTCGTATATATATTTAACATACCCTAAGTTTATCCCAGAACTATAATGAAGAAATTAAATTAAACCGCATCACGATACGCTCTGCACTTCTCGAGTTACATTAATTTAATGATTACCTGTGCGTACCCGGAGCAGGTCAGCTAGTTAGTAATAAAGTATCAAGTCATAATCATTTAATACAAAAACTGTATCACAAATTTAAAAAAAAATGTTTCTCGAAATTGGTCACAAAGGTGAGTGGGCAACAGAATCTGCAATCGGTGGTCGACATGGTCGCTGAAAGTAACGAGTAGAATTTGAAAGGTTCCACCGCTCTGTTCTATCCAAATTTATCAGAAAAATGGGGAGCTACAAAAAATTGTTTAAATAAAAAAAGAAAAGTTCAATTAATTATCTAAAACTTTCTCGCTGACGAAAATTTCCTGCCCACAAAACATAAAAACTGGCAGGTGGCTAACTTTTTCATGTCGTAATTTCATATAAAAGTAATAGCTTCAATTATTATTTTTATACAAACACTTGCTAAGAACACTGTTCCATTCCTTCAGTATTCATCTGTCAGCGTGAAAAATTTGGTAATTTTTTCCTATCCTAAGGGGTTCAAATGACAATGTAAATGAGGCGAGCGCCATTTGAAGAACTACGCATTTATCGGCCCAACTTCGCTTCTATACCCATCCAAGATGGCTGCCGTGACTTGACTGCCTTTACGCTGATGTAGGCGGCATAGCCTCCCTATCTTATTCTTTGCTCGCTGTGCTGAAACTGCCCTTCGGGGTCTCCCAGCCATTCATGCCATACGACTTCGCTTTTTACCATTATGTAGTGGCTTACTATTATCTTCGCCTCGCCACAGTTTCTGCGCATAACAGTTAACCTCTGGAAGAAACGATGACCAAAGCTATAATAAAACTCTAAACTATTTGAATACACAAAGTCAACTTAGCATTAGAAGGAAGCGTGTGGGGTAAAAATCGTAGAGGGAGACCGAGGGACGAATACACGAGGCGCGTCCAGAAAGTAAGTTTCGTTTGGTTATATAAAACGAACGTGTACAGATACAGAAAAAAATATTGATTGTACAAAAATCTACAACAGTTAAACTGCTTTTCTACATAGCTTCCGAAATTTTGTAGGCAATTGTCATAGCATGGCACAAAGTTTTGTGTGCCTTTTTCATAGAATGTTACCGCCTGTGTATTCAACCACGTGGTAACATGTTCTTTCAGGTCGTCATCATCGTTGAAGTGTTGTCCTCTAAGGACAGATTTTAGGTGTAAGAAGAGGATTACTGTCAAAAGATTTTTTTTTCACGATAATGCCTGACCTCACACACCGAATGTGACCAAACAATTGTTACGGAAATTTCCCCGGCCCCGGTGGCCGAGGAGACTGAGGCGCTCCAGTCACGGTCTGCACGGCCACTACGGTCGGGGTTCGAATCCCCCTCGGGCATGGATATTTGTGCCGTCCTAGTTCGTAAGTAGTTCATAAGTAGTTTGTAAGTTTAGGAAATGATGACCCCGTAGTTAAGTCCCATAAACAATACAAACATTTGAACGGAAATTTCAATGGGACCTGTTTGATCATCCTCCATACAGCTCGGACCTCTCTCCTAGCGACTTTCATCTCTTACAATACTTAAAATCTGTCCTTGGTGGTCAACACTTCAACGATGATAAAGAGCTGTTACCACATGGTTGAATACACAGACGGCAACCTTCTGTGAAGGATGCATGCAAAAACTTGTGGCACGCTATGACAAGTGCCTACAAAATTTCGGCAGATATGTGGAAAAGTAGTTTAAGAGTTGTAGAATTTGATGCAATAAAAATTTCTTCTGTATCTATGTACAATTTCATTTTATCACCAAACGGAACTTACTTTCTGGACGCGCCTCGTAGTAAGCAGATTCAAAAGGATGTAGGTTGCCGAACGTATTCTCAGATGAAGAGACTTGCACACGACAGGGTAGCGTGGCGAGCTTCATCAAACCAGTATGCGGACTGAAGACCACAACAACAACATCCCAACAATATACACATCAAATTTACATGGGTTTCTCACAGATAACTTGTGTGATGTTTACAGCAACATACAGAGATTATTTCATCAAATTAGGATCGTGGAAAAAGAAGATATTATGATTTTAAAGTTTTATCCATAACCGTCATTTGTATCTGTCTGTCTATGCTTAGTACTAAACGATTATACTCAGTTTTCAGATCTCCCTCCTATAAATTCAGTTAAAAGTAATGTATTGAAATTATAATAATTATTACACATCTGTTGTTAAATATAACTCTAGATATATAACTTTGTATTCTGTTTTTGCTTGCGAAATTACTTTTGTATTCGAGTAATGTACTGGATTCCTGGGTAAACATCTTTTATATTCTGTGTTAATATTATCTCCGTAAGTCGCATCTTGTTTCATCTGTCTCTAGCACACAGTTGTCATCTATAGAAGGGATAAGAAGCCAAAAATCCGTTACTGGCGTAATATATACAACTTACAAAACATTAAGGAGATTTTCCTTTCAACATTATTATGTTTTTCTAAGAGCCGGCGGAAAAGTCAATTTACCTGTAATAGTTTGATTGCTATTCGGTGCTCACAGCCCTTAAGTATGTTATGTATGTATTTCACTGAGAATATATTGATAAACAGCTGCTATAGTTGAAGTACTTAAATAGATTACAAGTACGTTCTGGAAAATAAAACATGAAAACGTGAAAGTTACAGTTTCTTGATTTGTAATAAATTTTATATCTCGACCGAATGGAAGTTGATGACAATCCAACTCTGCCACGATATTTTACACAGAGACACGTGGAATCTATGTACTGAAACTTCTCGTGGGGCAAAATACAGTCGTAGTCGTTAATAACTACGAGACAACAAATGCGATAACAAACTTTGAGCCGACAAGAAATAATGTCTGTACCTGTTCGTCACACAATACTTTTTTGTTTGTTTGTTTGTTATGTCACTGTACAAGTGTAGCTGGAACATGAGCGTAACTGTCATGAATCACCTTCGTGTAAACTGTCGTAGCGTGGAAAAGCTTTTAGGCGGGGCATTGATTGTGGTGTCTTTGTTAAAAGGTAGCAGAGCACTGCTAGAATCCAAGTGAGGCCTCAAAATATTCCCGGAGTCTGACCGAGAATTAGTATTGAAAATAAAGCTTAAAATGCAATTTTGTAAAATGTGTTAAAGAGGGAAACGAATGTAAAAAGCACAAAAAGTCCATTTCCGGACGAAAGAAAGAACTACAGCAACGTCGGAACTGAAATAAGCGATTCTCTGGTAATTCAGCAAACAGCATTATAATGAACCTGTCCAAGCTCACGTCGTATACGCGTGAAAAGCGAACATGCGGTTGTCCACATTATGAAATGTGACATTGCAGATCATGGTGAGATCACGATGTTCATAGATTCACTTGGTCCTCGGTATGAGCCCGAAGGTACTTGCGAAATGCTATAAACTTGCTTTTTATCAAGTCTGCAACTATGATACCACTCTATATAATTTGGCTGCGAAGAACCATAGATAAATTTGACAACAATACGAAATATTTGTTACAATTTCATCGAGGTTTTTTCATGGACAAATTCGAATTGTACATTAAAATAATTTATTTGAGTGGAAAGTATTTTCATTGTACTGAAATAAATAATTAGATAACAATTTAATGTGTTTCAAGAGACTTTTCATGGATGTTATTCTGGTATCCAGAGAAATTGCAATGCTGAAAAAATGAAACTCAATGAAAGAATATTTGTAGCAGATTCACACTTGTTACAGAGAATAGTGATTGGCCCTCATCATAAACAAATCTAACAACTTGGGAACATATAGAATATTTGGTCAATCAGAGAACAAAATGGTTGAGAGTGGCTTCATGAAATAATTGCTTTTCCAAATCACTTATTATATCCGTGACGAACTATTTCCTCCGTGAGGTCTGAGATACTATGTCACCGACTGCGCGGACAATCACGCATGAAGTTCGAGCTTCCCTCGGGTATGAGTGTGTGCATGTTGTTCTTACCATACGATCGATTAAGGAATGTGTACGTTTAACTCTCCTATGACGTCAGCAGTCTGGTACCTTAGTTAAAAAAAAAAAAAAAAATTTAAAACTCACTGAACGTTTCCGACCTCCCTGGTCAAATCCTCTAGGTGAATGAGGGCTAACAAGCACAGTGTAGACAGTCTTTTCAGCTTTTTCTAAATTATTTACAACTAGCTGAAAACTCGGCTTTGCCCGGATATTTATTTATTTATTCCTGCCATTTTTCAGGTATAAATTCATTTGAATAAGGGTCGTATGCCTGTAAAATCTCTTGCTAATACAATTAGCAGTAAAGACGTAATAGATTAAAATTTGGCTCTTGATGGGACGGTTTTCCTTGAACGTTACTGTTTATGTGTTCATATCTCATGAACTACGTCTCGTATTTCGATACAATTTAGAACGTACACTCAATTATATACGTGTATACTATCTGTAAAAATTCATGCGCTTACAATTTGCAGTGTAGAAATTATAAATGGTAACGTCATACCGAAAGCCGTAGTTTTAGTCCATGAACAGCGGAACGTTACTGTTTACGTACTCATATCTCATGAACTAAGTGTCTGAATGTGATACAATTTAGAAGCTACATTCAACCATATATGTGTATACTGTCTGTAAAATTTCCAGTCGCTACAATTTGTAGTGTTCAAATTATAAATTGTAACGTCATACCGAGAGCCTTAGTTTTACTCCATAAACAGTGGAAAAGTAGTAAGTGAGAAACTTTTTTCCTTTCATCGTTTTACTATGGTTGCCAGCCAGAAAAAGTTTAATAAAGGTTTGAAATTATGTTTAAAGTTTGTTGCAAGTCGCTAAGTACTGTCATTCTCCTACAGTGTATTTCGAAAGTCGCACCGCATTATATGGCATTTTTTGTGATTTCTATTGGTTATGACGTAATATCTTTTGAACCATGTGCCAATATGATTATTAACCATGCAGCAATTGTTACCTCATGGTACGGAATGTGTGTACCAAATTTGGTTGAAATCGGTCCAATGGTTTAGGAGAAAATGAGCAGCACTGTCGCAAAATGCAGCAGTTTTTCGCACATCTCATTGATGACGTAATATCTCGTGAATTGTATATCGTATGTGATTCTTACACTTACGGCGACCGTCCTCATGGATTACGTGTACAAAATTAAATAAAGATTGGAACAAAGCTGTAGATTTGTATGCAACACGTACAAACATACGGACACTCTGCTTTATATATTAGAAGACTAGATAAAACTCAGTCTTCCGTTCAGCTTCCCACATCACTTTCTAAGTGGTAGTTTCAAATTAAATTTAGATATTGCAAATATTCAAACATCTCATCTGTTTCAGACCATTGGAATAAGTACAATGACAAAGTAGAAAACTCATGCTGGACTGGGATTAGAACTCGGATTTACCTCATCGGGCCATCGGTGCCTTAACCTTTCAGTAATCGCGTGTGGACTGGCAGTCCGCACAAATGTATTATTTTCTTTCCTTTTTCATCTCTGTGGATCTAGAAATGACATCAGCTTCCTCCAGTCAGAGGTAGCCCGCATATATATATGTACAAAGAATACCCTTTTCAATTTCTGGGTGCCTACAAAGCAGATGAATTTGATGATAGAAATTTCCGTAACGCGTCATAGACGTGCTGTGTCTGAAGTGTGATCTTAAATTTTTTGACATATCCAGATACTTTGCAGCACTGCAGACAAATTAGGGTTGTTGGTAAGTCGTTATTGCGATATTAGGATTTATTCTGAGTGTGCCTCTAGTTGTTGCAGAGTTATTTTCTATTAGTTACGTAGTCTTTTTAGGTTAATCTTATTTACTTATTTCATTTACGTGTTTATTCTTATGCTGTGTAATGTATCTGTAATATGAAAGAGAGAGTGTGTACAGAGGAATTCCGTCTTATGTTAATACACTTCTGTTTGCAATTTTTACCCAGAACCAGAAATAACCAGAGAGTTGGTTCCTGAGACCTAACAGACAGAGAGGCCGTTAGTTAACTATGACAATTGTTCACAATGAAGCAAATAGTCACCTCTATTTGCAGCATGAAAGTGTTGTTTGTACATGAAGTTAAAAAAAGGAAGGGTGTGATAGTATTGGTCAAACTCTAAAACTTTATTAACCAGTGTGTATATTTCAACTTAATTACGATACAAACAACTTTTATTTGACGATATGCAACAGGTGTAGCGTATTACGAAACTTGGTACCGTATGTTCTCGTAATCCGCGCATGGTTTTTTTTCCGAATTTTTGAACAAAAACCTGAGGTGCGCAGATTACTTTGTCTGCAACAACAAAACACACTAGACGGGTATTAATCCGCTTTTTAAAACAGACCCCTTTAGGCCGGTATTACACGATAATATTTCCGATCAAATCTTTGAAAAAGAAATATTATCAAATATTCCCAATATATCTTAGTCCTAAATCTTCATAGTGGTGTTAGAAAGGGGTATTATGGTCTCATTTTTCAAGATAGCGGATAACTACGTTTTATTGTGCGCTGCCATAGCCACTATGAAAACTGCATTTAATTTAATTGACAATAATAGTGACACAACGTATCAGTAATTTCGCTGTAAAGGGTCTCCTCCCGTCACAAACCGGTGTGGCGGAGTAGCGTTCCTTTCCGCCAGTGTCTTTGGAAGCGCGGCTGGCGCGTACGAACAGATGCATTGTTGACGTAAGAATGACTAGTTGCATTTGCTTGTGATACCATCTTTCTGAGGAATAAAGTATGTTATCTACTTCAGTTGGGTATTATTCGGTTCACTACCACCATATTACCCACTCCGGTATTGGCACATGACAAAGACTATATCTGGAGAAGACAGGCTTACAGCGATTTCATGGGTTAAACGTTAATTACGGCGTGGCGTTGCAGCTGTGTTCAAACACACGCACACGTCGATTAGCAACAGCGATTCTAGCGGTCAGAGCGGTTACATTTTGCATTGCAGCTAACAGATGACAAGAAACATTCATAATCATATAATTATATGCCGAGGCGTTACATTTCATGGTATTTCGTTGATGAAAGATACCTTTTTCTCGAAGCTTCCTATTACACTATCAAATATCTTTGATATAAATACATGATACATCGACTTTGACGAAGATATATGACCGTGTAATACCAGTCTCAGCTCCATTTATTTATTAACTGTTCAGATTCTATAAGCGTTCATTTCAGTGTGTTACTGTACGTTTTCTCAATAATACATTTCGAATGAGATACTTTTCAATTTGTATGAGAACATTTAGTAGCTATAATATAAGAATTTGATGGGGTTGGTACGAGATTCGCTCGCTCTGGATACGACAACTCTGCGCGCCTGTCTGTCTCTCTCTCTCTCTCTCTCTCTCTCTCTCTCTCTCGTTGGCAAAATTTGGTAGCGCGCGGATTACTGGAGTGTATACGGTATTTCAGTGGAACTGAACAGAGTTTACAGCTCGGTCATACGTATTGACGTGAAACGTATATATTACATATTCTCAGTCGCTGTGTAGATTTCTGCTACTGTAATTATTTATTGCTGTGTGTCAGTTCGAGCACGACTATTGGCGGTACGAATAGTCGTGCGCCTACAGCCATGTTTTTCTCTTCTTCATTTATAGTTGACACTTCTCAGTGGTGAATCGCGTTTTGTCGTTGTCGATCTCTGAATTCTTCACTCTCGTTTTCCATCCCCCCTTATTACAGAAGACAACCAGTCTTGCGATCGAACTCGCAGAGCTACCATCCCAGTAATTAGACTATCCACGCACTCTTCCCGTCGTGTTCAAAGCCTCAACTTACCGCACAACTAGGAATGTAATACCCCCTGCCCATTACGTCCTCTTGCTCGCAGCTTTAACTGCGTTCCCGCAAATGATCGTGCGTATTTGTGCATCCGCATCGAAATTGTCTCTACCTGTTGGAGGCATACATACGATTGCAAAAGTTGAGTCCGAAAGAAAAGACGTCATTTAGCAGATACTGCGTTTATGATCGAATGTATTCTTAGAACAAACAAATGACAACTTCTGTTCGTATGCACAAATATGCTTGATCCCTTGCGGGAGGATAGAATAAAGGGAGGTGGCGTTACCTATTCTGGGAACAAGCAATGGTTGAAGCCAGGGGGCCATGCTTATGTGCCCAAAACAAAAATTTCTCGCTTTAAGTCCTGTGTGGATATTGCCCTCATCACGTAAGGTCACTAAATGGGTAGTCACAGCGGATTGTTTACTTACATATGACATACATTTTAACGACTAGAACTACTTTACCACACAGTACGACCAATGTTTTGGGCACAAACAAATGCCGGAAAGCGAAGTTCACTGGCTTCACTTTTTCATTGTTAGGGCATCTCCAGAGATTCTAACCTCCTTGGTTCAGAAAAAAAAAAAAAAAAAAAAAAAATGAAATAAAATAAAATAAAAGATAAGGCTACCGCTGCCCCGAAGCGGGAAATTCGGGTTCAAATACCGTTCTAGCACAATTTTCAAGTTTGCCATGGAATTTATTTCAGTACTCTGTATGTCTTACTTGTTTGATATTTCGAATCCGTAAATTTGCGGTTGTTGTTGTCAATCGATATAAATTGTTTCAAATAGCTAGGTAATCAGTGGAATGTACAATCATTCAATTTTGGTTTTGTGATGGGTAAGCCTAATCGAAATTAAATGGATTTTTTAATTACTTACAAGGGAAACCTAACGATTTATTGTTTGTTTCAATCGTCAGTTTTTACATCACGCGTACGGTATAGTATGACAGAAAAGAAGATAACAGAAGCATAAAAAGGCACCCAAAATCTGGGTTGTCTGGTACACCAGATATAAAACATAGGCCTAGGGTCACCAGATGTCGTTTTCTTTGTACTCTAAATACTATCCACTGGGGTTTTCAGGAAAAAGTTATTTTTTTATGTGTAGACTTAAAAATGCAAATGACGTCCTAATCATGTTTTTTGTAACATAACGTTTCCGCCTCTGTTCTTGTACCCATTCTGCAACTGTGTTTTCTAGATTTGACAACACATTTGTTGGAGTCTTTAGCCATTGTATGACCTTTAGCTTTAAACTTACTTTGTATTTCCTTCGTTTTTTCCCATCACACCATCGTAATGTACACTTTAAAAAATTTATGCCGATTACACTTACAGTACAAATCGTGTGAACACACAACACAGCCTACAATAATACTTGTTAGCTGTATGTAGGACTTCATTGTTCGGCACGTGCTTCTACAGGCAACATCACAACATTGCTCAAAGAGGCCTTTGCTTCATGGCGTGTACAGCGGTACTAATTGACTAGTAGTGTAGAGAGCGTATTTCCGCAAAACTGAATCGCCAATACGACGATTTTATCAGTACTCAAGATAATTACTTGAAACAGTGCGCTTACTATTTCCCAGATGATCACTGTTCTAAATTAAACTGACGTCTTTACGACTGATATTACCCCCTCTTACCTGAAGATCGTCTAATCCCCTGAAATATAGGTACATATTCTTTAGTTTATTTTTATTTCCTGACGACCTTGCCAAACAGTTTACAAAACAAGGATTACACGACAATAAGATCTTAAGACTTTCCAAATGGCTCAGATCGTCTCTGAAATTAAGAATCTGTAATATTTGACTGTCGAACTACAAATATCATTTAGGTTATGTCAAATGAAATGTTCAAATGTTAGTAGAACTTATGGGACTTAACTACGGGGTCATCAGTCCCTAAGCTTACAAACTACTTAAGAACTAGCTAAGACTAAGGACGGCACAAATATCCATGCCCGTGGGGGGATTCGAACCCCCGACCGTAGTGGCCGTGCAGACCGTGACTGGAGCGCCTCAGTCCCCTCGGCCACCACGGCCGGCTATGTCATATTATTTCTCCTCAATTAGTACATATATGACATTTCAGAGAGGTGGTGGCGAAAGCTGTCGTACAACAATGGAGAGACGTTACTCCAAAGCCACGTTTTTAATTGTGAGGCTCTGTTAAGAATCGGTGTCGAAATACTTATGGAAATCGAAGGATATTTAACCAATTTGACAACCCCGGCAACACTGTAGGAGCCGATATCACCAGTCTGTTTATCCAATGACGTCATTGGTTGGGACATACTAAACGATACAAAAATAAATAAAAAAGACGAGGAAAGCAATATTCCGAAACACACAACATTACTCATCAAATAAAATTTTCTATTACGCACATACAAATTTTCGTTTGCTTTCGTGTTCTGCGAAGCAGTTGATTATGAACGATCACCGTTTCAAGTGATGAGTGTTTTTTAATTAAAATGGGGCTCCGGTAGGTGGATGAATGAACGTAAATTTATCTGTTTGTACTCTGAATAGTAATGTCGCATAGGTAAAAAGGAAAAATGATCAATGTTTGGAATCATACAACACAAGACGCCGACGTCAGTGATGAAAACCTACTGGTGGTATCGCGTCCTTTAGTCCACCCAGAACCTCTGTAGACAGTACTCTTTAGTTAGTGTGCAAATGCAGCTACTTGTTACAAAACAACTGTTTGAAAGTTAAGTCAATCGGGTGTCTAATTACTGTTCACATAAATGCATGAAAAAATGAAGGAAACTGTAACAAAATATTATCGAGGCATCAGGTCTTACACTAAAAAAATATTTGTAGAATGTCTTCATCTTCACGATCGCCACATAGGTACAACGATGATTTATCAACATGTGGACACTTTTAGAAATAGATCAACATTAAGATATCACTATTTATAAGAGCTGACAATACGCATTAAAGAATACTGATCGACGCAGTATGACGTCACTTGTTTTTAGTTAAAATCTCCTACAGCACGTTGTAATGAGTCTATGTACTCAAATATGTAGCATAGTGCCTGGGTTTTTTGTGGCTGTCGAAAATTAACTACCCGTAACATTTGTACTGAGCGTGCACAGATGAGGTGTAAGCTTCTAGAAATGTGACCAGTATCGGACGTTTTGGTAATATGGCACAAGTTTATGTTTAAGACAAAAATCCTAAATTTAAAATGTGACTGTTCCATAAAAATATCACCCGTGTTAGGTCATATATCTGTGACAAAGAATCAATAATAATGTTGGTGAAAAATTCAAATATTCAAATGTTTGTAATTCTGTGGGACCAAACTACTTTGATCATCAGTCCCTAGACTTACAAACTACTTAAACGAAGTTGAACTAGCCTAAGGACAACACACACACACACACACACACACACACACACACACACACATGTCCGAGGGAGGATACGAACATCCGACGCGGGAGGCCGCGCGATCAGTAACGTGGCGCTCCAGACCGCTCGGCTACTCCCGCGCGGCGATGAAAAATGTAACAGGTTAAATAATTACAATTTATTTTTTTAACTTGCTGTAAATTAGGAGCATTTTGAAATTGGGTGGCAATATGAAACAAATAAGAAAAAAATAATCAACAAGGTTGTTTTTTTTTTTTCAATTTATTGGGGTACAATAGGCAATCTTTCTAATTTTTCAAGTGTCGAAGTATTTAAATCTGTATCCCTTCTAGCCACCTTCCTAAAGAGTGTAGCTTTTGGTATGCTGAAACATCTTGCTGCTTCATTTACTGTTTTAGTTTTATTCCTGACAGTCATCAATTCTTGAGACATTCCTATTTTTTCAGGCTTTAACATGTTTCTTGGCATGGCGACACATAAAAAACAAAAAAGGAGTCGTAATATGGAAAAGCGTGTTTCATATTTCCACCCAGCCATATTTTCAAAACTAACCAACGAGACCACACTTTAGATAAACAATTTCAAGTAGGGCCTATCCAAAATTATCATTTATACGTTTAATTCCATTACACACTCGTAAAGAAGAAACCGCAGCCAAAGTTCTAAATAAACTGTGGGAAGTTGGAAAACAATGTGCGGCTACTCACAGCCGTAAACAATGAGATACCAGAGATCACTGTGAGACACTGATCTCTGCTGCCTTTAGTGGAGAAACAGAACGTTAAGATTGTGATAAGTGGAACTGACGCCAGATGACATCACTAGTCTCCAAATACTACAGTGTTTCATATTACAACGCTGTTTCATATTACCACCGCTTCCCTACTGCTGAAGTTATAAGGTTTTTGTGAAGATGATGCGAGTCTGGAAATTAAAGAATACAAAAAAAAGAAAAACAAAGTCTGAGTAAGCTGCAAATACCAGTGACTACAGCATGACGTTGGAAGTACAGTGAAGGTTCTGGAGGTGGGAAAACTTGTACACGAGGAAATGCAGTCACTGCAACATTTGTCCTCACGCATTAATTCGCGTGCATCTAAAAGCGTTTAAAGTCTTATAGCAATAATCAGTGACAAAGGCCACTAGAGACATCGGGCAAAATGATTGTTGTACTAACATATTGCTAGGTACCTGTTGATGACTATAAAGGAGAAGGGCAAATGTGTATTAGTATGTGCCCAGAAAAATCTCCCGGCCAAGGCGAGTCACGTGATCTTCACAATCAACAAAATAAGTATGAATGCTTTTCTATTGCGCTGTTAGAAGATGATTGCGCGTTTTGCCGTGGTGCGACACCATGTGCTGCTGCAACAAGGAGAATCTTCCGTCGAGCGAGCTTCGCCCTACATCGAGAGAGGATACATCTTACCCGGAAGCAGCTGGATTCTAACAGCCGCTAATTAATGGACGTTCACATGCACTTGAAGTTACTTCCAGCACTGGATTGGGACTGGATTGTGCAGCCACAGCAGCACAACAGATGTCACCTCAGACGAAAACTACCGAAAGGCAGAAAGGGAAATTCAACCGGCTTTCACATCAACAGCATTGGGCAGGAAATACATCAGAACGCACCGTGATTAATAAGATGGCGAGAAACATCGGCGCGGATGCCATGTCGGCACTTTAGAAGGAACTGAATTTTGCACCAACTCAGAGGAGTATCCCTTTCGCCGATATAATAAGTGGTGTGAATAAGCAGTTGACAAGATGCCTAGTGAAACTGCAGAAGAAATTCATCGGGAAACAAGCAGTATTTTATCGAAATCCAAGCCACCAAAACACAACATGACAAAATCAGAACGAAATGGCCTTCGCGAGCTCAGGAATGATCCTCTCATCGTAGTTTTACCAGATGACAAGGGCAATGCCGTCATTATGGAACGAGACAACAATGACGAGAAGATCCGAGAAATGCTGGAGGAGGAGACATATCAAAAATTATCGAGGGACCCAACTTCCAAAATGCTGAGGAAGACGTCCGTGCTGCTCAAACGATCTTCACTCGAAGACAGAGTTATTAAAAAAAATCTACTTGCACACCTCTTCGGCCAATCGCGAGTACCATTTGTGCGCAAACGTACAGACTTGCGAAACATCTGGCCAGCCTCCTTACTCCACAAGTCGGTCACTGTGAGCACAAGACCAAGAATACGGCCGACTTTATCAGCAGAATCAGATGCTTGCGACTTGGAGAAGATGATGGTCAGCATTGATGTGGTATCATTGATCACAAACGTCCCTGTCAAGGACTGTATAGATCGGCTCTGGGATGGGAAGCCCATTAGCTCCAGTTATGGCAAACATGTTTATGAAGCACTTTGAAGACATCACCCTGGACACAGCAACTCTAAGGCCTAGCTGTTTTTATCGGTACGTTGATGACACGTTCGTTGTCTGGCCGCATGGACGTGAAAAACTCGGTGAATTCTTTGACCACATCAATAGCATCCATGACAAGATCAAGTTCACGATGTAGGTGGAGAAAGAGGGTGCCTTGCCGTTCCTTGACGTCCTCGTCAGCCGTGAAGCAAATGGATGTCTCAGCCATGGTGTTTACAGAAAACCCACCCATCCACCTGCACGCCACAAGCCGTCATCATCCATCGTAGAAACAGTCTGTTTTTTTAAGATCTTGGTGCACCGAGCGGAAGCAGTGTCAGACACTGAAAATCTGCAAAAGGAACTGAACCACCCACGGAAAGTTTTTAGGGACAACGGCTACAGAAACCGCCAGATTACGAAATCTATTTTCCCGACACATAAGCAGAAGACCCCCGAGGAGGGCTTAACCCCAGCCTAGTAACACCCGTCAAAATGACGGCTACGTTCAAATTTTCTGTGAGCTGTGACTTTTCAGGAATAACTGATGAACAAGTTTACACGGGTAGAGTGTTGTTTTGGTATCAAACTCGCCGAATTGACGGGTGTTAATAACGAAAGTTAAAAACCCCCTTGAAAGACGGGTGTTAGTAGCAAGCGTTAAAACTAGACGTTAGTAACAAAAGGTTAAAGAAATTTGGCTTTTGTGGCTCAATCACTGGCAAGATTAGCCGACTCTGTAAGAGACACAAGATTGACTCGGTCTTCAGGGCTACTTCAAAAATACGTCAGTTGATGAGACCTGTTAAGGATGATATAGGCCTAAGAACACCGGAAGTATATAAAATACTTTGTGGTTGTGGACAATTTTATGTACGACAAACAGTGCGCACTATTGAACAGCGCTGTGTTGAACACGAACGATGTTATCGTTTACGTTATCCCAAAAAGTCAGCAACTGTGGAGCGAGCACTTGAAAACAGACATCGTATTGTTTTTGAGGAGACATCCATAATTACAAAAACGAACAGTTTATGGTGCAGTGTAACAAAAGAGGCGATTGAGATCAAAACAGCTGACAATACTCTTAATAGAGACGGCGGCTTACAGCTGAGCAAGGCTTGGAACCCTGAGATAGGGAGGTAGAAGCGCGCGGCAGGCAAGCGACCAAAACATTGCTTTTATGGTCATGTCGCGGAGCACCAGTGACGTCACAGCCAGCAGTGCAGTTGTATGACGACGACAGCAGCATTCCCTCGACAGTCAACCGCTTGACAATGGCCGAGGAGACCTTGGCCGAAACGTCGTGGACTGTAAAACACATGACGCGGCTGGAAGCCCGAGAAACTTTTATCAACAAAATAAGTAGACATTAAGATACAAATGAAATAATGAACACGATGGAAAAAATAATAATACGGTGTCTGAATTAGTTGAATGAATATTTCGTGAAGGCATCGCGGTGGTAGACAGTCATACATCCCTGAATTGGAGACATGAGTGGAGTGTTAGTGGTCTGCAGTTCCTGTCTGTTTTTTTTAAGTAGCTATATTTTTATGATTTAATGTCAACAATAAAAAAAAATCTTGATCTCATTAAAGTAAAAGTGACTTCAGCGTAAGTTATCCTCTGAATATGGGCAACAAAACTGATACAAAATGTCATGGCGTGTCTACCTAAAATGACTTAATTTACAATAATGTCCCCCCACCCTCGAAAATATTTCCTATATACCCCACAGAGGGTAGGTCATTTTCTCGGCCCAGAGTAATGCAACATTCAAATATATCTATAATTTCTCTATTCTTGACGATTAGCACGTAAGTGAGAAAAGGTTTAGAAAATAATTGAAATTATGCCTTACGTTTGTTGCTAAGTGCTCTCATTGTGGAACACTGGCAACAGTGGATGATTATAAGATCTCTCCATGTTAAGCAGAGGCTAGCCTTTAACGTATCCTATTATTTATGACGTCGTATCTCCTGAAATATTCTCTGTACAGTGATACACTTTTGCTGCAGCATTTAATTATTTATGTAGGCACATTATATATGTAGTGAATATTCGTCTATACATTCTAAAATATTTGTTATCCCCCCTTAAACATCATGTATGTCAAGTGTGTTGGGAATAAATGTAGGAGTGAAGTCGTAATAAAGCAATATGTCAAACAGATAGTTTTCGATAATATCAGTCAGGTTACGTCTCCCGAAGTATGTGGTGCATAGTGATACTATTGAACTCCAGCATTAAGTAAAATATGTAGATACTGTCTGCAAAGTCATTTGCGAATAGAGATAGAATTTCAAAAATAATAAACTAAAATTTCGCTGAAGATGGTAGAACGATGTATTTCCATTCGTCATTTTATGGTGGAAGGGGGGGGGGCGTACGGTGGGGGACGGGTCAGCGAGAAAAACTTTCAGGAAGTTTTTAAATTGTTTGTGAAATCTGTTTGAAGACGATGATATTATTTTCGCGGTAATGCAAAACTGAAATATTTCAGTGGCGTCATTAGCAGGACACACAGTTCTACTTGTTGAAATACTTGCCTTATCGAATGTAACATAAGATTCCTTGTATAAAGAATATTAGCTCGACAGAACTTCAAACGTTTAAATTTGGTCAACAGTAACTTATGTGAAAAATTGAAAACAAAACAGGCCACCTACAACAAAAATTTCAGGATACCGACAATCGGATTATATGCAGAAAAGATAGGATAATAAATTGACCTGAAGCGATGGTACTGCAAAGTGTGTGAGGGGAATTGTAGGTGCATTTAATATAAAGTTGTGCGTCAAGTAAGCATCCGAGAACATTTCGCCAACAGAGGCATTGCAAGTGCTCAGTGCTACAAATACACTCAGTAACACACACACACACACACACACACACACACACACACGCAACCATCTCATAACTCGCCAAGGACACGTGCAAACATGGGGCTCAGGTAGTTAGTGGAAACACATTTACGAGGGTCTTAACAGCTCCTTTAGGATCGAGAAATTTGTCCGCATATTTGCAGAGCCTAACTGCAAAGGGTACACCTGCCGCTTCGTGAAGTTTGCGTTTAACCACGCACTGAAACAGGAACAGAGGAGCGCAGTACACTAAAATTTTCATCCGGTTCCGATGTGGTACAAGTCACCAAAGCGGCCCTCTCGTACGCCGAAACAAATATTAGCTTCAGTATGCGCCGGTTCGTTAGATCGCAGGACATGCTGGCAAAATATGGTCTTGCACCTGCGTATTAAGAAATATGACATCTCTCATTGATTTATTTCCTCTGGAAGGTTCGGTCCAAGTAAACACCTGACCATTGCTGCGATTCGTCCTACTAAAACATTACTCACGTGTCTATTTCTGTGCAGTACCTTCATCTTTTATGTGTGGCTGACGGTGTAATGTGTAAAATACTGTCAGCAAGCTGGCTAACTACACAGTCTCAACCTTCATTAAACAACGTGGAAGCCATGAAGTATTCTTCTTTGCAAAACGACATATTGACGATAGCTGTTTATTTTTTATCTCATTGCTACCGGTATCGGTTAGTTTACCACTATCAAGCGTTAGCAGAGTTTAGCTAAAATGTTAACATGTCGTAACACAAAAATTCAAAATTGTAAAATAAGTATTTGTTGTCATTACTATAATCCTTATTGACATTAACGCAGCTACAGCAGTAGCAGTCAGCCACTGTGTTAATATCAATAAGGATTACAGTAATGACAAATGTTCAAATGTTTGTAAATCTATCGGACCAAACTGCATAGTCATCAGTCCGTAGCTTACAAACTACTTAAACCTAGGTAAACTAACCTAAGGACAACACACACACCCATGCCCCAGGGAGGACTCGAACCTCCACGGCGAGCAACCGCGCGCTCCGCAGCGAGACGCTTTAAACCGCTCGGCTACTCCACCGCGACTACAGTAATGACAACAAATACTTATTTTACTATATTGAATTTTTGTGTTACGATATGTTAAGCTTTTAGCTAAACTCTGCTAACGCTTGATAATGGTAAACTAACTGAAAACGGTAGCATTGAGATAAAAAATAAAAGCTATGGTCAATATGTCGTTTTGCAATTATGTCAAATCTGTTAAGCCCCACTTGTTCACCTTTCTGAAATATTCGTTAATGTCATGTGTTGATATCCAACTCGTTTTCAGGTGACATTTTCAACATTTTAGGAAATCATGAAGCACATTTTAAATATTACTATTTTTACAAAGAATTAAACCTCAATTTAAAGAAACTAGAATTGGAATTTATTGGTATGCAGATTCCGAGTTCGTATCTAAACGCTACATTTCCATACAATAAGGGAAGGGGCAGTGGGGTCGTAGATAATCAGAATGATTTTTCAATTAGGAACTTGTAGATGTCTGGTAGCAACAACAGAAGACCACAAAATTATTGTTTCAGAATAATAGGCGAAATGGCCAAGAAATAACGTTATTTCGTTTTCGCAAAATATTGATTTCCTTTGCAGACAAAACGATAACTTTGTAGTTCCAACCATTCTACCATTACAAAGCATTGAATAAGCATAAGTTATACAATAAGTAAAATATCACGTTATACTAGCCTATAATCATTGTTTTCAAGTTGCATACAAAATAAAGAATGCAAAAAAGAATGAATGTGAAAGGATGACAGGTACTGATCTAACATCAGCCGATAATGACGAGTTCTAAGGAATGTGTGACGAGGTAAAAGAAGTTATTCAGTTAAGGGAGAGGAAAGTTTGGATGTGATGTGAGACTGGAATTCGGTAGTAAGAAAAGGATGGTACTGGAAAACAGAAGCAGAATATTGACTGGGGAAAAGGAATGAAAGAGGAAGTCACCTAGAAGATTTTTGATGAGAACATAATCATAACAAACGTTTTAAGAATAATGAAAAGAGGTTGTATTTGTGGAAGAGACCAGGAGACATCGCAAGGTACAAGATAGATATCGGAACAGTTTCATATTGGTAATGAGCTGGATACTAGAACAGAAGTAAATGTACACGTTTGGCTTTGAGAGATGAAATAGTGAAGGCATCAGAGGACCAAAAGGAAAACAAGATTTAAAAAAATCCTTGGATATCACAGGAACTACTGAATCCAATTGATTTAGGAATGTATAAATGAATAGCGAGATATCGCCTACTGTAAAATAAAAGAGAAATTAGATACAAGCCGCTATATAAATATCAAGAAACATGGGAAACGAATTCTGAGCAAAGAATGAAATGCTAAAAGGTGGCAAGTAAGTATATATGGCTTTTACAAACAAAATGAACTTCGATGCAATATTGTAGAAAGGCAAGAGGAAGGGGATAAAGATGAGATTGAACATACTGTACTGAGAAAAGAATTTGACAGGTCACTGAAAGACATAAGTCTAAACGAGGCCCTTGGAGTAGACAACATTTCCTCATAGCTACTGATGTTTCTGGGAAAACCAGTCATGACAAAACCATCCCACCTAGTGTGCAAGATGTATGAGACTGGCGAAATACTCTTAGACTTCAGGAAAAACGTAATAGTACTTATTCCAAAAACATCAAGCGGAGACAGGAGTGAAAATTATAGAACCATTAGTTCAATAAGTCATGGTTGCAAGATTCCAACAGTTTTTTTTAAAGGGAAATATTGCTTGTACATAGAACAAGCCGTGAAGAAATTAAGGAGATGAAGTTACAGTTCAAGACGAAGAAATAAAAGCTTTGCGGTTTGCTGATGCACTGTAATTCTGTCAGACAGAAAATGATCTGGAAGATCAACTGAACGGAATGGGCGGTGTCTTGAAAGGGGCGTATAAGAGGAACGTTAAGAAGGTCAAAACAAGGGTAAGTGAATGTAGTTTAAGGAAATTAGGCGATGCCGAAGCTATTAGATTAGGTAACGAGACAATAAAGGTTGTAGTTGAGTTGTGTTACTTAGAAGTATACTCCAGTACAGGTGATATAAAACGCATAATGGCAATAGAAAGAAAAGCGTTTCTGAAAGACATAAATTTGTTTTCATAGAATATTAATTCAAGTGTTAGGAGGCATTTGTGTGGATTGTTGCCTTGTATAGGAGTGTAATATAGACGATCATTGCTTTATTAATTGGTAGTACTGCAGATAAGGTTGCAATTTTATTTTTTTATTTATTTTTATATTTTTTTACAGGTAACACTTCGGGCACAGCATGACTTTAACGACACGTTTCAGAAATTACCGTCATGCGATGTACATCTGTTTTGTGACGACAGCTGCACGTAGACAGGTGTAGTTACAAAACAGATGTATATTTGATAATGGAAATTTACGAAACGCGTCGTTAAAGTCATGCAGTGCCTGATGTGCGACCTGTAAAAACTTTTTTGCGAATTATCCAGATTAACTCTAGTACTATCAACTAATTTTATCATAGCCGCCTGCCTGTTTCGCGACTGTATGGAGCATAATATAATTAGTTCAGACAAGAGGATTTAAAGGTCTTAAAAAGTAAATTTCTGGCGTACCTAGAATAAAAGAAGGGATCGATTAGTAGGATACATTCTTAGACATCAGGGAATTGTCAGTTTAATTTTGGTGGGAAGTGTGTGAGATAAAAATCGCAGAGAGATACCGAGCGTTCCAAGGAGCGGAGCGCGCCGCTGCTCGCCGTCAGAGGTTCGAGTTCTCCCTCAGCCATTGCTGTATTTGTTGTCCTTAGTATAAGTTAAAGTAGTGTGGAAGCCTAAGGACTGATGACCAGAGTAGATAAGTCCCACAGATTTATGAACATTCGTACATTTGAACGTTTGTGGGTTGTCGTTCTTATAAGATGAGAAAGCTTGCACAGGATACCAGTCTGTGGAATAAAGACCACAATAACATTCTCATACGACTGACAAAACGTGTAAAATTTCATTTACGGCGTCAACCATTGTATGGTACCTGAATGCTCTTTGAAAACCAAGTCATATAGAAAGAGGAGAATAATAGTTTTTATTGACCAGGAAAGGTATAATTATTCTGGTTCCTGCTCAATGGCTGATAGGTTCTTAACCTGGTCAGTAATTTAAATTTCCCTCGTAATACTAACATTTAGTTGCCAAAATTAGCACTCGGCGCTGCAGCTCCCGTCAATAAAATTTTACCGAAAGCAAGGTAACAATCTTTCAGACCAAACTGTACAGAAAACTCATACAAATTCGACAGGTAAGAACAAGTTCGAAAGCGATGACCGGTTGTATTAGGTACCAGCCCGATACAAAAATATCAGTAAGTATTGAAATAAATTCAATGTTCCCTTAAATTGTACTTTTATTCTTCATTGATATTCCTAACGTTTAACTTTTATTCTGAGCTTCTACCGACAGTACTAATTTTTTCGTGAATATATCGGAAAAGAATATCTATCGAAGATAATAGTGAATTGCCTGTGGTTAAATAACGTGAGAATATGTAACGAAAACGTAAGCTCGTTGTGTACATAAAAAAAATTATTTTACTAATTTTAAATAGCCTGTGACATATTCATTCAGTTTTATTCTGCACGTGTGCCATTCAAAACAAACAGTTACAAAGGATATTACAAACATTATCTCAGTTCACATTGTACGCTAACTGATCACACCAAAGAGATAGAATATATATAGAGAGGCAACACCGCGACCAAAGTGAAGCAAATTGAACAACCGTCCGCCATATTATCGGAAGTCTAGAGGGACGCGGTAACTGTTCGCGTCTTTCTGTTTTAGTCAGAACAATACTTTATCGAATTTTTAAAAATTTGAACCACAGTTGCGGCAACCGCAAGCATCCAGTGATGGAGAAACTAATAATACTTTATCGCCGAGTATAGGGCATCAACACTTTATATACATCGTTTCTCGAAAGTGTCAGCAGGTTTATTTTAAATACAGTACTCCAGACAACCAGCAGCATTTGCAACTAAGCGAAATGGCTTGGAAATTTTAAGACCAGTCTAGGTTTATTTTTGTACGCTGTTTTCAACAGAAAATTTTCGGAGAATGGTGAACGTTTCAGAGACTAATTTCCTATACAAAGTTTCAACTTTTATGACGAAAAGTTAGTAAGTATATTTAGCCTTACTTAATCCACTTCATACACAAATTTTGTTAGACGATGTGAAGAACAAATACGATTGTTTGCAGTTGGAAGCCAGTTCTCTCTCCTTACTGCAACAACTAATTTCTTTGTCAGGAACATTTTTCCAACGGAAACCTTAGGTAAAATGAGACATATCGATAAACACATAAGTCAAATGCGTAAAACGATTCACTTATAAAATTTTAAACAGCACTCTTTTGAAATAAGAAGTATCCGCAGTTTTACCGCTTCTGTTGGTATAGTTATAAGTTACACAAAAGTCAGGCATGATTTCTGAAATAAATTCTTATCTCACTGCTTCATGTACTATCCAGATTTCAGAAAGTCACTGCCAGACTTTCCGAACAATGGCGATTAATAGTACAGCGTGGCGCCGCCGGGAGCGCTAAGGTTCGTATCACTACAGTTTCGTTTGGGTGCAGGAAATATGGAATATTTAAATTTTAAATCTTTACTGTAAGATAGCTACAGCATGCCAACAATTCTGATAAGTATATAAATGATCACTAGTGCAAGGGATATCCAAAACATTCTATCCCTTATCTGTGTGACCAACAGAGCTCGAGATATGTGCCCAGAATTGCAATTTCGTACTCGGCTTTTCGAACATGCTTTTTGCATGGCTTTTATGATCGAATGTTCTATAATAAACTTACGCTACGGCAGATAAAGAGGAAAAGCCACTGTACTTTGAATAATTAGAAGAGACTTGGATAGAACCTGAAAACATAGTAATGGTGGAGAAAAGTGGATAGAAACGACGTATCACTGAAACAAAACTATTCAGAATTCTTGGATCGCAAGTACAACCATTTACCGTAAATTGCACTATTAGCGTACGTGAAACTATTTATAACTTTATTTGGGTGTATTTATTCACTTCAAAGAACATTATGATTTGGAATTTAAAAATTTTACGTTTTACAAAAAACTCATTCCCAAAACTTTAGTAATATCAAACTTAATATTTTTAGAGAAATTAACTTACGTTGGGACATTTCAAGTGATAGGAAATGTTATTAAACACTATAGAATTACAATATTATGGCTTAAGAAATGAAGATTCTTCGTTACAAACTAAACTGAATACGTAGGTATGTTGAACTACAGAACGCAGTAAGCGATGAAACTAAATAGTCAACTGGTCAACTAAGATTACATATTTTTAAAGATGTCATAGAACTTACAACAGCGTCAGAATGACAGAAGGATGTATTCCCGAAGATACAGTATAAACTGTACCTGCAATGGAGGAGCCACATTAATTGTGGTCAGTGTACAAATGAAGATTACTAACTTCTACATTATAATGATGAGTTCATGAAAGATGCAAACATACCACACTGCATCTCATGTAAGTGAAAGAGTTGACCTAACGAACCACTGGTCACAAGTGTATACACTTAGTGGAAATGGAAACTATCCTTTCTAACTTCAATTTTTCAAATACTCGTAGCATGTTTTATACCTTTCTTTTATAGCATAAAAAGCTTGTTAGTCATTGCAGAGGGCTAAGTGCGGAAGGTATCTAAACTTCTGAATGGTTTTTCAGTGATGATTTTACTGAATACAGTGCAAAGTAGTAGGATGAACATTGATTTATCTGTTGAAGAACTGAGGGTTTTCTTTGGCATATTGCACCACGATTTGTTTGTTGACAACTATATCATGTCATTGAAAGTAGTGGATAACTTGATTGAAATTGGTCATGGTATATATGGAATCATTAGAAACTACAGAAACGAAAATTGCCCAATAAAAATATAGCTGCAATGAAATAATATATGTTAAGAATTCAGAGTAACTTGTTTGTCGCTGGAATGACACCTTTGTAGTGACGGAAGTCTCAATCTGTAATGATGCGGTTCCTATGTACAAAGATATTTTGTTCCGCTGAAAAACAAAGTTGTTTTTCAGTCTCACATAAGTCTTACAATTACAATATGGGTGGAACAGATAGAATAGACCAACATGTGAGCTATTACAGATCAAATATCAGAACCAAGAAATGGTAGTGGCCAATTTTTTTGTGGGGTTTGGGTGTAACAGTTCAGGATTCATGGCTCCTATAGAGATAATCTGGTAATGAAGAAATTTATTTTCTCGCACTCAAAAATATGGAAGACAAAAACGTATCTAAGGACTAAGTGTCACTCCGGATATTGGGAGAGTTATTTTGGCGGTTGATATGGATGAGGAAAGTCATTTTATTGTTTCTCAAACCAAAAGGATATGTACTCAACGCAAATCAGGCAGAAATCTCTCGCGCACGAAAGGTAACGTAGCCTTACATCCTGTATAATATGGAATACTCCTTGTGTTCGGTGGTTCATTTGTGCAATAGCTCATATTTAGTAATGTGTACACAGGAAAGAATAAAAATCTATGTATTCAAGCTTCTTTTATCTATTAGATCGTATCCCAGCAAAATAAACCATTTTTCTCAAAAAGAAAATTCTGAGCACTAATGGGTCAACTGCATACATTTTAATAACTACGACTTATTACACGGAAATGCACGTTTCTGTTAGGAACTTAGAACCTGCATATAACATATTACGATTACTTATAAAAACCTAAGTTTCGTTAGTTTAAACATAATAGGTCGGATTTAGACAAAATGCCATACTGGTACTTTCAGAGAGCAGAATCCATTTGCGCAATCTCGAAACAAGCCAATATCGGTTTATTTAAGTGCATGAAACCACAATGCACGCTTATTTGTCACCACGCGAAAGTAGTGTGAAAATCAGATCCACCGGACGCGTTTCAATACATGGGGTTATCGGCTTCATCATTACGATATGGGGGTGTAGACTCTATTATGTGATTCGTGCGCTACAGAAACTCACAATATGGAACACAATCACGTAACCCGCACCGAGGACGATAATGTGAAAAGAGCACAGAAGTGATCGCAATGCGCTTGATTAAAAATTCCGCTGCAAAAATGGCTGACTGGTATGTAGCTAACTGTATGGGCAATGGGTAATAGCCGCATCAGCAACTGCATACAAGCGGCTAATGATACTCTTTGAACATGCTTCGCGTCATTGTATCAAGTTTAATACGCCAAACAGGAGTGCATTACGACATTAATATACTGTGTGATATGAGGATGGACGACACTTCAGCACCGCACTGAAATGAATCCAAGAGAACTTTATTATGCGCTTGGAGCCTCGAAGGAGACACCAGGGGTGGAAAGTTAAATTTCCAGAGCGCTAATAGCTATTGATCGAAGAACTTGCTAAGCTCTATCTCTCACGGACAATGAGTTATGAGGCTACTGCCAAAATGTGGGACGATCGCTTTATTTATTCCTGACGTAATGGAATGAGAACTGAAACTATAAAATGGCCCCTAATAAATGGAGTAATTAGTAAATCCTTTTTTATTCTATATTCTACATTAACCGTATGAAATAGGCAAGTTGAAACAGTGACAGTGCTTTTTAACGTAATTTGAAAATATTTGGCACAGATTAATGATTTTTATGTCGAGATGCTCAAATTATGATTTGTTAAAATATATAATGAGATTTAAAAACAATACCGTACTAAAAATAGTTTGATTATGTGTTAGAGAATGTAATCACAAAATTCTTTAGAGTAGGAAAAGCAACATATACTAAGCTTACTGACGTATAACAACACCTTGAAAAACCATTATTAATTGAAGATGAGATAGTGGGTGTCATTTAAAACTGATCTACAAATATCAGGCAATCACAAGAAACACGACTTGGTTTTACCAAGTATATGTCCTTTTTATCTCCATAAACGTATCATTAATGTAAGTAGCTTAGCCCAAAATAACTGTCAGAAGTTACAAAGTTGAAACTCTTTTATGTCATTTAACAGATGGAATGATAAAAAAAATCTCACTGATGATGAAGAAACTTCTCCGAAAAATGAGTGAATAAAATACATAAATCGTGTTTGCTCGAGGCAGAAACCATCATCCTTACCATATATATACTCTGTTTTATAAGAATTTAATAAGAGTTAATTATCAGAGAACCGCTTAATAAATTTCTGAAAACATTATTTACAATTTCATCAGTTAATTACTGTTTGCTGGGTTACTATACTTGTATCATCAGCAACAGTAACTAGCTTTGCACCTTCGTGAATATATAATAGAATGTCATTAGTGTATAATCAAGAACGGCAAAGGATGCAAGACCGAACTCTGTAGGACCCCATTCTTGAGAGATCCCGAATTGGTGAAATCAGTCGATTGTTGCATCATATCTGAACCACTTATTTTAACTTTCTGCACTGTTAGAGTCTTAATTACACCATTTGTGCACTGCTCCACTAATACCATAATTCGTAAGCTTATATAGAAGAATTCCATGATTTACACAATAAAAAACCTTTAAGAGATCACATAAAATCCAATGGGTGATTTCCGGTTATTCAGATGTAATATTTGATCAGTGAAAGCATACTAAGCATTTTCTGTTGAAAATCCTTACTTAGGAGAGACCTTTTATTTCATTTGAGAAAATATTCAGACTTATTGGAAGAGTTCTTTCATTAATAATTATGAGTTCTCAGAAGTCGAGATAAATAGTTCTTGTAAATTTTGACTAGAGAAATTTCTTTTAGAGTGAATAATTTTGTAGACGAATGTTTCTTAATAATCCGTTATAGTTAGAAACATGCATTTCACCTCCATGTTTTGTGTAATATTTAACACAGAGAGGAGCGGCACCACTTTATTTGTAGTTTCAATGGATAACGAATTTTCTGATGCGAAAATTACGCAATGCAGGCTATATATTTGAAAATTACGTTGAACGGTGTGCACAGGTACCACCAATAAAGACAACTACGTAGCCCTTCTAACAACACCAGGATGATTAGCACAAATTTTTTGAGTCACATTTTAACACTGTTTGCACAATTCATTATGGAATCACAGAGGATGATTTAATTCAGAAGTACATAATTGCAACACACCGATTTACTTTCAGTGACATTGTAGTGCAGTTACGGAATTGTATCATAACAAAAGTAAAATGCGTTTGACTTTTACAGTTTATGTTATGTGTTTTATGTACTTAATTGTTGTAACAGTAAATTTTCCATTTCAAGTTTGTATGTCACTCTCTACTATATCGAGACAAAAGTGCTGTGTTTGTGTTAAATTACGCGAAGAGACATTGTTGCGTAGTGAAATACTTGTTTACTCATCAGAGAAGAACGCAGAACAAGAGGGAGAAACTTATTTTAACTGAATCTGAAAAATGTTATGGTACAAGTTGAAATAACAAACAGGCAACATAACCACGGAGGCACAGTATCGTAAATACAACATTGAAGTGCATAGTCTTTGTATATTCCTGAGATTTAAAACAAAAGTGAACATACTTAATTTCAATAGTCTGACATAACAGTTCATCAGGGTTTTATCAATCGCGTTTTAAGAATCAGGTTGCATAATTTAACACAAACACAGCACTTTTGAATCTTTATAGTGGAGAGTGACATACAAACTTGAAATGGAAAATTTATTATTACAAATTTTAAATGTTGCTCGCTCGACTACACGTTTTCTAGACAACTTTACCAAGTTTAGTTACGTCCCCAGTGGTGACAGTGCAACTTTTTACTTGAACACAAATGTGTTGGAAGCAAATATCAAAATATCTATTACTCTTTGATCTACAGTTTCAAGGAAAAAATTTCATTTCTCGCAATGAAAAATATAGCTCTATTTGTGCGGTAATGAATAGAGATGGACTCAATATACTGTTTGGTAGACGAGAAACAATGTTGTTGCTGCGTCCTCGTATACTGGAAAAAAGTGTGCTACGCAGTGATCAAACTGTTGGAATAAATCTACTGCGTGAATCACCTTTGTGTTGCACCTGTTTCGATTTACAAGGACTAAAAATTTCTCCTTGGCGCATGTATAACACATTTCGATAATGACCGTTCAGTCTCAACTGGAAGACACGCGAGGTTAATTTTATCTGTAGAGTTCTATATCTGAAATGTGATATGAGATCAATGTAAGAAGTTATCGATGGTGATCATGTCTTAGGAGCGTTGCAAAGGTAGATGTCAGTTCGTGGTATTTTTTGTATGAAGCACACGATGTGATTACAGATTGTGGTTCACTGAAGAGTCGTAAAATCGATCGGCGTACGTGTAAAGCAATGCAAGTATGTGATCGTAGAATCAATAAGAATCATCTTAGATAGCGTTTGGAGGTAAATATTGAAAGGTAAGCTCAGAGTTGATGTCTAGGCACAAGTTCCGACGTCGCGAAAGCATTTAAAACATCGCATTGTTTCAGCATGTGCAATGATATCGAAATAATTTCTTCCGTCTATCCGGAAGTCCTTGCACCAGCGACGAAAAGTGTGTATTTCTACCGGCATTTCGAACGCTTGACGACTTGAATGCAATTTCATGGTCGTGATTATGATTTATGTAGTTAAGTCGTTGCTGATTATGTATCTCACGAAAACTTTTTTGTTCATCCAAAGTTGTTACTTATAAATCCGTGTATCTCAATTTCCTTCTTCACAAATCCACTCAATTCATCGCATTCCCCATTATTTCAAGGCTCTGGCAGAAAGAAAAGCAGAACTGTCAGCGTAATGAATCATTTCTCGACGCCATGCTCTTTGCCTTTCAGTTGATGTGTCGTGAAACCATATGAGGCAAAGTGTGATTAGTATGCTTCAAATTAAAATTTAATCAACTACTCCTAAACGGACTGAGACCCTTAGCTGAGTGAAGCTTGGGTTCCCAATAAGCCTGGCACGGTAGTTACTAATGAAAACACAGACTTCCGTTTAAGGCATCAATTGGTTTCATGTTCAAAACAAAGAAATCCTTGCTTCTAAATACTGAAATTTATCAGCGTCTTATTAAAGGATTTCGATAGGTGAAACGCCATTGAATTTGTGTCTTTGATATCTACGTTACTACCAGCGGAAATCTCTATAGCTACATTTGGAAATAAGAAGTTGCTACCCATATATGTGTAATTTGGCTATGACAAGAGATTACAAGTCGTTTAGTTAGGTCTTTCTCACAATTTATCTGGGCGAAATAAGAATTACGATATCTTAAACAGTTCCAGAAATATGGGAGGTGAACTGCATAGTTTAAGCACCGTTTATATTGAAACAATCAGTTAGTAGCTCTTGATATACACTTTAAAGAGAATGGCTGAAACCGTTGAAGATAACAGATATTTAATTCTGGCGTTTTGACATTACTGATTTATTAAATGTGAATGTGTTTTCCGTTTTTGCAGTTTGCGTCTACACAAAATAGCTACTGCGTAATTACGTTCAGAGTAGTAAAAGAGGAACCAGCTGTTTTAGAAACCAACTGTTGACGAATTTTCACTGTGCTACTGACGTTAAATGCATGTATAATACTGCTGAATAGGTGTTTTTATGATTTTTGCGAGCTGTAAAAACTGTAGCTCTAAGCTTTATGAAACAAACGGACTTTAATACCTACAACGAGGATGTTGTAAATATTCGTAAATTTCAGGAACCTTATTACAGTTTATAACGACGTAAAATGATCTAGAGACTGATCTGTCTAGATAAAGAACGACATCGGTTACACCAGTCTGTTAGTATGAATAGTTTGTTACACATTGTTGCCCAGTATGAAGCTGGAAACAAAACGAACTCATTTGTTGAATAACTGATTTGACGTATCAGTTATTTCAGTATCTCGTAATACCCGTAAACGTAACGCTGTGGCAAAATATGTTCTCTAAATTTTTATATTTGAATCCTGTTTGTAGACTAGAGACTGGTGAAAGTGACTGCTATTTGGAAATCGGTTAAGCCATGACATAAATTATCCTAACATTTTGCAGAAATTAGGGTTACTGGTAAAAGAATTGTGCTCGCTGCTCGTGGGCATAACCAAGATACCAGGGACTGAGGCGAAAAACATGTTAGTTTTCTCCTGAAAGTTGAAAGAGTTTCAGATTTCTCGACAAATGGCTGTGTGTGAACTTGCCAATATACAATCCCCTGCCCCCAACCGCTTTCCCCCTCGCCTCCAACCTACTGAGTTACTAATTTTATCCGTCTAGCTTGAAAGCGAGTTCAGTATGTGCAATTTTACTACTAATAGGTACAGAGATGCCCATAAAAGTATGTCTCATCATATTAAATGAAAAGCTAGGCCTGCTCAAAATACTAACCTGGATCCACTTAAGCGCTGCTGTGAAACGAAGAGTCTACTGTTCTTCTTTTCAGTTAAGTTAAAATTCCTAGTTGAACTCAACGGGCGTACACAATGCAAAAAAGGCGCATGTTTCGGCGGAACATGATACATAGTGCTTCATTTTATGAATAAAACCGCCTAGATTGTTGATAAACTGTCTGCATTTATTACGACAATTCTTTAACTGCTATCATCAGTACTGAAATGACTTTTACTTATGATTACATGTCTAGTGTCAATATTAAAAATTTGTATCTTACTAGGTCGCTCACTGTTGATGTTAATACTGACACACACACACACACACACACACACACACACGGCACTTTCAGGAACGACGTAATAAATAAAAATATTTCACTTAGTAGTCTAGACGGTTTCATTCATAGATTATTTATGCAGTATCAGTGGTGTCACTGGAGCCAACATTTTGAAATCAGCCTCGTATTTTCATTCAAAAGCACATGTAACGAACTTGTGCTATAGTAAAACCATCAGCAAAGTAGGAACAGAAAGTTTTAGACTTATTACGAAATGGTAAACGCTTTCTTTGGATATACCTGTTTTTCACACTTGACCATATTGGTGTTTTTATTGGTAAGATGGCGACGACAAAATTTAAGAATGTCTGCGACTTTACTAGACTATTAAATGTATGTTATCAACATAATGCTTCAGTGCAATGACTGGCGACAGCAACATACTATAATACAGTGTACTAAACAGCTTAGTACAGTCTCAGGGAGATGACTTTAGTTAAACGGGGTTTTGAGAGAATATTACGTGCTGACGTGAATTGTGCAAGGATGATCTGTAGATGCTTGTCTAAGCACAATTGCTGCTAGCTTATTATTTTTGTCCGCTTTGTGGTCTTATTAGGAAAGCTTCTTACATAGCAAGATCTCAAGGATAACTACACCGATTACTACCTTTGACAAGTTAAATAGCTGTCGGTTGATCACATAATAACAAGCGGTGTCTACATCGACATGTGAAGAAAGACGCTTTGTCAGACACATGTTAACAATTACTAACTCGGGTATTAGATACGCTATGAACCATCTCGTCATCCAATGTAACAGTCAAATCAAGCATAGCGTATCTAAAAGCTTACCGGATATTTCAAACCACTTTTTTAACCATTCATTACCTCCGACTTACCCAACAACACCCCAAATGAAAGACATGTTCTTACAAGTGTGCAGTGAGAGCACCTTTCGTCCCACGGCACACAGCGATTCGTAGGCCAAGTCTTTTCAAATCTAGGTCTGTCTGTTTGGAGTAATAGTTTTAACAATTGCTTCAATCCAGTTTTGTAACTCGGATGGATCAGCTGATGGAAGATGTAAATACAGATCCCATCAAAAAATGGAATGTACAAAAATGCAAGTCTCGCAACGAGTTCCTTCCACCATAAGAAGTCATAACAAAGTCGGTTACTTTAGTTAGTGTTCATGGAACAATATATTCAACACCTTATCTTATTTTTTTATCTAATTAGTTATCTGCCAACATCTTTAGTGCCTATATCAGAATTATATGTTTTTAACTCTATAATAAATATAATGACTTGGCAATCGCTTGGCAATGTAAACTAATATTTAAAAGACTTTATGCAAATGTGAGGTATTTCATTACTCCGTGTTTGCGTTTGGTTACATAATGGAATATAAATTACTGTTATCTCATTGTGATGATGTGCAGTTGCCGGATCGTTACATTTATTCTCATGTCATTATATTACGGTGCGATTGCCAAGTCGTCATATTTATTATAGAAATTGAGATGTGTAATTTTGATATAGTCACTATAGATGTTGGTAGGTAACCAATTAAATAAAAAAATTATGACAACGTGCTGAATAGGTGGTTTCATGAACACTAACTAAAATAATCCACTTGGTTTCCCATGAGATCTCATGACTTCTTATGGCGGAAGGAACTAGTCGCGAGACTTGCATTTTTGTACATTTTATGTTTCTGATAGGATGTCTTTTCTTTTTGTAGGTAGTTCTTCTCTGTAAAATGTTTTGTACATCAGCCACGGATTTTCTTAAAACACATTCGTCCAAATTTCTTTGATAAAGATTCTTTAAAGTAATGCCAATGCAGATTCACAGACACACAATTCATAGGTCATCATACATTTATCGTTAATATACGTATGTGCGACATCGACGGTATGACAACATCGGGCTATAGATATTTCCGTACTGAAGATTCAACTACATATTATGAAATCATTTAGTACAGCCTAAGATGGCAAGCCACAAACGAGATAGGTGAATATAAATGCATGTTACCTTTTGTATACTATAACTTTGTCTAGTAACCGATAGAAGTTTTCTTACGGCAATAGTGTGCTAAAGTTGAAGCGACCGACGAATAAGACATTTTGGAAAACCAGTCACGTAGAATGAGTGGCATAGTGTATCGTGTTCACCATGAAATAAATAATTAACCTGTTCTGAAGCTCACATGTTCTTGCATGTAACCCTCATAAAGCAAACATTTCGTTGCCAACATTTGCACACGCCACCGCCGTCAGTAAAATTTAGCGTTTACCTCAAAACTATAAATATGACGAAATTATACCAGTTTGTCCCTATTTCTTATGACTGTTATATACTTACACAAATAACTGTTGATACGTTGTTTAAAGTGACAGGGAGGCCAATAATAGTGTATTCGGTAGTGCCAGTCTTGCGAAGTGTTTCAATGGTTCTGCCGAGGATTGTTTGTTTTGGCACCCGATGCATTGATATTCTCGGACGTCGGTGTATTCCTTTCGATGTACATCGTACATCAATTTCTTTGATTCGATTTTATTATTGATGTTACCATCGATGTTTTTCTAATATCGATCATCTCTAGGGCGGCAGTTGGTAGCACTTCAATTTTTTACGTTCACTTTTTATTAGAGTTGGATAATTTAAATAGTGATCCAAGCTATGGATTTGTAAAAAACCGCTTCGTTTTTGTAATGATAATGACTATGTACACTTATGATTATTGTGTTGTATTTATCTAAAAAAACCATCTTCCGAATAATGTAAATTTAATTGGCCTCCTAAAAAATTATCGTAGAAATTCGGTAGGGCCTACTTCAGTTTACAAGTTCGCTTATTTATATAATGATATCACGTAAGAATCCCAGCTTAATGTTGATGAGCACAACCAGTACCTCATAGAGAAGACAGAACGCAATACCCACTCCAGTGAGTTACTACTCTATGGCACAGACCATAGTTAACATAGACTGCACGTCTCCCAGATCAGTGACATCTCCCTATCTCTGAAGTGTCGTGGTTTTCGCTCCTGATCTAATCGACTTTTCGACGATACGAGTAACAGTTTTCCCATTTATAGCTGAAATCAAGCTATAACGTGTCATTGATAATGTTTCCATTTGCCGCCATTTAAGTTGTATCTTACCAGTTATTCTTCATTCTTTAATCAGGTACCACATGGAATTTCTGACGACTCTTCACTAACTAATAAGGAGACGGCAACGTTAAAATAAAATAAAAATAAATAATAAAAAAAAGTAAACGAAATAAGTTGTGGCACTAGGAATCGAACCCGTGATTTCCCAGAAGTGAACCCATAGTTCTACTTTTATGTGTCTGCTAGAAGCACCTTCGAATTTTGATGATCGGTGAGTCAGTGAGTGACAGCGATTTTCGACTGATAATATTTCGGAAACTATTACGTGTAGAATAGTATAATTTGAAAATATAGCTACTTATGGTAGATACTCTTGGTAACCGAAAATTCAAGCTTCTAGCTTTATTCACAAAGAAGATACAGGGATATCGAAAAAGCCGTGACCTGCTTCGAGAAAAGGTTGGTACGGCCGTGCGCTCGACTTGTCGGGGGCAATGCCGTGCCCCCAGACGAGCTTTTATGAATCGACCAATACATGAACTCGGTGAACGTGGAGACCATGCGAGACGATTAGGCGGTCGGAAACGTCGTTTAAACTCTATTTGCTACTGCGCATTGTAATGCCCATAAGCATGGAAAAAACGCTGTTTAAGGGACCACACCGTGATTCCGTCCGAAAAAATCGGTTTTCACCATATTTCGATAGATTAAGATTTAAGTACTCTGAAAAGGATTTTGCCGAAAAATTTTTTTCGACCATTTAAAAAGAGCGTATTCCTACCACGTGTGTTAATGTGTCACGCCCGATTTTCTATTACCCACTATTCTGTATTTATTTTAGATCTTTACAACCCCTAAATTACATGTTACGGATTTATTTTTACTCCCGAGTGTGTTGGCTATCCTTGGAATGCACAGGTTGGTATTATTTTGTTTCTGCTGTTTGTAAACAACACGCTTTGAAACACGCGGTTAGTTCTGTCCAAGTGAGATTGCGAGTAGTTGTTATACCTACGTTTGCAGTGCTTGTTTACGTGTGTTTTTTTCTTTATTGAACATGACGAAACGTAAAGGCGTTTTCAAGAAACGACAATTTAACGGAAACAAATTTAGAAAGCTTTCTGTACAATAGATTCTGCAACGATGTTTCAAATTGTAATTCTTCAACAGATGCGTCATCAAAGAAGCTCCCACAATTTCAAGAGAGCTACAACGATTATACTGTAAGTGACAAAGAGTGCAGTAACATTATTATAAATTTGTAAATATTATCAGATGTAATTTCTAAATTTGTAGTATGTAGACAGTGTAGTGAGTCAGTGTGTGAAACTCTGTGACGGTGCCAGTGGGAGAAAAGGTCTAGCAATTGCTTTGGATGTAATTTGCACTAAATGCTCAGCTGTGATTTCATTTATGAGTTGTCCAAAACCAGATGAAAGTGGCCGTTATGAAATCAAGTGCATGGCTGCAGGGAGAACATTTTGTTCAGTGATGAAATTACATCAACCACCAAATAAATTTGAAAAACTGGTTGCAATATTATAGAAAGCTGTATGTAAGGTCAGTGAGAAAAGCATGAAACTGGCTGCTAGGGAAGCAGTGGAAGAAAATGATCGGTGTTCGAATATTGCAGTTGTACTTGGTGGAAGTTGGCAGAAAAGGGGACATACTTCTCTGAATGGAGTAGTGACTGTCATGAGTATTGACACCGGTAAAGTGTTAGATGTGGAGATAATTTCTAAATATTGAAAATGTTGTAAAATCAATGAACATAAAGAACATAACTGTGTGGTTAAGTTTAGAGGAACAAGTGGTGGTATGGACGTTCATGGAGTACAACAAATATTTCATCGCTCCGTAGAAACAAGAGGTACACGGTATATCAAATATTTGGGCGATGGTGACAGTAAGGCATACAACAATGTGGTGAACTCTAAGCCATATGGAGACACCATTGTTAGCAAATTGGAATGTGTGGGCCATGTTCATAAACGTCGGGGAACAAGGCTGAGAAAACTGTTGATATGAGAGAAAATTAGAAGATGGAAAGTTGTTGTCCGGACAGAGTCGGTTAACTAAAACTGAAATAGAAAACTTGCAGGTATACTATGGGCAACCCAGTTAGGAGAAATAAAGAAAAACTGGAGGCAATGATTAAAGATGTTTGGGCCATATATGCATTGTGTCCATCAGGAGAAAATTCGTGATGGAAATACAACAGGGGTAAGGCAACTGGAGAATCTTATTTTCACCAGCATTCTCTTCTTGCTGCTGTTATTACAGCAATTAAACCTATTTTCAGAGACTTGGCTTATCCTGACCTTCTAAGGAAATGTCTGCATAGTCAGACACGGAACCCAAATGAATGTTTCAACAGCATAATTTGGAACCGCCTTCCTTAAACTGTATTTGTAAGCAAGCATACAATGAAACTAGGAGTTTATGATACTGTTATTACATTCAATTGTGGTAATATTGGATAGTTTTGGGTACTGAAAAGCTGGGAATTAATCCTGGTGAAAATATGATCACTGGACTGCAACATTGCGATAAAATGATAGCCGATGCAGACAGGTTTGCATCTAATATGGCCTAGAAAGCAAGGCAAACATCCAGGAAGGTGACGAAAGAAGTTTGAAGACCTGCTAGAGGCCAAAGAAGGGCCATCATATGCAGCAGGACAGTTTTAATTAACTGTAAGTAACAAATGTAGAAAATCTTTCCTTTAAAGTCAATTTCCCACAAACTAAAATTTTCAGTAATATGCCCCATTATATCAGAAATTATCACATAGAAATGAATGAAATTTTCAGACACTCTGCATAACATAAAAAGTCTGCACTGGTACTACATTCATTAATATTCTATCATTAGGAAGTTCACAAAAATATTTTCCTTATAAAAAACTTAATATTTTATGTTAATAAATTTAAAAGAGTATTTCTTAAAAAGTATAATGAACAAAGTATATTTTTGTACAGTTGACTCTATTAGCATCATGTAACATACAGTAAAAATATTAAGGTCCTGCAACAAATAGGTTTTCTTTGTTGTATTTTTTTTGTTATTAGTTTTTTTAGTTTTTCAGAAATGGATCAAATACTTGCCTAAATTAACATGTGTTGGCCCCCTTAAATTGCGTTTTCATTTCTTGTGTTATTATTTTATAATTTTACGTTCAATGTAATAATGCGTCAAAACCTTAATACTGAATTTGGAACACCTGGTATTTTGTAAACACAGTATCTGAGTTTGAAAATATAAACACGATTCTGACAAAGAGCATTTCTCCAGTAGTTTCTACAGAAACTTGTATTATTATTTGATCCACAGATGGATGTTTAACTGTTCGAAACAAGTAATCGGTCTGTAGATGATTGCTATCTTGGCAAATCAAAAGTTTCCTAGAGAAGACTACCAATCTACCTTTATAGGACAGTCTCCTGTGCTACTGTGTAAGACTGTCTTTAATAAGTGGACCTGCAACAGAAGTTAATTTTGAACATTTCATTTGTAAGCACTAACCAAGTTCAGAGACCTATGTCTCATCATCAGGTGCATTTAGCGAGTCCGTAAAACTGTAATATGTAGCAACAAATTAAAATAGTGAGTCCCTGGTTCGTGCAACAAGCCGGGAGGCACTGTTGGCAACTTGTGCATCACGTAGCCACTCACAAGGCAGGGTCGAATCGCCAGAGCACTACACCAGCCCTCCAACAGTCACCGTAGCAATTGAACTGCTGGCAGCCAAGCAAGCAGCACTATTGTCAACTAGCACTAAATGCACCTGATGATGAGACATATATCTCGAAACTTGGGTAGTGCATATAAATAAGAAGGTTTAAAATTATCAACTATTGCGAATCCAATCATTAAAAATAATGATGGATGACTGCGGACGTCCCGAAGAAAGAAAATTGTTGGTTGTGTCTATGGCATACCAATTTAAAAGTATGTAGTATTACATACACTTGTTAGATATACGTGACTTGTATATTAGTATGTGTAGCAATGCTAAATCATCATTTATTAACTTGTTGTATGCAAATGAATACTGTGATAATAGTTTTCATTCATGTTTTTTTCCAACACTCGGTGCTTAATCATCTCCGAACGGAAGGCATCGCTGTTGTATCATAAAACAGTGTTCTTGCTTCAGTTATTGATGTGACACTGTTTTTATAATGTGATATACAGATGGCTGTTTAACTCGTCGAAACCATTAATCGGTTTATCCATCCTTGCTATTTTTGCGAAGATCCTCTTGCTAGAGGAGAATAATAAACGTTTACAGAACCACTTCTGTAGCATTATGTGAGATAATTATATATTGATTGTTTATGTTGAATAACGCCCTAGATGGCAGAAGGTTGATAAGCTGAATTCGAAATCTATAGGAGATACATACAAACTGTCTAGTTCCATTGCTGGTCAAACGTCAATTGTCCATGAAATATGTAAGTAACGATCTTTCCGTTAAAGCGAAATAAAAAGTCAGCGAGTGAGAAGTTTTATAAGAGTAAACTAAATAAACCAGATTATAAATGATAGAATCGGTGAAAAATATTATTTTGGACGGTTATCATCGTAATAACAATGTTAAAACAATAACAGATAATCCATAGACTTCCTTAAATTCAGTAATGAAACGATGTTACCAGTTACCTCAATACTATTGACCTCTATACTAACTGGATGTTGAACTTCAGCTGTCTGAGCGTGCCAGCCATAGATGTTAACATTTAGTTTCTTGCCAAATTCAAATATGGATGCTATGTAGTACTACAAGCACATGGAAGGAAAATACGTTCCGTCTCCGTTTTCATATTAGTATATTACATCGCATATGGGCATAAATTTTAAATGAAGGGGTAAGCAAGCAATTCTTTCTCGCGTAATAACTGATGGAAATTCGTTTGCCCAGTTGAAAGATACCGAGGAATGCGGAAACGCGTGCACAACATATGAATGTGCAGGCACGCTGCATTTGTATACTTAGAAACCAGAGTTATACATCCAGTTTGTATGGAGAAAATTGTTGTTTATGATGTCGTCTTTATGCTACTTCATAAGGTTGTCGGGTTGACATTATAACTCTTACTATCGTTCATGTTTGGCGAGTTGACAGTAAAAATCATCTAAGAAGATGATTTCAGAAGTTTTCTATCCAGACACACATAAGTTTTCCTTGTTTCCTGTGGATATTAATGAATTGATACAAGTGTTTTGGTTTCGTGTTAGGTTGACGTTCGTATTATTTCTTTCGTTCTTGAATTCATCCTTCGGTAGGTGCTTGTCAAATAGTAAAAACGTCCTACCGAAAACGGTCTGACTTTGCTTCTCTTTATGCGCGAGCCAAACGAACACGAATGAGGATGTTAAGAGAAAGTGTTTATCTGATCGAAAAAAATCTTTAGAGTTTCACAAAATCAGCATGGATTTTCTCGTCAGTTATATACAGTAGAATATGAGGAAAAATCAGATACATTAGTAGGTAGTCTATATCACTTAAAATATCTGCTTAAATTATTTTGTTCATTTTCATTGTATCCGCCTTCGCTCCATAGATGCGGTAGGGTGTGTGTGTGTGTGTGTGTGTGTGTGTGTGTGTGTGTGTGTGTGTGTGTGTGCGTGGACTGTCGGCACTACAATATGCTGCTCTTCAGTCATGCGACACAAAAGATTAAGCATAATGAAAATTCTTAATCATACATATACAAAAAATCGTTTAAAAACAATAGAGAATGTTTTCATAATACAATGGAACAACAGTGGCATCTTCACAAAATAAACTTAACATCAGCATTGCTTGGTCATGTATGATTAAAATAACATGTAAACTGGGCCACAATGATGGCACAAAATGTCTCTTCATCGGTGCTACTGTTCATAACAACCGCGGTTCAGTGGCCACAAAGAATACTTTGGTCCTAACGACGCTAGATGTCGCTACTATTGGCTTAATGGCATTCATAATCAGTGTAGGAAAATCACGAGATGTATTTTGTTACGGCTTCGTTCTTTTATTGGGTGTTGGTATGGTGTGTCCTACGTCCACTTCTCGCATAAAGCAGCAGACAGGCAGCCACGAAACAGAGGGCGCTTATAAACTCATTTCACATTTTTACCTTCATAGGGTAGACATTCGCCAATAGTTATTTTTATCTTTAGCAATTTTTTATGTATGGACTTGTGACCCCACAATTAAGTCTAATAAGCTTAAACATTTGAACATTTTCAATATTTTTATGAGCTCCCTCTGCTTCTTACAGTATGTTTTCATCTACATTACCTAAAGAATATCTGAGTCAAATAGTATCACTTTAAATATTTCCCTTAAAGTATTTAAAAGTTGAACGTACTTCATATTTAAAAGTATTACATTGTATTACTGTTTCAACGCAACCCTTAAAAATAAAAAAATAAAAATGAAAAAAATGCATCTCGCGGTTTTCCTGTTTTTGTAATTACACAAATATTGAATATGTTAAACCTACAAAAGACACATCAAATGGTTGCGAACAGTAGCTCCGATAACAAGATGCTTGTGCAAACAATGGAGCCTCGTATACATTATATACTAAACATACATGACGAAATAATGCTGATGTTATGTTTATTTTGTGGTGATGCCATCCATTATGACTCCAGGGTACTACACATTGTTTGGAAATAAGAGGTATGCTATTTTGTAAAGGTTGTACGAAAATGAATATCGGGAAGTTAGAGCTTTGTAGGATTTATTACGGTGATCTTAGCGTGACAAATTATACGTGTTCGCGCCCTTCGTCACACGGCATACACCGAGTCGATAGCAGAGTTCGTTCCAAACCTTGTTGAGTGTATCAAGAGTGCAACTGCCGCTTCTATCGCATGTCGTTGGTCGTTTAGGTCAACCGGTGGTGAAGGCCACCTGCACTCGATTCTTTACAAGCCACCAAAGGTAAAATTCGCGAGGCACCACATGGTCAACGTGGAGGCCATGCGAAACAAGATCAGCCATCCGGATTCTTGCGGTCAATGCAGCGGTCGGGAACAACGCTGTTTAACCAGTCGCGAAGGAACAAGAGAATGTGAACATACACGGAATATTTTAGGATAATCTGTTTGAGTTGCTCGTTAATTTGATGTGTAATTCGTAATGGTTTAGGTCACTGTAAATAATTCTGCAGGCTTTAAAATCCCGATGTTTAATTTGGTACAAACTATATATGACAAAAAAATTTCATTGCGATATATCCAGCGTTTTAAGATGTACACTGTCCTCTAGTGTAACTGTTCATTGTTGATTTTCTGCTGCAAATGTAATGATGGTCATCAGTGATGATACCAGTTAATTAATAACTAAGTATTGCGATCATCTTCGTGAGTAAAAAGAAAGGAAATTACTCTGCTGGCTGACTGTTCAATTTGCGACCTTGTATTAGAGATGATTGATTGTAGATAGATTTCCGTACCTTGTGTGTTACTAGATAAATTAATGATCTGTTTATTCGTATAATCGTAATGGGTTGTGCGACGATCCACCACAATATAATAATAACAAGTTTTCAGCTTGATTGATTGATATAAAATATTTGTTTAAAAATGTAGTAAATCGATTTCGTTCAATGACTGATCTCCATCAGTGCAGTCCTGAAGACACACGGAGACCGCATATAAACGTTTCTACAGTCTAAATATGTAACATGTGAAATAAACAAGGCCTTCCAAGTGCCGGCTACAAATTTAAAACTTGTAAGACTGTAAATATTTTCATTCTAGTAATTCCAGTGCTTTAAGATATCGTCTGCCCGCTAGTGAAACTCTTCTTTGTTGATTTCTCGTCTGAAACTTGTAACACGCACTTGACAACCTTTTTTATTTCAATTTTTTGTAATTTACTGTGTAAGAAAATGCAGCCCCACAAGTTGCTTTAAAATAATTGGACTTTATCTGGATTTCGACCAACTCTATGGGTGCCTTCATCAGAAATAAATTATTGTTCAGACTAGTTAATTTCCTGACAACTAACTTTATAAAGCACGATCACATTTGACTCCACGTTTAAACGTCCGATGTTTGGAGTTTTATTTCTGATGAAGACACCAATAGAGGTGGTCGAAATCTAGATCAAGTTCAATTTTTTTAAAGCAACTTGTGGGACTGCATTTTCTTCTACAGTAAATTACTTTAATGCAGGTGCTGCTTTAGACAGGCCATGTTGAAAATCATATATTTTATGAATTTTAGAAACTATTTATTGTCTGATTATCAGTCAATAGTTGCGAATAGATTTCCACATCTACAAATTTCAATCCTTCTGGTTCATCTTCATCGTGTAGTTGCGTCTGCAACCTGTCTCGTCTGTCTTAACATTATCTGTAATAACACAGACGCAACTACAAGATTCTGAAAATGACTCAGAAGGATTGAAATATGTTGATGTAACAAAATCATTCGCAACTGTCGACAATCGGATAGTAATTTGTTTCAATGATTGGTACAGTTGCTGACCTTCGCAAATCGATTATTTTGGCTATAGTCATTATGTATTTTGACTGTAGAAACGTCTTTATGAAGTGTACACGAATCCACAGGAGTCGAAACTGCACTGATGCTGTTCAATCATGGAAAAAAATCGAAAAGCTATATTTTTAAATAAATGTATTATTCCATTTTACAAAAGCTAAAAATTGTTTTATCATTGTTTTTTTATAGTTTGTAAATTTTCAAGGCGTGATCTACTTTGATAGTGAAAATGATACCAAATATACCTTATTTCTAATGTTTTATTACTGCATAACTAGTTTCAGCAGTCTAGCTGCCATCTTGCGATGCTTCTACAAATGCCCAAAGAAGAATGTAACAACTGCATACAAAATTTACAAAAGGTCTTATTTCACTAACATTTTATACATACCAATTACATAAAATAAGGCAAATTTTTGTCACTTAAGGAGAGTTCTCTTGTTTAAAAATGAATTGTTTCATGTTACTGTTTCTATAGACGTCAGTAATAAATGGAGTACTCTCAGTGACATTTGAAAGATAACTTTAGGCAAATAAAACCTTCTATAAATTTTGCATCCAGTTGTTACATTCTTGTTTCAAAATTTGTAGAGACATCTGAAGATGACAGACTGCTGAATTTAGTTGTGTAGTAATAAAAAATGACAAAATAGTAATCTTTCGCGTCATTTTCACTCTTGTTTGTTTACTTGCTTTATAGAAGTGGATGATACGATAAATAAGTCATTTTCGAGATTTGGTGTGCAATAACTTGCGTACGGGAGGTGTCATTGTTTTGGTATGGCCGTGGCACTACGAGCCTTTTTTTTTCCTTTTTTTGTTCTTTGTAGAACCGTTTTCGAGTGGTACTGCGACTCAGGTTTAACGCGTAATGCGGCGTAATATCACATTTTTGTAGAAAGCGCGAAAGTACTTTTGCGAAGCTACACTGTAGATGTCTAATCTGACTCAAAAAAGTACTTTACTGTTTTTCTACGAATATGCCTTGCTGTTAAAGGGTGTGGTTACTAAGAGTACAGCTTAAATCGTTGCGAGTGGAAAAGCCGTGATAACATCTACAGTCTAGTTTTCCAAAAGTACTTCGCCATTTTTCACAAATATCTGATATCAGGCCTTTATTATATGGTACACCTGAGGTGAGAGCCGCGGTACCAGTCGAAAATGGTTCTACAAATAAAGGCACGTGTGGCGCAAGGCAGGCAGGTGGTGGGGCCACCAGCAGAAATACTAGATAGGGTGATCAAAAAGTCAGTATAAATTTGAAAACATAATAAATCACTGAATAATGGAGAGAGAGAGGTAACAATTGACTCACATGCTTGGAATGACATGGGGTTTTATTAGGACCGAAAGAAAGTTCAAAAAATGTCCGACAGATGGCGCTTCATCTGATCAGAAATGCAATAATTAGCATAACAAATTAAGACAAAGCAAACATGATGTTCTTTACAGGAAATGCTCAATATGTTCACCACCGTTCCTCAATAATAGCTGTAGTCGAGTAATAATGTGAACAGCACTGTAAAGCATGTCTGGAGTAATGGTGAGGCACTATCAGTTCCGATCGGAAGATTCACTTGAATGCCAGTCTAGTTTAAAGAACTGTATTACGGTACCGGTGCATAGACTGTTACCAAAACATCCAACACCAGATTAATCAAGGGTAGAACCTATGACCTAGAAGGGCTTTAGTAGTGAGAGCTTGTCATCTGCTGAATTGAAACTTCCTGGCAGATTAAAATTGTGTGCCGGAACCGGGACTCGAACCTGGGACCTTTGCCTTTCGCGGGCAAGCGCACACTCCGCTGCAGAGTGAAAGTTTCATTCTGGAAACATCCCTTAGGCTGTGGCTAAGCCATGTCTCCACCATATCCTTTCTTCCAGGAGTGCTAGTCTTGCAAGTTTCGCAGGAGAACTTCTGTGAAGTTTGGAAAGTGGGAGGCGAGATACTGGCGGAAGTAAAGTTGTGAGGCGGCATCGTGAGTCGTGTCGTGATAGCACATTCTGTAGTGCACTTACTCGCGAAAGGCAAAGGTCCCAGGTTCGAGTCCCAGTTCCGGCACACAATTTTAATCTGCCAGGAAGTTTCATTTCAGCGTACACTCCGCTGCAGAGTGAAAGTTTCATTCTTCTACAGTAAATTACTTTAATGAAGGCCATATAGAAAATGATATATTTTATGAACTTTAGAAACTATTTATTGTCTCATTATCAGTCAATAGTTGCGAATACTACATCTACAAATATCAGTTCTTCTGATTCATCTTCATCGTGTAGTTGCGTCTGCAACCTGTCTCGTCTGTCTTAATATTAACTGTCATAACACAAGCGCAACTACAAGATTCTGAAAATGAGTCAGAAGGATTGAGATATGTTGATGTAACAAAATCATTCAGAACTGTTTACAATCGGATAGTATATTTTTTCAAAGATTGGTACAGTTGCTGAGCTTCGCAAATCGATTATGTCACCTATAGCAATTATGTATTTTGACTGTCATTTTTAACTGTCATTAATGTTTTTACTCTGTCATTTTTTTTTTGTTCAAATAAAACCCCATGTCATTCCAAGGATGTGTGTTATTCCGTGATTTATTAAGTTTTCAAATTTATACAGATTTTTTGATCACCCGGTATATAAAGACAAAAAAGCGATCCTTCTCATCATTTCCACTCTTGTTTGTTGACTTGTATTATAGAGGTGGATGTCACGATGATGAAAAATAAATCACACATTTTCGACATTTGTAGGGTAAGAACCTGTGATTCTTTGATCACCCGATATATGAAGACAAAAAAGTGATCCTTCTCATCATTTCCACTCTTGTTTGTTGTCTTGTCTTAAAGAGGTGGATGTCACGATAGTGTACAATAAATCACACATTTTCGACATTTGTTGGGTAAGAACCTACTTGTGGCTGGTGACTGATTTTTTGATCACCCGGTATATAAAGACAAAAAAGTGATCCTTCTCATCATTTCCACTATCACACATTTTCGACATTTGTTGGGTAAGAACCTGCTTGTGGCAGGTGACTGATTTTTTGATCACCCGATATATAAAGACAAAAAAGTGATCCTTCTCATCATTTTCACTGTTGTTTGTTGACTTGTAGAATAGAGCTGGATGTCACGATAATGTAAAATAAACCACACTTTTTCGACATTTTTTGGGTAAGAACCTGCGTGTGGCAGGTGCCATTGTTGTGGTAAGGCAGGCAGGCAGGTGGGTGCCACCTGTTGTACTCACGGTGGTGTTGGTGCTGGTGGTGCTGGGCCGGTGCTGCTGCTGCTGGAGCGACGGCCGCACCGCGGGCGACGACGACTGCTCGTCGGCGGCGGGGGCGGCGCCGTTGCCGTTGGCCGCCCCGTCGGCCGACGCCGCCCCCGCGTCCTCCTCGGCCGTGGCGGCGAGCCGCGTCTCTGGCGGTCCGCCGCCGTTGCCGACGCTGATCTCGAGGTAGGAGTGCGCGCGCAGGTGCGACTGGGCCCTGCGCTCCTCCAGCACGATCTTGCGCGCCGCGCGGAAGATCTTGTAGTAGACGACGATCATGACGCTCAGCGGGATGTAGAAGGAGCCGAGCGTCGCGTAGATCTGGTAGGCGAAGTTCTGGCACACCTGGCACTGGGGCAGGCCCTGCAGGTCCTCGTGCTCGTTGCCCAGGATGAGCAGCGGCGGCAGGCTGATGCAGGCGGCCCCCAGCCACACGAGCGCCACGCTCGCCACCATGCGCCGCGGCGTCCGCCGCACGCCGTACTCCAGCGGCTTGGTGATGGCATAGTAGCGGTCCACGCTGATCATGCACAGGTTCAGGATGGACGCCGTGCACGACAGCACGTCGAACGACACCCACAGGTCGCAGGCGACGGGCCCGAAGCTCCACACGCCGAAGATCTCCGACAGCAGCGCCATCGGCATGACGAGCAGCGCGACGCACAGGTCGGAGACGGCGAGCGAGACGAGCAGGTAGTTGCACGGCCGGCGCAGCTTTCGAACCAGGCACACGGCCACGCACACGAGCACGTTGCCGACCACGGTGCCGACGATGACGCACAGCAGCACGAGCGCGATCAGCACCGCTTCGGCCGGCGTGTAGGGCGAGCGCGGACCGGGGAACCACCACTCTTCGGGCGGCGGGCCGCCCCCGCTCGCGTTGGCGCTCGAGTTGCCGGGGGCGGAGGCGCCGGGGGCGGCGGCGGCGGCTGCGGCGGCGGCGGCGGCGGCGGAGGCGGCGGCTGCGGTTGCGGCGGCCACGCCGGCGGGCGCCTCCATGCGACCGCGGTCACTGGCGCCGCCCGCCCTCCCACACCATCACTCCGATTCCGCCCCTCCGGTCGCTCCTCTAGCCTGCGGTCCCACACGTGTCCTTCTGATGAAACTTGATCCACCGATAGCCTCTTTACCCTGACAATCACTCTTAACCTGCTCTCATGAAGTTCACAATTGCTATCTCTCAGATGAAGTCTCAACCACCAACAACGGATCACCACAAGGAACTTCAGATAAGCGGAATCTCCAATCGTCCACCACTATCGCTCCTTTAGCCTGCGGTCCCACAAGTGTCCTTCCGATGAAACTTGATCCACTGACAGCCTCCTGACCCTGACACTCTTAACCTGCTCTCATGAAGTTCACAACTGCTATCTCTCAGATGAAGCCTCAACTGATCACCACAAGGAACTTCACATAAGCGTAATCTCCAATCGTCCACCACTATCCTTGAGAAGAAGATTCTGACTCCACACGATTCCAGCAGGCTTACAGTTGCCAATTGCCACCTGTCTCTCAAGTATCTCAATCCTCCTTCAGCGACGAAGTGATTCCAGTAGGCCCACGCAAGTAACCTTCCTCGGCACTTTAACACTATCTTCCAACAGCCTTACACTGTATGTATCTTAACTTATTACATTAAATCGACAATTGTTGAGCATGTAGCCCTCAGATGGACCCTCAACCACCAATATATCACCACGATACACTTCCCATAAGTAAGATCTCCTGTCGTCAGAAAAACCTTCCGACACTGCAGGGCTATACCAGCCTTTCACAATGAATTACAACACCAAACCCGTCTGCAGTTCGCCACTTGTCTCTTACGTATCTTTTAGAGCCACCTTCAGCAGCGAAATAGTTTAAAGACGTATATTTTCTAGCACTTTTACACTATTTCCAAACGGCTTTACGCTGCATACATCTCAATTTTCTGTCATTAAATCGACAGTTGGCCAACAGATATACCTCAAATGAATCCTCTGCAGCCATCTATGGCCTAACACAGCGACGGAATGCCCACAACTACCCGTAAGAAAAATCTTCAGACATCACAGTTTCGCACGGTATGTCAAACTTTTACCAGAACGAGAATTTTCAGTTTGCGTCTGAAATATCTCCTAGATCCACCTTCAGGCATGAAACTCTATGTATAGCCCCACCCTATTTATCGTTTCCGGCACTTTGTAAAAGAGAAATCACCGCTTTTATCACCACTACCGATGCCACGAAAGAGTGTCACTGTTATTCGGCACAATCCATAATCACGATTTTCCTTACAACTCACCAATAAAACCTTCAATTAGCAAATGGTGCATTTACACTGTGTTTACCTCTTTTACGCACCACTGTTTATGCCCGGCTTCACTGTTTTTGCTCCTTGAACTTTTTCCCTCGCTTCAAAATTAACGCTTTCCTTCGACGGAAAGGGATAAGAGTCTTTACGATTCTGAACAGTAATTGCTTTCCAGTGGTCAGACGCAATCTCTTACATCACAGTTCAGCCACCAGAGGGCTCTCAAACCCTGTGCTACCCTTTAGTCTGATAAGTGTAATCGGAACTACGTGGCTTACGATAAGAGCAGGTCTCTCAGTTCGTTTTGACGTCTTACCGGTATAGCAATGTCACTGTATTCTTCTCTTATCGTGTTCACAACAAATTTGTACTGTTTGTCTACTCACTGTCATAATTTTAGAGTAGAGGAAATATTTTCTTAGTTTCCAAAGCCAACTCGTTGCTATCTTGTGGTTTTGTAAGAATATTAATGTTTCTCTTTTATCAGAGGGTGAAACTGACAGCCGAGTTCGCTAATGTATTCCTAGAGCACCTGTTTTACTAGATAACACACACAAGGTTTGCTCAAACACTGTGGTTCGCCGACTTATTTCATACGTTTTGTGACATTTTGCCTGTTCAACAACAGTTTCATCGTTTCGTCAAAAATCTACCAGGCAAAGAATTTTACGCTGTTTGCTGTTTCTTACACAGAGGCACCGCCAAATTACTCGTGACTACTGTTAGTTACACGTATGATTCTAAACACGGAAACTTGCTGAAACGTTGATTTTATCACATGTCTCCACGATGTTGTTCAAAAGCTATTCAGTATTTAATATAGAAAAATAGTTGCTAGCACCACTGTATGTGCGTTATTTGGTAGCTATATATCATTGCATGACGTCCTCTTCTGTCTATATGCCGGTATTTAATACAGTTTTGTATTGTGTTTTCTCGGTATCACACTACTACGTTGTTCGTTTGTGATTCAGGTACTCACAAACCCAATTTTCACAGCACAATTTATTAAACTACTGGAATCGTTCGTTAATCAGTAAAGCTTCACGTCTGAATTTGTTCCGCCCACTGATTTTGTCTAACGATCCTAAATAGATTTAGAAATGTTACGCTTTCGTAAGAAATCGAGCGTGTTCGGCAGAAACGAACAAGCAAGACAGGATTCCTTTAAATTTTTATTAGTAATTGTGAAAATATTTGGCCCACTAAGCGTATATTTGTAGCGACGTTTTCCCCGCGAGTAACAAAATATTCGGGACTGGGACGATAATTACAAGCAGTCCGATGTAATCTTCGCAGCACTGTCAAAATGTCAGTTCTGCATCACCTGCTCAGTTGATTTATCTATATTATACATCTACGTTATATTTATCTGGAGTTATATAGATAGGTATTTGTTTGAATGTCTGTAGCTCTTAGGATAAATGCTTTGGAACGTGTTTTCTGACGTCTGTTGCCGCAATAATGTCTGTGCAGTGGAAGTACTTTTCGGCCGATCCCAGTTCGCCGCAACACTTCAGTTGGAAGTTACGATAGCACCACTGAGGACTAAGTCGGAGACGTTGCCGTCTGCTTGCCTGGGCCAGCGAACCGTGAAAACTGCCTGCAGGATGGGCGGGCCGCAAAAAATGCTAAGAGCTCGCCTGTCTTGATGATGACGTCGTGGCTTGGATATGCCTCGTCACGGCCATTTATTGCTGTGCTCGGCGGCGACCTTTCTTGCGTATTCTTTCTTTGTCGTTGGCAGTGCGCGTCAAGGAATGACCCGTAAGGTAGTCCTAGGTAGGCGCCCCGTCCTTCGATGGCAACCTCAAGCTTTCGACGCCCGAGTCTTCGCGTGGCGCGCTGTGCACTTCGTCCAAAGGGTCAGTGGCTGGAGGAGTGTAACTTAGAGGCAGCGCACCAACAATTGGACACCAGGCCGAGCTTGGGAGTAATAATGAAAGGTTTTATAAATGATTAACGAACTGAAAGTAATACTTTTGTTTTCTTCACCACGATCTGTCAGTTGCCTGCTGTGATTGACGTAGAAGACGAATATGATACGTGGGGGTTACGTAAGCTCTTACAAAGCTATTGAACACCACTGATTGACATCCAGATAGTGGATACCGGAAATATGTATGCTTTTTATAATTTTGAATTAATTTTTCTTTAGTGTTTTGGGCTCGATATCGCAGGCTATGAAACAACGAACGCTGATCTGGGCTAGACTGGACCGAACACAGATTTTCTGTATGAGGTGGTATTGTTATGTTTAGCCTGCAAACTACAATTCTGTGTAATTTTTAGCGACTAAACACAAAGTTGTAAGGAGTAGATGTAGGGTGTATCAGATTTACCAACTCGTCCTAGCCTATTTTCGCTTAATGTTGTTGCACACGTGGGTATATAAATGCTAGTACCAAGTCGTCAAAATTGGCAGTGGAGACACTTGTAGCGATTACCTGATTCTGTATGTAAGAGTCATATTTAGACCATAGTTATCGTTCCTGTTAGGTGCTCCCGGACAGTTCTTAGAATCTTCGAGCGTCGAGGCGACGAAAGAGTGATATCCATAGCAGGACGAGTTGTCGAGACGGCTGGCAGAGGAAGAAACTGACGTCACTGACTGATATACCCGGCTGTTACCTGCGGCACACGAGAGGGAAAAAAATCATTGCAACAAAACAAAACAAAAGAAAGTTGTCGAGTGTGGCGCGCGTGTGCGGTGCGGGGCGCCTCGCGGTGGTGTGTCGGCGCGGCGCGGCGGTCTGCGTCGGTGGCGGTCGCGTCGGCGGTCGCGGTGCGGTCTGGCGGTCTGGCGAGACGCAGAGCCGTGTGGGGCGGACGCGGCGGCTGCCCGGCGCACACTGCCGCCCCGGCGCGACGGCGGCGCCGCTGCCCGCGCGCTGCCGCGCATGCGCGGTGCGGTGACGCGCGCCGCTCCGGCCCGGCGCCCGCGACCGCGTGCCACGGCGTGGCCGCGTCCGCACTGTGTCAACACGCCGCGCCGGTGCGCACTACGAGGTAGCGAGTACGCTTTGGAAATCGCCAGCCACACGCACGCACAAACCTGCGTCTATATACGTCCAACTCTTCGCAGGAATTGCGGATGCACCGAGGGTATGGCCGCGCGGTGTCAGGCGCCAGGTCACGACTTGCTTAGCCTCTCCCGCCGGACGATTGAGTCCTCCTTCGAACATGCGTGTTTGTGTTGTTCTTAGGGCCTTGTTACACTAGGCAGCCAGGCTGTGCAGCCAGTCGCGCGCCAGTTGCGTTGCTCGTCGTGCGGCAGTCAGAGTTACGGAGCCTTTATTCACATGAAGTGTCAAGTCCCATCGACAATGGATCTCAAATCGATTCCATATTTCTGGATTTCAGTAAGGCTTTTGACACTGTACCCCACAATCGGCTTCTTATGGAATTGCGTGCTTATTTAATATCTCCCCATTTGTGCGATTGGATTCACGATTTCCTATCAGAAAGGACACAGTTCGTTGTAATGGACCGTAGGTCATCGAGTAAAACAGAAGTGATATCTGGCGTTCCACAGGGAAGCGTTATAGGTTCCCTACTCTTCCTCGTGTTTATAAACGATTTAGGAGACAATCTGAATAGCTCCCTTAGATTGTTCGCGGATGTTGCTGTCGTTTATCGGTTAGTGAAGTCAACAGAGGATAAAAAGCAACTGCAAAGCGATTTAGACAAAATTTCTGCATGGTGCGAAAATTGACAATTGACACTAAATAAAGAAAAGTGTGAATTAATACACATGACCACTAAAAGAAATCCGCTGAACTTCAATTACGTGATAAATCAGTCAAACCTTAAGGTCGTAAATTCTACCAAATACCTAGGAGTTACAATTACGAACAACTTTGATTGGAGAGAACACACAGAAAATATTGTGGGGAAGGCGAACCAAAGGTTACGTTTCATCGGCAGAACGCTTCGAAGATGCACCAGCTCCACCAAAGAGACTGCCTACATCACACTCGTGCGTCCTCTCCTGGAGTACTGTTACCCCTTGTGGGACCCTCACCAGGAGGGACTGACGGAAGACACTGAGAAGTTTCAGAGAAGGGCATCTCGTTTTGTTTTATCACGTTACGGGGTGGGGGGGGGGAAGCGTCACGGAACTGTTGCACGAATTGGGGTGGAAATCATTAAAAGAAAGACGTTATTCATTGCGGCGTGATCTGTTTGCGAAGTTTCAATCACCGCAAGGGAGACAAGACCATCCCAATAAAATAAGAGAAATCAGATCGAAAACGGAACGATTTAAGTGTTCTTTCTTCCCGCGCGCTATTAGAGAATGGAACGGTAGAGAAAAGTTATGAAAGCGGTTAATGAACTCTCTGCCTGGCACTTTAATGTGATTTGCAGAGTATCTATGTAGATGTAGATGTACATCTACATCTACATGGGATACCCTGCAAATCACATTTAAGTGCCTGGCACAGGGTTCATCGAACCACAATTATACTATTTATCTCCCATTCCATTCTCGAATAGCGCGCGGGAAGAAAGAACACCTGAATCTCTCTGTTCGAGCTCTGATATCTCGTATTTTATTCTACTGATCATTTCTACCTATGTAGGTGGGAGTCAACAATGTATTTTCGCATTCGGAGGAGAATGTTGGCGATTGGAGTTTCGCAAGTAGCCGTTGTTGTAATGATTCCCATCCCAGATCGTGTATCATTTCCGTAACGCTGTCTCCCCTGTATCGTGACAATACGAAACGAGCTGCCCTTCTTTGGACTCTTTCGATGTCCTCCGTCAAACCCACCTAATAGGGATCCCACACTGGGCTGCAATACTCCAAAAATGGACGGACAAGCGTAGTGTATGCAGTTTCTTTTGTAGTTCTGTTGCATCTTTTAAGGGTTCTGACAATAAAACGCAGTCTCTGCTTCGCCTTTCCCACGATATTATCTACGTGTTCTTTCAAATTTAAGTCTGAAGTAATAGTAATTCCTAGGTATTTTGTGGAGTTTACGGCCTTCACATTTGATTGATTTATCTTGTAAACAAAGTTTAACGGATTTCTTTTCGTACTCATGTGGACGACTTCACACTTCTGATTATTTAGAGTCAATTGCCAATTTTTACACCGTAGTGATATCTTATTTATATCGTTCTGCAGTTGGTTTTGATCTTCAGATGATTTTAGTAGACGGTAAATGACGGCGACATCTGAAAACAACCTAAGAGAGCTACCTTCGTCTATACCCGTCCACCTCTTCGTAGGAATTTCGGATGCACTGAGGGTATGGCCGCGCGATGTCAGGCGCCAGGTCACGGATTGCGTAGCCTCTCCCGCCGGAGGATTGAGTCCTCCTTCGGACATGCGTGTCCTTTGTCCTTATCGTAAGGACCGAAGATCTTGGCAGTTTGGTTCCTTAGCTTTACAAATATTTGGACACTTTTTCAACTTCTGACAAGTCGTATATAAGGAGGGGAGCTTGCAATACTGTAGACCAATTACTCTACATACGTTTCCGCGAGAAAGTAAAATACCTCGGTGTCTGGCTGGACCGGAAACTCACATGGGGGGACCACATACAACACATGACCAACCGAGCGAACGCGAGGCTCAAGCAACTCTACCCGATGGTCAACAGGGAAAGCAAACTGAGTAGCCGGGTGTCGAGGAGCCTCTACATGACACATATTAGACCTCTGATGACGTACGGTGCTCCGTGCTGGGCATACGCGGCGCCAACACGGCTGCGCCGCCTGCAGCTCATGCAGAAGAAGGTACTACGCTCATCAGCCACGATACACACGCACCGTGGACCTTCACAATGAATACCGCCTAGAGCGCCTCTAGGTGGTATTCAAGAAACTCGCCACACGACTGTACAAGAACTCGAGACACTCGAACAACCCCTTCATCCTACGCTTGGGGAACTACGATCACAACCATAGGTGGAAACATAAACCCCCCAAAACACTTCTCCTCAGAGACTAACCATCTACGGTCGTAGGGAACACCAACTCGCAAACATGATGAACATGGCAAACCCCTTCAGAACAGCAATCTGACTGGCAATTCCAGCTGAGTCCACAGCCGACCTACAGGCAAAGCAGGGAAACCATATTCAGCGCACTAAACACAAACAAACCTAAACAGTCCCACACACTTAGCCAGTTCTATGACAAACTGCCTAACTACCATGACAAACTTGGCTATGTTACAAGTATTCTGCCACAGCCGATGTTCACGGGTAATCTGCCGCAGCCGACCCAGGAGACTTCGCAGGAGCTCAGCTGCATCAGAACCTCGCATCAAACGGACTGATTCTTTATGACGAACCTGCAAAGTTAACGGTACTGAGAAAAATACCCATTACTAACATTACCAAAACTTTCATGATCTGTCGCAGATAGCATACCGCTACTGCCCTTCATACCTACCCCACTGTCGTAGAGGTTTTCTTCCCTTGGCTCTTGCCTTGGCACTTTTTTTCCTCTGCCCTTACATACTTTTACCCTTGGTATACCTTTCGACCAATTCTATCTCCAGATGCACCGCATTAATGGGTGATCGTGCCCACACGTACGGATAACTTTGCAGTTCCCACATCCCGTGATCCACCTTAGCAAACTAACCAAATACGGATGTGACAGTAGAACTTTTGTGGTGGTCACCACGTTGGTGTGGGCGTGGAGGGGCCCCATCCTTGCCTTTAAATAAACGTTTCACGAAATCAATATATGGAAAAAAAATCACACCAACGTGTTTTACGGCCCAATTTAGATTTGCTTTTAGTTAAATGACTTTTTGCAAACTTTTCTACAAAAATAATAAAAATGTAAATAATAAAAAAAATTGTGGGCGATGCGACCACGACTCTACTATTGTGATAATATCTTTGCACCCAACTCGTAATATTCTTCCTGACCATACTTTAACAAACAGCCAAACGTATTTGATATTTGACTTTGGCTTTGACAAACATAATGCTTTTTTAACTTTTTCCTATTTAAACTATAATACCTCTCCCCCATTTTCATTATATTTTTCCGTTAAAATATTATCACCTGTCTTGCCTTGGCAGTTTGGTCAAAATTTTTATTTTATTTTATTTATTTATTTATTTATTGCCCTATACTGTTCGAATGAATATACTCTGGAAGTAACGTAGCATACATTTGCCGTTTGGAATGACTATTAACTGGATGAAACACGGCGTACATTTGGCGTTCGGAAATCTGTCACGTGACAACCCTCGCCCGAAACTCTCTTTTTCACACGACACCTTGCTTTCTGTATTTGCTGATTTTCTTATTGTGGCTCATGCGTTCTCATTTAAAAGCAATTGTGGACTGAAAATGATGAAAAACACATCGTTCTTAGGACAATGAATTATAATCTAATGTCTAAAAATGCCATGTTAGCAGTTAACACGTGCCATCGATGGTACGAGAATTACGGGTTAGTCTCGCAGCTATTCGTCATAGCGTAGTAGGCGACGAATTCTTTTGTGATGTACAAACATGTTAGACGGTGGTTCGAAACTTGCTAGGGCGTGGTGGCTCAGCTCGCTCGGTCAGAGGGTTCCAAGCACGGTAGCTCGACGCCGTCTGTAACGAAACAATCGCACTGTCGTGTTTTACGGCCCACTTTAGATTTGTAGTTTTATAAGCTTTTGCAAACATTTTGAAACCAAATAATAATCTAAATAATAAAAAATTAAATTGTCTGAAACCGTTGTAGGAAAAAATAAATTTTAGGTACCGGCGGATTCCGAACCACTGACCTTCAGCGTCCTAGTCCAACACATTGCCCACTACAGCCAACAGATAGGAATTGCGTTCTTTAATCTCATACTATTGATGGCCGTTGTTAACTGATGCTAATATAGCTTTTTTAGACACTAGATTATCATTTATCGTACAAAGAACGACGTCTTTTTGTTAATTCTTCAGTGCGCCATTGCTTTGAAATGACAACGTGTAAGTTACAACAAGAAAATCATTAAATACGCACCGCAAGATGGCGTATGCCAGAGAGAGTTCTGTGCGAGAAATGCCACGCGACGTCTGCGAACGGCTGGTTTTCGTTAATTTAATGCAGGGTGTCAAAACGTTATTTTTGCAAATATCTCTCAAACGATACAAGATATGATAGAAACATAAGAGAACAAAGTTGTAGAGAATTTTCTTCTCTAAAAATTCGGTTATTCAATTTTCGTGTCAGATACATGGTTAAGCTGTTATTTTCATTTAAATTTCGAGCTGTAAAAAGACGATCGCAAAGGCCCACTTTTAGTGTTACTACCATAGCCTAAAGTGGGCCAAAAGCTTCATCTCGGTAAAAGTAAAAGGGTTTTCTGCGCAAATTATCCTCTGCATCTCTGTCTCGTTCTCAATCCGAAAATGGATTGCCAGCAATTCTTCTCCTCCACACTTCTCTGTTCTCGGGTAGCCTCTTCATTTTCTGATATGATTCTACGCCTCTATCGTTTTGAATCTGTTTCAATTACTGCAGTCACGCTCTTCCTCTGCCTCTTTTTCCTTCTACCATTCCTTCCATAACACTGACTATCAACTCATTGTGCTTATACACTTGACCTATTAACTTGTCTCTTCTCTTCATTATCGTTTTCAAAAGCGCCGATACTTCTTAAAACTTCATTTGTCATTTTGCGTCCAAGGGATTTTCTGCATCCAACCCCACAATTGAAATGCTTCTAGTTTTCTCTTGGCGCTCCGTACATAGGAATGTGTAAATGCTTTTCTTTTTGTCTCTTCTTTTATATTTCTTGATGTTAGAAGCAAAGGCTATTTTAGCTTGCGCAATTCCACTTTTTATGTCTGCTGAACGTTTGCCATCTGGTGTGATTTTACTTCCTACGTAGGTGAACACATTAACTTGTTTCAATGGTACATCATTAATGTTAAAGTTAGTTTGCTCGCGGCTGCATACCATGATCTCTGTCCTCCGTGTATTGATTTTGTTATATTTATTTGGCAGGATCTCATTCATTCTTGATAATGCCTTTTGCTGATTTTCTTCACTCTCTTCAATGAGACTATGTCATCAGCAACCCATGCCATTTTAATTTCTACTCCAGTGATCTTAATTCCTTCCATAGACCGTGTACATTCCTTAATTCCCTCCTCAATACACAAGTTGAAGAGCACTGGTGATAAAATGCATCCTTGTCGTTCTCCTTTCTGTATGTAAACCTCTTGTATATCATTGTGTATATTTATAGCCCCTCTTTGATTTTTGTAGAGCTCACGTACTATCCGTTTGTCTCTGAAATATCGACCAACGTTAGTCATAATTTCCATCTGAATGTTCCAATTCAGGCTATGGAATGCTTTTTCATGTACTCTGAGAGAGTAGGTTTGCGGGAGCGGTGGGTAGTTGGTAGGTGAAGTTAAGCAAGGGTAGTCTGTTCAGGTTCCATTTGTATTCATTAAAATACAATCAGAGGCTGAAGGCCCAACAAGACAGTTCAGATAAGTGATGCAAGGCAGAAGGCCAAGTTGAGAGAACCAATTTTTGAAAAGTTAATATGGCTCGAAATTTAGTAAAACAATACTTTAAGATACAATAAAAGACACAATAATCCCAACAATTTAAGCGAAATTGGAAAATTTTAAATGAAAAGCAACCCTTTTAACCATGAACCAAGCCCTTTAAAATACAATTACCAAAACACACTAAAACGAGCTCAAAAATTTAAGTAAGGTCTGATTTTTAGTTTAACTAATAGAGGCTGGTAGCAGGAAACTGCGCTCAAAGATATCAATAGACAGAAGGCCAATTAAACAACACACAATAAAATTTACAAATGAGCCCTGCAATTAAAATGACATCAGTTCAGCTTAGTTACAAAAAATCCACACTGAGGTGACGGAGCTGGCTAATCGTTAATTTAATACACCACACAGGTAAAACAGAGGAGCTGCCTCAAAACAGAAAGGAGAGGAATAAGGTGCCCAACGGTCAACAAGAACTAGTGCTCTGACACGAAGGGAATATAGAGTACTTGCTACTCAGAGCAAAGAGAAAAAATAATTGAGCCGAACTAGAAGTGCTGCATAGCACATGAATAAACAAGAATAAACAACTAACGACGTAGACACAGGCAACGACGGCCCCTGGGGAACGACCACCAATGCTGACAAATACACACACACAAATTTGCGGAGCGGGACTGTATCAGTGACTTAACTTATATGTGTCTTACTCCACCACAAATGCATGAACCCACGTGAAGTTGTAGGAGGAGGGTGTCAACCAACGCCCGGAAACATTTCATAGATCCCAGATGGAAAGCGGCTGCAACGACGCGAGGCGCAGCCGGGGCTAAGTGCGGAGTACTCTAGCAGTTGTTGACAGCTCCGGCGCTTGGCGAGGGACGGACGTGGTGTTGCACGGCCGATAGGAACGCGATCGCATAGCCGGGAGGCGAGGTAAACAGCCCGCGCCAAGGTGTTGTTATGACTGGACAGAAAGGCCTCTCCAAACCAACCTCTTCAGCTCATGGCATGCATGGCTCCCACCGACAGAGTCCAACCCTGAACAACTTCGACGCCGCCAGGCCCGGCCACAAACGGCCGCTTAATCAAAATAACTCGACCTGATGATGCCATGCGCTGTATCAAAACTGCCTCGGCGCACCACCGTAGCGCAACACGCGGCAAGGAAAACACCAGTTAATCGACACGCGATAGATCAAACAGCGCCACGTGCGGTGTAGGTACAGAAAGGTCGATGGTACTTGCGCCAGTAATTAAATCAAGGACAGGGTCAATCGAAGAAACAGGAGCCGGGGCGGCTCATACACGAAAGCAATAAACAATGGTCATTTTACCTTCAGCTTTTTCTGCATAATTTGTGTTAACATTAATATTGCTTCTCTTGTTCCTCTTTTCTGTTGAAATCCAAATTGATCTTCATCAAAATTCTGATTAGTTTTACTTTTTATTCGGTTGTATGTTATTTTTGTCAATATTTTTGACATATGTGATAATAGGCTCAAGGTGCGATGTTGTTCACATCCTCTCCATATGAGCAGCAAAACTGATAGAAAATATTGTGGGGTGTGTATTTAAAAATACTTTTGTTTTCATTAATCTTTGCCCGCCAAAAAATTTATGCTATATTCGCTACTGACTTCGGTTGTTCGGTAACCGAATGGCGACTGTTCCTACGCAGCACAACAAAAGGCGAGTATATCCTGCACAGAATCAAAGATGAGAACTAATTTCTTGACTTATATGGCAGCCCCAGAAAAATTTAAGTTAAGAGGTTTTCAGGTTTTAACATATTTCTACAGTAACAAGACAAGTAATATCATGTGTAATGTAATACGTGCGATAGCATAATCTAGTCTGCCAAACAATATGCTTCTATGAAACTTTCTGGCAGAATAAAATTATGTGCCGGAACCTTAGCCTATCGCTGGCAAGCGCTCTACCGACTGAACTATCCCGACACGACTAACGATGCCGCCTCACAACTTTACTTCCGCCAGAACCTCGCCTCCTACTTTCCAAACTTCACAGAAGCTTTCCTGGGAACCATGCAAGACTAGCACTCCTGGAAGAAAGAAAATGGTGGAGACATGCCTTAGCCACAGCCTAAGCTTCTACATACCAAATGTTGTTTTGTAAAGCTTACGGGACTTAACTATGGGGTCATCAGTCCCTAAACTTACAAACTACTTATGAACTAGTTACAACTAAGGACGGCACAAATATCCATGCCCGAGGGGGGATTCGAACCCCCGACCGTAGTGGCCGTGCAAACCGTGACTGAAGCGTGTCAGTCCCCTCGGCCACCGCGGCCGGCTTTCTACATAACTTACATGTTTAAGATTCTTACATATCCATTCAGATATGCTTCCTATTCTCAAATTAGGACAAGGGCGTATTATAGAGTGTGGGGGGAGGGGAGGGGCGGAGAAGTTACGATACAGGATAAATACCTTCCTACTTCAAGAGGAATAAATTAATTTCAATTCCAAAGAAAGGAAATGCATACAAGTGTGAAAGTTATAAAACTATCAGCTTAATAGGTCATGGTTGAAAAATACTAATAAGAATTATTTACAGACGAATGGAAAAAACTGGTGGAAACCGATATTTGGGACGATTATTTGAGATTAAGGGGAAATGTAGGAACACGCGAGGCAATATCCAAATTACAACTTATCTAGTAGATAGGTTAAGGCAGACCTAAGTTTGTAGATTTCTTAGATCTGGAGGAAGCTTTCGACAGTTGTGAGAGTACCACGACATTTCAAAAAAAGTCTGTTGTGTTGGGCAGTTTTGGTACCTTTAGAAGGGATTTGTAACAGAGTAAGTGTGAATTGATTAGTTTTTTCATTAAATTAATTTTATACATATATGTTAATTAGATTTACAGCCGTCAATCGATTGGGTGTTTTGTTACGTTTGAGATGGTCGTGGGGCGTCGTGCGGTGACCCAGGATCTCCACTCAACATGCTTTGCTTAACTGCATGCGCAATCACGAAGTATGCAAGCCGTACGCCGCGCCATGGAGCCCTCTCCCTGCACGTCCTATAGGTGTATGACACAAAATCAAATGTTTGTTAAGCTTAGGGGACGTAACTACGGGGTCATCAGTCCCTAAACTTACAAACTACTTATGAACTACCTAACCATAAAGACAACACAAACATACATGCCCGAGGGGATTCGAACCCCCGATGGGGAACGGCCTCGCGCATCGGGGCATAGCGCCTCAGTGCGCTCGGCCACTCCGCCGCGGTGCTGGAGGACACAAGTAATTAAAATATATATTACTAAAACAGGAAATTCGATATATTAAAGTATGATATCTATTGTTATATAATGCTAATTATGAGATATGAAAAATGAATACTTCAGTTATCCAGCGGAGGCTATTTCAATAAGTATTTAGCTCCGAATAATACGAAAATATATTGGAATTAGCGGAGGACCTGCTTGTTGCGCGACAGGGCGACAATAAATCACAGACGAAAGAATCTTGTGAAGCAGGAAACCTAGCACAATGTTGACTGGATTACACTCTTTTAAATTCTGAAATCATCAGTGATAAATTATAGGGAACGGAAGGTTATTTAAAACTTGTACAAGAACCAGACCAGTTATTGGAGTCGAAGGGCATGAAAGGGACGCAGTGGTTGGGAAGGGAGTAAGACAGGGTTGTAGCTTTTTCTCAGTGTTGTTCAATTTGTACATTTAACGAGTTAGGTAGGAATGTAAGTAGAAATTTGGAGAAGAAATTAAATTTCATGGACAAGCAATAATAACTCTGTCGTAAAGTAATTCTGACGGAGAAGCAAAGGACCTGGATAAACAATTGAACGGAATGGACAGTATCTTGAGAGGATAGTATAAGATGAACAAGTGTAAGAGATGAATGCAGTGTAAGAGATTTAGTCGATGCTGAAGGAGTCAGATTAGATAATGAGTCTAGTATATAATAAGTTTGGGAAACATAGCTTCCTTTTGGAAAACGCCACGGCTGACCGGCCGAACGCATTGAGGCGCTATACTACGATGCGCGAGGCCGTTCCCCGTCGGGGGTTCGAATCCCCCTCGGGCATGGATGTTTGTGTCGTCTTTAGTATAAGGTAGTTAATAAGTAGTTTGTAAGTTTACGGACTGATGACCCTTAAGCTTAACAAACATTTGAACTTATAAAAAAAGAAGAAAATAATAATAATAATAATAAAAAACGCGAACTGGTACCGGTTTCGATCTCTTCTGAGACCATCATCAGGCCTAGTCGTCTCGCTGTTGATGCAAACGCCGCACGCTTATCGTCTTGGCATCAACAGGTCTGATGATGGTCTCAGAAGAGATCGAAACAGTTGACCTTATCTAATAAATTGTTAAAACCTTTTGCGAACTTGACTGTTATTCTCATCCTTTAAGTCTGGTAAATGTTTTGTTATTTGGGTAGCAAAATAACAACTGATGGCCGAAATAAAGAAAATATAAAATGCAAAATGACTATGGCAAGAGAAGCATTTATGAAGAAGTGAAATTTTTCGATAACCAATATTAAATGTTAGGAACGTAGACGATTAGAAGTTGAGACAAAAGATTATACAAGCTTTCAAAATATGGTGCTACACACGAATGATGAAGGTTAGATAGGTAGTTCACGTAGCTAGTGAAGAGTGTTTCACAGAATTGGGGAGAAAATGAGTTTCTGGTGTATCCTAAGAGAAGGGATTGGTGGGGCACATTTTGAGACTCAGGGAATCGTTAACGTAGCGTTAGATGTGAGTGTCTGGAGTAAGTAAAGTAAGCAGGTTTCCGTTCTTATTCGGAGATGAAGAGGCTTGCACAGTACAAGGTAGCGTGGAAATCTAGATGAAACCAGTCTGCCGGCAGAAGACCACAACAACACCCAGATAAGAGTTACTGAAGCGGGCGATATTCTCCATCATCATTTACAGTACTACGCGATTCCATCAAACCCTATCAGCATCTGTAAATATAACTGGTTGGAATTACCATTCCAAATATTGATGGTCTACACATTTCTACACTTAAGTCACAGTGTTGTCAAAGTCCACCAGTTAATTAGTACATTAAGAAGCCAGAGTGTAATACTTTTAATCCTATCTGCTAGCTTCTCGCTTCTTTCAGCAAATATGTTATTTATATAACCTACATTTTAGACCTGTAGATGCACAATGAAACGTGCACCCATTCAGAAAAGAATGTTATCAAATACTTTATTACTAAGAATCCAGAAAATTCGCAACGATTATTGCTAGTCTATAAATTTCTTGCACCTTTCACCAGCTAACTAAGTATGTCATTTACAGTTTTAGACTTTTACAAGGACGATCAAATATGTAAATAGTCAGCAATTCGAATGATTGACTGTTAATATTCTAGAAAATTTTATGTAACTGAACAATACAAATTTGTTACTTTCCAGCTAAAAATTCAAATTTACCAATTAGATATAACATACAAAAATGCTGTATGTAATTACAAACCACTGTAAATGACAACTGGTTCATAATCTCATTATTCTTCATCTGATTAGTTACTAAATAAGTTTACATATTGTTTGTTACAAATTTCACACATTTTATCCAACTTTTACGACACTAGTTTGGAAACATATCATTTTATTTATTGTAAATATTCAGGACTGTTCTGTAATTTCCATCCCATTTAAATTAGCGAAAATTGATTGTATGTTGGAGATCTGGATTGTGATAACAATATAAGAATAGTTACAAAAGTATATAAATTGAGTGCGCATAGCACTCAGGAGTTCATTCAATCTGAGAGGAGAGTATCAGAATTGTCTGTCAGAAAGCTCCATCCAACCAGCTTAAGGCAGAATGAAACAGTCGATGAGAAGAACTTTGCACCAGTTTGATGCTTTACTGCTTGGTGCTGTAAAGCAACGTATAACGTACTTCGCAGCAGAAAGAACGTGTATTTTCTTGTCTCCAAGGACGCCGAGTACGGCTCAGTATTTTCTATTGCGTAATATTAGTAAAAACCTTACCACGACAAGCTAAGTATTGCAACCGAAGGAACGAGTAACATTTATTAGATGCATCACCCAATGCCGTATTAATAAGGAGATCTTCCAGCCTCGGAAATTGAGTTCGGAATAGGATTCGTAGGATAATTGTATACCTCAAGGGTTTCCACTCATGGAAATCCTTAAGCGCACTATCCGGAGAATTTCAAGAAAAAGGGCTCTAAAGTCTTACGCGCAGCACTTACATAACTGATTGACGTATTGTCAGTGAAGGCTGAAAGTCCGACGTCCTCTAAAAACTAAAATTAATAAAACTGATGGCAAATTGTTCACCAGTCATTTCGACGATCTAGGTTAGAACGTATCATCAAGAAACATTTTTTTTACTTGTATTGTTAATTTGATTCTTCCTGACCGTCTGCTTGTTTGCATACATACAATAAGCCAACGTCTATACTCTGCGTTTGCATAAAGAAACCGGTTCCTGAAAATAAAAAAAAACAATATTTATAATCTTTCAACAACTTACGGTATCTCCTAATTTTGTAATAAAAGTGTAAGGACATTGGTATTTAACGGTTTAATCTACCAACATTAATGAAAAAAGCATTTTGAATTATTCGACTTCCTTAAAAGAAAATATCATTAAATTTTAATTAGTTGTGACTGGCGTTTCGTAAATAAAATAAATATCTTTGTGATGTATATGATAATGTCTTATATTATTAACTTTAATTAATAATTGTTTAAATTGAAAAAAATAATAAAAAATATTTTTCGCTAGTAGTTGCGAACCATAATCACTGAAATGATAATCAGGCACACTACTGCCTGAGCTATTTCGTCACGCTGCTGTACATAACTCGTTGTATGTACCATCTACATGATTTGTTAAGAATAGGCCTTTATATGCCAATATCGTTTCTTGCATAGAATATATTTAAAAAGCGATTTGGACGTATACAAGTTGTTTCTAAATTATAGCGACAAACTTCGTAGGGTGGTAGAGGATGTCTTGAGGAACGAAATGAGATAGGGACCCCATGTCTGGAAACCTCACCCAACGGCGCTACCGAGCGTGAAAATTGTAGGTGCTGGCGACTGCATTAAACAAATGAGGAAAACAGTCTCGACTGCACGAGAACATTTAATTTGTGACGTTTGATCGCATGTTGTTTATGTTGTACTGCCAGCCTGTGCCAGCTGAATGAATAGCAATGTATACTCCTCGGCCCCCGTTGTCTGATGACTGTCTGTGTCTACATGTATTGCTCCTCTTCATTTCCTTGCATTTATGCTATCCATCCGTTAAATACTATAAAGGCGTCGACATTACGAAATATCGAAATATCTACCGTTATCCATATGATGTGACCCATCGCTGTGCACTTAAGCTGCTTTACAAGAAGACGTTAGTCTACAATGCACAACACAGTACTGCTGTCATTCTGTCATCCAGTATATGCTATAGCGCAGGCTTTGAGAGGAAGTCTGGTTATCATTTTTCTTGTTTTGAAGTCTCTTCTTATCCATACTTTCTACATCTACATACATACTCCGCAATTCACCGTAAGGTGCGTGGCGGAGGGTACACTGTACCACTCCTAGGCATTTCCTTTCCTATTCCACTCCCAAATGGAACGAGGGAAAAAAGAATGCCTATATGCCTCCGTACGAGCCCTAATTTCTCTTATCTTGTCTTTGTGATCTGTACGCTAAATGTAAATAGGCGGCAGGAAGATCGTACTACACTCAGCTTCAAATTCCGGCCCTCTAAATTTACTCAACAGAAATTCACGAAAAGAACGTCGTCTTTCTTCTAGCGATCCCCAATTGAGTTGCCGGAGCATTTCCGTGACACTCGCGCATTGGTCGAACTTACCGATAAAAAATCTAGCTGCTTGCCTCTGAATCGCCTCTATGTCTTCCTTTAAAATGATCTGCTGCGGGTCCCAAACACTTGAGCAATACTCAAGACGTTATCGAACAAGCGTTTTATACGCGGTCTCCTTTAGAGGTGAAGTACATCTTCCCAGCATTCTCTCAATAAGCCGAAGTCGGCTGTCTGCCTTACACACAACTGTCCTTACATGTTCGTTCCATTTCATTTCGCTCTGGAATGTTACGCCTAGATATTTGAACGACGCGACAGCATCAAGAAGCTCACTACTAATGCTGTATTCGAACATTATAGGATTGTTTTTCCTGCTCATGCGCATCACCTTACATTTTTCTACATTGAGAGCTAGCTGCCATTCTTCGCACCAACTAGAAATTTTGTGTACGTCATCCTGTATGATATTACAGTCAGTTAAAGACGACGCCCTCCCATACACCACAGCATCATTAGCAAACAGCAGCCAATTACAACTTACTCTGTTCATCAGATCGTTTATATAGATAGAAAATAATAGCGGTCTTATCACACTCCCCTGGGGCACGCCTGACGATACACTCGTCTCTGATGAACACTCGCCGTCGAGAACAACGTACTGCGTTCTATTACTTAGGAAGTCTTCCAGACAGTCACAAATCTGTGAACCTATTGCATAAGCTCGTACCTTCGTTAGTAGTCTGCAGTGTGGCACCGCGTCGAACGCCTTTTTGAAGTCGAGAAAAACACAATCCGCCTGTTGCCCTTCATCCATAGCTCGCAAGATGTCATGTGAGAAAAGGGCAAGCTGAGTTTCACATGAACAATGTTTCCTAAACCCAAGCTGATTCATGGAAAGAAGCTTTTCCGTTTCAAGGAAATTTACTATAGTCGAACTGAGAATATGGTCTAAAATTCTATATGAAACTGATGTCAACGATATTGGCCTGTAAATGTGTGGGTCAGTTCTCTTTCCTTTCATATAAACTGGAGTCACCTGCGCTTTTTTCAATCACTAGGAACTTTGCTCTGAATTAAAGATATGCGATAAATGCAAGCCAATGCCGAAGAATAGTCTTTGTAAAACCGAACTGGTATTCCATCCGGACCAGCAGACTTTTTCGTATTTAGCTCTCTCAGCTGCTTCTCTACACCGGAAATACCTATTGCTATGTCCCCCATTTCGGAATTGGTACGTTGATCAAATGATGGTACATTTGCGTGGTCCTCCTGCGTGAAAGATTTCTTAAAGGTCAAATTTAGAACTTCAGCTTTCCGTTTGCTTTCTTCTATTACTGCCCCGGAATGATCAACGAGTGACTGGACAGTGGGCTTTGACTCGCTTATCGATTTTACATAGGACCAGAATTTTTTCGGGTTCTCGGAAAGATCTTTTGCTAAGGTATGGCTGTGATAATTATTGTACGCTTCGCGCATCGATCTTTTTATAGAAGCACGAATCTCTACTAACTTTTGCCTGTCATCATTTGCGTGTTCTTTTTTGAATCGAGAGTGCAACAATCTTCGCTTTCTTTTACATTCGGCTTAGGCCTATTGCCGAGATTAAGCTTTCTAGCAACTTTTATGTTTTGGTATTTTAACTACATGAGGGGGGAAACGTGCGCATCGGTACGCACCTTTACCCCATAGTGTCTTGGAAATAAATATTGGCCACAATTTTCTTAAAACTAATTAAAACCAAACAGGACTCACGTCAAAACATATCCATAACATACAGGCTTTAACTATACCACAAGTAAATTTAGTCAACGTAATAAATACTCACAGTCTTAAATCTCGAGGACGGCAAATTAGATCACAATGTCACGTTTCACCATTTGCAAATCACTGAAAGCGAAACTGCAATGGAGGCCCAGCGACCAGACGAAAGTAGTTCGCTAACCTGCCGCTAGGTGTAGCACTAGTTACAAAGTTCAACAAAGCTTTTAAATCAAAGAAACAGCGATGCGCATGTTTACCCGCTGCGCAGGTTTCCCCTACTTGGTATGGGATGCCATTGGTTATACTTCTCGGTCACCTCTAGTTCGCATCGACGGCACTTCGAACAGTGGCCGTTACATTTCAGATGTTTTACGACCCGTGGCTCTACCCTTCATTCGATTCCTGCGAAACCCTACATTTCAGCAGGATAATGCACGACCGCATGTTGCAGGTCCTGTATTGTCCTTTCTAGATACGGAAAATGTTCGACTGCTGCCCTAGCCAGCACATTCTTCAGATCTCTCACTAACTGAAAACGTCTGGTCAATGGTGACCGAGCAACTGGCTCGTCACAATACGCCAGTACTGTTGTATCGTGTTGAAGTTGCATGGGCATCTGTACCTGTACATGCCATCCAAGCTCTGTTTGACTCAGTGTCCAGGCGTATCAAGGCCGTTATTACGGCCAGAGGTGGTTGTTTTAGGTATGGATTTCTCAGGTTCTATGCACCCAAATTGCGTGAAAATGTAATCACATGTCAGTTCTAGTATAGTATATTTGTCCAATGAATACCCGTTTATCATCTGCATTTCTTCTTGGTGTAGCAATTTTAATTGCCAGTAGTGTACCACTGAACCCTGACTGTTGGTCAAACCTATGTAACTGTACCTATCTGAAAACCTCCTCTTCCTAGTACTCTTTTTGTAAACTGTCAGTTCCAATTCCACAACCCCCACCCCTTTCGCACCTAAAACTACCTAATTTCTCTTTTTCGTCTGCAACTGTAGCTGAAGGGCACAAATCTTACGCTCCTGTTCCGGTATTAACCCCTTCTTGCGGCGTAATCTGTAGTTCCAGAAGAGGCCTCCCTTCTCCACTCCACCCCCTCCACCCCCCAATGAAAACATTTCTTACAAAATCTCACTCCGTAACACACTACTCACTACGGCAGAGCCCACATTTTTCACTTACTGGAAAATTTTACAGTCACTGTTTAACAAATTAAACGTAAATGAATTACTGATATTACACCAGAACGATTTTATGAAGTACTCCATACAAAAAATTCACGCTCTACTAATCAATTGATTACTGCTGTTAATACGCAGAAAATAAAACTACAATATAAACTTCGTACTACTGGTTGTCTAAGAGAAAGAAAATTAAGCGGTTTCTGAGCTATTAGAGCAAGAAACATCGGTCGAAAATTGCTACATTAAATGCTATCTATCACCCCTTCAACGGAACCAAATTAAATAACTATATCCATTTGAACAATACTAAATTAATGAATTGCAAGCCAAAAGAATTGATAAGAACATTCTTCCGGTGACCACTAAATCTGAAACTCCAAAATCCGTGACGCTCTCACGGTTTGCTAAATTAATCTGCAATGAAACGTGCTGCTCTCCTTTGGCTTTATCTATTGGGGCTATGTGGTACGGATTCCACAATGAAGAGGTACCCTCCGCCATGCACGGCACATGATGTTTGTCTTGTTTTAAACGTATAGTGTGCAATATTTCATAAGCATCGGAAAAACCGCAGATTGGTGTCGAGGTTTCTTGTAGGTATCCTCCACCATGCAGGGTACGAAATATCATGTAGAAAGTGATGTTTCTTCCATTTTAAAAGTGAAGCGGGCAAACTATCAGCGAGATGGGAATAAACGTTAGATTCAGTAGCCTAAGTTATTGTACTTCTTAATAGGAGAACCGACGAAACGAATGTAGGTAGGTATTTCTGATCACTGTTAGGCCTTTTGAGGTAATGAGGACGTGTGTATGCGTCACATTTTTCACAATCTTAACGCTTTAAAAGCAAAATCGCACGATGTTGACATTCTGAACTAAAAAGAATATCGAATTATTATACTTCAATCGAATTGTGGCGATTCAGATTGTAATTAAATGCAGTGTATGGGTATTATTTAGCAAGTGAATATCCTGCATTGTTGAAAGCCAATCGGAAATGCTTTACTAGTCATCAACGTTCCATATATCGGTATTTCGCAGAAGTAATAGCTGCATTGCGCTTTACATAGCTCGTTTATTGCGCTGTTAACCTGGGCGAGGTTGCGAATTACTGTTATGGGATTTTCATCGAAAAGCTGGTTGGCTAACAATCAATGTCGAGTTCTGTTCACTGCAATAATATTTGAGGATATATCGTTCCGTCCAAAGTTCTTAAGGCACGGCATAATTGTGAGTCTAAATAAGATGTTGTATTGCGTATTAATGATTGTTAAGTGTTACTCAAATACTTGTGAATCACGATGAAACCGAAATTTGCACGTATCATTTTCTAACGAATGTTCGTCAGTCGTGTTACTTTGAGGAAACATGTTCTAAAAAGTTATTATTCTCGGAATCACGAGAATCACATTTAACAGCCCCAGCAAATAATGCGAGCAGGATAATATTTCTTTCTTTCCTTATTTATTTTTTACATAATTCATTTTATGCTAATGACAACCCATGTGGTGTTGCTCTTATTATGGGGGGCGCGATGCATATTTTATAAATTATTCCGCAAATATGTCGTAATTATGAGTTACGCGATCTCTGTTAAATGCTGGGTATTACGTGCGGAAACTTGTTACGTTTTCTTCCTTATAGGCCTACATAGCTCTGGAAGAACCTTATACATAGATCTGGCACCTCGGTTGCGCAGTTTTAGAATGGCAGGCTACAAATCAAGAGGTCCCGGGTTCGATCCTCGCCACGTATTAGGATTTTTATCTTTCACTTTCCACTTCCTTCGAACTCTGGTAGTACTGCTGATGTGAAAAATACCGAGTAGCACCGTGGTTCGGAACACACGTTCAACAGTTCGAAGGTTGGAGGGAGGTAACGGCATACCACCTTTAAACAGGACCATGCCTAGTAAAACACTGTGGTGTTGAAGCCAATCTTCGGATTGTTGACTGCTTTACTTATATTTTTTTATTTTACATAGATCTGAAGATGACAGGTTGTAGTTGAAACGGTTATGTTGAAATAAAAGAAATTATAAAATACAGCGCGATCCTTGAACTTTCAAAAATAATCTATTGTACCAGATCGCCAGATGGAGTAAGAGATTTTATTAGAAATTTATTATATTCCACATATATAGTGGTTAAGCCATGTCAAACAAATTAAATTTTAATTTACAAAACGTAACTAGTTTCAATGAACTCTGTCATCATTATCAAACGTAAGCAAAAATTGCATTAAACACAAACTAAGAAAATAATTAAATTATGAAAAGGTGTAGTAAATGTAGCCAGGCCATCTAGGGGTGTGACAGTGACTCCCAGTCACTATCGCAGACAGTTGGTAGTCACTGTCACATCCCTAGATGGCCTGGCTACATTTACTACACCTTTTCATAATTTAATTATTTTCGCAGTTTGTGTTTAATGCAATTTTTCTTTACGTTTGTTAATGATGACAGAGTTCATTGAAACTAGTTACGTTTTGTAAATTAAAATTCAATTTGTGTGACAAGGCTTAACCACTATAGATGTGGAATATAATAAACACTCCTTACTACAATGTCATATAATATAAATTTATTAGAAATCTATTATGTACATCTGCCGTATTAGTGGTCATAATCGGTAAGTCCTATAGATAGATCGTCCTTGCCGGGAATACCAGTATTTGTAGTGCCTCTTTACCGCAACGTAGTATCGTAAGAGTATATTGACGGTATGTTGATTGTCTTTGTGTGTAGCAGCTCGAAAGGAGCGAGTCATCGTAGAATGACTGGCAGAAAGCCGCACGCATATATCAACAAGTCGCCAGCTGTCACGGGACGCCAGTGGCAATTTGTGAACGCCGACTGCCTGCCATCAATGCTGCTACAACATCAAAGCGAGCGACTGACTTGCACTATCATTCTGTCCCCGAGTAATTGCCCCGGGGTCCAAACATCCAAGATCCCATATTGCCACGAGAGACTACGAACAGCGGCTGCCGGCGTGGCGCAGGGGCTGAAAGTCGTCGGTTCAATCTCGTCCACCGGCAAAAATTTATTTCTTTGTAATTAACAATTCCAGAACGTTTTACATCTTTCTTATGTTCACTTGTAAATTCTACTTGTTTCTTATGTTAACTGTTCTTCTAATTTCTGGTAAATTCTGTCTGTGTATAAATAGCAGAGCACTCTGCCTGACAGGCAGTCAGTGCTGCGTGTGTGTTGAGTTCGTAATAAACGTGCTTTGAGTATAAGTGCTGTGTTCAGTTGCCTTCGAAATCAAGCCTGCTTCCATTGCAACGCGACATTGTTTGGTGGAGGCGCCGGGTATAAAATTCACCGGTCGATAGGCGTAATCCCTGATGGTGAATGGAGTTGAGACGACAGAGAATTGACGGCAAAATCACGCACCTGATGAAAGGTATAGCAGAAGACATGTACCAAGCCCTTCTGATAAAAGACGTCGCTACGATAGAAGAGTTCATCAAGTGGTGCCAACGTATTGAAGAGATGCAACAAAGGAAAGTTGGACGCAAGAAGTATGACCGACTCCCCAATGTAGTCCCTTTGGCCGTTGTGGAAGACCAGCATGACTTCGCTTCTCTCATATGGCAAATTGTGAGAGAAGAATTACAACAGTGCATGGCAGCCTGGACTATTACACCGAGCGAGCATCAGATTATGGCCATGGATGTAAGCCATGTAAGTCACGAGGGAGCCGACGCCGCTGAGGAAGAGGTATTTCTGACATTAGCTCCTGTCTGCCCCGCCAATCGTACTCGACGTGAAGAATGGCGTCGGCCTGCTATGGCATACGTTGCAGCTGCCAAACGGCAGCCTATGAACCGGCCGACGCGGCCACAACCAACTTCCCCAGCAACAATCACGCCCCGCAAAAGAACAGACGTCTGGAGGACAGAAGACAACACACCACTGTGGGCGCCATGGACATGTTGTACGCTACTGCGGAGAAAGAAGGCGAGTATTCGACGATTATTTTGCCGCAAGACGTCAGCCATAAGAGCAACTACGATCCACTGGGCCCCAAATGGCTACTGGTTGTTCCAGCTCATCTCCAGCCAGCTATTCTCAAATATTTCCACGATGCTCCAATATCCGGTCATCTGAGATTCGTGTAGACACAATCAGACGCAGCTATTACTGGAAAGGTCTCTACCGATCTGTCAAGCACTATGTGTCATTGTAAAGAGCGCCAGCGACGGAAGCATGTGCCGCAGTTACCTCCAGGGCATCTCGTACCGATTCCGCCGGCAGCAGCTCCAATCCACCGAGTTGGGATCGATCTTTTAGAGAGGTTCCCGAAGTCGACAACCGGTAACCGTCGGATAATAGTCTGCACTGACTACCTCACACGCTACGCTGTCACCAAAACTGTGCCAACTGCAGAAGCTCCAGAGGTCGCAAAATTCCTTGTAGAAGACATTATTTTGAAGCATGGAGCAACACGTGTCATGATATCTGATCGTGGAAAAGTATTCCAGTCAAAACTAGTATCAGCGGTAATGTCACGGTGCGACATTGTCCACAGAATGACAACTGCTTACCATCCTTCGGCAAATGGTCTTACGGAACGTTTTAACAAGACGTTTGCCGACATGCTGTCGATGTACGTCGATGCTGAACAGAAGGATTGGGATACAATTCTGCCAGTCGTGACATTTGCTTACAATACCGCAAGACAAGACACCACAGGCTTCACCCCGTTTTTCCTGCTCCATGGCCGTGAAGCTGAGACGACAATGGATACGCTGTTCCCATTCCAACCGAACGACACTCAGGATGACTATGTTAAACAGATCATCACCAGGGTCGAAGAAGCAAGACAGCTGGCTCGCATACGGACACTGGACGCCCAGGAGAAGGACCGTCAGCGGTATAACGACAAGCACCGACCTGTTGTCTTCAACCCAGGAGATCTGGTATGGATTTTTACCCCTGTACCGAAGGTTGGACTGGCAGAAAAGTTATTGAAGCGATACTTTGGTCCGTATCGTGTCATACGCCTCCTGTCAGACGTCTCATACGAAGTTGAGGATTATGAGCCGTCGTCGAAACGTCAAAAACGAAGAGACGTTGTTCACGTCCTGCGCTTGAAGCCTTACTACGATTCTGAAGAGCAAGGAGACGACAATGGCTTCTTGTTCAAGGACTCTAAGGACGGTAATATTCCTGATGAAGCCACGACAGGAACGTCTGTAGTCGATAATCGTGGATAAGGGAAGGATTCTCTTGAACTGTCATACAGAGGACCCATGACACAGTCAAGATCCAGGACATTGCAGCTGGCTCCACAGGGATCATAAGAGCGGGTCGCTGTTTCTCCAGGAGAGGCAGCAATGCCGCGAGAGATTACGAACTCTGACTGCCGGGGTTAGTGTTACGGAGTGCGGTGGTGAAGGTCGTCGGTTCAATCCCGCCTGAGAGGCAGTTAGTTCTGCGTGTATATTGAGTTCGTAATAAACGTGCTTTGAATATAAGTGCTGTGGTCAGTTGCCTTCGAAATCAAGCCTGCTTCCATTGCAACGCGACAATATTGCTTTTCGATGTAGTACAGCTTTTAACATTTTGAAAGGCAGCCGTTAGGCGTAGAACGCCAAAATTATACAAACACAGTAGTACAGTACATGATATTTCAACTGCTACCAAGCGAGGTGGCGCAGTGATAACACACTGGACTCGCATTCGGGAGGTCGTGGTTTAAATCCACCCCCGGCTATCCAGATTTAGGTTTTGCGAGATTTCCCTAAATCACTCCACGCAAATTCCGGGATGGTTCCTTTCAAAGGGCACAGCCAAATTCCTTCCCCGTCCTTACCCAAAACTCCGAGCGTTAGCTCCGTCTCTAATGACCAAGCTGTCGATGGGACGTTATACCCTAAGCTTCCTTCCTTAAATTGCTGGTCACTGAGATTACAGTTTTTTGTCAACTGTATTTGAGACATCTGTTGCTACAATTAGGAGATTTTCATACAGCGTCGCTGTTTATTCCATGGGTGTTCTTTGCAGTATAAACATTTCTAGATTTCTTGGGTCTGATTTGCTTTCGGTGATGTAGTACAAAACAATATGACGTATAATTAACACACAAAAATTCAGAGTTGTGCCGGCCGCGGTGGCCGCGGGGACTGAGGCGCTTCAGTCACGGTCTGCACGGCCACTACGGTCGAGGGTTCGAATCCCCCCTCGGGCATGGATATTTGTGCCGTTCGTAGTCTTAGTTAGTTCATAAGTAGTTTGTGGAAGTTTAGGGACTGATGACCCCGTATTTAAGTCCCAGAGACTATACAAACATTTGAAACATTTTTTTCAGAAATGCACGTGTAAACTTTCCAGAGCAAATACCACTGGTACAACGATAGATATTGAAATACGACTTTCACGAGCATGATTGTAAAGCATGGCTTCTTGAATTTACATACAATGATACAACATAAGCAAACATTAAATTCAAATTTAAATGGACTTCCCGTATGAATTATGACGGCCAATAACATCAGAAATCACAAAAGTGTCGTTTCTTGCATCGCTATAATTCAGTTACTGCCTGAAAAATTGAAAAGCGGAATTAGAGCTTGTTTTTCAAGTACATACAGCTACTATTTATACCCGTTAGATCCTTCGACAGCCATGAATTATGGTTAACCTTGCAGATGACATTTGATATTTTGTTAGTGCTATGTACATCGTAGTACTGCTGTAAAGAGCAATAAAATACTAACGAGAAACCCCCATCGCTATATTTTGTGGTACAGAAAATCTGTACTGATGCCAGAACACATAATGTGCAAAAGGAAATTAGTATATCGTTTCTAGCATCGCCGTACGTCAGTCGTAATAGTCAGTAACAAAGCCTTTCGTTTCATGATTGAAGACCTCGGGGTAATTAATGATAACCCTCAACTTACGTATTCTTAATGTAATTGGTGCTAAGAATCAGATCCAATGGAATGTTACATTTTCTTCAAGTAGTAAATGAAGCTGCAGAGAGGTGGAAAATATAAACAGTAAAACAAATATTAAAACATGTAATAGAAATTATTTTTCAAACGTACAAGTCGTCATATCTCAGCACTTTATAAATGAGGGTTATCATTATTTTCCCCTGAGGTCTTCAATTGTGTCAAGTTAGCTTTGTAATATCGTGTGATGTAATTGAGGTATCGCGATGCATCCAATTCTATTCAACTCGTATTGTTTGTTGTTATTGATTGCGTAAGACAATCAATGTGGCGCCCATTAATAAAAATAGTTTGCTTCGAAAATAATACTTGCTTACATTTTAGAACGTCTGACGGTGCCTTACATTCCTGACAGTAAAGTCGTTTTTTAATATCTGTTGTTGTTTCAGAGGTGTTTGCACTGACATGCTTTAGTGGATACGCACAAAACGTTTTTCGAAGAGGTAGAGAGTTAAACATATTTTTATGTGGCAAAAGTGTCATAGTTGTAATGCTTATGAAGCTAACGAAGTTCAGTTGTCGCGTACGTACTGTTTAAGACAAACTGCAAGGAAAGTCGATTGTTTACATTACTTCAGAAGAGCTGGTTGCCCATTTGGTTGAAGTTTCTGCCAGTCTTCGTTAAACGCCTGGTTGTGTTGAGTGTGTCTGAAAATTACTGCCGCACAGTTGTCATTTGTGCACTAATGTAAACGCCCGACTTTCAGTGATATCTCAAAAACAAGAATCATCACAGTACGTTGTGAACACCGTATCTTAATATAAGTCACGTATTGGCTCTGCTAGATCGAGTGATGGATTAGAAAAATAATTTTTAGAATTTTTCGTTAGCTATCCTTCACACGCAATTTACTTCTATCATCACGAAGTTGCTACGTTTCCCACACTATCGGCAAAATAACTGCGATCTCAAGTTTTTTTTATGTTTATCTTATTTCTTATACCAAATCAACTGTATAGGAGTGAAGGTCAATTGTGTTTCTTCCATTTTTTCTTTTTTACTTCAGGGATTCAATTTAATATTTCCGTTTTAACTGTACCGATACTTCCACCTTGCTAGTTTCTCTGGTTATCATCGTTCTCTTAATGACGCCTTAAATTGTTGGTATGCGATTTTTCATTTCTGAATAAATGGTGATATAATTTTCAGTTTCTGTATTTGTCTTCACAGTTAGGGATAAAAAGTCATGGGTTACCTCATAATACCATGTGAGAACTTCTCTCGCCAGGCAGAAGCAACTCGACGTTGTATGAACTCAACTAGCCGTTGGATGTCCTCTGTATTGCTACTGAAAGAAGCTGTCTCTATAGCCATATATAATTGCGTAAGGGCTGCCTGTGCATGGTTTTGTTCAGGAACTGACATCCTGATTACGCTCGATTGGATTATGACAGACGATCTGAGTGACGAAATCATTCGTTCGAAATGTCAAATATGTCCTTTAAACCAGATGCCCGATAACGTGGCGCATTGTTTTTGGGGAATATGAAGTACAGGCATGGCTGTAAATGGTCTACAGCAGTGTTTTTCAACCTGTGGGTGGTGAAGTCTTGCTCGGGGAGTCGCCGTCACAGGAGGAAGTACTTGCACCGTAAAATAATCAGGGGTTCAGGTAATATAAAACCTACGCGTTTCGTGAATTCATTCCCATCTTGAGATGCTTTTTTACATAATGAAATACAAATTACATAGCAAAAAGCATCCGAAGATAGGAATAAACCTTCGAAACGCGTAATGCTGAGCATTAAAAACAAATAACTGGTGCGTTTTCTTTCCATAAATTGTGAGTAACACAGTTACAGGACTTCAAAAAACATCGTTATGACAAATGAAAGAAAAAAAAAGGAAAAAGAAGAAACATATTTACTGTTAAGAATACAGAGTTTCTCGAGTAACATTCACTACAGATTATTTATAATACAGTGTATTACTGATGAATAAGAACGAGGTCTGAAAACTGTTTTCAAGGAGCAATCAATAGGTAAATGAAGTTTACACAGTAATTTGAAAAAATCGAAATAAAGATCTACCATTTTACAAATTATCTATACAGTGGGATCTGTCTTAATGAGCATAATTCATTTCTGAGTATTGCCTGAAATGCGAAACAGTCGTTAAGCAAAATAATTTTTTCTGTCGGAAACCATGTAAAAGCAAGATATGTGTTCCATCCAGAAAAAATATACAAAAAAAAAAAAAAAAAATAAATAAATAAATAAATAAATAAATAAATAAATAATAATAATAATAATAAAATCTGAAGAAATGGAAGAAGATTAAATTTTAGTATTATAGGCGCAATTTTAACTATAGATTTGGAAATATTAAATTTCCTAACGATTTTCGGAATGAAATATCTTATGCGTCTAATTCCAACTGTCATTCCGGTATCGACATCTGTTCTTTCCAATTGTGCGCTCGCAATCACGTCGGAAACCTTCCCCTTCACGGGAGAACAAATGACAACTTCGCCAACGTACCGTCATTTTATTATTTGTGTCGGCGTATATTGCTATCACACACCCGCTCGGTTAACCGTGTGGTCTAACGCACCGCTTTTCGAGACGGGGAGGCGTACCGGCCCCGGTTCGAATCCGCACGGCGGGTTAAAGAAGGGGGTCGGAGTGTGGTGTGTATGGATTTTAGGCGGTTTTCCACAGCCCCCTAGGTGAATACCGTGCTCGTGCCCAAGTCGCGCCTCGGTTACACAACTCGCAAACACTCGTAACACTTTACACTTTCACACATATCATACTATACGCAAACATTTGGGGTACATATTTCCTCATGGGGGGCATGGGGTGGCGGCAGGAAGGGCATCCAGCCACCCTGGAAATATTAAAAAATGCCAAATCCGCGTTAGCACAGTGCCGGCCCTGCTTTTGCGGGAAAGATCCAAGGAGAGACAGACAGACAATATTGCTATCACACGAGTTGTGTTACCGTAGCGTGCATATTCCTTCACCAGTTCAATTTCGAATTAACTTTGTTTTCCGATTCGTTTCTTGGTTTTTATTTATTCGGTGTTCCATTTCGTCATTAATTTTTTTATTTTCATTTTGTTATTTGTGTTGTGGTATCACAATTTAGTGAAAATTCAGATTTTTTTGTTATATATATCATTTGTAAGCAATGGCTGACGATATTTTGTTACAACGATTATCGTAACTAATGTTCCTATCGGTAATTTTAATAATGGTTTCAACTGTGTAACTGAAATGAGAAGTTCTCTCAATTTCTCCATAGTCAGAATTTTGGATCCCGTTTGTTATGAAATACCCTTTTTGCTTTTGGAAATGATGACGTGGAAGACTGTCCTTTCTTCTCTTTCTCTTGATTTCTAATTTATTCTAACGCAGTAAGTAGTACCTTACATGGTTTTGATTCGAAACTTGTGGGCAGGAGGTACATAAAGGAGTGACACTTTAAGGTCGTCTCCACGTTTATAACAGGAAACCTTTAAAATGTATAACGATCCCCCGAGAGCTATTGTGTCCATATTGCGGCTTCTAGCCGATCTTACACTAAGTTTTCGCTTCGGCGAATCTGTCGCAATACACCAGATGCCCACCTAAAAGGCGTTATGCTTTAACAGAAAGGAAAAGAAAGCTACGCGAGGTCGCGAGGCTTCAGAGCAAGGACCTTGAGGCTTCCACCGTTACGTGCTGCAAGTTGAAGGTGAAGGCTCAATACGTTGTAGACAGGAATTTGTTCGTGGCGGCCACGGTCCATTCGGGTAGAAAGAACGATAAGGAAGATTTTTCCGTTGGGCGCTCTCTGTATTTGATTCATTGGATGCGAGAGCAGTCGTTGTCATCCTTCCAAATATTTGGAAAAAAAACCTGTTCAATTCTCAAGATGGTCTTATAAGCAAGAAAAAAAGTAGAAATTACACAATTTTTTTCTTTTTTTTTTTTTTTTTTCTCCAATATGAGATTTCCTATCAATAACGGAAGGAAGAATCAGTCCAATAAGTTTTTACTGTGTTGATCGTTGTGGCATGGAAGTAAAATGAGCGTATGGCTTTCTTGACAGGGAGATCCCTTGCGGGTTTTTTCGGCCGCCTTAATGTAAGTCTTTTTATTTGACGCCACGTGGGCGACTTACGTGCCAATGAAGATGAGATGATGATGATTAGGACAACACACAACACCCAGTTCCCTGCCGGGAATCGAACCCGGGCCTCGAGCGTGGTAGTCAGCGACGCTACTGCTTTTTTTAATTTATTTTTTCTGTTTTCGGGTCTCCTTCCTCTCCTTCAACCCGTCCTTCCGCTCGCCAATCGGTGCCTTCTCGGCCCGGCTTCTATGCCTTTAAACAAAATATTTCTTTGAAGATAAAACGAGGTTGTCTTTACTGCGTAGCAATACACTACTGTTAATGTCCATTTCTGCATTATTATCGTTTCTTCGACCGCCAAAGAAAAATCAGTTCGAATTGAACGAATAAGTGAGAAATAAGTGTAACTTCGTGTTTTTTTCACTTGATAGAGATAAAAAAAAAATCGTAATAAAATAAAAATTTCCATGCACAGAAATTAGCTCTAATTAACTGAATATGCTTTCTTAGCTTGTGACGCAAAACAGAGATCTTCAGACACATATACAATCCAGACCATTCTGGCACGTATTGGCTGCATAAAAAAAAAAAAAAAAACAAAAAAAAAAAAAAACATAACTGCCTTCTTCGGCGATCAAATAATTCCGGTAAAATTTCCTCTGAAATGGCAAAAGGCATAAAGATAATAACTGAAATGCTTCTGTGTAAATTAGTGTTGATTAATTTTCTCTTTGTTAAAGTTCTGTTTGTAATTACATTATCGTTTTAATCAAGAAATTAGCGTAACGTTCCTTGTACTTTTTCTTTCTTTGGATCATGTCATGTTGCATTGTCAGGTAATGTATGAAATCTTCCTTTCTCTTTGATTCTGTACTGAAGATAAAGTACACTGTATGTCCCATTACCCAGTTGACCGCGTTCCTCTTTGTCCTTGAGAATGGGATGCTATCGGGATGGAGGGCATCCCCTGGTGATATTGTGTGTGGCGTGTTTCTCCTGCTGAGCTACGGAGGCGGACATCGTTGTGGCCTTTTATTTCCACAGCCACTTCTGTTTGAACTAAGACGCTGACAAAGTCCTTGGCAGCACACCTGTTTTAACCTTGAGTCAGTGCTGATACACACTGGAATGGTACAACAGGAGCAATACCTGGCGGAACACGTCACACATTTGACTTCGAACGCTCGGAACCGAACGAAACCATCCATAGAATAAAAAGTTCAAAAACAAAACAGTGTTGTGCGACACTTCCATGCGAAATATCGCACTTGTCTGCTAGTGCCACCAGAGAGTTGTATAGTGCAGCTCCACTAAACAGTGCTCCAGTTGCGTAAGTGGTATAGCTGCAGTACGTACTTGTCTCTTGGAGTGTTTGCTAGAGCTAATGTGTAAACTATGTATAGTGCAGTAATTTCACGAAGAGCGTTACTCCTAGGCATGTGGTCCAAATATTAAGGACCACATAATTGTAGTCATGATGGCAAAGTTTAGAAATCGTGACAGTGTGAAACTGCTCCCAGTAACTTCGTTCGTTAGTGTTAAACATAGCACAACGCATTTTGAGCATGATTTTAGTCTTCATCAGGTGCTTTTAATACGTGCAGCAAGGCTTATGTTCCATGTTGTTGTTGTGATCTTGAGTTAGGAGACTGGTTTCATGCAGCTCTCCACCCTACTCTATCCTGAGCAAGCCTCTTCATCTCCTCATAAGACCTGAAACCTACATCCATTTGAATGTGCTTACTGTATGCATTTCTTGGCCTCCCTCTGCGATTTTTGCCCCACACACTTCCCTCCATTGCTAAATTTACGATTCCTTGATGTCTAAGAATGTGTCCTACCAATCGATCCCTTTTTTTAGTCAAGGTATACCAGAAATTCCTTTCCTCCCCAATTCTGTTCAGTTCAACGTCATTAGTTACGCGATCTACCCACCTAATCTTCAGCATTCTTCTCTAGCACCACATTTCAAAAGCCTGTATCCTCTTCCTGTCCACACTGTTTATTGTCCATGTTTCACTCTCATACAAGGCAACACTCCACCCAAATGCCTTCAGAAACGACTTCTTTTCACTTAAATTAATATTCGATGTTAGAAAATTTCTCTTTCTCAAAAATGCTTTTCTTCCCTTTGGCATTCAGCATTTTATATCATCTGTCATATGTTATTTTACTACCCAATTAACAAAACTCATCTACCATATTCATTGTTTCGTTACCTAATCTAATTCCTTCAGCATCGCCTGATTTTCTAAGGCTGCATTACATTATCTTTGTTTTGCTCTTGTTAATGTTCATTTTATACGTCCTCTTCAACACACTACCCATTCCATTCAATTGCTCTTCCAGGTCCTTTGCTGTCTCTGACCGAATCACAATGTCATCAGCAAAACGCAATGTTTTTATTTCTTCACCCTGAACTTTACTCCCTATTCCAAATTTTTCTTTGCTTTCCTTCACAGCTTGCTCGATGTACAAATTGAATAACATCGGAGAAAGGCTACAACCCTGTCTTACTCCCTTCCCAACTGATGCTTCCCTTTCATGCCCTTCGAGTCTAATAACTGCGGTTTGGCTGTTGTACAAGTTGTAAATAACTCCCCTTTCCCTGTATTTTACCCCTGCTGACTTCAGAATTTGAAAGAGTGTATTCCAGTCAACATTGTCAAACGCTTTCTCCAAATCTACAAAAGCTAGAAATGTAGATTTGCCTTTCCTTAATCCTTGTCCTTAAGACAAGCCGTGAAGTGAGCATTGCCTCCCGCGTTCCTACATTCCACCTGAATCCAATCTGATCTTCTCTGCTTCTACCAGCATTTCTATTCTCCTTTAAATAATTCGTGTTAAAATTTTGCAACCACGATTTATCAAACTGATGATTCTGTAATTTTGACACCAATCTGCTAATGATTTCTTTGGAATGGGGTAGTTACATTTTCCTTAAAGACTGAGGGTATTTCGCCTCTGTCATACAACTTACACACCAAGTGAAATAGTTTTGTCATGGCTGGTTTTCCAAGAGATTTCAGTAGCTCTGAGGGAATGTCATCTACTCCCGGAGCCTAAGACCTAAGTCTTTCAGGGCTCTGTCAAATTCAGCTCTCAGTATAGTATCTTCTCTTTCATATTCATGTACTTCCTCTTTCCTTCCTACAACATTGTCTATAAGTTCATTCCCTTTGTAGAGCTCCTCCATGTACACTTTCCACCTTTCAGCTTTCCCTTCTTTGCTGAGAACTGCTTTTCTATCTGAGTACATGATATTCGTCGATCTGTTTTTCTTGTCCTCAAATGTTTCTCTTATTTTATTTTAGGCGGTATCTATTTTCCCCCGAATTATACATTCTTCTACAGACTTCAGTTTGGCTTCTATCCACTCCTACTTAGCCATTTTGCACTTCCTGTTAATTTCATTTCTTAGTCGCCTGTACTCCATTTTGCCTGATTCATTTACTGCATTTTTATATTTTCCCCTTTCATCAATTAAAATTAGTATTTCCTGTGAAATCTGTAGTTTTTTTGTATATTTTGCCTTTCTACCTATTTGGGCCTCTGCTGACTTCACTATTTCATTCCCCAAAGCTACCCATTCCTCTTCTACTGTTTTATTTTCCCCTGTCTCTGGCAACTTTTGCCCAGAGTTCCTTCTGAGATTTTCAAGAACTTCAAGTTATCCAGGTCCCATCTCCTTACTTTCCTTTCCACAGTTTTTTTTTTAGACTGCAATTCATGACCAGTAAGACATGGTCAGAATCAGTAACTGCCCCAGGATGTGTCTTACAGTTTAAAACCGGAATCTATGTCGTACCATTATAAAATCTATCTGGTAGCTTCCAGTGTCTCCTGGCCTCTTCCACTTATACAACCTTATTTCAAGATTCTTAAACCAAGGGTTTGTTATGATTAAACTATATTTCGTGCAAAATTCTACCAGGCGATCTCCCCTTTCATTTATTTCCCCCGTCCATATTCACCTACTATTTTTCCTTACCTTTCCTACTACCGAATTCCAGCCCCCGTCACAATTAAGATTTCCTCTCCCTTAACTGTCTGAATAATTTCTGTTAACTCCTCATACATTTCTTCAATCTCCTCATCGTCGGCAGAACTAGTTGGCATATAAACCTTTACTACTGTGGTCGGTATTAGCTTCGTATCTATATTGACTATGATAATGCGATCGCTGTGCTGCTCGTAGTATTTTACCCCCATTCCAATTTTATTATTCATTATTAGATCTACTCCTGTGACACACCCGGCTGACTCTGTAATTATAACCCTGTACTCACTTGAAAAGAAATCCTGTTCCTCTCTCCATCGAACTTAACTAATTCGCACTATATCTAACTTCAACCTTTTCATTTCCTTTTTGAAATTTTCTACCCTTCCTACCAGATTAAAGGATGTAACATTCCACCCTCAGATCCTATTTTCATAAAGTAGAGCTGCATGTCCTCGGGAAAAGTAACGGCTGTAGTTTCCCCAAGTTTTCAGCCGTTCGCAGTAACTGTATGGTAAAGCCACATTAGCTGATGTTTCAAGGCCAGTTGGTCAATCATCCATACTGTTGCTCCTGTAACTACTGAAAAAGCTGCTGCCGCTCTTCAGGAACCACATCTCCAAAGATACCCCTGCGCTGCGATTGCACCTACGGTACGGCTATTCGTATCGTTGAAGCATGCAAACCATCCCACCTCGGCAATGTCTGTGATTCATGGGATGGTATATTGTGGTGTGTGGTGGTATATTTTTTCCTTTGAAGACGTTGATGATAAAACAGCATATGGACTTACTGAGGTTTCAAAAAGAAGTCTGGAATCTTTCAATGTTCAAGAAGAACTCACTGCTCAGGCATACATATGATGGCGACCCAGTAATGACCGGCAACCACAGTGGTGTGCAGACACTGATGCAGAACACTTTTCCACATGCCAAGTACGTTCACTGCTATGCGCACCAAATGAATTTGGCTGTTCAGAATGCTTGCAGTAAAAACATAAATTCGATAAGGTTATTCTTCGCAAGTATTGCTGGTTTTACAAGGTTTTCTTCTGCATCTCCCAAGCCAAGTGATTTGATGCAGACAGTTTCCAACAAAATAATTCCTTCAGTTTCTTCAACTAGATGGAACTTCCAGTCAAATTGAAATGTTCAAATGTTTGTATAGCTTATGGGACTTAACTACGGGATCATCAGTCCCTAAAGTTATTAACTAGCTAATCCTAAAGAGGCACGAATATCCATGCCCGAGGGGGGATTCGAACCCCCGATCGTAGTGGCCGTGCAGACCGTGACTGGAGCGCCTCAGTCCCTTCGGCCACCGCGGCCGGCGAACTTCCAGTCCCGAATTGTAAATACTGTCAAAGAAAACAAATTGCACTTATTGGAATGTTTTGAAAAGATTGACACGGGGATTCCTGGGATGATGTTACAATAAGAGTAGCATTTGCCTTAAGAAATTTACTTCAGAATCCTCACTTTTTGTTCTTTCTAAAAAAAAAAAATAATTAGATATCATGAAACATATTGATATTTTCCATAACACAATTTAGATGCATAGTGCAAATGCCGTTATCATATCCAATGCATTACATCATTTTGAATATGCTGTATCTCAAATACGAGAGAATATTCAACGGCTTGGAGCTTCTGATGTTGCGTGTATTGCTCATCCTAGAAAACGTTCCAAATGTGGCAGTAAACCTAACCTGACAGCAGTTGTCAAATAAGTGTGACATTATTACCAGTCAACTGAGAGGAAGATTTCAAAATTCTCATGCATTTAGCAGCTTCTGAATCACTGATCCAAAAAAGTTTGCTTCTTTTATAGAAAATTCCGCAGCCTCTTTGATCAATACTTTTTTATTAAACTACACTCTCTTTATTTGCCACGATAAACTGAAAAATTAACTGTCAGTGATAAATCGCAATGATACATTTAGAGGCATTACATCGGTTTGCGAGCTGTTTACTTTCTTTGTGGAACATTCTCAAAAAAAAAAAAAAAAAAAAAAAAAAAATGTTCAAATGTTTGTAAATCTTATGGGACTTAACTTCGGGGTCATCAGTCCCTAAAATTACAAACTACTTATGAACTACTTACGAACTAGGACGGCACAAATATCCATGCCTGGGGGGGGATTCGAACCCCCGACCGTAGCGGCCGTGCAGACCGTGAGTGAAGCGCCTCAGTCCCCTCGGCCACCGCGGCCGGCTGGAGCATTCTGATAGGAGCAACGGGGGCGGCGAAGAGTTGACTGGTAAAGTTAGACAAGGGTACTCAGTTCAGGTTCCTTTGACATATTTTATTTTAAACAAATTATAAAGTAGAAATCCCTTTTATAACTAGAGTCTGAAGGCCCGAACATTTTTTTCTTCTCTTCTTTTTAACTTTAAGAAAAACAGTAAATACTTCTGCTAGGGTGTTGCAAGGCAAAAGACCGAAGCAACCCTTTATAAAGGAAAATAAAATATGGTAAACAAGACAATCAAGAGGGGCTGCAAAGTTAAGTAAAATTATCAGGCTGAAGGCCAAGTTTAAAAAAAAAAAAAAAAAAAAAAAAAAAAAAAAAAAAATTTTTTTGAGATAAGTTAATGACGGGTTGAGGGCCCGAAGTAACCTATCATAATAACGGGCATACAAGGAAAACAACACAATAAAAGGAAGCTCTAAAATTAAGTAAAAGCATCTCCTTCAAATTATCAGGCATAAAAGCCAGAGCCGGCCGCGGTGGCCGAGGAGATTGAGGCGCTCCAGTCACGGTCTACACGGCCACTACGGTCGGGGGTTCGAATCCCCCCTCGGGCATGGATATTTGTGCCGTCCTTAGGATTAGCTAGTTCATAAGTAGTTTGTAAGTTTAGGGACTGATGACCCCGTAGTTAAGTCCCATGAGCTATACAAACATTTGAACATTTTTTAAAAGCCAGAACAATTTTTTTAACATGGGCTAGTAACGGGCTGAGGGCCCGAAGCAACCTTATACAATAATTAAGCAAAGGTGAGCTCTAATGCTCAAATGAAACCAGCTGGAACAGGGTGAACGCCGATTTTTAAAAATCTTTTGACACAATTTAGTGAAGGACTGAAGGGCAGAAACAATCCTTTACTTTGTACAATAGAAAGGAATTACCTGAAAGCAGGAAAAACAAATCCGGCTTATTGATATTACACGGCAGAAGGCCGAGTAAACAAATTATGTATCACAGTAAGAGAGACAGGACTTTCCGGAATAATAAAAGAGCGCGGTTGCTCGCCGTCGGAGGTTCGATGGAGGATGGGTGTATGTGTGTGTGTGTGTTGTCCTTAGGTTAGTTTACCTTAGTTTAAGCAGTTTGTAAGCTACGGACTGATGACCACGCAGTTTGGTCCGATAGATTTACAAACATTTGAATAATAAAAGAGTTCAAGCAAGGTTACCTAAGACAAACGCACAAACACAAGCGCTCTGGACAGACTTCTAACAGAATAGGAGACATGCTTAAACAGCAAAGAAGTAAGGCCCGGAGACAATCCATAACATTTCCAGAGTAATATAAAATTAATTTAAGAACAGGACTGGCTACTCGTTAACTTAATACACACTCCAACATATACGAGTAAAACAGATGAGCTGACTCCAGACAGGAAGGAGAGGAGATAGGGTGCCCAACTGTCCACGAGAACTGCAGCTCTGACACGAAGGGATTTATACGAAAACGCGAAAACGGACTTTAACCAAGTTAGTGAAAATCGAATAATTGCTACACAGAGCAAAACAGAGAATAATTCAATTGAGCCGAACTAGACGTGTGGCACAGCACATAAGTAAACATCAGTAGAATTAGACATAGACAACGACGGTCCCTGGGGAACGACAACCGATCCTGATAAATACACAGAGAGAGAGAGAGGGGGGGGGGAGAGAGAGGGGAGAGAGAGAGAGAGACAGAGAGAGAGGGGGGAGGGGAGAGAGGGCGGGAGAGAGAGAGAGAGAGATAGAGAGAGAGAGAGAGAGAGAGAGAGATTTGCGGAGCAGGAATGTACAGGTCACTTAATGTGCTCACTCCAAGATAAGTGCACCCTCGCGATTGTGTGGTAGGATGATGTCAACAAACGCCCTGAAAGCATTTCATGGAACCCCATGTGGAAAGCAGCTGGAACGACGCGAGGTACAGCCAGGGACTTACTGCGGAGTTGTTGACTGGACCGGTGCTTGGCGAGGAACCAACGTGGGATCGCACGGCCGCTAGGAACACGACCGCATAGCCGGGGAGATGAGGTAAACAGCCCCCGCAGAGCTGGAACTTGACACAATTCCCTCTCCGTGTCCAGACCTCTTCAGCTGTTCATATCTTCGCATATATGGCTCCAACAGGCTGACAAGATGCCACTGCGGAACTACTTCGCCGCACACACCGGGCCCGGCCGCAGGCGGCAAATTACTGTAACTCGGCCCTAGCGACGCCATGCAGTGCATCAAATTAACACTACACGATGCTGACACTCAGATGTTCCCCGCAGCGACCTTCACTGACTGACCCGGTAACCGACCTCCCCCAAACTGTCTCGGCGCCTAGCTCAAATGTTCAAAAACAAATGTTTGTAAATCTGTCGGACTAAACTGCGTCAGTCCGTAGCTTACAAACTACTTAAACTAAGGTAAACTAACGTAAGGACAACACACACATCCATGACCTAGGGAGGATTCGAACCTCCGACGGCGAGCAACCGCGCGCTCCGTAGCGAGGTGCCTTAGACCGCTTGGCTACTCCACCGCGGCGCGCCAAGCTCGCAACTCGCGGCAAGGATCACACGAGTAAGAAGACAAGTGACGCGTGATAGATCTAACAGCGCCGCGAGCTGTGAGAGCAAAGAAAGATCGATTAGTACTTGCGGCAGTAATTTAATAAAGGACAGGGTGAATCGAAGAAACACGAGCCGGGACGGCTCACATCCCTTTGAAGAATCGTTCACTGTAGTACGCAAAACATTAAAAATCATTTTTATTTTGACATCACTATCTGTACACAGAAGTACAACTACAATAAGTACGAACTTCAGCATGAGAAGATCTGGTGAACCTCGGTTCGAATCCAAACACCTTTAAGCCCCCAAGTTATTCAAGAAATTCACCCACACAAGCACACAGAAAACTAGCGGAGCTGGTGGACCAGATCAACGACAATATTACATCACACATAACCCCACCCCTCCAAAAAAGATAATAATAGTAATAAAATAAAAATATTTATTGCACTTTTGTATAAATTTTTATTAGATGCAGGGTTTCGTGGATTATATTATTTACTGCATAATTAGCATATTTAATATCTTTCCAATGTGCTTAAATGATGTTATATAAATGGAGGTTATTTAAAGAACATTTCAAAGTGATTCCATTATACTGAGTACTAACTGTTTTTCTGGGCCCCACCAGCGAAATTGAGCACCAGCCGCCACCGATACAGGTAGACCAGAAGACAGCACTACCTCTTAGTTTCTGGTCAACCACTACCCCCCCCCCTTCCTCCCCCAACTACCTCCAGTCATAATAAATGGACTCTATATTAGCAAATTATAGGTAACATAAGCATTTCTGTATGTATAAAAAGCGCCTGATGATAAGCAAAACATGCTCGAAAACACGTTTTGCTATTTTTAACAAATAAGGTGACCGGGAACAGAAATACGAATATTTAGTTATTAGGAACCAAACTCCGACCTGCTGAATATGGAAATCACAACGGAACCGAAGTTATGGAGTTCACGGATATATTATACAACATTATAATTCAGAAATATAGGGGCGACGACACAGAAATACATGATGTCACTCTGGATATATATACGCAATTTGAAGGAAAGGAGGAACCTGAGCCTGAAGGTGGCTCGTTATGCAGTACACGACATTCTTATCCAGAGAAATAGGAACAGTCAAGACACAGTGAATGCGAAACAGATTTGGAATGTGATAACTTGAAGTGCACAAATTGTTCTCTCCCACTTTGTTTCAACCACGTCATCGAAATCCAGCATCTGCACTTTTAGGACTAACATGAGCACTTTCAGTTGGGTGGTACTGCTGTGTATGTGTGTTTTGTGCTCTTATAAGTACTTTAAGCAGAGAGTTTTTGGCGTTGCTGATTGAATAAGTAATGATACAGTGAGTCCATTAAATTACTTATACTTTAATTACTATGGTATTGATATCGTTACTTTATTTCTCTCTGTTGTAATGTTACTTAGTGTGCCAGGCAAAGTTTTGCATGGAAATGACGCACACAACTGTCCTGTTTATGATTGTCTGTTATTCCAAGCATGCTGCCATGCTGTTCCGAGTGTTAGAGGTCCAAGATGTCACTTGTAAGTGGGGCAAATGAAATCAGTATGGCGTCATGAGAGGGATTCCCAAAAGTAAAAAACAAAAATACGTTGCTCCTTTCCACTTTGAAGTAACTGTGTGATTTTAGGCACACGCAATTGTGAACAAGCAAAATATGACAAAGGTACTACTGCAGCATGAAATAAAATATAAATATCTTGCTAAAGAAAGTGAAATAGGGAATTAGTCGGGATACTGTCAGTGACAGCAAAGGAACTGGAAGGGCAGTTGAACGGAATGGAGAATGTCGTGAATGAAGGGTATAAGATGAACATTAACAAGAGTAAAACAGGGCTAATGGAATGTAGTGTAAGTAATTCAGGTGCTTCTGAAACAGATTAGGTAATGAGACAATAAATATGGTATATGTTTCTCTTATTTGGGTAACAACTTCTTATGGCCGAACTAAGAAGATATAAAATGCAGAATGGCTTTGGGAAGAAAACCATTTTTGAAGAAGCGAAATATTTTTATACCCAATATTATTTTAAATGTTAGGAAGTCACTTCTGTAAGCAACTGTCTGAAGTGTAGCATTGTATGTGTATGAAACCTGAACGATAAGGAATTCAGACAAAACGATGATAGCAGCTTTTGAATTGTGGTGCTTCAGACGAATGGTGAAGATTAGATGGGTTGATGAGTAACTAATGAGGAAGTGCTTAACAGAATTGAGGCGAAAAGAAGTTTCTGACCAAGATAAGGGTTAGATAGGTGCTACACATTCTGAGGCACCAAGGGATTGTCAGCATATATGTAGTGTGTGGGATAACACTCATAGACTGAGAGACGAAGCATTACAAGGAAGTGTGTGGGGTAAAAATCGTAGAGGGAGACTGAAAGTCGAATACAGTGAGCAGGTTCAAAAGAATGTAGGATGGTCGTTCTTATTCGGAGATGAAAAGACTTCCACAGCACAGGAATTTCGTGCAGTCTCAAGAACTAGTCTGCTGACTGCAGACCACAACAACAACAGTAAACGGTTTGCCATAAATCCCTTGATTACGTTTCAATGCTTGTATAAGTATTTTCTTGAGCAAGATAGCACACTCAATACTCCAAGTAGGGACGTAACCCATTAAGTGTAGAGATATTTTCTATCTACGGTCTGTGGCTAGTGCTGTGAAAATGTATACCAGTGACATAAAGAAAAGAATAAAAATAGCCAGCCAGAGACAACACAACAAATGTAGAACATCGTCTGCAAAAATGTCCACTTAAGATTTCTTGTAAATGTAATAAGGTGAAATGCGTATTCTAATAATTTATTTCTGTTGTATAGACAAACCTTAGATAACGAGTATATCAACATTATTGTAAGCAACTGAGGAAAAGGAGGAGAGCAAAAAATATACAAAAATGAAAGTGCAAGCATAAAGTCCCTTGTGAAATACAAATATAGAATCCTCCAATAAATTACAATGTATAGAATTATAAACATTCAGCCGCAAGTCGAATTTGTTTTCATAATTTATAACTTGCTAAAAGATGTTATAGCTACATGCTTCACACCCCCAACACAGTCAACTGTCAATGCCATCTGCAATCTTGATACCATCCGTACTTCCCCTGAAAAAAAAGAAGAAAAAAAAAAAAAAAAAAAAAAAAAAAAAAAAAAAAAAAAAAAAAAAAACATTGAGCTGTTTACTCTATCCGCCATCTTGTTTTCCCAATTCTTAAACAGTGACAGTTAAAATTGAAATAGTGCTATTTTTATCAGATTACAAACTGTCAACAAGGTCCTGCATATATAATATAGGACAACTGCAACCACTTCAACATTTGAAGACGAGGTGTATATAACTCTTGTATAAATTTCTATTGGCACCTCGGTTGCACAGTGGTAGAGTGCCAGACTACAAATGTCGCGAGTTCGATACCGATTTTTCACATGAGCATTACTGCCAGAGGTGAAAGAAGAGGAAAGTGACAGATAATAATCCTAGGACCTTGCGGGGATCGAACCCGCGACATTTTGATTTGTAGTCTGGCACTCTACCACTGTGCAACCGAGGTGCACCGTGGTTCGGAACCCACGTTAAGCTGTAGGTCCCCCTATAACTGGCTGAGTAAGTCAGTTAGAAGGTCGGAGGAAGGCAACGGCATACCACCTCCAAACAGGACAATGCCTAGTAAAGCACTGTGGTGTTCAAACCAATCTTCGGATTGTTGACTGCTTTTTTTAAAAAAATTGCTATAAGAGACAATAAGAACTTTACAAACTAAAATAGTTCTGTTGAAGAAATCAAAGCGATAAAACATTGTATGGGTGTGAAAATAAAATTCAGTATTTTACTCAAGGAGAAGAAATCCAAGATTTATAAAGCAAACATGTATCTAAAGATCTTCAACATCAAGATGATCGCTACAACTTGCTTTGCATCCCTGTATCATGTCACGAGTTTTATATCTTAGTGAAGAGGATTAAGCAGAGAAACCTAGATTATGGGGTTTTGAACGACCTTTTGCTTTTCAAAATTGATAGAGAAATTTTGTTGCTGCAATAATCCAGGATTGAGACTTTAAAATGACACCGATATGAAAGGATACGAAATAACGCACGTCTTTCAAGTTATCAGTTTTATCGCTAATGGTTGGAGAGTATTTTCCAGCCCAACGAAGTCGCGTACGCTTTTCTGTGGCGAAATCCAGTCTTAAGATTTGCTTTGTTTGGAAGAAAATGGCATACACACTAGGATAAAACTGTTGGGACTAGCTAAGGCTCAATGCAACGGACTGTACGGAGGAAAAAGGAAAGAGCCCAGCGAAAAGCAGCGCCTCTGAAATCTCATCTTATTCAGTAGGTCCGTTTTAAAATAAATATGGTATATCTGCAAAGAATGTCCCGTCTTTGTTCCGACAGACGTCGACAAGAACCTTAGCGCAGAGCCGTAGTGGGCTTAGCCGCGTTTGAAGTGGGAGAGACGCAGGACGATACCGCCTGAGGGGTAAAGGGTGGGGGGAGTGAATGGGATGGGGGAGGAGACGGGAGGGGGGAGGGGACTGCTTTGTAAAGACGCGCTGAGCGCGGCAGCACGGCGCGAGTGCCGTCAGATGAGATTGCCGCAGAGCTCCGCGCAAAACGAATCGAAAAGGCGCAAGCAGTCGCTTTCGCACACATATTGCTCCGCAGACGGTCTCGCAAGGAGTACGGCGAGTATTGTGGCAGGGCGTGTACCGACGGTCGCAACGGAAAAAATCTGTCTTACTGCTTCTTTTATACGACTGTGGTCCCCAGTGGCGAATCCCAGGTTGCCACTTTAAACTTGCTGTACCAATCCATCAATAAGGACGGAACATTTAAACGCCTTTCAGTAATCTAGGTGATGGTTTGAAAAGATCGGTGCATAGTCAGATATTGACATTTGTTTTGCACCGTGTCCTAGCACAGAATCCCAAGAATTCACCCCCAGAAAACGGAATCCTGGCGCGGACTACTTGAAAAAAATAAAGTAAATAATAATAACAATAATAAATAAATAAATAAAATAATAAAAACAGTAAAATTTCCACACTATTGATTAAAATGCAACAATAAGAAGTACTGGAGATATCACAGCCAAATATTTGTAGGAGTTATCACCCTGTACATAGATCTTCCTTCTTCAGTATTCAACCCTGAGGTTGGTTTGCAGCGGAGCACCATTCCTCTCATCTGCCTGTCTTCCTCTTCACTTCCGCGTACGTATTACTTCTAACATCCTTTACGTTCTGTTGCATGTATGACATCCTGGGTCGTTCCCATCGATTCCTTCCCTTAATAGCTCCTCAAAATGTTCAAATGTTTGTAGACCTAACATATGAAACTGCTGTGATCATCGGTCCCTACACATAAACAAACACACACACACACACACACACACACGCACTTGCCCGATGGAGAACTCGAACAACCGGCGGGAGCGGTCGTGTGCTAAGCAACATTACACCTAAGAACACACGGCTGTTCCCGCGCGGCCAGTAGCTCCTTCAGCTATTGTTCCAGTGATGTTGTTGTACATAAGAAAGTGGGTTACTAGTTTATCTCTTCTTGATATGCGTCCAGATCCAGTTACCTGTACTCATCTAAGCAACTCTTCATTTTTTACTCTCTCCAGTTCCCTTCTGTAGCTCGAAATCTCTAGCGCTTCTCGCCGTGTCTGCTTTCCTCACACTAGATTTTGCATTCGTATAGCGTCAATCTCGTCAACCATAGGCTTTCATGATACGTGTTCGTATTTTCCGACTGATATTATTGCTGGTTACAAAGATCCTTGAGAAAGTAAATGCAATTTTGGCATGCTGTATTCTTTTAACGATTTCTTTCCGGGTTCTACCATTACTTGTGATTTTGCTTCCTAAATAAGTAAATTCCTCTATCACTTCTAGCTCCTGTTACTCATTTTTCAGTAGTGCAAACCATTGCATTAGTCTTCATCTTGTTTATTCTTATTCCATACTAATATTCTTTCGATTGTTCTGAGGATTTTCCCTAAATCCTGTTTTGTCTGCGTGACGACATGAATATCGAATGCGTAACTTAACAAGTCGATATTCTGTTTATTAATTTTGATCCCTACGTCAATACTCTCGCGAACTTCCGTCTACAGCAGCGGTCGGCAACTGGCGGACCGCGGAAGGCCAAAGACTGGACCGCCAAAAATATTTTGAAAGTGTAAGTTACGCACTCAGGTTATTCAAATGAAATGTTTGTAGAGCTTATTGGACTTAACTACGGGGTCATCAGTCCCTAAACTTACAAACTACTTATCAACTACCTTATACTAAGGACGGCACAAATATCCATGCCCGAGGGGGGATTCGAACCGCCGACCCCAGTAACCGTGCAAACCGTGACTGAAGCGCCTCAGAGCTAGGCCACCGCGGCCGGCCTTAGATTATTAAAATGTTTTCTGTGGATAACAATTCGTATGAAAACCACCGTTATAATTTTTCTAGAATTTTACAGCTATCTGCTGAATAATTAGAACCCTTAATGATTATTGTTGTTGTTATGGTCTTCAGTCTAGAGACTGGTTTGATGCAGCTCTCCACCCTACTCCATCCTGAGCAAGCCTTTTCATCTCCTCATAAGAACGGCAACCCACATCCACTTGAATCTGCTTACTATACGCGTCTCTTGGTCTCTCTCTGCGATTTTTACTCCACACACTTCCCTCCAATGCTAAATTTACGATTCCTCGATGTCTACCAAGCGATCCCTTCTTTTGGTCAGGATATACCAAAAATTCCTTTTCTTACCAATTCTGTTCAGTAACTCTTCATTAGTTATGCGATCTACCCACCTAATCTTCAGCATTCTTCTGTAGCACCACATTTCAAAAGCCTCTTTTCTCTTCCTGTCCGCACTGATTATCGTCCATGTTTCACTCCCGTACAAGGCAACACTCCACACAAATGCCTTCAGAAAAGACTTCCTTACAGTTAAATTAATATTCGATGTTAGCAAATTTTTCTTTTTCAGAAACGCTTTTCTTCCCATTGCCATTCTGCATTTTATATCCTCTGTACTGCGACCATCGCATGTTATTTTACTACCCAAGTAACAAAACCCATCTCATCTACCACCTTCAGTGTTTCGTTACCTAATCTAATTCCTTCAGCATCGCCTGATTTTCTAAGACCGCATTCCATTATTTTTGTTTTGCTCTTGTTAATGTTCATTTTATACGCTCTCTTCAACACACTGTCCATTCCATTCAACTGCTCTTCCAGATCCTTTGCTGCCTCTGACAGAATTACAATGTCATCAGCAAAACGCATTGTTTTTATTTCTTCCCCCTGAACTTTATTTCCTATTCCAAATTTTTCCTTGCTTTCCTTCACCGCCTGCTCGATGTACAAATTGAATAACATCGGAGAAAGGCTACAACCCTGTCTTACTCCCTTCCCGACTGATGCTTTTCTTTCATGCCCTTAGAGTCTAATAACTGCGGTCTGGCTTTTGTACAAGTTTTAAATAACTCTCCTTTCCCTGTATTTTACCCCTGCTGACTTCAGAATTTTTAACGAGTATATTACAGTCAACATTGTCAAGCGCTTTCTCCAAATCTACAAAAGTTAAAAATGTAGATTTGCCTTTCCTTAATCTATCTTCTAAGATAAGACCTAAAGTGAGTATTGCCTCCCGGGTTCCTACATTCCTCCTGAACAAAAACTAATCTTCCCCGAGGTCAGCTTCTACCAGCTTTTCCATTCTCCTGTCGATAATTCGTGTTAAAACTTTGCAACCATGACTTATCAAACTGATGGTTCTGTAATTTTCACACCTGTCTGCACATGATTTCTTTGGAATGGGGATTATTACAATTTTCTTAAAGTCTGAGGGTATTTCGCCTGTCTCATACATCCTACACACCAGTTAATGATTATTATAGGTAGATTAAATAACTGGTTGTCCAGATGTGTGACGGTGGAGAGTACGCTGACAAGCGGCGGCAGAAGGCAGCAAGCTAGACGGTGATCCGCACAAAAGCCCTGTACACGCGAATGCAGCAAAAGAACTTTATCTAACGAAGAAGAAAATTCCATAAACAGACTTCATACTCTGAAGCCTCTGTTTAAGCGTTCGGGGCATATTCATTTAAACACCATTTTTATGCTCTTAAAATCACCATTCGAAGTTTCTACAGCAGCAGAATGGACGGATGCGGCTATGAAGTTGTTCCACCTTTCAAAGCCTTCGCTGCGATGGAGATAATAGACTTGCAGGACAACATTTCGTTGCAAACTTTTAAAAATGCATCCGCTGACGAATTGTGGAGTCAGCATGTCCCGGAAAATTTGAAAATTATACTTTAGTAAATAAACGCTGCAACTAGCCACAAAATCTTGAGGCTGTTTGCAATGTTTATTTACTTCAGTTTTATTACGAAAACTGCTGAGGTGTTCTATAACGAAAAATAATGGATAAAATAATATGAAACCTGCAAAAGCACCAGCCATCTACCTGGCTACTATATTTAGCTCCACATATTTTTGTCAAACTTTATTAAAAAAAATTATTTGTTGAAGAGTAAGTATCGCTCAAAACTAACGGTAGTCCACGTTGGAGACACTATTCGCATAAGCTGCTCCGCATGTCAACCTAACAAACAAACTTGATGAAGGCCGCAAATGTAATTTCTTGCATTGATTTTTTTAACACAAATACTAATTTTTAGTGAAAATTAAGCAAAAAGTAGTATGTTTAATGTATGACCTGTTACTGGATATTTCAATAGAAGTTTCACTACATATTTTATTTAACACTTTTTCTGAGTGAAAATAGAAATAAGTAAATAGCAAATAATATACGTTTTACTGGATTATTATACATTTTTAATTCACATCTTTTGTATTTCATATTTGAGACTTAAAATTAAAATTAAAAAAAAATAAAAAAATGATAAGGAATATGTAGTTTTACTTCTGGACCTCGATAACAATTTTCCAAAGTATCCAGACCGCATCCAAGATTACTTGCCGACCCGTGGTTTATAGCTTCTATGGATGGGGAAGGAGCACATCCATTTCTCACTCCCTTTCTAATATTTTCCCTTCTATTTCTTGAGGAACATGCCAAGTCACTGCCACCTCGTTCTAATAGAGAGTAAATACCATACGGATGTCTTTGTACTTAATACCAGATTCCTTCACCACTGTCAACATCTCTTGCCAGATGATATTATGAAATGTCTTTTCCAGATCTAGAAACCAATATAGGTTCCTTTATTTTTTAAGTATATGGTTTACGGTAACGAATCTCAGGGCTAGATTAGCTTCTCTTGTTCTCAATCCTCTTCTGAATCCAAACTGAACATCACTCAGTATCTCCCGCACCTTCAATTCCAACAGAAGTATTTCGATGTTAATTTTTGCGGTGTGTCATATTAGGCTTAAGGTTCGGTACTGTTCACATTTGGTAGCTGCCGCCATCTTCGGTATAGGAAGAACGATGCATTTTTGGAAATGTGTCGGTGTCTCTTGTGTATTACGGATGTCTCTAAACAGTTCAAGCAGCCTCATTGTCAAGTTGTCACCAGCACTCTCGATTAGTTCTGCAGCGATGTCACCAATACCCGCTGCTTTGTTGTCCCGCAAGTATCTCCTGCTTCCTCTAACTTTCCCATTACGTCCTCCGAAAGAGGGGTTCCGGCGTACGACTCAAATGTTTGTAAATCTATCGGACCAAACTGCGTGGTCATCAGCTTACAAACTACTTAAAGTAAAGTAACCTAAGGACAACATAAACACCCATGTCCCAGGGAGGACTCGAACCTCCGACAGCGAGCAACCGCGCGCTCCGCAGCGAGGCGCCTTAAACCGCTCGGCTACTCCACCTTGGCGGCGTATAACTACTTTATGTGTGTTTTCCATATTATCACTATATTTTCACCGAACAACATTTTTATCTTATTGTTTTTTATTAAACCCGAATTATTTGCTGTTCTGTAGGCTAAATCACTGCTTTCATTTTGCATATTTTCTTTCACTTCCCTGTATATTATTTACCAAGAAAATCACAAAGAATCACATGGCCGAAAATACAAATATTTATGACGAAGGTGATGAAATCATTATATACTTTGGCCGGCATTATTGGCTGTAACTAATGCTACACCCCTCGGCTATCACTCAAAGAGGCCGTGTGTGGTAGCACATCTTCATGTTAGAATTAAGGTGTCGACAAGCTTCGATGCTATGGGGGAACAAATGGCTGCATCTTTGTAGGTGTAATGCTGGCCGGTTTTCCTACTAACAATCGGTCCCAGTGGTGGCAGTACTGGTGACGTAACGTCACTTAGAAAAAAAAAAAAAACTAATAAAGTGATCCAAAAACTTAGTTCCTTTCAGTCAACAAGGAGTGCAGCGGGTTGTTTTAAAATCAGCCCAAGAAATACTTTGAATAAAACTTCAGGATTGGTATCCTATCAATTAATTTCTGGGATGCTGGACAAATCACAAATTTACTCATCTGGACTGGACTAATGCATTCTAAAAACCAACAACGGAACGCCCGCGGTACTCCCACATCAAGAAAAATTATTTCGATCAAATTGAGAACAAACGAGGCCCTCCTCAGTGGAACCACACGCAGAACTACGGCAATGTCAGTGCATCTCTAGTTGAACCTCATGCGCCGCAGCGGAGCGGCCGAGCGCTTTGAGGCGCCATACTCCGATGCGCGAGGCCATTCCCCGTCGGGGGTTCGAATCCCCCCACGGGCATGGATGTTTGTGCTGTTTTAATATACGTTAGTTCATAAGTAGTTTGTAAGTTTAGGGACTGATGACCGCGCAGTTAAGTCCCATAAGGTTTACAAACATTTGAAAAATTTTTTGAAACTCATGCAATGATGCATTTATTTTATTTCTTTTTGTTTTTCCCGAACTACTGCTACCTTTGGTGGGTTGACTTCCCGATGTATATGTTCTTTTTTTAATTTTACCCATTTCTGTCATCTTTAGCAGGGCTTTAGGCTTTTCACTCTAAGCCTGCAGACTTGTAATTCTTCATTATTTTGACCCAATTTTTAATTATAGTCAATTTACTTTATAATTTTGCTCCTCAGTCATAGGGAGTTAGATTTTATGCCACAGTTGTTATTCAGCTGATCCCGTAAATTCCAGATTGGAGCAGGGGGGGCGGTAGTGTTCCAGAGTTGGTCTAGGTTTTCCAGTAAATTTCTTGCTTAGATTTCTATTTGTTTTTGTATTGGTTTCATATCGAGTTCTTGTTGCATTTCTGTTGCCCGCACCCAACAAATCAAATGTTCAAATGTCTTTAAATCTATAGGACCAAACTGCGTGGTCATCAGTCCGTAGCTTACAAACTACTTAAACCTTGGTAAACTAACCTACGGACAACACACACATCCATGTCCCAGAGAGGAATCAAACCTCCACGGCGAGCAACCGCGCGCGCCCGCACCTATTTAGATGCTTTTAATATGAGTCTGCAACATCGATTCTCAAGTGTTTGATGAATTTTAATGTTGGATGTGCATGATGTGCCCCATGATTAGCAACCATAGGGAATTGCTGAAACAGTATATGTTTCATAAATTATAGTTCTGTTTCTTGCTGTCATCTGAGAGCCTGCCAGAGAAGGGTATAAAGAATGAATAAGATCAGATGTTCAAATGTTTGTAAAGTTTTAGGACCTAACTGCAATGGTAATCGTTCCCAATGAATAACTATGATGATTTTGTCTCTTTTCTCCAGCACAGGCGTGGCCAACAATTCCGCCCGGCGGGCGCGCCCGTGCCCCGCGGGAGGAGTACACTGTATTATTGATAGAGCTGAAGCATTGAATTAAAATTTGTGGTGCGGCCGGGAATCGAACCCGGACCTCCGTGCTTTCATTGTATTTAATTGATATTTATATCACCATAACAGGATTGTTCCACCATGTCCATTGCTGAGGTGCTATTCCGCTGCATGGAGAAAGGCAATTATCTTTGGAACAAAGAAGCTGAATTAAAGTTTGTGTTGTGGAGGGAAATCGTGCATAGACTATTCCGAGGCGCCTTAATCGTTAGTGGTGTGGTAGTCTAACGGTTAAGACGTCTGCATAGTAAGCACGGAGGTCCGGGTTCGATTCCCGGCCGCACCACAAATTTTAATTCAATGCTTCAGCTCTATCAATAATGTCTTTGACATATTTGAGACGTAAATCCGTCTCAGGGATTCTTTCGTTGTATTTAATTGAGTACACTGTAGTTCACCGCCCCGGCCGCGACCGTGTGTCGCTAGTGTCGGCAACGGAGCGAGAGAGAGAGAGAGATAGCTGCGGAAAGAGTGAGACGGCACAGCACAGCATTGCTCTGCACTGGACTGCCCCGCAGTCAGATCCAATGTAAACCAAGTAACAGGGGAAGCGCAGCTCTGTAATGTGGTCGAAGAACGGTAAAACAAGAAAACCATTTACTGTTTAGGTAACATTTAGTGTTTGTGTGGCAGAATCACTACGCGAAGCTTTAGAAAATATCCAAAATACGAATCAAAGAAAAACTTTGTAACTTTGTGAATCGAATTTAATTGTGTTAGTATTGTACATGCACACTCACCAGATATTCAGTAGGCTTCTACTGAAATGTATATGTTTCTTAAATGAACTAGTGTCATATATCTGCTATTTTAAAAATAATTTTATGTAAGGGCTATACAGTCTCATTCTTACAAGCAGATATTTTTTATTAAAACAAAAATAAAAAGCTAACAAAAAGAGATTAGTTTTAGGTGCATTTTCTCCCAGTACCTCGTAAATGATGCTAGCGCACTTCGGGCGCAAGCCGTTTTGACAGGCGCACTACTTCCCCCACCACTGCAATGCCTGCAGCATGTGTGGGAGTGAGACGGCTATATGCCAAACGAGGCACTGGGGAAACGAAGGAAGGCATTTTCTGCTACACAGTGAGGCTACTAAGTGGAGATGACGATGTCGTAGAATACTTTTATAATAAGAATTTTAGCACTAATGTTATATTTGATACCTTGTTTTCATTCACCAAATCCATAACTTTATTCTTTAATGAAATAAACACATTACGCAGTATTAATTTGATTAGCAGAAATACATATCTTTCTTGAAAAACAAAACCATTTGCATTAAGCTTTTTAACATATTTAGAAACCTTTATTGAATTCTTTAAACACAAAGGATAATTTTCGACACCTCAGGCTTAAACAACAGTGATATTACGTAACGTAAATTATATCACTAGGGAAAGAAATTTAAGTGTAGAATTATATGATCATAATGTATAACTAACACATACAAAAGATATATGCAAATTATTTTTCAACATATATATAAATGGTGTGAACTGTGCTGTCGCAATGTAATAATAAAGTGCACAAAAAATAACAGTTGAAAGTATTAAAAAGCATAAATCTGTGAAAAAACGTCTGAGGGAAAAAGAGAACACTACACCAACCACACCAAGACACATACTGTGTTAAAAATGTAAATTTATAGACCCTGCCTTACTGTGAAAGTGGCTTGTTAACTTGTTAAATATATAAGATATCTGGCAGTTGAAATCTGCAAAAGCAAGTTAAAACGTACAGTGCTGCTCTAAATTATTTTGCGAGTGGCCACAGAACTTGCGCAACGCAAATATAGCAAACTGCTCATTCCTTAAGGGAGCAGCCACTGTTTTAACAATCACAAGTAATGTATGGAAAAAGAAATAGATAGTTAAACATGGGACGGGGAGCATGAAATTATAAAGCAGAAGTTTGATTCTTTAAATTATTATCTATTCAATAAAATAAACAAGCAAATAAATATCAATAGCGCACACTTGTACAAAAGTGAATTCAGTTTTAAAGCTTCTGCCCATAATAAAATTGTTTCTGTCCATTATGAACAAGGAGTTAACGCAGGAGGAAATTTGCAAATAGACAGTGGATAAAGGAAAGCGCATTCATTCACTCACAGACACGCGCATAATGCTTGCGACACTTTACTCATGCGGGAACACTTAATAGCAGCTGGAAACGAAGCGTCGGCAGCGTTTTGACGAGATGGTGGACACAATTAATATCAAACTATGCACCAAAGGAATTCATGTGCTGGGAGGCAGCGGCATACATTCTTGAGGACCACGTGGTGTGCGACCACGGTGATTACACAGAATTTACAAAAAGAAATTAATTTAGAATAAACAAGTAAAGTATGTGTAAGAATTCAATAGAAGAAAGCTAGTATTAGTAAAATCATGTCTGAAGGCCGAAGTAATGACCTTTACGAAAGCTCATTGTGCCATAGTTCATACCAAGACAGGAAAGACGGAATCAATCCAGAAAATCTGAAAAACATTTAGTATTCTCGCAGATACAGACACGACGTAAAAACGATAGTTAAAAATAGCAAGGGAATTCAAACATACTAAGTTTATGCAAAGGCTGGAGGCCACACACGTGTATTCTAACTTGAGAGAAACGGAATGAAAATGCAAATTCTAAAATTACACCAATTACTCGTGTTTTTTAAATTAAGAAACACTTCGCGTCGCATAGCGAAAGAATTACTCAAGAAAACTATCACTGATAAACTAAGATTGCCTGATCACAAAGAAAGCAAAGTTCTAACAGCATGCCATCCCCTCAACATGATTCGACGAAATACTCACTTCAGCGGTCGCGGCAAGAGTGCAGCCTCAGGCCACGCGCCTTCCCCTCCACGCCTCCTCCCTCTACACTAAGAACAGGCCACCTCGCCATCTTGCTAAGTAAGCTTGCCTCTGGCCACCCAGCAGATGGCAGTGCAGAAGACAAACAAAGTCATGCGTTCTTAACTAAAGTAAACGAGGCCTCAAGCGCGAGGCGGCGTCTGTAAGCCATTGCACGGCAGTCAGTCAATATTAAAAGCAAACTTCCACATTCATATGACACACAATCACACGGATGGAAACATATTAACTTGGGGCATTGATCATTAATAAAGGAACAAAATAATTGACACAAAAATATATATATAAAAGAATGCTGTACGTTAGTTTCGGTAAAACTCGAGAACAGGTGAGAAGATTTGACTAATTTTAATCTTGAAACATTCGTGTAAGTCCAGGAATGGTTTACACGGTGATAAAATATGGAGAAGTTGTCCGGAAAAGAGGAAAATCGTGAAAAAACTGAAACGGTTTTTTCCAGTGAGCTATCAATATCGTTTGTCCAATTGCGATAAATTTTGTACATTTTATGTCGAAAGCAAGATGAAGGTTTGCATCAAATAAAAATTTGGAAAAATCGTCCGAAAAGTTGGATAATTTAGGAAAAATCGAATGCGATTTCTTTTCTACGAATAAAAATAAATTGCCACATGGTTGTAAGAGCATTACTTTCTTTTTTAAAAATGTGCGTTTTTCAATGTGTTTTTCATTGAATTCAGCACTATAACTGACTATTTGCACGACGGAGAGGGGTAATTATTTTGTTGTTTTGTTCATTAAGGTTTTGGAAAAGTTTTCACTAAACAAATAGAGACAGTTAAAAAGGAAAATCGCAAAATTCGAACCAAGTTTCGTTTTTTTAAGTGTTTCTTAATGTACTCAATATTATAAGTTGAGAACAGTTCATCCGCTTACGATAAAATTTTGATCATTTGATGTTCAACGAAAGATGAACGTTCTTATGAACTAAAAATTCGGGAAAGTTACCCGAAAAAATTTGAAAATCGCGAGTAACTGAAAGAGCTTTTTTCAATGGGATATCAATATCATTCGTCTGGTTGCGATAAAATTTGCATATTTGACGTTCAAAGCAAGAGTAACTTTCTTATAAAATAAAAACTTGGAAAAGTTACCAGGAAAATTGGAAAATACAGAAAAATTTAGCACATTCGACGTTCAAAGCGAGAGGAAGGTTTGAGTGAAGTAAACGTTTGGGATAGTTGGCCAGAAAATAGGAATATTTGTGGGAACTGAAAGAGCTCTTTTTTTGGGATATCATTCGTACGACTGCGATAAAATTTTGCACATTTGACGATGAAAGCAAATGCCGTTATAGAGCTACTGGGTCTAAAATACATATAAATTAGCATGATTAATATAAAGAGGTAAGTGATACGAAGTACACCGTGTCATCTACTATATATATATAAGAGGAGTAACACTATGCAAATGTCGCTTCTTAACAGCGCTATCAATCACCTACCTATGGAAATGCATGTATCTGGTTACTCTTATTGCGGACCAGGCACAAAGCAAAACGGCTGCAAAGAGGCGATGTTGGAATCAATAAACTAGACACAGCTTGCAAAGAACATGATATTGCGTATACAAAACACCCAAACAATTTGTCTGATAGACATAGAGCGGACTGAATTCTAGCAGATAAAGCAGTGCAAAGAATAAAGACCTCAGACGCTAAGCTCAATGAAAAAATAGCTGCTCTAGCGGTGGCTGGGGCAATGAAGGCCATTAATAATAATAGACGAATATGAATAAGAAGAAGAAGAAAAATATGAAGAGGAATAAAAAGATTGGAGATAATGAGGTAAAAAAATTCGAACTGGTCTTAAACCTGGCGGAGCAGTGAAAGCAAAGAAGAAATCACCCATATGACCGCTTCCCAAGAGAGGTGGCTTTTTGCCCCTCATTCCGATTTCGCAGGCTTGTCAGCACTTGGCCGTCTGGCAGGAGGAGCTGCAGGCATTGCTAAGGCAGTCGTAGATGCGAAAGATGCTCGCAAAGAGCTGTCGGAGTTGCAACGACATGGAGGCTACAGCGCTTCGCAAAGACAAGGGGCTGTATTTAGAACCTTACAGGAAGAATGGTTTCGGTCTAAATGTGAGGAAGAAAGAAAAAAAAATCTCATTAAAAACTCTTCCAAAAGAGCACTTACAAACATCGACTTAGAATGCTATGCTAAAAACTTGAAGTACCTCACTTTCGAGGTGTGCTCATGAGGAACACTTTACCAAACAAGCCTAAAAGATATGAGAGTGCAGTTGTCAACCTCCTGGCAGATAGTGAGCCTGGCTCTCACTGGGCTTCTTTTACGAAGAGGGGAATGTTGTCTACTATTTTGATAGTTTCGGCGATTTAGCGTCAGATATTTCAAAAATTGTACTATTAAGTACAACTACAATACGTTTCAGTCACCTAAGAGCTATAGGTGTGGTCATCATTGTTTCAAGTTTCTCAACTCTGAATTCTAATAAGAAATGGATGGCGGAGTGACGTTTAGCCTGTTGGGTAAATACTCGATTATAACCTCTACATTTAATACCACAATTAATTTGCCTCGTCATCATTCCTACGAAATAGCATTACTCAAATAATTTACATACAATTCCAAACCACATATTACGTCTAAAAACAATAATTTTTACTTCTATAACTACATTGATACTTACAAATGGAGATTGAGATGTACAATGCCAAGTTTGTCAATGGTGATGATGAAGGGAAATTCAAAGTCGAACTGAGAATATCTTACAATAAACCATACCAACGATGTAAAATGTGGTGTAATGTAACTGTTGATTTTACACCGGAAAATATTATTGGCTCAGTCCTAGGATTTGAGAATATGTATATTGAGAAAGAAACTTCAACGCTAGCTGAGCACGGTGTAAATATTCAGAACGTTAATGTGCTATGCACAGACTGCAACATTTCGGCTGGGTCCTTCCACAACGGCGCTCCTACGCACACATTACGTCAGTTCTGGCATGCAGTTCCACATGGATATCAGATTGTGGAATCACCAAATTTGCCCATTTACAAATGTTCAAATATTTGGTAAGCTTATGGCACTTAACTACGGGGTCATGAGTCCCTAAACTTACAAACTACTTATGAACTAGCTAACACTAAGGACGGCACAAATATCCATGCCCGAGGGGGGATAGGAACCCCCGACCGTAGTGGCCGTGCAGCCGTGACTGAAGCGCCTCAGTCCCCTCGGCCACCGCGGCCGGCTTTGCCCATTTACAAGCCAGTTGTTGTGCAATACATTAAAGAGTTAAGTATATCTATTAGAGATTAGGACGGGAATCTAGTAGACAATATTAATGGTGGAGAAACACTTTAGAGTAATGAATAACACAAAATGGAACACGACCACACTTCAGTGGACGTGTTTCAACTTAGCGGCGCTCTTCGTCTTCCTGCTGGACACTCTGCCCCACATGTCGCTGTGCACAGTGCGCGGGGCAGGAGCGTGGCAAAGGCGCCCGTGCCCGCGAACGGGGTCAAGGTTGCGGGGAGACCGCCCGCGACCGCGGGCGGTGTTGGCCATGCCTGCTCTGGCATGTTGTGTGTGTGTAGGAATTTGTTGTATAAAATGACTCCAAAATATTTGAGGTTTCAATTTTATGCAAGTTACATTAATTTCGGCCATTCTCGAGTGAACAAATGATCGGATAACAACGAATTACAGTTGTAACATACTTCGTAAAGATGTAAGAAGCATACAACCGATGTTTATGATTACCTTAATAGAAGCGGTGGTCTCTGGTGGCCGGCCGCGGTGGCCGAGGGGACTGAGGCGCTCCAGTCACGGTCTGCTCGGCCACTACGGTCGGGGATTCGAATCCCCCCTCGGGCATGGATATTCATGCCGTTCTTAGTTGCAAATAGTTCATAAGTAGTTTGCAAGTTTAGGGACTGATGACCCCGTAGTTAAGTCCCATAGACTCTACAAACATTCGAACATTTGGTCTCTGGTGATACTAGATAAGCCCATGTTTACAATTGCGCTCACGGGCGGTGGGCGGGCGTGGTGTGCTGCTCCGCCGACTTGTACAGACCAAGTAAGAGAGAGTGGGTAGGGAGTGACATAGGAATCATCAGAGAGCACCGCTTCTATTAAGGTAATCTTAAAAATCGGTTTTATACTTCTTAAATTTTTACCGAGTATGTTCTAACTATAATTCGTTGTTATCGGATCATTTGTAGGGCTACAAGGAAATCCAAAATTTCAAAATCATAGAAACGCAAAACAACTTACGGTGTCACACCACGGAGAGCGCAATGTAAGCTTTGTTTACCACTTATACTGACATGTTAAAGTAATATAAGCCCATGTCCCATTATCTACATTTTGTAATTACGCCTTGTAATTTTATGTAAATTCTGTGACGCAGATAATCTGAAGATGCCCTGCTAAAGGGCGAAACGCGTCATTAAATAAGGAATAAAACAATGTGCAATCAAGACGGTTTTGTACTGAAGGAATACATATTTTGTATGGAAACCTGCGACAGCGGAACTGTCATATAAGAAACTGATTTTTAACATTGTACAATATTCTTTATCTTGTAATTTTTTATGAGGGGGCGTCAGTTTTGGAACTCGCACGGGGCGGTAGTTGAGCAGATATAGTACAAAGAATCTGGCCGGTTTTGCGTGTGCTGAGGATTTCTGAAGTCTCTTTTCCAATAGGGCCAGGGAGGGGGAGTGCAGCTTACGTTGTAATGAGCAGGAAACGTCGATACGGTAGGCTCCTCCGCGCCGTAAACATGCTCCCCCTTGGTGCGCGCGGCTCGCGTGCCGCCCAGTGGCTGGCTGGTTTGTAAACACGGCGTTCGTTTGTCCGCCCCCTCCCCCCTGCTCCTTGAGACTGGCCGCCGCCGGCCGCACTGGCAGGCAGTGAGGCAGGCACGCGCCGCGCTCGGCCGCCGGGGCGCCGCCTGAATAATGCAGCAGCGCGGGCGACGGCGACACCACCGCCTCCGACGGAAGCCGCACCACCAATTCCATTTAGCGACGTCTTCTAGACACCGCGCGCGGCTCTAGCGTTCTAGCCGGGGAAGTCAGCTTAGTTTCGTGTCTTAAGTTTCCCCCTCTCACAACTTTATAAATATAAAACTTCCGTGTCACGATGTTCGTGCGCGATGAACACCGAAAATACTCAATTGTTCTTAATGAAATTTAGCACCGTGTGTGTGAGTCGAGGCCAGTTCCTGTTTTGAGAACAATATACCAAATCCACTACTGGCTTTCTAGGCCTATCGTTGCTTCACCAGAGCTCCGTCAGACGCCACATTTCAGGGTTCCTGTAGGGCCTTCACAGCTACCGTAGCGGTCCCAGGGTAGACGAAATCCCCACTGTACTCAACCCTCACAGGCGGTCCCCTATTTCGTATCGTTGCCTGTATCCCACCACTTTGAGGAGGGGCTGGTCTTGTGAGAAGATCGAGAGATCAATACTGCAGTGGTATGGGCATTTAAAGAGAATGGAGGAGAAGAGGATCCCTTGGAAAATACAAGAAATGCAGATACAGACGACCAAAAGGAAGACCAAGGGATAGATGGCGGAAAGGTGAGGAGGATTGTGTGGAGCAGAGAGGAGAGGACTGGGCGAGATATGGTGGCAGGACAGAACGAAGTGACGAGGCTTGTGTTCCAAACAGACCCAGCCTGTGGCTGGTAACTTTGCAAGATGATGATTATTATGTGTGATTCAGTCCAACTTAAAAGATACGATTCTTTATACCTAGACTAATAACCTCAATATTGTTTTCTAATGTTTTAATCTTGGTCTGGTAAGCATCAAGTAATTTGCCGTGTTCTTCAAATTAATGCCAAGCAGAGTCCTTGGCGGTTGTTTCAGCTCGCTCAGCCTGTGAGTCACGGCCTGGCGTGTACGGGCAGATGCCAGCCCGGCTGCTGAGGTGACCGAGTGACGTTGGCCCGGTGGGCTGCCGAGCTGGAGGGCTGAGCGCAGCCCGCCGGGCCAGCCCGTCCGCGTTGACGCGGTCTGTCACTCCCTCAGCTCGTCGGGTCTTGCGCTGTCGGTACCAGCCGGCAACTCGCCCTGCAGACTTACGGTCTGGCCGCCCACCGACAAGGAGTGATAAGCAACGTGACGCGTGTACTGGGAGTGACAAACAATGCTACATCTGCACCTATTTATACTCAGTACGTCTACTGAAATATGACTGTTGCCATATGGCAATTTTTTTCCGAAATAGGGGAAAAAGTTTTGAGAACGTCAGTTTTGTACCCAAATAATCCTAGAACACGTAATTGAAAGTATATTATTCGGAAATAAAAAGGTTAAAATGACGCAAACTGTAGTGGGACATGTATTTAGCCCGTCTACTAATTTCGTAATAAAGCACAAATGTTCAAATGTTTGTAAATCTATCGGACCAAACTGCGCGGTCATCAGTCCGTAGCTTACAAACTACTACCTAGGTAAACTAACCTAAGGACAAACACACACACCCATCCCCACGGAGGACTCGAACCTCCACAGCGAGCAACCGCGCGCTCCGCAGCGAGACGCTTTAGACCGCTTTAGACCGCTACTCTACCGCGGCATAAAGCACAGTTTCGCAGCTGTTCAGTACTTACGGAATGTATTCTTTTGAATGTTATTAATGTTTGAGGACATATACGTGTGTGAATTTTATTTGCTTTTGTCTGTTTCATGTGTAACGACGGTGCTACAGCAGTACACAGTGCGGAGTTCTCCACCGACGTCAGCGAGACAATGCTGGTTGCTATCGTTGATTAGCCGAATGTCGGCGCACTGAACTGGAAGACATTGCCTACTGTTACAGACTGTGATAGATTTTTTTTATTAACAATGAATATGAAGAAAAATGTAAATGAAACGAGTTAGTCGTGACTTGTATTCCGTATTGAGATGAAGTCTCTTTGGAATCATAATTTGTATATACAGAATTGTGTGGGATTAATTACGTCAAATATATTTAAAATAAAAGTTTTAAAAGAAGTTACTGATGACAGTCTACGATTTCTAAAAATTTGAATGAGGATGTGTAAATGTTTTTTTCTGAAGTGAAGTTTGAATGAAATGTGAAAGTCTTAAACAAAAATTACGTGTCACTTGCACGAAAGTTAACATGGTTTTATCGATCGCAGATATATATATATATATATATGAGTGCTGTGAAACTCTTGTGGAGTCCTCACCTACAGTTTTACTCAGGGGTCTATGAACTTATAGAATCTGATTGTAGAAATCAATCCTGAAATATTTTAAATATTCAAGACAAGAAATTTATTATGAATAATTTCTAAGCTAGTTAACTTTGGGTACAAAGCCACGGTCATTTAAAGAGTTGTTTGTTAATGTAATCAGAGTTCATTAAAACTGGTACCACCACAAAACGAAGAGGCGCCGCAGCACAGGTAGGGTGCCGTGAGCAAATAGTGAGGCACTGTGCAGCGGGCTGGTGTGCCGGCAGGCTGAAAGTAGGCCCGTGCACTCGATGCATCTTAGCCGGTGAGCTGCGGTCAGCCCGGTGGGCTAGATGGGCCAGCCAGACCAGCCGCCAGCTAGAAACTCGCTCGGACCATGGATTTCTTCACTTCCTTTAACCCTTTGTTGTCTGACGGTACTTAAAAGTACCAGTACGTTTTGACTCTCCTTATTTTCCTACAGTACAGATTCGTAATCCGATAGTCTGTCGCAGTATCTGTGCTCTACGGTTTCAGAGATGTTGTTACGTGATACATAGTCCTCTCTAACAGCCAGATCTTGTAACTGATTTTGGCGCACTGCTGTGAAAATGGGAGATTGTGTGTGTTTGTTTCCACGTTGTTGCCAGGCTTTGTGCGCAATTTATTGAAACCTCTGTAGGGTTTTCCAATGTTAGTACTATACCTCTTTTTTTTTTTAATTATTAGTACCATCCAGATGTGTGAACACATTATTGTAGCCACAATGCGTTACATCTCTCTAGTTGTTCTGTCCACTTTTCATAACACAGGTGAACGAAAATCGTAAAATTGTTGGCTATTTTCGTCTTCTGATTGATGCAGAGATTGATGAAGTTTTATATGAGGACATTCCTATATTTCTGAAGATACTGACATGAGGGGACAATAAAGTAATTCCATAAATTTTTATTTTATTTTATTTTATTTATTTATTTTATTTTATTTTTATTTATTTTTTATTTATTTATTTATTTTTTTTTATTTTTATTTATTTATTTATTTATTTTTTTTTTTTTTGCGCCAAACTACATACCTCTGAACAGAGTGGCGTAGTGTTGAGAAAGCAGGTAGATGGGACTAGTACGACTATATCGTGTATACTGTGTCCAGTTATTGTATGTGATTACAATTGAAAAAACCTGGGTTGAGGTGGATCATACAGACAGATTATGATGAACTTATGACCTTAAAAGGCAATCAAAGAAACGGTGGCAACATCTCTTCTGAAATTGCTTTTGTCAATGCTTATCTCATTTTCATCGATTTACATGCGGCACTACCAATGATTGAATTCAGGCGGGCTATGGCATTAGCGCTCAGTTAGCAGCCGGCCGCAGTGGCCGAGAGGTCTGCGGCGCGCCAGTCACAGTCTGCACGGCCTCTACGGTCGGGGGTTTGAATTGCCCCTCGGGCATGTATGTTTGTGGCGTCTTTAGTATAAAGGTATTTTATAAGTATTTTGTAAATTTAGGGAATGATGACCCCACACTTAAGTTCCTTAAGCTTAACAAAGATTTTCGAATGTGCAGCAAGTGTCCAATGTCAGAAAGAGAAACTCTAATATAGATATTCTACAAAGAAAATGTATAAAAGTAATTTTTTTCTTATGTCAGGAAACGGAGGGCTAAGTTAGCCGTCACCTCTCAACCATCTGAAGAATTGCGAGATAAGAGACGTGGTCCGGATTTTACTTTAAACTAGGGATGGGACTTCGGGGCGAGGCGACTCAAGCGCACCGAGAACTTCTCGAGCTGCCGGCGCTCAAGCAATTCTCGAGAAGCTCGCGAGAAGTGACGCTGCGGCGCGTGTCGCTGTGCGCCTGTTGACTGAGGCAGCAAGCGTTCGGTTATCTGAGCTGATCGCTGACGCTGGCAGCGTCCCAGCTCTCTGTGATTGTGAGTCAAATGCGGATACACGAAAAAGAAAGTCATGGAGCTTGCAGTGCTTAACGACTGTTGCAAAAAAGGTCTCAAAAATGAAACTTCCTGGCTGATTAAAATTGTGTGCCGGAATCGTGACTCGAACCTGAGACCTTAGCATTTCGTCGGAAAGCGCTCTACCACGTAATTTTTTTATTTTTTTATTTTTTTGCTGTGGCTGGGATTCGAACCCGAGACCTTCTACTTACTAGGAAGGCGTTTTGGACCACTTTTATTTTTTTATTTTTATTTTTACTTTATTTTCTTTATGGTAGGAACAGTAGGGTTAAATAAAGGATCCATTTTTATTTACAAACTAAAGCCTCTAGTATAATCATGAAATCAAATGAAGTCCAGTACCCTATCTGGAAGAAATGTATCAACTAAAACATAATGTGCCTCGCCATAGAAAAATGCCACATCCGGCATGATTCATCATTAGTTGCATATCCTAACTTAAAGGCATATAACGTAAACTAAACTGGGGTCTCATCTGTTAGCGTCCACCATCCGGTCGGTGTTCCTGGGTGATCTTCTCGAACTTATGAATTCTGATCCGTTCATATCGTCTAAAAAATTTGCATAACAGTCCTTGTATTTGCCAAGTCGTCGTAGCTTCGTGTGTCCATGCTGTAAATATTACCAATAGTTTAGTATGTTCGTGTTTGCATCATGACATATGTAATGTACCGTCATGCCCGTTACCCACGCGATCGCATTCGTCTTCTGACGTGGTAAATACGTTTTCTCTGGGAAAAATACTACGTCCGGTGAGATTTCTGACTGTATGGTGCGTGTCATGAACGCAATGATCTTCCGTGCCAGGTTCCACACTTCCAGCGCCTTGCCGCAGACCTCGTCCGTGTCGAGCACCACTGAGCGACACGACTCAAGGTGCCGCCCTACAACTTCAATTGTACCAGTAACTCGGCTGCGAAAGTCAAAGGTCCCAGGTTCGAGTCCCGGGTCTGACACAATTTTAATCTGCCAGGAAGTTTGATATCAGTGCACACTCCGCTGCATAGTGAAAGTTTCCTTCCAGGTCTCAAAAATTACCGTAATGTAGCAAAAAATACAGCAGGCACGATAAGACATTTAACACTGCACAATATATCTAGCATTCGAACACAGACTTCCACGGATACAGAACCGCAAACTTCTATTAATGTAAAAAATGTTCAAACGTTTGTTAAGCTTATGGGACTTATCTGCGGGTTCATCAATCCTTACAAACTAGTTATAAACTAACTTACACTAAAGACAACACAAACATCTATACCCGAGATAGGATTTGAAACCGACGCTGGAGGCGCTCCTGACCGCTCGGCTACTACCGCGCGGCCTTTTAACGCTAGTCAGACAAAATAGCCAAGTATGTTTCTTTGTTATCCAGTCAAACTACATTAAAAGGAAACTCAGTATGAGGTTAGATAATGCCAGGAACAGTCCGATAGTATCGGAAAACTTTACTTTTCAATTTTGACTCCGATAACATACGACAAACTTCACAATTGATACTATGCAAACTTTTCAAGAGTATGAGGATAGAGGAAGCAACAGTCAGTATTGTAGTCGTAAATTGCGGTAGCTATTTTGAGAAAGACCCAGAGCTTTAATCTGAAATCATAAAACGTGGATGCTGAATGATTGTAGATACTTAACGCGGGCTAAAACCGAAGATAATGAGCTGCTGAATTTTTTTCTGCAATTAAAGTAAATGTTTGTAAGGAGTTTTTGGGTGTAATTTGTTGTAACAATTTTTTTTCTTTTTTGCTTTTTAAAACCCCCAGAAGGGGCAGAATGGCAGCAGCTAACATGCTGCTCTTCAGCCGAGAGCATACAAATATGGTAGCTGAAGATTTAAAATATAAAAACAGGTCACAATATATGAATAATTTAAAAATAGACCGGACAGATAAATGGGTGGAATTACAAGAACTGTGAAAAGGATGACAAAATGTACATATTCAGAACTTAAAAAACCACGGTAGATAAAACTTTCATGTTGAAGAAACGGAGCGATTACGATGAGACGAAGAGACACATTTAAAACACATGGCAACACTATATTCTGCCCGTGCGGCGATTGCTGATGTTTTAAAGGCACACGTACTCTCGAAGCACTAACTCACTGCACACTTAAAATCACTGACACAGAATTATAATCACTGAGAAAGCCCCGCAGTCGAGAGGGAAGGGAAAGGAAAGTGCGGTGGGTAGAAAAGGAGGGGAGGGAGACGGAGTGGAGATGGGATGGGATGGGATGGAAGGACTCCAAAGGAGTGGGTGAAGACGGGGATCCAAGCGGAGGAAGGGAAAAGGATGGGTGGAGGGGGACGTGGCACTAATCTGCAAGGAAGGCTAAGGTTGATAGGAGGGGTATATGTCAGGACGGAGGGCGTCATCCGGGAGAGGAAGCTGATGGAAGTTACCCTCGGATAGGATGTGGAGAGTGAGGAAGTGGAGAGAGGGGGGGAACATGCTGGTAAAGGCGTGGCAGAGGCCCAGGATAGGAGAGACCAGTGGGTGACGAGATTCTATTTTGCGGGAGGTGTATAGGATGCGGAGATGTTCAAGGAATTTTAGAAGGTGGGGGAAAGGGATAAGATCATATACGATCCGCGTGGGGGAAGGGAGGCGAATAGGGGAAGCGAGGCGGAGGGCTGTAACATTTGTCTCTCATCTAAGTATGAATCCATGCGGAATGCATATTTGTTTTAGATAAGAACGAAGTTTTTGTTTTATGTTAGATACGCGTTATAATTAATAATAATCCTACGGTTTGTCTTTTCAGAAACTACTATTAATTCAGTTCAAATAAAAGAGGGCCGTGTACTTGATGTCAATGTGGAAAGCACAAAAACTTCCTTGCACATACGAAAGACAATTATTACAACTGCTGTCACTAAATGCTTCCTTATAGTAGTTTCACTCAGCCTCCAGAGATCACAGCACTGTCGACGAATTCTCGAGAGTGCGCGAGAATTTCTCGAGAATTAGCCTTAGCGTCGCGCGTTTCTCGAGCGTGCTCATTGCCCATCCCTACTTTAATCGTTTCACGACTGGATACCAGGGGGAAGGTTAGGGGGAGAGAAGTCGCTCAAGTGGCGTCCAATCAAAAGATTTGTACCAGGAAATTTTACTTCAAGGACTTTTTCTTGATGCAACAATATTTATTTCAGAAAATTAACAGGGTAATTGAATTTTACGCTACCAGTCACAATGCATATAGCTATTAAAATTATTTATTTAAGCTACATGTGCCTCATCTTCAGACTATTTGACATACACAAGACTGTTACTATGGGTGTATTATATTACATTCTTGCGGTCTGTTGCAATGGACCTGTGAAAACACAAATGAGACTTTTTTGATAATATCTCTGTGTCCGAAGTAACGTTTGATCACGAAAGTTTATATTATTAAATGACGACCTTTATTTGAGGTAGCATTATCTTATGCTGCAGTTTGGAGGCATAATTATAGCACTTCTTGGCCTGCTGGTCACACCACATAACACTTAGCCACACGATTTCACTATCAAAACAGCTGACACACTAAAAAAGATGTCGGCAGAGGATAACTTGGAATGGCGGGTCGTGGCCATCAGCGGTGGAAGACGGAACTTAGGGGTTGTTTCAGCGTAGAACGCAGCTGGCGGTCACTGTGTCGTAGAGTGCATTCGTCAAAGACACACTAGCCCCATTCCGGGGTGAGATAAGTTGTCTCCTTCACCTTTGGTGTTTGTTGAGAAAACGCTGACCAGCGTGCCTTACCTGCGTCGAAATCGTACGTAAGGTCCACTCCACCATTCACCATTCACCAACCGGGGGTTTGTGGAGTGTAAAAACCCTCTCCATGAAAAAGCACAAAATGATACCAACGTACCTGAAGAAACAATCAAATGTTGTCGTAGTCTGTATAACAATAAACATACCAAAATCATAATCTAGTTGTATTTAAATATGTCGTCTCCGTAAATTCTAGATTAATTTACGTCTGATCTTTACACGATAATCTAATAAATGTTGAGATTTACGTAGACTACACATTTTTGAATACAAGTGTAATACATTTTGGTATGTTTATGATTAACAGACTTCGCCAACATTTAGCTATTCTTCACCAAAGTTGGTACTATTATGTACTTTTTCAGGGAGAGGGTTGTTATACTCCGCAAACCATCGGTCAGTGGATGCTGCGGAGGCCCTTAATAAGATATCGACGCCGTTAGACTGATGTCAGTGGATGTTGGAATATATCGTGAAAAGTACCCGTCAAAATTTATTATTTTCCTATGAAAATGAAATGATCGCATGACATATTTGGTCGAAAGATCCAGCGTGGGATTGTTCGTCCGCCTAGTGCAAGTCCTTTTAGTTGACGCCACTTCGGCAATTTGCATGTCGTTGATGATGAAAATGATAATGAGGGCAACACACAACACCCAATCCCCTGCCGTCTGACCTCTGTTGGCGGACATTATTTACCTATAGTGATAATAGAGTGATGATGATGATATTCTCAACCTCATTGTTTTCTATAAATGCGTATGTCAGTAAGCCTCCGATTATTATGACTGGTCACTATTGAGCTAAGGAAGGCCTTGCACAATAATTTTGAGATGAAGTTAACACTACTTTATGACAATGAAATAAGGCACATTTCCTATTATCAGAAAGCAAATCCTGTCCTTTAGAAACTAGAACAAAATTAACTTTACGTCACGAAGGAACAATGAATAACTGCTGCCTAGCAGTCTATGTAAAGCCCCTTTAATTGCCTGCAGAGAAAACATATTTTAAACTTTAAAACATATCCATTCGCGATGATAGAATTTAAATTACAAAGTTGCTGACGGAAGAAACCTTTTTTCTGGCGATAACGTTCTGGAAACCAAAATTTACATTACAGCGGCACTGCGGCAATAATACAGATAACAAGGAAGAATTAAATTTTAATTCTTTTCGTTATACCTCAGGTAACTGTTACTATCTTCCTGAATAGTGAGACACGCCGCTACACCGCTTAAAATCTTCTCTATCTGTAGCAGCGAACAGTTCCGTCCATCTCATCTAATAGCGGGATGACGTCACAACAACTAACTCTAGCTTCAACTGGCGCCACAGCACCCAAAGATACATGAGTGTGGCTGCGCCGCTCAAAGATATTACACTCAGCATATTACAAAGACCAAACATTACAGTGATATATGGAAGATAAGAGCATAACATAACTTTTCAGTGAAACGTAATAAGAAATACATATGAATTTAATATTATCAATATAGGAATCTTACAACAGGTCTACTTTCATGGCAGACTTTATTATAGCGCCTACTCATAAAGCCACTGCGATGCGTGCCGTAGTTTGAACGAAAATTATTTATATAGTGTCTGTTTTTTCGTACATGTCCGAAAGAACAGACACCACTGGTTGCCATTAACGGCCCTAAATTTACGAAGTCGAAATATTCAAACCGTTGCAACATACAGAAATAAATTCAATGTTGAAGTTGAAAATTTTTTTCTCGCCATCTGAAGTTATCCAGACATGCTTCCTGTCCTGCGCAAATTCTTAACATATAGCACACTAAGATAATAGAAGTTTGGCATAAATAATAACCTCCGTGGCGTCAGGTTTTCCGCCAGTTCAGGAATTGGTTCAAGGTAAGTGATGTTTTGCATGCAATTTTGAGCAATAATGTTAACCTCCGAATTACTGAAATTAAACAGGTCGTAACTAAAAAAATCGCACTTTTCAAAACCGATATTTTCTGCTAAAATACTGTGATTTCCATTATAATAGTCTTCTAAACGAGTATTATTTTAGCGTTTATTTAATATGCTGAAATTTCTGACTACATTATTTGTAAATGGGCACATTTTATATATATATATATATATATATATATATATATATATATATATATATATATATATAACTTGTGAACCCCTCTTGCACACACCCAAACACAAAGTGGTCCCTGGTCAAAAGAAGGCTGGTATCAGCTGTTTTAAGATGCAACCTGAAATGAACTACTAACTAGAAGTTCGGTATGACTATCATTTTCTATACAGATAACAGTAGCAAGATGAATACGCTTTCTACACACAATACTCTTTGCTCAGTAACTGATGCACTAAGCGAATATTCATTGAATGCTACTTGGAAGACACGTTGCGAAAGCATAGTCAGTAAAAAGCAGTAGGGTAACAACATTTGTTAGCAAATGTGAACTGTGATACGATGTCGAAAGAGATACGTTGAAAATGCATGAAAAAATGTTATTAAAATATTTATAGTATTTACAATTTCCCAGCTGAAATGAAATGTCTTTTTACTTCGTTGTACAAGACGACTCCCACTTTATTTTGAATGACGTGTGGTTGTGGAAATTTCACGCCATGCAACAGCAAAATGATTGTTCCAGACAAGGAAGGAGGATACTTAAAATAAATTTTCCAAGTGACTTTCTTGGTAGCATTAAACCTCTTTCGACATCTGCACTGTCATGATGAGATGGTGTTTCCCAAGGCGTCAGCGCAAGTACAGCTGCGACGGAGAAAAACATCTTTTTTTGTCATAACGTTTCTTTCTTAACACGTCTTGTGACTTAATGGTTTTTAAATGTCGGCTCATGGCCTTTCTCATTAAGGACACGTATATCAATGCCATCATTAGCTTGTTGAGACGGTCTCAAAGTTGCTAAAGAAGATAATAATTTTTTGTAACTCGCCAATGACAATGGTAATTCGATAACCCCGATGGGAATAACCGAGAACTGTTTACTAAACTGAAAGAAAAGCAGATAAAAAGATATCTCTCATTCTTACAGCAGAAATTACTGTTCAGAAGGGTTGTTATTCTGGTCTTCAGTCTGAAGACTGGTTAATGCAGCTCTCCACGCTGATCCTCTGCAAGACTTTATATCTCCGACAACTACTGCAACCAACATCCTGAAATACCTTGTTTACTGTATTCGCCTCTTGGTGTCCCTCAACGGCTTTCATCCCGCACACTTAACAACTAGTAGTACACTAGCGATCCTTTAATGCCACACGAAGTGTCTTTTATTCCAGTAACGTGCCAAATTTATAGTTTCTCCACTTATATTCAGTTCTTCCTCATTGATGATATTCTCTATGTATTACACTACGGAATGCTTTTAAAACAACGTATTTCAAAAGATTGAAATTCCTGTCGTCTGAACAGTTTATTGTCCATATCTTATTTCGATTAAAATATAAACTCCAATTCCTTAAAAAAAGATCATTATACTTACTTCGAACATTTTTCAACAAAAGTCTCTTGTTACGAAATGCTTTCTACTTCGTGTACCTAACCTTGTTTCTAAACCTTAAACTCTTATTTTGTACTGTTTTCGTAGTCACTTTTATTCCACGTTGCACAAAGAGTAAGAGGACCCAATATAAGTTAGCTTGATGTATACATAATTTATTTTGACAAACATAAAAATATGTCAATATCAAACAAATTGCGTTTACTAAATGTGTACATAGGTAACCCTCACTCCTGTTCTTACCTATGACGAGTCAACTCCACATTTGGTTACGGAGTCATAATAAATCAGATGCAAAAAAAGGAACAGCACAAATTCTAACATAGAAAATTTATTGTCGTTTTGGTCTTCAATGCGAACGCTGGTTTGATGAATTTCGTAACATTATTCTGTAGAAGCCTCTTATTTTCTGAATACTGTAAGCTACGTCCTATTGACCTGCTTGCTGTACAAAAAGAAGAAGAAGAAGAAGAAGGAAAAAAAAGTTGAAATGTTTGTGAATATAGGAGACAACTTATTTGGTTATTCTTCCCTAGGCTTACAACCTACTTAAACTATGTTAAAGTAACCTAAGTACAAAACACACACACACACACACACACACACACACACACACACACACACACACACATGCTCGGGGGAGGACGCGAACCTTCCAAAACGAGCAACCGCTGTCCCTACGCGATGGTAACCGTCTGAAAATTTTACTCCGCACACTTCTCCCCATTACTAGTTTACGATTTCTTCATGTGGGCCGGCCGCGGTGGCCGAGAGGACTAAGGCGCTTCAGTCACGGTCAGCACGGCCACTACGGTCGGGGGTTCGAATCCCCCCTCGGGCATGGATATTTGTGCCGTCCTAGTTCGTAAGTAGTTCATAAGTAGTTTGTAAGTTTAGGGACTGATGACCCCGTAGTTAAGTTCCATAGACTATACAAACATTTGAACATTATTTTATTTCTTCATGTGGAACACTGTCCTGCTGCGCGAAAACGGCCACATGGTCTAAGGCACTGTGAGATGTATTTCACGTCAACTCCCCGTCGGAGATTAGAGACCTCATTCGGGCATCTAATGCGTTGTCTTACAGTGTAAGTTAGATTACGTACTTCGTTACTCTAGGAACCGATGAACTTGGCGGTGTTATAGTGGTAGTAGATTATTACATTTTCACGCCTCTGTTATGGGTAGAGCGCCCAGCAGACTTCTTTCTTTGCGAAGCTGATACCAGTGAATTAACGTATGTCAGTCAGGAAAGCGAGACTTTTACGCACAGAACAAAGTAGTCTTGAAGCCTCGCCGAAGCGTCATACTATTTGCCAAGTGAATGACTTTGGCAGACGCCGATTCGTAGGACTGCGAATTGGGGTGTTGGTATCGTTCAACAGCGTCATGTGGGCCATTCGAATCTAAAAGTTGCTCGATGTTGGAATCAGTTGATGTATGAGAGCACCTATCCACGTTGTGGTCAACAAAGGAACACTGACAACAAAGAACGACCGTCAGTGGGACGCATCAAACAATGCGGCATTCCATGTCAGCAGAACCTACTAATCGCCAACACGTACTGGCGACAATAAAACATACGGTGCTTTCCTGAGTGTCTCGACGACTTGCAACTGTTTGAATCCAGTTGCCATTTAGAACAGAACGTCGAAGCCTGCACTTGGAATGGTTGCGCACCTCGAAGCAAGGGCTGGGGGCGAATGGCATCAAACCATTTTCAGTAATTTCCACTTTTATGTAACCTTGCGGGGGGACAGTGGTTACAGGTGGTGAAGGACGTTAAATTGTCTAGAACATCTCGTTACATAAAGAAGTCGTCATAAATATAGCTCAGTCTAATTAAAACAACTTGTTTATAGAGCTTATAGTCAGTTGCTAAGTAAATATTTATAATTTGAATATCACCTAGCAACTCAACACATCACATGAATCGTGCCGTTGAACTTCTTTCCGAAGTCTTATGTTCCACCGCCTAATATAAAATTTTAATCACCTCTAAGTCGATTAAATTGAAAAAACAGGTCCTTGTATCACCGAGAGAAAAACAAAACATGTAATTTCAATTTCAAAGTGACGTATCAATTCAATCACCCAATCGATAATGAAATCAATGTTCGTTAAAAATTCACAGCTTGCTAAATAAAAATTTCACTGACAGGATTTCACTATTACTTTTAAATGCGTCTTGTGATTTGATAGCTTGCAATAAACTGTTGAAACTATCACTAGTATCTTCTTGTATGTTGAAAAGTATATCGTCTTCAAAAATAAAATTCATGTTCCACTTCAAATAATAAATTATTTCACAGTCTGTAATTCTTGGTGATATAATATTTAAACTCTTCTTTCATTTAAATATTTCGTGTTTATTGGATCGCATTACATTACAAGCAATAATATTTGCTCTTGATCCAATGAAGTATTAACATGAACATGAACTGAACTGCGTGAAACAATAACAATCCATTAATACTTCATCGTAGAGGACGATCGACGTGTCGCAATAAAGAAGGCACAGAGACTTCCCTGCCCCGTGACCGTCGGCTAACTTCACATGATGGCCAGTTCTGTGATGTCGGTCGGTGCTGCGGCGACGCTGCTCCTGATCACTGCAGTACCTCGATCGACCATGAAACAGACAGAAACAAACACAAATCACTTTTAAGTATGACATTATAAAACTTATAACACATACAGGCAATAAGTCGTTTTCATTAATACATAAATTATTTATAATTTCATCTCTTGCAAAACAAAGCTGATATGGGAGAGTAGGGGCTCAAAAATCCGTCGCACTACAACCTCTGCTGTCCATCGTATTCTGCTTTCATGGCGTGAGGCAGAAGGCTCATCCAGCGATTATGGGGAGACACACAGGCGTCACCTGCCATCACGGTGTGGACGTCTTACCTCTGATGGCACAACACCAGGGGGCAGTGCTCCAAGAAGATAATGAATGCGCCCGCAAAGCAGCTGCCTCGACTGCCTGCAGCTTGCTGAAGTTACCCTTTGGGTAGCAAGATATCACGGAGTTTCTATTGTTGACCACGACTTGGATGGTATAGCAAGGGTCGTCTGTCTCAGTACCAACTTGCGGGATCTGGATACACAACTTAAACTGCAGACAAATGTGTCTTAAGTGAGGATCTATAGGGTGTTGGATACCATTACGAACTGCGTAAATACGTTCCCCTCGTTCCGAACGTCAAGTCTGCCAAATTTCATCAACATCTGAAAAAAATAGTACATTGTCATCAAATGTTCAAATGTTTGTATAGCTTATGGGACTTAACTACGGGGTCACATGTCCCTAAACTTAGAAACTACTTATGAACTAGCTAATCCTAAGGACGGCAAAAATATCCATGCCCTAGGGGGGATTCGAACCCCCGACCGTAGTGGCCGTGCAGACCGTGACTGGAGCGCCTCAGCGCCACCGCGGCCGGCCATTGTCATCAAATCGTATAAACGAAGTAACGTCGTAGATGCACGGAACGAAATTTTAAGTAGGCAGTGGCGTTCCTGCTGTATTGAAAGTCAATTGTGCAAAACTGAACAGCAGCCAGTAACCATAATTTAGAAGTAGATATCTATGCAATATTAAAGCAGCTTATATCTCTCGAGAAAAGCTCGACTGCCGGTCCAGAGTTATACCATTCAGAGTATGCTGCTGTAAGAGCTCCGTAAGTGGCTAGTACATACAGCCGTTCGCTCAGTGAAAGATCCGACCCAAAGACTGGAAGGTTTACACAGGTTACTACAATATTAAAGAAAGGCAAAAGGAGTGATCCGCACAGTTAAAGGCCTATATATTGACCTATGTTTGCGGCAGGATTTTAGAATATATACTTTCCTAATACATTGTGATCTCGAAGAGAACCACCAATTAACCCAAACTCGACATGAATTCGGTAAGTATCGCTCTTGTGAGATATTTACTCATGAATTGAGGAGCGCTATCGACAAGGAATCTCAAATTGATTCCATATTTCGAGGTTTCCGGACACGTTTTCACATTGTACCTCTGGGGCGGCTTCTAATCAGATATCATGCTTATGGAATATTAGGCACAATTTCCTTGCCACAACGAACACAGTACGTAGTTATAGACGGAAAGTCGCCGAAATGACCGGCCGCGGTGGCCGAGGGGACTGAGGCACTCCAGTCACGGTCTGCACGGCCACTACGGTCGGGGGTTTGAATCCCCCCTCGGGCATGGATATTTGTGCCGTCCTTAGAATTAGTTAGTTCATAAGTAGTTTGTAAGTTTAGGGACTGATGACCCCGTAATTAAGTCCCATAAGCCTTACAAACATCTGAACTTTTTTTTTCGCCGAAGTGATATCCGAGCTTCCCCAGGGAAGTGTTATAGAACCGTATTGTTCCTTGTTTTTATAAACAATTTAGGAGACAATCTGAGCTGCCCTACTAGACTGTTAGTGGATGGTGCTGTCATTTATCGGTTTGTAAGGTTACCAAGATCAAAAGAAACTGCTAAATAAGATATCTGCAAGGTGCGAAAATCCGCAAATGACCTTGAATAAGGAAAATGTGAATTAATCCAAATGAGCACTACAATAAATCCGTTAAACTTCATTTACACGATAAATCAGTTAAATATAGAGGTCGTAAATACAACTAAATACCTGGGGGTAACAATTAAGCACAACTTAAACTGGAAAGAACACACAGAAAATATCGAAGGCAAGGCGAAGAAGAGGATACGTTTCAGTTTCAGAACAATTAGAAGATGCAACAGTTCTACTACAGAAATTGCCTACACCACTGTTGAGCGTCCTATTTTGGAGTATTGTTGCGCATTTTGTGATCCCCACCATTTAGGAATGATATAGAGAAAGATCAGAGAGGGCAGGTAGTTTTCTATTATCGCGTTACAGGGGAGAAATTGTCACGGAAATGATGTACGATTTGTAGTGGAAATGATTAAACGAAAGGCGTTATACATTGAGACAAAATTTATTTGCAAAATTTGTTTCAGCAACTTTCGCTTGCGATTGCGAACATATTTCTTTAACCACCAACTTACTTTGAGAGATATGATCATCGTAACAAAATAAGAGAAATCTAATCGAAAACCGAAACATTTATGTGTTCCTTTTTCCCGCATGCTATAAGAGAACAGTAGAAAAATATAAAAGCGGCTCTATGAACCCTCTGCCATGCAGTTCAACCTACATCACATCTACATCTACATAAATACTTTGCAGGTCACATTGAACTGCATGGCAAAAATCCATCGAACCGCTTTTATAATGTCTCTCTACAGTTCCATTCTCTAATTGCTTGCGGGAAAGAGGAACACCTAAACCTTTTCGTTTTCGATCTGATTTCCCCTTAATTTATTTTCATGATCATGTCTTCCTATGTAGGTGGGTGCTAACATATCTTAGCATTCGGAAGAGAAAGTTGGTGAGAGAAATTTCGCCGGCTGCGGTGGCCGAGGGGACTGAGGCGCTACAGTCACGGTCTGCACGGCCACTACGGTCGGGGGTTCGAATCCCCCCTCGGGCATGGATATTTGTGCCTCCTAGTTCGTAAGTAGTTCGTAAGTAGTTCATAAGTAGTTTGTAAGTTTAGGGACTGATGACCCCGTAGTCAAGTCCCATTAGCTCTACAAACATTTGAACATTTTTTCGTACAATATTTTCTATGAGATCCTTCAAATTTAAGTTGTTGTCAACTGTTAATCTTCGGTATTTAGTTGAATTGACTGATTTATTGTATAACTGAAGTTTAACGGGTTTCTTCTTAGTGGTCATAGGGATGACTTCACACTTATCGTTATTGACGCTCAACTGCTTTTTTTTGCACCATGCACATATCTTATCTAAATTATTTTGCACTTGCTTTTGATCTTCTGGTGTCTTTCCTGACCGATAAGTGACAGCATTATCCGCGAACTTCCTAAGAAAGCTACTCAGATTGTCTTCCAAATCATTTATAAAAATAAGGAACCGTAGGGACCCTATTAACACTTCCCTTAGGAATGCTAGATGTCACTTCAGTTCTACTCGATGACTTCCCGTCAATTACAACGTATTTCCAGAGAATTTATGTACATGTAGAACAGTATGCAAGCACATAAAATAGGAATCGAATCCGTCATGGTGATTCCCACAAAGAATGATAAATTTCAAATTTTTCAACTTATTTCAGCTGTTCCGTTCGTTTTTCTCTACTTTTAGTATTTCTAAGTCACCCATTGCCTAAAGGGTAACAAAACAGAAAAAGTTGATAAATTGGCACATAATTTTTGTTGTTAAATACAGTAACTATTTATGAACATCGTATACCTGATTTCAACCACCTTTCATATATTTTGGAGAGGTTATGTCTTGTCTATGTTAGGTAGGTCAGGGGATTTGTGTGCTTCCAACAACAGTGTATGGAAACACGCACTTTCACAAAATAAATAAATAAGTGAGATTAGACTACTACTTTTAGTTAGGCACAGTAAATTCTCAGTTTCATATTTTTAATATTTTTTTCTATTTTTTAGAAATAATAATAAAAAAATAGTGGCGACCCTTGAATAACTTGATTGTTTTGTGATGATGGTTAATTTAAATACAATTTATTCATTTGCATATTAATGAGCTATCTGCAAAGTTGGCAGAAAAGGTAATAAACTCAAACGATGGACAACATTCAGTTGTCATAATAAATAGTATATTTTGAATAGAGCAACAACATTTCAAAGTGTACAAATAGTCCAATTCTTTGGTATATGTGGATGACAAAAATGTCAATTTTTCGATTTATTCTTGCATATACATGAAGATGCACATTGTCATTAAGTAAACCGTCAAAGAAACAAAATATATACATATTGAAGCAAAATGGAGCATTGCTCTAGTGATCTTGTGACTTTTCATCGTGCAAAGTAATAAGTTCAGTGAAGTATCATGATCTTTGATAATAAGCACTTCCAATCACTTGCAACCTCTGCTTCTGGGTGCATCACCAGATCGCACAGTGATACTCCCGACTGGTCAGAGAGCTGGTGCGCGGCCTCCTCTGCAGGCCGGTGGGGTGTAGAGCTCTCCCGCTCGCTGGCGCTGAGTCGCCGCTGTCGATAGGCGCGCCTCGCAGCGGCCAATACATCACGCAGGCCAGCCCGGAGCTGCCACGGCGTCAGCGCCCGCCAGAAACGCCCTCCCCACCCCTTCCCTTCCCTTCCCTTCCCCAAACGGGCCGCCAGCCGCGGATCACGTTTCCTGCCACTATCGCTTTCGGCCCAGCAACCCTTCAAAGTGTTTTCGTCTCTCGTTACCCCTTTCCCATTACAAGGCAGCCCGAAAGCTGTGGCACCGTTTCACCGTGCACTGGACAGAATTTCAGTGGAGACTACTGCATTTTTTCTGGTATTAATAATATTGATGTATGTACTAGTGAGTCCTCTGGGGAATGTCATCATTGAGAAAAAAGTATTCATTGCACAAAACCGTGTAATCAGAATAATTGCTGGAGCCCATCCATGATCATCCTGCAGACACTTGTTTAAAGAGCTAGGGATCTTCACAATAGCTTCACAGAATATACAGGGCGTTTCACTAAGTGTGTTTGCCTCTGTAACTTATAAAATAATAGGTGACGGGAAATTTTAATGCGGTAGGTCAACACAAGAAATATTACACTTTCTGCGGAACTATGAACATAGTTTATTGTATCATTTTCCAAAGAGTTACACCACAAAGATATAATTTTTTAAACGAAACAATAGTTTTTCTATCGTGTATTGGATTCTTTTAAACCAGCTGCGTCCAAATCAATTTAAACTACATTCCTATCACTGTTAGTTTGGGAGCTACAACCATTCAAAGTTCCGGCGGTGGAGGCTGCGATAGCGTAACTTATTGGCCGAGTGGCTATCCCCTGGGGCACGGCCCACTGTCTCATGACCACCAGCCAGTGAGCAACGCTATCATAGCCTCCGCCCCCTAAACTTTCAAGGGTTGTAACTCCCAAACTAACAGTGATAGTAATGTAGTTTAAATTGATTTGGACGCAGCTGGTTTCAACGATTCCAGTGCACAATAGGAAAAACTATTCTTTCATTAAAAATAATATCTTTGTGCTGTAACTCTTTGAAAAATGATGCAATAAACTATGTTCATAGCTCCGCAGAAAGTGCAACATTTCTTGTGTTGACCTACCGCATTAAAATTTCCCGTCACCTATTATTTTATAAGTTACAGAGGCAAATACACTTAGTGAAACGCCCTGTATATTCACTTATGAAATTTGTTATCACTAATCCCACCGAATTCAAAAGTTATAGCAGTGTACATAACTACAACAGTAGGAGAAAGAATGATCCTCACTATTAAAGGTTAAATCTAGCTTTGGCACAGAAAGGGGTGAATTATACTGCCACAAAAGTCTCTTGTCACCTACCATCAAAAGTCTGACAGATAGCTAACTAGCAATTAAAAATAAATTAAAAGAATTTCTGCATGGCAGCTCCTTCTACACTATAGATGAATTTTTAGATATAAATTAGTAAATCTGAAAAGAAAAAACAAATATAAACGAAAATAATATAAAATTTTGTGTATTGTAATATTTAATACAAAGTAATAATTTGTTAAGACACCTTTCATCAACCTGACACGTTCCACATCATTACAAAGTATCGTATTCCTGATCAATGGAACAAGTACTAATCTAATCTCTCATGAAGGCATTTGTGAGGACTGCAGCCTTGTAAGGGGTTGAAACGTGGACGACAAATAGTTCAGACAAGAACTGAAAACCAAAGAAAAAAATTCTATTAAATGACTATGTCTATTTTGCACCACATTTATTTTTAAAAGTTTAACAGGACGTCTGTGTGCTGAGCCAAATTGAGTACTTTCTGTTCTAGCAGATTCCAACTCGATATACAATAGAAGCAGTCTGTTCTCATTATTGAGCACAACGACCAGACAACACTTTCCTACACGAAAATGTGCTTTTAAATGTGCTGCAGCACCGCAGTCGTGACCACGTGATCTAAGGCATCATACCAGAGATTTGAATCCTCCCCTGGGCACAGTTGTGTGTGTGTGTGTGTGTTCTCAATAGTGAAATTTGGTTTAAATAGTGTACAGGATGACCAGCCAGTCTAAAATAGGTTAGGTAAATAATTCAAAACTTTTATTTCAAAACTTCGCCTACGTTTTACAAGTGTTCTCCCACTACGACATTCGCCTTGACAACGTGACCATGGCAGTCCACCTTGCAGGACAGAACGAGTACTGAATGCTGATTCTAAAATCACGCCACCCTCCTGGTGTCCGTTCTGAAACTACTGACGTTTCCATGGTACCGTGGAGCCAATAGCAGACAACCACGTATGATCACGTGTGCTACTGTTGCAGGATGCAGAGGTGCGAGAATCAGTTCCTTTGCTCTCTTCAGTTTGAGTTCTCGTACAGAACAGACGCACTCGAGAGGTCCAGCCACGGTACGGGGCGAACGGCCGCATGCCGTCCGCTCCCGCCTAGCAGCTGTTCGGTATCAGCCACAAACTGTGTGAACCATTACTGTAACCTTTACCGTAACCTTATTCCGTTTGCTAAGCCGCTAACTTAGATCGGTCCTCATTCATCGCATCTGACCGCAGGGCGAGTCCTGCCATGTATTCCGTACTTTAGAATATACCAAATATGAACTTGAAGCCTATCTTTTATTTGCCATTCAGACAGTCTTTCCTAGGGCGCCCACAAGCCTTCACCGCTCCGCCTTCCATCCTGACAACGCCTACAACCCATTTATTTGTACAGCAGTAGGGTGGGTTGTATAATTTTCCTATGTGGGATCAAGATCAAGTGCTGTACAAATGGTAATATTGGCATAATTGGCAGGAAATATTGGCATAATTTGTGCCAGCAGCTGTGGTTACACAACAAATAAAAAATGAATATTTTTGGCTTAGTACGCTATTAATATATTTTTGTTGTAGTTTAAATTTATTATGCCAAAATATATTTTTATGGCTCTTTCTTAGGAATCTATGAAATGTAAGAGATAAACTAGGGCTAGATACCCTATTATTTTTAAGTGTAAATTTTAATTTACCTGGGTAACAATATTTAACCTTTTGAAACCCACAGAATTTGATATTAATTCATTTCATCCAGAGGGACCTAACTTATAACTGATAGTACATGATACATTTTAGTTAATATATTTATTTCTATATTTCTGTTATGGAAAAATCTTGCTGGAGTTATAATTTTCTTGTTTTCTTATTAAAGATTATTTCAGGTCAAAGTGCAGCATTTATTTAACAGTACAATGTGTTACAATAATTTTTGATTGTGCATATAAATGTGAAATAAATTTAATGAAGGTGGGTTTGATAGTAATTAAACAAGTAGGTTAAATTAATTTGTGCCTGTTTATCAAAAACATGTCTTCTTCATAAAATTTTAAAGTCTGACCAACTCACTGAATTAATTAAAAGAGTTGTAGTATTTTATTTCCTAATTAGAGTTTGGAATGAATGGATTGTGAGAAATTAATTGTCTATAAATAAATTTGAGAATGTAACTTTTAAGTAAAATGGCTCAAATATTTCTTTAGTTTGAGAATAACCCATATAGCTTTGCATTTAAGAATTTTATATTTGTTATAATTAATCTTTTAATATCATATCAGCATTGTAAAATTAATAATTCATGTTCATTTGAGCTATAATTTAAGATCAAAATATTAATTTACCTTAGGTAATAAAGTGTAATTGTTTTGAGAGTACATTACAGGAAAGTGGACTGTGACCTCGTTGTTGGATTAAGAATAACTATTGGCTTAGTAATTAAATCTATTCGAATTTCAACTTATTACATTATCTGATTTCAGACCGGTGTGAGCAAGGTCGGTTTCTACCCTAAGAAATATTATATTCATATTGGTATGAAATGATCAAGTGATTAAAATAATTTTATTTCTCAATTAAATTTAATTGTTTACTATTTTGAAAGATCAGTGTGTTGTATTTAGAATTAATTTATGTAGATTTTTTTTCCTGCAACGATTCTTTAAATTTTATTTTGTTATGTGTATTTTAATTGGGGTAGCTTTATCAATTTTATTAGAACAAATGGTTCATTAGGGTTCAAAGAGGGTTGGGGTTTTAGGTATTCCTTAACATTTCAGTTATGATATTAGGTAAATTTGTAGGAGCAGCCTATCCACTTTATATCTAATGATTTTCTATATTACTCTTCTCCCACTTTTAACTTCATAATTTCTGTGTTTATTTGGAGTTATTTCTCCTTATATAACTTATACATGTTCTTTCTCTTAAGATTGGGATCAATTCTGTGAATGGTTTTGTGTTCAGAAGGCCTCTTACCTGTGCTATGGTAGATCTATGATTTGCAACTGCTGCCCTTACTGTGTGGTAGTTGCTGTGTTGTGTGCTGGCTGTACGCCCGATATCGTCTATGAATGAGAATGTGTATGGGACCATTGCAAGCAGCATGGTTACACAACTGATGCAGCATGTCAAGTGTGTGGAAACTGCACTACTCGGAAGACCAAAGTTTCACCCATTCTAAATTCGCTCGGTTGGCAGTGGGAAGCACAAGTGCGTCTTTGTGGCATTGTTCCTGCTTGCTTCATACGTTGATATTACACTGAGTCTTATGTGCGATTGTAGACTTTCTCGGCGTATTCCATTAATGAAATTGTCTCGGGTAATCAGCGGAGTGATGGCGCCGTCTTGTCGCAACGTTTCGATAAACTTAATCTTCTGGCGAAGATGATGAGCACTAAGCTTGTCGAAACGTTGCGACAAGACGACACCATCACTCTGCTGATTACCTGAGTCTTATGGCTACAAACATTCCCTATTAAAGGGTGCACTGAGATGGCCCTCAGCAGATATCTGTCAGGTGGGAGGACATTGAAACAATTATTAGTAAAACTACTGACTTGGAGTTCGCATCTCCCGTCATCGGATTAAAATGGATGTCGTCTTTCGATGATTACTAATTTGTGTCGACAGTATTTACTCAGAATAATTCACGTTTATAAGATAAAATATGACATTTTACAGTCTTTTCATGACTTAAATCTGTTTTCTACACTAGTGCACTGCAATTATTCTGAAATTTGTACCAGCCAGAGACTAAAACGCGGATTTTCCAGTTAACATGATTAGTTACCATAATCCCTTCATTTGCCAGAGTACACCTCGTGTCATTTCTGACAAGTGTCACGATACAGAAGTAGCGCCGCTCTGTATATCAGATTAGCACACAAGGTTGAACATTATCACCACATCTGCGAGGAAGAATTTGAATCATACGCTGTCATCACATAGAAAGAAAGATGTGTGGACCTTTTGTCATTGCTTCCCTCGCTTACATCTTCTTGAATGCGAGCACCTCCTGTTTGGGTTCACAATCTTACTGTTCCCTTCTGTCACAGTGCCGCACACATCTTTTTATTCTGATATCTGTTTGTACCGAATTGCACACCATACCGAAAACCTTGTGTGTATGTGTTCAGTGATGCCGCTCCCCCTGTCTGCAACAAACCAAAAACCGGCTATTATTTCTAAACAGGAAGAACCTAGATTAGTCTTAAAACACTACCTGATGCCACTGATGTCTCCAGAAACGTCGTTCAATATATTATTATTGTCTAGGATGTTTCTGCACATTAAACCGAAGCAGCTGGAGAAATGGACAACACGCATGCAACCCATCCGGAAATAAATAGCGATCTGCTGTCACCCTGATACTGTACGACGTGTTCCACAGTTCCAAAGTGTACCAAGTGTTCCAGAGCTGAGGAGGATGAAGATCTGTCCTGAAATGTTATTCGGATGAAGTGTCTGTCTTCTTGAGGTTTGGTCTGGGTTGTGTGATCTAATCCATTTTGCAGTTTTTGCAGCCATCCGTGAACCATTCCTCACCCACAAGGGGTCCATCAGAAGTAAAATAACGGATCTTGATGGGTCTCGGATATGTTGTAGAGGTACATACCCCTAGTATAGGGCTCTTCGCCTTTTTAGCGACGGTCCTACGTTTTCGAGAAAATTTGTGTTGAAGTTCAATTCGCGCTGTAAGACGCGTAATAATAGGAATGTTCCCAGTGAGAGATCGTGACGCAGCGGTCGAGGACAACAGCTGCCACGCTGGAGGTACAATGTCCGGATCCTCTCCTCGTTTTTGCTTTTGTTTTGCTTTAATCCAAATAGTCCGGCATTTTTCCGCTTTATTTTATAGAATATGAAGGAAATTGTACATAGTATTAAATTAGTAAGGTATATTTTCGCCGTAGTAGTTTAATTTTCATATTGTTATAACAAAATCTTACTCGCTATCACTTGCATCGCTAGATATGCCACAACAGAAATTCGGATAATATTTGTCGTTATAGTAACAGAAAAGCAATGATTTACAGCAACAAACACATTTTATAAAAGTTACTGTCTTGCAGGCTTACGGAGTTCATTTGAGAGAGAACATGAACGCTACATCTTCAATTATCTATTGATAGTTTTCCAACTTCTGTCTACCCCAAAAACTTTTAGTCGACAGTTGCCTATAGTGCCATGTGTTAGTTTCCTGAAGTCTTTAGACATGACTTAATATTGTTCATAGCAGGCATGTTATAATGCAGAGGAGATGGGCTGTAGCCAATTATTAGCTATATATTCTAAAATTGTTTCATTGTAAAAAAGTCTAAAACGACAGACAGCAAATATATTGTTTTAAATCTGAGAGCGACCCAAGTGATCGATACTTCTTACATAACTGATTTTTCTTTATCAGGTTTGATTCCATATTGGACTGGGTGCTCCACGACTGTATTTGATTTGTTGTAATTATTCAGCAATCAGTCGTCATAAATATAAATTCTTTATTTGTTGGCAAATCCGGATTTCGACCACTGTGTGGTCATTATCAATGCTTAAAATAAATTAAAATATCTCGACCTCCGTGTAGGAGGTTGCGTTTGTACTCTTTTGTTGACTGAGACTAACAACAAATGAAAACTGGTTTAAACAATACAATTGTGGACTCTGTTGAGGCGATTATGTCGAGTATAGTGAATATACCAAGCTCTTTGAATTCATCACAAAGTAAATGCTTGTTTTATCAAAAACAAAAATTTCCTGATCTTCTGCATAATTATTTATTGAGTTACTCAGTAACTCAATAAATAAATTTGCAAAACAGTAGGAATTCTTTCTTTTTGATAATATTATCATGTTGCGTCAGGCACTGACAGAAAATTCAATTAATGCTCATTAAAATAATTGTTATTTTGGTTTTTTCTAATTATTTCCTTGATATCTTCCCTATAGTTTTCCCTCTAGCTCTTTGTACCACCATACCTTATAGGATGGATGTTCTGTTTCGCTGTTCTGTAACCAGCATAACTGTAAATCATCATCTGTATAAATATGTAAAATGAAACAAAGCAACCACAGTTCGTAAGGTAGAAATATTTCTGAAAATTATCTTTGAAATGCAATGTGTCTGTATTCCAACGAACTTCGAAAATATTTTACCTGGAGATAAAAAAAAAAAAAAACAAAAAAAAAAAAACGAAAGGAATAAAAGTAAAAATAAAAAAACACCAAGAGCATCTGGCTAAAATGGTAAAATATACATAAAAAATCCTAATATGATCTCTCATAATATGTTTTTGCTTCTTCACCTATTAACGATCATTTTCAGAAGAATTGCTAATTTTGTGCAGTTCTATCATATCATGTGCGCTGACCAGCGTAGCAATGATAGAACAATGTCTAACAAGAAAACATAATTCATTTACATTCAAAAAAGGGTTGTCTTTCATCCGTTAACTATAATGTAAGCATCATCTTCGAAAAAGCAACAACATATGCGAGACTCATCAAAATCCGTTATTTACATTTATGATGATCTTCTTGATTCGACAGTACGGTTTGTGCACACCGCTTCAGGCCTTCTGATTTCATACTGATCCATTACATTCGAGTTATAGGGTCAAGGAGAGACGTGGGCAAGGTTTACCAGCAGCTGATACTGTGGTGCGATATCGATGTTGGCCTTGAACCCGCAGAACGACATGGTTCAGATGCTCACTTTATCTGCTGAACACACCAACGCGTAAATTGCGTACATTTGAACTATTTGTACTCTTGCAAGGTATTGAATTTCTTCTTTCTGTACGTGACTGTAATTCTCTGCAGCTTATGATTGTGGCGCAGTCATGTGTACCTCAACAGTCGTTGTCGATGATGATTACCTATCGAATCTAGTTATAACAACCCAATCACTTAACTTTTCTCAATAATTCACTCTTTGCCAACTTTTCATACTCAAAGAGAATCGTATTCGCGTTGTACTATTTTTTTTTTTTTTTTTTTTTTTGCTGCTCCAGAGATCCTCATCACATTTGCCTTCTCTGGTTACTGAAATATCTGTATTTTGCCTTCGTGTTTCCATTTTCATATTTTCTGCACTTCCTACTATGTTCACACTTCTCATATTACATACTACCACTCATAGAATGTCAACATTTTGTTGCTTAACCAGTATATTTGTCCATTGCCTCCTGTGGAGATCACAAAGGGAGACGATTCCCAGTATAGAAATCATGATTACACTTTTTTCTCAGTAAACTAATTATCTTATATATTTAAAAAAATCTACGAAAAATAAAGTCGGCCAGACCAAACTATCCGGCCGATTTCTTACATTCTTGTTTTAAACGAAATGTATTCATCCACAGATTTGTCATCAAGTGTCAGAATTTATATAACGTTTGCGTTCCTTTTTCTATATCGAAACGCGATTTCCTTCTGTATATTTCTTATGGGGATATCCTTGCTGTAAACTAGTCAGTCGGTCAGGTCGTTATATCCGACCGGTTTCCTTCCTTTTCGCCGTAATCGAAAGGTATTCATTCGCAGATTACTCATCAAGTATCAGAATTAATGTAAGTCTCTCCATCCTTTACTTTTATTGAAACATGCTATCCTTTTGTCGTTGCATTGAATATTTTAAGCGATTTGTTTTAAGATACCTTGGGTTCAAATTAAGGTCGCAGTTATTTTTGACGTAACAACACACAACGGATCAAGTTCATCCATTTGTGCTTTTAAACACTTCTATTGATTGATTCTGAAGAAACCTATGCGTGAACATTCACCTTACTTCCATTTTTCACCAACTTTTTGTCATTCCACTAACGGTGGGAAGTGTTTGCACAAGTCCTCTAGTAATGAACAAATTTAGAAGTTACTTTCTTGTGGACGAGTGGAAGTTACACATAAACTTTCAATTGTTTTTGAGTCATTCTGATAGTGTAATTCGACAAATAAATAATAAAGAAGTGATAACAGTTGGCTGTGGATGACCATATTTCGAGCTGACATTTCTAAACTTTAAGACTTTCAGCTCCTGTCTACAGTCTCTGGCGACGAAGTGCAAGAAGCCGTAAATCGACGTGGAAGCTGTTATCTGCCTAGTTTTCTGCGCTGAGTTCCTCCTCTTGGCAGCTACTCAGAAGTGAGTGAACGCCACCTGCGCCTCTAAGCCCCTCCAAAGACGACGGTCCAGCGACCAGCGACTTTCCAGATCTGCGAGCACGGCTTAAGTCTCCCTTCACAAGAACGCCGGCGGCGGAGCTTATCCCAACTTTCCGTGCCAGAAAAAGTTCTCAGCATCGTGGTGATTACCTACGTTACGTGGAGAAGAGCATTTTGTGAACATGCCCTCGCTACAGCTGTCATTCGGGAAAAAAGTGGCGTGGGAAAAAATGAAGGTACTGGCGTTAAGCAACTTTTCTTTAACCCTAACATATTTTTTTCACACATGTGCAGACTCATGAAACAGACATAACTTGCTATCTGCTGTTCCTCTCATTTCGACATGGAAGCACTGTTCCATGTCACCGTACGATACTCATATATATATATATATATATATATATATCTGTGTGTGTGTGTGTGTGTCTGTGTGTGTGTGTGTGTGTGTGTGTGTGTGTGTGTGTGTTTCACTAAGTCTGTTTGCCTCTGGCCTCTGTAACTTATAAAATAATAGGTGAGGGGAAATTTTAATGTGGTAGGTCAACACAAGAAATTTGTAGGGTTGTAGCTCCCAAACTGTGATAGGAATGTAGTTTAAATTGATTTGGATGCAGCTGGTTTAAACGAATCCAATACACGATAGAAAAAACTATTGTTCCATTTAAAAAATTATATCTTTGTGGTGTATCTCTTTGGAAAATGATACAATAAACTATGTTCATAGCTCTGCGGAAAGTGTAACATTTCTTGTGTTGACCTGTGGCATTAAAATTTCCCTTTTATTTTATATGTTACAGAGGCAAACACACTTAGTGAAACACGTTTCTCTGTATGTCCTCTATGTGATCATAAACCATTCATTCGATTGCAATGAAACTTTGGTGAACTGTTCACCGTATGCCCACGACGGTTCCTAACCCAAAAACAAAAGAGCACGACACATAAATCAGGAGATATGACTTCATAAATAATGACAGGCCACTGCGTGAGAATACTGATTTATACCTAAATTATTGTAAAATGGAAATATTTAGGGATCTGCAACAAAGTTTTCATGCAATTTCGGACGTTTATGAAGCGTTTTGTAACTGACTCCCACCCCCCACCCTTACACACAGAAAATGATGAAACGAAAAGAAGTCTACCACTCACAACAGTTTCGCTGTAGATGCCGTAAAACTGTCGCATCACGCATGACCTTCTATCAAATAAAGTTTGCATTACAGATTTGCATGGTACTATTTATTTTTGTCTGCAAGTCTCCCTTAATTCTCTTGCATCGAAAATGATGCAATCTGTTTCCTTAATCGCTATCTATATAAAAACGAAAGGACACTCACTCACTCACTGATAAACACGAAATCTCTAACACTACTTCACGTATTAAGCTGAAATTTGGCTAGAATGTAGTTTATAGGTAGAAAATTTCAGCTAAGAAAGTATTTTGTGATAGGTGCATACTTATTCTACAGACTCACGAAATCTGCAGTTTCATTCCGATCTTCACGAAATTTCGCACGCTTCACCGTCAAAACTAGAGGTAGGTCACGGTCTACCTTAAGTTTCATACTTCATACGGTGCATGGGGAAGGGTATTTTGCAACATAAATGTGGATCACTAAAGACCTTGGTCGCGCCAAAACTTGAGAACGGCTCGATTGATTTCACAGATTATTATTATTATTATTATTATTATTATTATTATTGCTTCGTTATTCTCAGAACAGGGGTAATATGGAATAAAACTGGCATATTTGAGAACAACAAAGTGCATTTTTCAATGTGTTCCTGCGTTTCTATTGAACAAACATTTATAGTTTTGTTCCGATATTGATGAAATTTTGCACACTCTATCTTAAAAACAAGAGGAATGTCACTGTCTTCATAAAATTTCGTTAGGTGTATGGTGGAGGGTACGTAACTTACGGCATTTTACAAAATGCATAGTTTTGCTACAACCTTTATGAAGTTTTGCTCACACGACCTTTAAACCAAGAGGAAGATAAATGGTTGTATGGTACATGAAAGAGAGTACCTTGCAGGAAACTTTGGCGAAAGAGGGGAAGGTGGAAACGGACAGAAAGATGAGACAGAAAGAGGTGGATGCAGAGGAGGGGGGGAGGAGGGGACGTGGACTACGAGAGTGTAGGATAAATAAACACCTGGGCAACGCCAGGTTTACCGCTAGTATCTTATAATACATCGAACAACCCAAACAAATACCGGAAGATCATTTCTAGACTTAGGGTTTCATTTTGTAGCAGTAACTGTTCTTTGTGTAAGTTCTCCCATCTGCCACTAAAAGGATGTATTACGCTACACATATCGTAATGCATTGTGTTATCAGTTTTCTTACTACTCTCATGTGGTTGGCCATGATATTCCTTCATAAGCCTCATGTAACGCACACAGATGGACATATTCCAATATCTGTCTTCCTCTACAGTATTTACCCTCTACAACATCTGTATCTACATCTAGACTTCGCAAGGCACTTCTTTGTAGCACCGACAAAGAACTGCATATCATTATTTTTGTTTTTTGTTTTCCTGTTGCAGTAGAGTATGGTGAGTGGGAAAAATGGATGCTGACATGCCTTGGTGTGTGTCGTCATATACGTTACCCCAGATTTATATAGAAGAAAGCAATGTAATAGTGTATGTTTCTGAATGATACACATTATCATAATTTTAAATGATTTTCGACCGAAAAATATATTTTGCTTAATGAGTGTTTCGGATTTCACACAAGGCTCAGAAGCGAATTTTATCATTAAGGAAGATCCATTTAGACAATTCGTAAAGAAGCAGACCTTTTTCGAATTTTTCAGAAAAACTTATTGCACTAATTTTTTGATCTCTTGTCTTTTTCGGGTATTTCAAGCGTCAACTTCTCGTCGCAATATCTATGGATGCAATTGGAATTTTGCGATGCAATCAACGCCATTCTTTATGTGCTTTGTCATGCTATGGATTACTGAAGAAAAAATATAGGGTGTCCATTAAAAAAAACATAAGTTTGTGTTAAAAACACATTTGCTTTCGTTTTAGAATGTTTCGAAGTGTGTACATTCATGGGCCCCAGCCGTACATTCATACCGGTGAAAGTCGTTTTCCAATAGCTGTTGTTGTTCCAGAGATAATTTGGGTGGACAAGATAGCTGGGACACCCTGTGTATAATATTTGTTTTCCGAAATATTTGGAAAAATTGGCTGAAAAAAGGCTAGTGCGATTTTTACTTTGATAATTTCATGTACTCTTCCAAACTCATGATAATTGATCTAGGAAAACAGATACAACTCACAGGTCTAATAAAGGAACTGAAAGTCGTGCATTCCTTTATCTATCATAGGTAAACCATATGCAGGACTGAAAGTTGTGAAGATGAGATACGAAGATGGATTACGCTAGGACGAGTGGCTATGAAAAATCTCACCAAGACGTGACAGAGCACAGCTATAAGAAATAGCACAAAGATCCGGGTAGTTGAAATATGTTTTCTGTCTTCCTTTATGGTTGCAAAACATGGACATTCAAAGCCAAACACAGCATTGATGCGTTTGAGCTTTGGTGCTGGCGAAGGATGCTACGCACAAAATGCACCGAAAGAAGAAAAAATGTGCCCATTATTGGACAACTTGATACCTCCAATAGCCTAGCCTAGAATCATCGAATACATTCTCCAGTTCTTTGGCCATATTACGATAAGAGATGGAGAAAATCTAGAGAAGTATTGAGGGCACGATACCAAGTGAAAGGGCAGCGAGCAGATGGATTAGATCAAATCAAGATCTCCGGTCTATCTCTTCAGAAGACACCGAGAGAAACTGGCAGCCGTCCGGGATGGAGACAAAAAATGTTCAAATGTTTGTTAAGCTTATGGGACTTAACTACGGGGTCATCAGTCCCTAAACTTATAAACTACCTATGAACTACTTACGAACTAGGACGGCACAAATATCCATGCCCGAGGGGGGATTCGAACCCCCGACCGTAGTGGCCGTGACTGAAGCGCCTCAGTCACCTCGGCCACCGCGGCCGGCGGATGGAGACACTTCGTTCATTGGATCATGACGCTCAACAATGAGCACAACGACTGAAGATGGAGGAGCATTGTAGATCCAAGGTTCTATTGAATAACTGTTGGTAAAAATTCAAGCAGCAGGCTATTTACTGTAAATATGAAAGTAAATATTCAATTTTCATTTTTATCCTTCAGTACTTGGAACTTAAAACATTCTAATAAAAGTTCATTTATGCTAATGACAAATAAATAATTGCTCTTTTGTTATTGTACAATTGTTAATAAGTACCATTCGATTAATGAGTAGCTGTGTTATTTTGTGAAAATAATCTCCACTTTCATAAAATTGCCGTTTCTTACTGAACTGAACTACACGCTATCATGCAGTACGCTTGACATGCGCTAAAAAATTACGGATACGTGGCAGATACAAGGACTCACTTTGCTGTTCGCAAGTTCCGTCATACATTAATTATGGCCAAGCAGCTTTCTTTATTCCACTAATTGGAGAAAGAGAAACAGTTTGGTCAGCGGTAAGCCATAAAGTACTTTCACTGTTAGGACTACATTCGAAAATAGCTTAGCAGTTATTTTAAAGCTGTTGTGTCGACTGCCGGGGAATGTAATAGCGGCTGTCACACATATAAGGATCTTGATGCGGGCGCATTACTGGAACAGCTATTCCGAGTAATAGAACAATTTTATCACAAAACAAATACTTCATTTGTTTCAAGTATTTAAGCAGGGAAACAGGAAGATTGCTAAGTAACAAACATAAACTGAGCTAAGTACGATGCTTCTGGCTGCGGGTCCGGTAGCCGACTCTCTGCGTCCGACCAATATTTTTTTTCTTTATGGTAATTTCATAGCCCGAACATGAGCAGGCTGGCAGTAGTGTATTACGCTGCTCTTCAGCCATATGACAGTAAGTGCATAAAACATGATTTAGAGGAAACTACAGTGAATGTATGATACAAACAAAGAGATTGATTTTTAAAACATCACAGACAAGAAGATCGTCAGATATCACTGAAGTTGATTTGTTGGAGTGATTTAGGTGACAGGTTGTTGGTAGAGATGGGATAGGTTCCAATACCACCAGGTGCAAAATATTTCTTATCCTGTCATCTTGCTTGACACACTTTTCTATTCGTTAAAGAGTCGCATGATCAGCAGTATTGTTTAATATGCACATGTAAGAGCGAGCGCCGCACTAGTTTCTTCGATATTATACAACGAAAGATGAAATTGCTGTAAGTGAAACAACCAAAATAGCCTTTTATTTTTATTTGTTTCCTTTTTCTAGTGTTGACATAAATAATTCATTGCGTGACTCAGTGCCAATGCTTAAAACGAAGTTTAACAAAGGAAATTTTTCAGCCTTCATGTTGATGATTACATAATATTCAATATGAGGATTGAATTTTTGGAAGTTTCAAACTACGTTTTAGTCACTCGTGAGAATCACACAGCGAGCGAAATGAAATTTTGCGAGGGTATAGAAAAATTTGCAACTGCTGTTTGTCATCCATATCCGTTAATAGACATTGAGCTGTTGGATTCAACATGAAATCACACCGAGTTAACGACAGAAGATACTTAAACTGATTATGAGTGAATCTAAATCATTCCTTAAACTTGTCCTCTCGTCACACAACAGATTTGTTCTTCAGTAAAAATATTAGTCTGACTAATTTGCGCTTCTGACAACTGTCTCGATCAGTAGCGCAGCCAGGATTTGGTTCCAGGGGGAGGGGGTGAGGATCATTAAAAAAAGTCTATTGAATTTATTAATCTGTCACTTATTTTTACACTTTTTATAATTTCACCAATTATACTGTGAAAAGAATTTAAAAAAAAATGTTCAAATGTTTGTAAAGCTTATGGGACTTAACTACAGGTCATCAGTCCCTAAACTTACAAACTACTTATGAACTACTTACGGACTAGGACGGCACAAATATCCATGCCCGATGGGGTATTCGAACCCCCGACCGTAGTGGCCGTGACTGAAGCGCCTCAGTCCCCTCGGTCACCGCGGTCGGCGCGAAAAGAATTGCACAAGAAATAAAATGAATAGGCTCGCATTAATTTGAAAGTGGAAGAGGAGTAATATGGTGGAAATTGAGTAATTATAACCATTTCGTAAAGTAATTAAGTAGCTTCTCTGCTACTAGCCAAAGAGAAAGGTCTTTACAGTTTAATTAACATGGGACTCAATGTCTAAAGACTGAACCAATATAACACTGTTGTTGTTCAAAAGCTTCCACTCGGTGGTTCCGCTGACCTGCTAAGCAGCAGGTCGCTGCATATGAACAATCGGCTCCTAACTTCAGCATAGCAGTAACAATAGCAGCAGCATCAGGGGCCCTGTTTTGTATCTTTACGGTGCGCCAAAGTTCAGTTAGATGAGTAATCGCACCGAGGGGGCCTAGTAATCGAAGCGGTGCACCCACCTAATTTTGTACGCCTTCGGTAGCGATTCGGCCGTCTCTGAGGACACCGAGGATCACCGTACCGCTGTTGCCAGATCTGCTCGCATTAGCCAATCAGAAGTTTGTGCCTGCTTCTCCGCGCATTCGCACTGCTGTTGAGCAGAGGACATGGTAGCCGTCACCCGCGAATCAATGCGTGAAATGTTTTCCTACCATGTGAGACAGCCTGTCAGAATGTGAAAAATGAAAGTCGTGTATTTTATAATTTATCGACATAACACGACAGAGTGTTCCGAGTACTACCTACTGGCACGTTACGTTTTTTATAATTTTTTTATTTATTTTTTAAATTTAATTAAATTAAAAAGTTTTTTTCACTGAAAAATAGAACATTTCAATTTGTAAGAAAAATTATTTATTTGCGCTATTCCAAGATTTATCACATCATATATTCTAAACTAAGAGTCGAATGGCAAAATTAATTTTTTAATTGCCTTCAGTGCTATATGTTGTTGATGTCTACAAACTTTTTGCCAATGCATTCAGTGAAATATAGTAAGCGACAAACTTACTTGTCGCTTACTATATTTCGGACGTTGGTTTGGTAAAAGTTCTGCGGCAGACATGAGATTTTAATTTATTGCTTCACTACCACTGAATGCATTGGCAAAAAGTTTGTAGACATCAACAACATATAGCACTGAAGGCAATTAAAAAATTAATTTTGCCATTCGACTCTTAGTTTAGAATATATGATGTGATAAATCTTGGAATAGCGCAAATAAATAATTTTTCTTGCAAATTGAAATGTTCTATTTTTCAGTGAAAAAACTTTTTAATTTTATTAAATTTAAAAAATAAATAAAAAAATTATAAAAAACGTAACGTGCCAGTAGGTAGTACTCGGAACACTCTGTCGTGTTATGTCGATAAATTATAAAATACACGACTTTCATTTTTCACATTCTGACAGGCTGTCTCGCATGGTAGGAAAACATTTCCGCATTGATTCGCGGGTGACGGCTACCATGTCCTCTGCTCAACAGCAGTGTGCATGCGCGGAGAAGCAGGCACACACTTCTGATTGGCTAATGCGAGCAGATCTGGCAACAGCGGTACGGTGATCCTCGGTGTCCTCAGAGACGACCGAATCGCTACCAAAAGGCGTACAAAATTAGGTGGGTGCACCGCTTCGATTACTAGGCCCCCTAGCCGGGCGCTTACTCATCTAACTGAACTTTGGCGCACCGTAAAGATACAAAACAGGGCCCCTGATGCTGCTGCTATATATATGTTACCGTTTGTCGTAGATGAGTGCAGTATTGTGCGGTTCATTGGAGGTGCACAACCTTCTAGTTTCTTTGTCACTGCCATTTCCCTTTCCCCAGACCTCGCCCCCACCCCCTCGCCCACATACCCACTTCCTCTCCATTATACCATCTAGTTCCCTCTCCGCGTTTTGCAACTGTATTTTAAGAGCACAGATTTACATCCCTGTTCTTCTATCAATTTATTCTTCCTACATAACCTGCGATTTCAGGAGGAGATCCCTCTCTCTCTCTAGAATGCCCCTCCCCCCCCCCCCCCAGAGAAAGTACTGTCTACACAATCTGACACATTTGACATCTTAATACAGTACTCACAAACCTACGCCAGAGTACACACTTCTGAGGCACAGATAAGGTTTACCATTATCGATATTATGAAGTAAATACAATAATCAACAATTTCCATTCTCTTCAAATGACTACAACCAAATAGCTTATAAAAATAATAGCGGAAACTCCGAAGCATTTACATGCGTTCGTCAGGCGACACCGCTAGCAGTGCCAATTGTTGGTTCGAGTCGTAGGCTATACTTGCCTTGACATCTGCGATTTCGTATTTTATATAGTTGTGTACCAAAAATACTTTGTTAAGGTTTACATTCATCACGCCATTTAAAATATTATGCTGGATTACTTTTTTTAAGTGTAGGGCAGAAGAAACTAAATCAATCGTCTCTGCCATGAACTATGAAACACCATGGCGCTTCATGATGTCAGACGAAAATCTAATAAAAAATTTTCTAAATAAAAAAAATTAACATTTTATAAATGTTTAACGAACTATGAAAACAAATAAAATTGCAGATAGCTCGCATTTCAGGCCACTGAAGATGTTTTATATCCACACAAATGACACGCATGTGGTGAAAAACGATCGCACTTGTTGTAGTTGCGTAAAATAACAGGCCTACCTTTCATAACGTGTACAGTTTATTTGGATAGAATTAGAACTGAATATAACACAGTACGTGACGTGAGGCTTAACCACATACATGAACGCAGCTATCACGAGCAGTTAGGCGGCATAACGGAAGGCAGTGCATAAGGCCACACACTGGAAATGACAATCAAAAACATTATTTTAAATTGTTTAGTCGTGTGTTTCATAACATATAACTTTTACTTAATTATAAACAACTGAAATTCATGGTATTTTGCTGATGTTTCTAAGGCCTCATCTACACTTTAAATGAAGGGATTGAAACAAAACTTGTTGTTACACATTTGTTTATATGATACATTAACCACCCTTAAAAACAACACGCATAAAAACAATTTCCATTTACTGATGGCTTTAAAAATTCTTATTTCTGAAATCTTTCTCCACAGAGTAGTCTTGGCATAATACATAGCTTTTATTCAAATGTTCTGGGCCCTTCTTTGTCAAATTTCTACGCTTATGAATAACCCACTGCCTGCATCTACAAAGAACTTACAGAACAGGGTAAATCAAAACATTAAAGACACTGTTGATTAAAAGTAAACGATCTCAGTAGGTCTAATAATAGCCTCCTTAAATTATCATATTTATAATTTTCCATTTTTCTGGATTCTTAAGAAAGTTTTTGGAGTACATCGCTGTTTGTAGTTAGCTGTTACAGCCGTATGTAGCATATACAATCCATCTTCTAACCACTTCCTACTTCTATTAAGTTTGCCGAAGAATGATGTAAGTGTTCTGAGTTTCAAAGTGTCAATCGGCCATTCACTCCCAGTTTTAGTTTTCACCCCACGCCGCTAGGAGATGCTCGAGAGCGCTGTGCAACTTTTCAGCGAAGAGTTTCCGCTATTATCTTTATAAGCCATTTGTTACAACTATTGACACTATTAACACAAAGCAAGTAACACTAACGCATAAACTTCGCGCTATACCTTGTCTAAATAAACAAGAGAAGTAAATAAATAAAGCGTCCGCTGCTACACTAAGGAAAATCAAAAGATTGTATGGCAGATTTGCCCGGGAGATTCCGTATGGAATTGTTCGGTCGCCTAGTGTAAGTTGTTTTACTTGACGCCTCGTGGGTGACTTCCGTGTCAGTGGTAATGACTGACTATAACATACAAAACCCGGTCCCTTGCTGGGAATCAAAACCGGGCTCCATGCGTAGTATTCAGTGACGTTATCGTCTGAGGAAAAACTAACGATTCTAAACACAGTGAGTGAATAAAGCTATAAAAGCCTTATTCTCCAAATTAATAACTTATTACAATAACATAATACGGAATTACAAGTTTCTGCTCTTAGGAATAGAAATTCAAGGGATCCACCTAACCTGCCAAAACAAGTTGATTTCTGCTGCTACGCTGTGACTGTCAAAACCATTCTCTATGTTGATAGCATTATTTGATGTAGAGGGAGACAAACGAACTAAAATTTTGTGAATGAGCTTTACATGCACATTTTATGTCGAGATTTTGGAATGGAGATATACCGATGTCTTGTTGTGGCATGGGTTGATGGGGACAGTACGTTAAGAATGGGTAATGAGTACACAGTATTGGGAGAATGTATATATATATATATATATATATATATATATCGAAGCTCTTTAGACCGCTCGGCTACTCCACCGTGGCAAAAAATAATATATATATATTAAGCGGAACACAGAGCGCACGGTTGCTCGCCGTCGGAGGTTCGAGTGCTCCCTGGGGCATGTGTGTGTGTGTGTGTGTGTGTGTGTGTGTGTGTGTGTGTAGGTGTGTGTGTTGTCCTGTAAGTTAGTTTAACTTAGTTTAAATAGTTTGTAAGCTACGGACTGATGACTTTGCAGTTTGGTCCGATAAATTTAGAAACATTAACATTAATATTATTCTTTTCATTCTCCACTCCGAGGAGTGGAGCGGGCTGTCTGAGATCCGGCACATAAAGAGTCGCAATTTTATTCAGCCAGTTACCAGAGAAGTTGGTAGTGGGGAAAATTGGTTCCCAGTTGAGAGTGGGCTTGCCAGTTCCGGTATGCGCCTTGCAACCAACGAAAGACTCCAGAAAGCCTTGGTTGGAAACGGGGGATTGGGACCAATTTAATTTACCTCTGGGACGTTGACCTAGGCTAAGGATGGTTTATCGGGGGAGCGCGAATGCACTCACGAGAATAAAGGATCGGACACCCGAGTTACTCACGTAAACTCGTAGAGATCAGCTCAACCAAGGGTGGGCAAGCGTCTCTAGGGGAGTCGCACCTAGAGCGCGGTATCCTCCGAGTCCTAGAGGAACCGCCACTTTTTTATCTGTCTTTTTAACAGCACATAAATGTATCGCAAGACAATAAAATTTCAATAAAAGAAAAGAAAGAAAGTATTCGCCAATTACAGAAATCTCAAATAAAACTCAGGTACCCACTGCTGGACGTGGTAGGAAAAGAAAAAAAAAAAAAAAAAATACTTCTTCACCACATCTTGTAGCATGAAAGGAGAATACGAGTTCCTGATCAACACATAACATGCACAATACAATTAAAAGATACTCACATCTTTCTTCCTACGACTCACTGATAGCCGTGCACAATTTGTGCCGACAAGAAATGCGCAAATTACATCAATATTTTTCGCAATAGCGAATTTCTCTTAGCGTCACTGTATAAGGTATGGATGTTCTACTAAACGGTGACATATGAAAATTTGTGCCGGGCCGGGACTCGAACCCGAGTTTCCCGCTTATCGCGAGCGGTCGCATTAACCACAAGGATACCCAACTACGACTCCAGGACTGACCCAAACTTCCATATGCCACACTGACTGCACATATGCGTCCACTGCATTCATCCCTTAGCACTCGCAGCTTAATCTGTATTCCCGCACCAGGGAGAATAAATACAACTAGGTATTAACCTACGCTGTTATTGTCATTCCCTCGCTTAGGCATCTGTTAAATTACGAATTACAACAAAATGATGAAAGGAAAAAAAATTGTCGCTTACTACTTTTTCGGCGTTCATGCAGTAAAATTACGGCATTTGGCATGACGATACAATTTATTACTCGTTCACTATTAATTGTATTCGCGAGAAATGTTACAGACAGTATACACACATACCACTGAAAGTACATTCGAAATTTTATTAGAGTACGACACGTAGTTGATGAGATATGGGGTAATAAACAATTAGCTTCATGAAAAACCGCCTCATAATGCATGACATTTAGATTTATTACGTCCTTCCAACTAACTCTGTTCGCGACACATTTTGCAGACCATTCACATATACACCACTAGACATACCTGCGAAATAATATCGTATTACGTCATATATTTCAAGTGGTTTGACGTCAAAGATAATGAAATGCATGAAAAGTCGCCCTATTAAGTATGCGGTTGTAATTTACTAAATCTTCACTATCAATTCCATTTACGAGACATTTGACAGGCAGTTTCCTGATATCTGGTAAATAATGTAGGACACATACCCTAGGTGATATTACGTCATAAATATGACATCCATAAATAGGTACTGCATTATTGACATTTTGTTAAGTCTTTATTACTCTGTTGGCAGCACATTCCGCAAACATTCTATTCCTTCCTGATAATAAATCTGTAAATGTAGGCCTGTCACTGTTCTCTTCTTTCTTCGAAACTACTTGACGACTCTTCTTGCGGTTTTCACAGGAAACATGATAAAAGTTTGGGTCAACATATAGGCATAATTTTATCAAAATGGGATCACGGAAAATAACTATGTCGTAGTTTTAATTGTTTTTACTAGCCGTCGTGTCTATTTGTTCAACTATTAAAAACCTCTATCTCCAAAACTACTTCACAGGCAAGTTGAGCGTAACTCTGGACAACATATAGTCTTCGTTTCATAAAGATCGGATCACAGAAAAAAAAATCGTAATTTGAAATTACTTATCTACGTAAGTTAGGTCTGTCTGTCTCTTTCAAAACGTTTATCGCCAAAACTAATTGTCGAATTTTCATGCGCAACGTGAAAATGTAACCAAAGAATTAATATTTGACACTGCTGCATGTTTTATTTTTTTATGTTATATATCTTTTAGATGGTTAAGCCATAGAACAGCAACGAACCAGTAAAGGTGCTGTTGGTTTTGTAGTGCTATAAAGAAACAATACATGATCGTATTGTTCGAATGCCCTCAGTAACAGAAGTATTTTGAATTAAGAGCCGCAATCTTATCTCTGCAAATACAACCTAACATTGAACAGCGAGTTACTTATTACACTTTGTACATTCACAGCTTAACGATATTTCTTTGCCTCTTTTGACAGGGAACATTTGAATTTAAAACATTACAACATGCCTTCGCGAATATCTTTGCTCTAATGTATAAGAATTCTATGCAAGGAAAATCGAATTTATGTAGTTCCCTTTCCGATTTCGGTGTATCCTCATTATACTTTGAGTGCGTTCTGTTTATGAATGCTTCGAAAACGCCATGGTACAGGAATGGACAAATTGAGGTGACGTTAGTTACATAGTACACCAAATAATAAATTGTGGCGTTGCTGCATTTTATTCATTCTCATAACTATGGTGTAATATACTTCAAGAAGGGGTATAATTTTCCTTACAGTGGTGACGTTGTGTGTTGATGTTGGCAACAGCCGTCGAATGCTTTTTCAAAAAACAGATACGTAGAATGAGGGGAATAATTATGCTGTGTGGTCAGTAAATTAATCATCCTCCTGAAACGAATAGTTCGTTGCCAACGATAGCAAAGTAAACCGCTACCACTGCATGTAAAATTTAACCCAGGTAGGACACAAAAAAATAACTTTTTTTTCTTCCTGGATGCATCCCATATGCTTTGCAATGGCATGGAAAGAAAATAAGCATCTTTCGACGGGTATAACCACTAAATTGTACATAAAGTAGAAGTATCTATGGAGTGGGCATTGTGTTCTATGCCTCTTCTCAAAATTAAGCTGGAATTACCACGTGATATCGCGACAAATCCACTCTTTCCATACATTTATTTGCTCTTATGATTGTTTTGTACCGCATTGGCTGCAAATAAGCCTTACTTCATTTTCGCGGATAATAATAATTTCATGTGGCTCATTGGCCTGGTGCAAGTCTTTCAATCATTGAGAGGTGAAGGATGGGTTAAAACGCAGACTGAAAGAATCCGAGGTCCGACAGGGTTTTGAACCCGCGACCCTTTCCAGTCGAGCACTTTACCTCAACACCATTGCTTTTCGCGGAGAAACCACATAAAAAGAAATAATATCTAAATAAATGTGTCACAGAAGCAACAAGACAGTTAAGAAAGCGTCGTTAAAAGGGCCATTTACACATAGTCATCCGTCTTAACCAAACAGAAAAGGACCAAGTTAAAGTCGTCGATTATTAGATTTTTCCCAGTATAAAGAAACATTTCCACCTTAATGTTGAGGACACAAAATCTATTCTGCGCAGCCATATACATTACTAGACTAGCAAACTTGCCCCTGGGACTGTAGCCTGATACAGCCATTTTGCCTCACCTCACGTCAAAAACTTTCCGTGTGGTATGGCGATGATCTTCTGGCACGAAATTACGTTATAAGCTTTACTAGTTGTTTGGAACTTGATTTGCATGTGAGTTAACACTTCGCAATAGTTGAATTTAACACATAGGCTTTCATTGTCGAATTGTGTTAAGAGAAGAACGTGTTATGTACGGTTAAATTTTACTTACCGTCCTGGCGGCCTCGCGTGATTGTGTTGTCAATCAGGTGACGTGACAACGAAAAAGTTTTGACATGAAATCTTCTTTTTACGAGGGCAATTACTTAGTGAACGATAGGTACATACAAGAACCGATCAACCATAGAGCACTAACAGCATTTACTTCAGCGTCTATACGAAACACTAATTACGTTACTCTGTGTGGATTTCTAAAAATATTAACATCTTGGCATTGACTTTCTAACGTTTTGTTGATGTTGCCAACATAATCATGAGAGGCCGCCGGAATAGTAGGTAAAATTTTACCGTTACGTACAGTTAAAGCAGAAGTAGTTGTTATCTGAGAAAGACTTAGAAGAATAAAGTATGTTATTCACGACAAATAGCACGTTTATGTCATACTATTGAGAGAAAAGCCAAAGTCGATCGAAACTGGTAAGAGATTAGTAAAAACCAGAAAGACGACTCATGCGCGTGTAAAAGCAGACTAGATTTCGTATGAACTATCCAAAGAATAAGGGTACGTGCTATCTACAATAAACAACACTTTCATAATGACCATAGTATTGAAAGAAAATCCTAAGATGAAGTAACTGATTAATAATAACTAGAAATCAACACACCTGATTACTGTATGTGAGAAAACTGACTGAAGGGAAAAAAAAAAAAAAAAAAAAAAAAAAAAAAAAAAAAAAAAAAAAAAAAAAAAAAAAAAAAAAAAACCACCCGTGTAGAACTCATCAATGTCCCAGATGTCAAAACACTAAAGACAGAGTAGTTACGTCAGCTCATCCGTATTTTTACGTCTGTTTTCAGTAATAACAGACATGACTGCTTACACGCTTGTGGCATAGAAATATGGCGGCGAGACTTCACTGATGCCAATGATACTGTATACGGCTTTGCCAGTCTAATAATATATGTCTGTTTGCACAACTGAATGCTCACTCCAGAGATATTTCTGCTCTGTATCTGCCATTAGATATAATATACACACGAGTGACAAACTCATCAGGAATCTCTCTGCTTTCATAGTTGTTGTGATTAAAATTTGTAATTACTCACTTTTGGTGCGGATTTCATTAAGATAGAGAAAGACAGCTTCTTTTTCAAAGACAACTTCGAGAGGTGCTTAGAAATAAATAGGACATTGAGTGGCAAAGTTTTCCTACGATCCGACAACGTTTGATGATTAAACTCCCAATATCTCCGAATTTTACAGCAATGTTAACGGGTTATGGGAAACTGGAAGCCTATTATCGGCGCTTGAGAATAGCTGAAGACGGAATGTGGACATGTAACAGAGGTGTCGAAACTATTGACCACGTGCTTTTCGACCGCTTTAACATACTGACAGAGAGGGAGCATCCCAGGAGAAAAATAGCTAACAAAGGAGGAGGATGGCCCATCAGTAAATTTGATTTGCTACATAAATTCGCTACAGACTTTTAAAACTTCTGTTATTCATTAAGATTTCCTGGTGTGTTAAATCGTTTGGTTTCTTTGTATAAAGCGATAAATAATGTACAGCGAAAATGCCTCTTTTTTTTTTTTTTTTTTTTTTTTTTTTTTTTTTTTTTTTTTTTTTTTTTTTTGTATATCCTTTTATCTTATTTACCGTATTTGTGTTTGCTAAAGTACCTGACGTAACCGTTTGAATTTAACCATAAAACGTGTAGTATTACTATGTAATGATGCATGTTAAATAAATAAAAAAACCTATTATTACATGAATTCCGACAGAAAAACGTATGTTGCATAACGAGGTTTCGCATTGCAGATACAGCTCAGAAGTGAAGCGAATGATGCTCGTTGATCAAGGTCTATAGTCAGCTTGTAAACAATCGAATATTCAAAGTTGCTTATTGTATCTTGTAAATTTCGCTATCACTTTGTACCTGAAAACAGTTTTCTGGCATTTCGTTATTCATTTTTAATACGGTGTATTTATTGTCAAACAATCTTTGTTCTATTCAACTGAGAATGATTAGGAACAAGGAATCGCGTAATTATAATATACATTTCACTTTCCTTAGACACATGATTTTGCATTACGGAACACCTAGTATTCAGGCATGCTCGTGGCTGGTTGTTCTACAGTGGGACTACTGCCTCCTGTAACGGCGACCCCCCCCCCGCCTCCCCCACAAGAAGACTTTGGGTCCTCCCAGGGGGTCGCGACCTACAGGTTATAAACACTGACTTATGGGATCAACACCTCCAGATACAGAGGATTTGGAGTTATCATTGTACGTTTGCTGTCTTCCTCGATGCCCCAAACAGCCACGGTTATCAGACATAGACGGCGGCAATGTTTTATTTCAAGTACATTCAGTTTTAATTTTATTAACTGTAGTAGTTTCTTAATTGCTTATCTAAGTTTTGTAAATTGAAAAATTTAGGTCGACATTCGGGCATGTGGAGTGGACGACATTCCGCCAGAACAACTGAAGTCTCTGGGACAGCCAGCCATGACAAAACCATTTCACCTGGTGCATAAAATGCTTGAGAAAGGAGAAATAACCTCAGACTTTAAGAAATATGTAATAATCTGCAATCCTAAGAAAGCAGCCGCAGACAGGTGCGAAAATTACAGAACCATCAGTTTAATATGTTATATTGCAAAATTCTAACAACAATTATTTTCAGAAGGATGGAAAAGCCGATAGAAGCCGATCTCGGGGAAGACCAGTTTAAGGAGAAAATTATCAACGCGGGTGGCAATAATCACTATACGGCTTTTCTTAGAAGACAGATCAAGGAAAGGTAAACCTACATTTCTAGCTTTTGTACATTTGGAGCAAGCGCTTGACATTATTGATTGGAATAACATCTTTCAAATTCTGAAGCAAGCAGGAGAAAAAAAATAGGGAACGGAAGGTTATTTAAAACTTGCACAAAAATCAGACAGCAATTTTCTGAGTTGAAGGGCATGGAAGGGATGCAGTTGTTGGGAAGGTAGCAAGACAGGGTTGTAGCCTTTCTCCAATATTATTCAATTTGTACATTGAGCAAGTTATAAAGGAAAGGAAGGAGAAATTTGGAGACGGAATTGAAGTTCAGGGTGAAAAAATAAAAACATTTCATTTTGCCAATGAACATTGAAATTCTGTCAGAGACAGAAAGGACCTGAAAGAGCAGTTGAACGGAATGGACGGTGTCTTGAAAGGAGAGTATAATATGAACATTAAAAGGAGCAAAACTAGGGTAATTGAATGCAGAATGATGAAGGAATTAGATTAGGCAATGAAACAATAAAGGTGGCAGATGCGTTTTGTTATTTAGGCAGTAAAATGACATGTTATGATTGCACTACAGAGGATATAGTATCCATAATTTCTCTGTTTTGGAAACAGAGAAATTTGTTATAATCGAATATTAAGTCTAACGAAATCATCTTTGAAGGCTTGTTTGGAGTATTGCATTGTACTGGAGTGAAACTTGAACGATAAACAGTTTGGACAGGAAGAGGCTGTTGAAATGTGGTGCTACAGAGGAATGCTGAAGATTAGATGGTGGATCGCGTAAATAATGAGGTGGTACTGAACAGAATTGGGAAGAAAAGGAATTTCTTGACTAAAAGAAGGGATCGATTGGTGGGACACATTCTTAGATATCAAGGAATTATGAATTTAGCTCTGGAGGGACGTTTGTGGGGTAAAACTCTCAGTGGGAGACCAAGTCATGAATAGAGTAAACAGATTCAAATGGATGTTGGTTGCCGTTCTTATGAGGAGGTAAAGAGACTTGCTCTGGGTAGAGTAGTGTGTAGATATGCATGTAACCAGTCTCCGACCTGAAGACCAGATCAACAACCGATTCGATGTAAAGGAAACTGATCATGCGTGAGATAATATTCAAAAGACATTATTGAAAACCGAATGAGTACTGATGACGCTGATACTGTTGTTACACATAAATTAGGTCTCAATTATCCGACCTAAGCCGGCCGCGTGAAGGCCGGATAAGCGAGAAGGTTGGATAACAAGAAAAATAACACAAAAAATTGAAAAATTTATTTAAACATAGACAATTAATTAAATACGTGAACAAGAACTGAATATGAGGTTGAAATACATTACACGGCATTCAAAGAAAAGTGATGAGATATTACGTTACACAAAAATTAAAGTAGGCCAAATGAGTTAAAAATTTAATACAATAGAAATCAAATTACACAGAACGGATATTTACTTACGTCTCTGTTGTGTTTGTGACAAGAACTCGTTAGAAAACCATTCTTTAAAAATTTCTGAGCTCATCCAAGCATTTTTGTTGTTGTTGTAATATTTCACCGGTAAACCATTTTTAGATAGATTTTTAAATGATCTCTTTATTTTTTATGTTTTTTATTACCTATCATAAAATTTCATTTTCAGATTTGCTGTGGCGTTACTGCATATACGAATTGTCACTCTTTCTTTGCTACGTCTTGAAACGCTACAAATAAAAATGTAAATAAATACAGAATAGTTAACTTAGCGAATCGAAGATTATAGATACCACCAAGAATCGTTTTTCATTCTCTCTAATGAAAAATAGTCTCTGAAAATCCTATATTCCCTTGTTTCACCGCCGCCGCCGTCGTGTTAAGAAGCATTAGTAGCAGCTCTCCCTGTCCGCCATTAAAATTGCTGTAAGTATAGTGCTAAATTAGAAAAGATGTAACATGAAATATTTAAGTTCATTAATTAAATGGCGGATGTGTTCTTATTTGATTTACCACCTTCTAGTGGCGTAGAGATATTTCATAAAAATTGCGTGTTACGGAATTGGACGCCATTACGGCGATGAATAACAGTGTAGTGATTGTTGAACATTTTATTACTATTAGAATTCACTCTTCTCCCTTCACAATAGTATTCAATTTTTTAGAACCTGCAATTATTTTATTAAGCTATAGTATATGACAAAGTCTGAATTTTCCATCCCCGCAACATTTTACCATCCGCAAACGCGGAGCCCATTAATAAAGAAGCCCATTAATAAAATTGGTCGAACGGTCCACTGCACTAAAAAATGACACCCGTCCAATTCTGGATCACGATGGTGTCTTACCTTCAATTATTCTAATTTTAATTTACAGATTTCTGAGCTGATATCAATGGAAAAGATGTATGGTAACAATCAAGGTAAAGCCTGTCGACTTTTTATGCTGTAGTTGCCGCCAATATTTCCCTTATTTCTGACATTATACCAAATTAATCAAGGAATATTTAAAATCATACCCTCCATTTATCCTCTGTTCCTCCCCGATTCAAAGCTTTCACGTAATATTTCGGTTGACGTCTCAAACCCCAACAACTGATAGGCGCTACATTATAGTCTGTAGCCTGGCACTGCCTTTTCGGCCATTGACGGTAATGTCTTTTTCCGGTAACATTTTGTAACTGAGACCAGTCTCGTTGCACTAAAAAAAATTGATCGCCTGTTGATTTTACCTTGTGTAGTTTATCCCTAAACAGTTAAACAGCTTCAAAATTTGATGAAAGCTTCTCACCACATACATTAAGTAGCCGAATTCCGTATCTTTTCTTCCATCTCCCGAGCCAGCCTACACTAACTGTGTAATCAGGTTCGCCTTCGTTTTTCCTGCAAAATAGGTCGCCACATGGGTACACCTTTTTATACATGTGTTGAATAAACCACTTACTTTTTCATAATCACATTTTTTCATGGTTTTCGGATCTTCCAAAACAGTTGAAGTTGCACACTGAGAACACTAGTTCTCAATTTCATTGCGGAACCTTTTCCAGTCTCCAACTGTTGTTTTCCCGACGTTATAATCTTGCGCCTCTTTTTAAAGTTTAAAGTGGTTTTTTTTTCATTGAAACGATCACCTTTTCCGTTTTGCATAAATTTTATAAACAAAGCGCAACATGTACACACCACTACAGAGATAGATTTGCGCTCAGGAATGAAGAGATGTATACCCGGGCCGCTGAAACATTGCACTTGACGTTTCGCGTTACGGCGAGTTAAGTTGGCTACACTGCTATAGGGACGTTGCAACACTAGCATTTGTACACACAGCAGACGAAACGGATTTCAGTTGCATCTCGTAAATGTAAGCTATAGAGCAACAAAAGTGCATATAATAATTTGTTCTTGAGTTTCCACCACAAAGCAGCAATTAATTATGGCATAATAATGTAGACACGAGTACAACAACGCCCACGCATTCAATAACGGAGTAAAAAATTTTGGAAAATAGGCATTTGATCATGGCAGCTACGAAATAAGCAATAATAAAGACAGTAACTTCTCGCTGTACGTTTTATAATCACAATGCTTTTCACTCACCAATTTACGATAATGGTGCAATCCCATCCTGCTCCCATTTTTCACTGTTGTCGTCACTGCCAAAATCGTCTTCATCGTCGTCATCACGAAGACAAATCTTTAACTGTTCATGATCACTGATGATCCCTTCCATTGTCTGCACTACCCGAATCAGTTTGTCAACGTGCTCCAATTTTCTTTTTTCTTTTCTTTTTTGTTTTTCCTAAACGCAGCATCCACATTGGCAACACCTTCACCCAACAGCCTTCCCACTTCTGTTATTGTGAAAGAGTTATTATTGTTCCTGATGTAATTCTTCGCGTCATTTCACGCTAATTAAACAGGGTTTAAAATGACAGTGATACAGGGGCAGCCTTATTACATTGTTACGCTGCTCCTTTTCGATTTTGTCTGCTACATATGTGGGCGTAATAGGCTTATTTTGTTTCACAAGCGAATATAAAAGAAGTTTTGACATGAAACACCTGCAGCAATATTTCTTTCTTGTAGCCACTGCATCGTAACTTCTTTCCTATCGTTTGAAGCGAGAATGAACTACCTGCTCAGAGCATATACCGGGTGATCAAAAAGTCAGTATAAACTTGAAAACTTGTTAAATCACGGAATAATCTAGATGGAGAAGTAAACATTGACACCATTTTTTGGAATGACATGGGGTTTTATTAGATAAAAAAAAGTTTCACAGATGGCACTTCATCTGATCAGAAAAACAATAATTAACATAACAAATTAAGACAAAGCAAAGATGATATTTACCGGAAATTCTCAATATGTTCTCAATCATTCCTCAACAACAGCTGCAGTCCAGGAATAATGTAAACAGCACTTGTAAAGCATGTCCGGAGTTATGGTGAGGAACTATCAATTTCTATCGGAAGATAAACTTGAATGCCAGTCTTGTTTGAACAACTGTATTACAGCACCGGTGCATATACTGTTATCGAAACATTCAACACCAGATTAATCGAGGGTAAAACCTATGACCTAGAAGGATTTTAGTAGTGAGAGCAGAGCTTATCTGCTGCGACTCTCTTTAATGTTTTACTCCGTCTTTTATTTTTTGTTCTAATAAAACGCCATGCCATTCCAAGCATGTGTGTCAATTTTTACCTCTCTATGTACATTATTCCGTGATTTATTAAGTTTTCAAATTTATACTGACATTTTGATCACCCGATACTTCGAAGTTTTTATTTATACCAAATTGAGAGCTTACTAAGTCTTACTAAGTCTCTAGACAAACGTCTTTTCGGTGGTATTATTCAATTACTTGAACTCGGAAAATCAAATTAAACCACTCACAGGAAACCGAATCGCACCGAAAACAACACATGCAACGCGGGAGCTTTGACGTCAAGGCACGTGACCAAGGGAACTGTTCTGTGGCGCTGTGATTGGATTGTTCCTAGTGACTAGCACGTCACGTTTCTTGTTCTTCACTTGTTATTTTTAAACGTCAAGTGCAAAGTTTCAGCGGCCCGGTTATAGACGGCGACAATGAACTCACACGGAAGTTCGGATAACCGTATATGAGGAGCAACTTTTCAAAACGCTTTATGTCCACTGGTGGACAAAATTGAGTTTGATATGGAATCCGGTATTTTATTACCCGCTCCACACACTCCTGCGATCAGATTGTGTCAAAACGCATTTTAACACCTTCAAAAAGAGCGCTGAAAAGTAGCAGATGCAACAAATAGCACTTCGTCCTCTAGTATGATTGAATAAAACTGCATTTATCCCAACATTTGCCTTTATTTTGTTTTATTAATCTATGTTGGCTGCAATGTAAGACTCGTGGACTAAAGTGAAATCATTTAACTGACCAACAATGATCAGTTAATATTCGTTTTCAGTATTACGCTATTGTTGTGAATAAACGTTTATCAATCTGTCTGTTAGAAAGTCAGGCGTAAAATCGTTGTTGTGCTAAGATGGAGAGTATTATGGCGAGTGAATGTGTGACTGTTGGAGAGGAAATGATTCGTGGAACGAGAAAACGAATGAAGAAAAAATCAAAAAGGGCAGATTGTGCAACAGAACCCAACAAAACGCACTTTGTCCATCACTAAAGTGTTCATAGCTTGAAAATATAAAAAGCAATTTCCTTCTATTAAACAGATTTGGATCAAAAGCCCTACCTGAGTATGTGGTGCAAAATTCGGAAAAATTAATGAAATATTTTTGTAGTATACGTTTTTCGCTTCTCCTGAAAAATTTACTTTTTGGGACATAATACGTTTTGAAAAGTAGCTCCTCATATATAGTACTAGTTAAAAACCCAGCGTTGCCCGGGTATTTATTTATTTATTCCTGTCTTGTGTTAGTACTTCTCCTATCCCTTCTCTCTCTGTCCATCTACTTTTTTTTCTAAAAACACGTTATATTTATCAGAGAACATATAACAAATAAGGCTGTCTTGCATAATGTACAAAATTATACATGCAATATCCAAACAAAGAAAGATAGCAATCAACATACGAATGGCATATAAAATTCGTACGATCTCACATTTATTGAGTTATATGTAGTACAATTGTATGATTTTTCAGGTTCATTTTCATTTGTGTAAGTGCTGTATGTATGTAAAATCTGTTGCGAATACAATAAGAAGTAAAGCAGTAATAGATTAACACTTGGTGCGTGATTATGCGTTTTTCCATGAAATCTACTGTCTATGTGCTCATATCACATGAACTACATGTCCTACTGTGATACAATTTCGGAGGTACATTCAGCTGTATGTGCGTATAATGTCTGTAAAATTTCCTGCGGCTACAATTTGTAGTGTAGAAATTGTAAATTGTAAGGTCATACCGAATGCCGTACTTTTAGTTAATGAACAGCGGAAAAGAAATAAGGGAGAAAAAGTTTACTATAGGTTTGAAATTATGTTTAAAGTTGATTGCAAGTGGCTAAGTATTGTCATTCTCATTCAGTGTGTGAATAAAGTCTCATCTCATTATGTGGCAGTTTCTTGCAACTCTTCTGATTTAGGACGTCACATCTCCTCAACCATATGTCGTATGTGATTCTTAACCTTGCAGAAAATGTTATTTCACGGTAAGGAACTTGTGTACCAAATTTGGTTGAAATCCGTCCCGTGGTTTATGAGAAAATGAGCAGCATAGTCACTTAATGCAGGAGTTTTTCTCGCATCTCATTGTATAAGACATCATATCAAGTGAATTATGTGTTGCACGTGATTCTTACACTTAGAGGGAGCCTCCTCATGGATTGAAGCTTACGTGTGCAAAATTTCGTAAAGATTGGAACAAAACTGTAGATTTGTATGCAACACGCATATACAAACATACGGACACTCTGCTTTATATATAACTAGCTGCAAACCCGGCGTTACCCAGATATTTATTTATTTATTCCTGCCATTTTTCAGGTATATATTCATTTGTATAAGGGCTGTGCTGTGTGACTGTAAAATCTCTTGGTAATACAATTAGTAGTAAAGAAGTAGTAGATTAAAATATCAATTTTTGCAGCTCTAGCTTCAAAATTGTATCAATAGCAACGGGTTTTCAAAAAGAATTTTTGATCCTCTATTTTACCCTCTTACTTGTTGAATTTCCAAAAATACTAAAAATCGTGGATTTTTAATCCTGACCAAGATTCCATATCCGAAGTTTCGTAGTTGTAGCTCAAAATTTGGGTTAACAGCAACATATTTTTAAAAAATCAATTTTTTGCGTCACCTATTTTACCCCCTTCTTTGTCGAATTTCAAAAAATGCCGAAACACGTGTCTTTTAAATTCGAACCCGGAATTAAAATCCGAAATTTTGTAGTTCTAGCTTCAAAATTGTCTAAATAGCTACGTATTTTCAAAAAACGTTTCATCCCCTATGTGACCCCCTTACGAACGGAGTATCGAAAAGTCGCTTCTTAAATGACGCCTACAGTGTAAGATCAACAACCTCCACAAATTTCAAGTTTCTATCTTGAGTGGTTTGGGCTGGGCGATGATGAGTCAGTCAGTCAGTCAATCGGGACACTTCCTTTTATATATAGAGGTATGAAATATTTTTGAATTGACCACTGTAAACTACCGAATAATTTACGAGCGAACAAAGTACATTCGATGCGTCCATTTCGACCAATAAGGGGGAAGAATGGAACCACCAATCATCAATGGCCCTTTCTACCAATGGCGTGAAATAATGTAACTACCAATAAAGGAAAACTAATGTCCTTCATCCTGACCCTAATCCGCTGATGTATAAACCCCAGTGATCGTACATTCAGCCGGCCGCGGTGGCCGAGGGGACTAAGGCGCTCCAGTCACGGTCCGCACGGCCACTACGGTCGGGGGTTCGAATCCCCCCTCGGGCATGGATATTTGTGCCGTCCTAGTTCGTAAGTAGTTCATAAGTAGTTTGTAAGATTAGGGACTGATGACCCCGTAGTTAAGTCCCATAGTCTATACAAACATTTGAACATTTGAACATTTTGATCGTACATTCAGCAGTCAGACACACACCCTGATGAAGGCCGCCTGCAACAGTTGCCGAAACGTTGGTAGATTTTATATAATGACGACGCGGTCTCATGCCGGAAGAATTTTATTGAAAAAGTCCATCCGCGTTTGACTGTGCGAGCGCCTGGGAGTACGCGCTGCCTGCTTCCCGTCAGATTCCCTCGCCGCGCTGCGAGATGTATCGACTGGCGCGCGTCAGCTGACGTTGCGCGTGACGGCCCCTCCTAGTCAGGGGCAAGTGCCAAGCAGCCGGGGGCTGTCGATTGACGTCATCGCGGCAAGACTCTGGGCGCCGCCTAGGCTAGACAAGGCGCCGCGTAGCGCGCAATCCATCACCGCCAGGCTGCCGGTTAGCGCGTGTCAGCAGTTTGAGGCCAGGCCGCCAGCCTACTTGTGATGTCGCGTCGACACCGCACTGTACAGGCTCGTCGCTGGGAATCGTTACGGCGTTGCTGCGTGAACCGACAGCGCGACAGCCCACAAGGAACCCGAAGAATCTGCGGTTGCAAGTTGAATCGCGATTCAGGCTCACTGGAGAGTGTTGTGTTAACAACTGTGCACAAAAAATGGAAAAGGATGTAAGTGCCACAGACTAAAACTTTCAGTATGTTCACTGGGTCAGTAAATCCCAGCAATAAAAGATGTTCGTGCAAAAGAGAAAAAGGAAAAAAAAAAAAAAAAAAAAAAAAAAATAGAGTTGTATATTAAACTACGAGGGTGGGAACTTAAATAGTGGGAACACTGCTGTGGAGACACTATGCTATGTAATCTACTACTGTCGCTGATGGTACACGTTGTTGACATACCTACCTCACATCCGAGCAAATGGATTGGCCGTCCAACGTCACCGGCGTGCACACAATCGAGGGAAACACAGCCTCTTGTCTGGGAGTGGTTGAAATATTTCTCCCTAATTTATTGGTTATAATAATAATAATAATAATAATAATAATAATAATAATAATATTAATAAATAAATAATGTATTATTATTTAAAATGATAAAAACAAAGTAATGGTTCGATGTAAATTTAGAGAAAATAATGTTCCGCGAAAAGAAAGATTACACCGAAAGCAAATGAAGTTTGAAATTGATCGTAATTTTTGAAATGAGAATTAGGGCGGTAAAATTACGGCAGGGGAAATATCTCAAGTTAGTGGGTGGATTGCAAATCACTGTTAATAAAAAAATTGTGCCTGCATAAATTTTCTGCAACTTAATGGAACTGGTAAATGGCACAAAAATATTTAATTTTAGCAACTTGCCCTAAATCCTGTCTGATTACGTAGAAGAGCAGCTCGCCACGTATACATTGCACAGAAACTGTTGGAAGGCACTCGTAAAACACCAATTTATCACAAGTCCACGGCTAGCTGGGGAAAAAAAATTAAAAATAGTTAAAATTTCGATAAACTGGCGTATATCTCAGGGACGGTTACTGCGGAACAAAAGATTCTAAGATAATTATGGAGTATTGTGCATCGTTCCAACATTTGCTTTCGCACACTGCAAGAAAATGGCGGCCGGTGGTAATCTGTAAGAAAAGTTCACACACTAACATATTGTACAGTAAGAATAAAGAGGTAGTTTTTAAATAAAAAAGTAATATATATATATATATATATATATATATATATATATATATATATATATATATATATATATTGAGAAATGCAGATTTTCATTAAACGAAATTAGTTGGTATATATTCTCCAAACACTGAACATACAATAATTTCCTACATCCATTCTGTGCTCGAAAAGAATTTACAATTCACACAAATTAAACAAAGAGCAATGCGCTATTGCGTCCGAAATCTATGAATGCTAGACCAAGAAGAAAAAGAATGGAGACTGCTGATCCTTCTTATTAAGTAAAACATATGATAAGCGTAAATGTACAAATAATAATGTGCTTGTTAAAGTTATACTTTCTTTGCATAAGACATGTGTCTTATCGATATGTTATAATGTGAATGAAATACACAGAATAATCGTAAAAATTATAAGAGATTAATTATGCAGAATAAATAAATAAATATTGAAATAAAGTCCAGGCGGCCCATGAAACGTTATACGGTCTAAGGTAAAGGTGTCACACAACGGAGTTATATCAAGACTGAATGTGCCAGAGGGGAATCGGCATTGCCGTACAAAAGAATGTCACGTTGGGTAAAAGTCTTCAACGAAGGTCGGCAAACTGAGGTAGACATGCAAGGAGCATGTCATCATAGCGTGTCTGAAGAAGTGCATACTGCTGCCGCGTTAGTGGACAATGATCGACACCAGACGATTCGTGAGCTGGCCCACGAAACCAGATTAGCGCATGCGACTTTGCTGTCCATCCTGTAGGAACACCTGAACATGCGAAAAAAATTGCATATCTATGGGTTCTGCATGAATTGACGTTAATGCAGAAATGGATATGTTACGACGCTGCTCACCCGCACTTGGAGGCTGTGAGTACGAAGGAGACGCTTTCTTACGCCATATCGTATCATTGATGAGACATGGGCCACATCGTAAGAACCAAAACTGAAGCGCCAATCCAACGAATAGCGTCATTATGGGTCGCCACGAAAGTCGGAAATGCATCAGATTATGGTGAAAGTTATGGTGATTTTCGTGTACGACTGTGATGGTGTTATCCTAACGCATTACGTTCCTCTACGGCGGACCCTTATTGCACAGTATTAATGTTCGTTTTTGGAGCATTATCTGCGACCAGCTTTGTGAAAAAAGCTTAAAATATAGGTAAAATAACCCAAGGAAAACACACAAATCCTTGCCCGAGGGAGAATTCGAACCCCCGACGCGCGGCTGATTAGCCGCGCGTACTGGAGCGCCGTGTTGCGGTGCGCGCGGCCGTCTACCGTCGGGGGTTCGATTCCCCTCTCGGGCATGGGTGTTTGTGTTGTCCTTAGTTTAGTTTACCTTAGGTAAGTAGTTTGTAAGATAGGGACTAATAACGAAGCTGTTGAGTCCCATAGATTTACAAACATTTGAATATTGTTTGACCCCCGACGCGGAAGGCCGTGCGATCCGTAACGTTGCGCTCCAGATCGCTCCGCTTCTTCCGCGTGGCTTCATTCTCATATCCGATCACTTTAACTGGTTTGTAGAATGTTGTTGTTCAGGTCTTCAGTCCGGAGACTGGTTTTATGCAACTCTCCAACCCTGAGAAAAAATTTATTGTCATAAAATCTTAATAATACTTCGAATTGCTTGTACGTGCATTTCAGTGGGGACCGACAGACCGACTGGGTTGTCGGACGTAAGCACTGGAAATCCTAGGTAATCTGGCGGATCGCATGCGATTCGTGGATGCAATATGGCTGCCTGGATGCTTAGCAGCGATATGGGCCAGTATGACGTGTTTGTGTACTTTTGATTCGTTTCGCTTTTTTCACTTTCAACAATATCTTTACGTTACAACAAATAGTTCTTCAGGGATAACGGAGTTCTCTAAGCAACGGAGGCCAGCGTCTTATATTAAGATGTAATACAAAATACACCCTACAATTTCTGAAGTGATTAGCGTTTTGAAGCTTGCGTTCAAATGATCAAATCTTTGTTAAGCTTATGGGACTTAAGTGCGGGGTCATCGATCCGTAAACTTAGAAACTACTTATACTAAACGCAGCACAAACATCCATGCCCAAGGAGGGATTCGAATCCCCGACCACGAACGGCCTCGCGCATCGGAGCCTAACGCCTCAATCTGCTCCGCCACTCCGCCGCGGCTGAAGCTTGTGCTCAGACGTTCATGATAATTGCCAAGAAACACTGATTTACTTATTAAACAATCACATCTTTTATTAAAAATTTTAACTTCGAAACAGAATGATTAACAGGTACCATAATGTTAAGTGTATGTTATAATTTGATTGTTCATGGCAAATCAATAAAGCTGAAGTCTCTAGTCGTATCATACAAACTAACTTTCCGTTTCAAAATTTATAGTCATGGCAATCAGCTGTGCGGCTATTTACAACATTTCTATAGACACAATGAGATTGAAACACGAATTTTTTACTGTAGTTACTTGAAGTTAAACTATAAGACGAACCAATAAAATGCAATTGAGGACTTATCAACGAAAAACAAAAAGAATTACTACACTAGAATGATGTATACAATTCAGTTGGCGACACTAAAAGTGTAACGCAACCTAATCTTCCCAGGAAAACCTTTTCAAAACAAGTTTAATAAATTACAGTTCCCATTTTAAAAAATTTTGTTTTAAAAGTATTACTTATGAGGATGCAGAAATCACCTGTGACTGCCGTTAAAAATGGTCTTTTCTATTCCAGAATTTGCCGACACATATGCGTTCGTAATTCTGGTAGAAACTTCTTGACAAATCGCTAGTGTGTGGCAAGGAGGAGGCGAGCGACGGATTGCTGCAATATCGCACACGACGAATTGCTGCGATTCGTCGCTCGTGTGTGGGGCCCTTTACGGAAATGCACGACTTGGCCCAATTGCAGCGAAATGTAGCTACTTTCTGCACCACCCCTTTCACACGAGCAAAGCCTTCTTAAAGCTGGTTTTTAGGGCATTGACGATCTCTCAAAATAACGTCATATTTGGCGAAATTTCTTGTAACGAAACGTCAACTAATAGCGCGTCAGCTGTCAGTGCCTTTAGAAGATCACAAGATAAATAACAATGACGAAAACACTTACGGCTATGTAACCGTGTGACGGCATCGTAGATCGCCGATGTTTCTACTTGAGTATACACAAGCATTTTCAAGAAAAACGGCAGATAGGATACACACTGCATTAGCAATGTAATACCTCGATTTGCCATGAAAATAGGAAAGATACCTCACAATGAACAAGTGAGTAACAGCGTCTTCACGCCACCAAACACCAGAAGTATAAACACTAAATTTCAGTGAACAGATGATGCACATCAAATATGTTAGGACATTATAGCTACAAAAAAGCCAGAACCTATGTTGAGGTCTTCGTGGGAATGTAGCCGCGTTTCATTGCTTTGACAACATGATGTTTCAGCGGTCCAGTTGGATGCTGTCTTCAGGTAAGACTGTTGGTGCACATTCACTTATCTTTGTTAAGCACGTATCGTCGTCATTGTATCCCTATTGTACGGTATCCGCAGAGTGGATTCCACTGACTTATCTTGCAGAAATACTAAAATTTTATCTGTCAATTCTTTTTCCGTGGAATTCCTTGGGTTCCTAACTGATGTGAGATTACACATGATCGTGTGTGAATAATATGTAGCCTGCAAGTAATCAATCTGGTTGACAGTGACTCAGACTGGCACTGCCATGCAAAAATGATTTCGTCTTAATTAGAAAAAGACTAAATGTGGCGATTAATCAGTCTGGCAGTGACTGACAACATTATGTGTGGCCCTGTAATTAAGTATTTAGGCTACAAAACCAACATTTAACACGAGCGTGACACCAAATAAAAATGGGTGATGGATGGCCTGACCGACTATGTTTGGCAGTGGCCGATAACGACAGAATGACATGTACACATGTAGCTGACGTTTACAATCATGTAAATCATTAATTAAAAAGTGTACAAACAAATGTTTAGCGCGAATGAGGTGCCGAATCTAAACAAATGCTTGCAAGGCGTGACAAACAACTGTTGCTCAACAAGGATCACCAAATATTCAGCTGCGGCGGAGTGACCGAGCGCATTGAGACGCTATGCTCAGATGCGCGAGGCCGTTCCCCGTCGAGGGTTGAATCCTCCCTCGGGCATAGATGTTTGTGCTGTCTTCAGTATAAGTTAGTTTATAAGTAGTTTGTAAGTTTAAGGATTGATGACCCGCAGTTAAGTCCCATAAGCTTAACAAATATTTTGAACCAAATATTAATATATTTGTAAACCTATTGAATCAAACTGCCTTAATCATCATTCCCTAGACTTACAAACTACTTTAACTAAGTAATCTAAGGACAACACACACACACACACACACACACACACACACACACGCGCCCAATGGAGGACGTGAACGTCCGACGGTGAGCAACCACGCACTCGCAGCGAGGCGTCTTAAAACGCTGAGCCACCGCGTCAAACAAATTACTGTGTTGTCATCAAGTGATGTAATTAATTTTCGTGTTTTTAGCACTTTCCATAATTGACAATGAATATTGGTATCTACCTGACGAGGTTGTTGGTTTCGTTTCAATAGCAATAAACAAATAAAATAAAACAATTTGACTCTGAGTATAAGTGGCGAGTCTAAAAAAAATGTGAAAAACAATCAAATACACTCACATATAAACAGTATTTGATGACCGTGATAACAAACACAAATAAGTTGAATTTCACTCACCTCTTTCCGTCCACTGCAAGCGCTTGCAATATACATGCATTAACAGAATATGCAGTTTGTGGAAAAAAAGGTCGTCATAATACACTGAACGAGAAAGAAGACGGTAAGTGACCTTTAAATATAAATTTAAATAGGAAGATCATTATTTTGAAATAAAGGAAAAGCTCTGTGTAACAGTGTCGAGTATTACTTGCTTGCATATTACAAATGTATCGATATCGTAAACGAGCTTCTTGAGTTAAATTAATTAATTCAGTTCCTGTTTCTAACGAAAATCAGACAAATGATAAAAGTAGGTGTGTCTGAAATTGTACACAATAACATTTTCACAGAAAGTTGATAAAGTGCATTGTCTAACCGTGACGAAAGGGAAAAGACATTATTGTGTTGTGTGTTTAAAGTGGACTAAACGACTGGGTTATCAATCCCCTGTTCCCTGCTGGAAAACACATACTTCATTTTCATGAATAAGTTTCAATTTTTTTTATTTCAGAAATTCTTTATAGTTTCAAATGTACAATGAATTAACTGTATTTACTTAGATGGAATGAGCTAACACTGGCACCTTATAATCATTTAAGATGCGAAGCGCAGTAAAGAAACCAGAAAAATAACAAACATACATCAATAATAACTCCAAACGATCTCAAACTCATTAATCCAGCTTTCCATGCAGAGTAATAAATAATTAAGCTCCTTATCCAAACATGGTCCTGTACAGACGGTACGCTCCGGTAGCAAGCACTATACTGCATCGACTGCTGACAATCCTCTGCTCTTCTACTTCTCTGGCGCGCCCACCCGCGCAACCAACGTTTATTGCTAACTCTCTCCAAAGATATGCTTTCTACAAAGTCATCTTAGCAGTGGTAAACGTTCAAGTTGAACATCATTACACGCCTCAAGTCCAGCCGTCTATTGAAATTAGCATCCCTTGTCATGGAACTTCGAATGCCGTGACATCATTAGTTTTGTGCGAGCGGTTGCTAATCAGTCCAATTTGAGTTTTCGGAGTGGTACTGCAAAACAAATGGCGATCAGAAAATATCAGTTGGTACACCTTACATGCAACGTAGCAGGATTCCGATGCAGGCTTATAAGTATGTAGGCAAGGTGTAACGTGCTATATTCCTCTCTTGGTTAGAAAAGACAAACACTGGAAGTCATTCATTGGAGTCTGATGGATATCTGTGAGGCAGCATTCCTATAGAATCCTAACATTGTTGACTGGTTCCACATGGTCGCGTTTCGACACAGATGCGGAAGGTGTCGTCCATTACGCCAAGTAGGAGTCACATGAGTATCCGGCCTATATTTCTGATATTTCCCCATGGGAGTATCACCCCTACGGATTCTGAAACAGGGCTAGGTTGGTTGACGATTTCTGATGAAGATGTGCAGCAGGCAGTTAGACCTATGGACTTCTTCTCGTAGCAAGGAACGCCATTTTGCGATACTTCTGTCATAAAGTTGCTGTGTCGGTGGAAGGACTGCTTCAATACTCACACAGTTTCACCTGATATTCATACATTTTTGTTTTAAAGACCTCAGAACGGAAAACGTTTGAGAATAAAAAGTAAACTTTACCTAGTCACCACAGCAAAATCATCATACAGCGCAGGTGACTGTTCTATTCACATTCCAAACACTATCTGGTCACAATTCCCCGGCTACGAACACTGTACAATGCAGTTGACGGAATACCTTTTCAGAACATAATTTTGCACCATTGATTTGTTGTAGCTGTTGTTGTTTGATTGAAACACAAGGTATTACTGTTACCAGTCACTTTGTTTTATTGTACGCACAACGCGTTTCGGGGGTTTAAAGCACTTCTTCCTTTTGACGGTTGATTTGCACACAGTAATAATAATTTCGTGTGGCTCAGTAGCCTTGTGCAAGCTTTCTATTGCACATCATTTCGGCAACTTGACTGTCCCAAACATTCCCCAGTTATCCAATCGGCGAAAGGACGCTATTTCTACCTTTTAGAAATTTTAGGTTTATTTCCTGTGATTTTTTGTATATTGGCTTATTTGTGATTGGTAACATTGCCACCTGAAAGCGCCTGCCTGAAGTGTATTAAATAACAAATACATCTGTTAAGTCTCTTGGGTTTTACTATCAGTCAATTTCATGTTTGCACAGTAGGAGATAAGGTACTGGCAGAAGTAGAGTTGTGAGGAAGTACCGTGAGTCTTGTCGGGTAGCTCATTGGTAGAGCTCTTGCCAGGAAAAGGCAAAGGTACCAGGTTCCGGCACACATTTCAATCTTCCAGGAAGTTTCATAGAATCGCACACTCCGCTGCAGAGTTAAAGTTTCATTTTGGAAACATCCCTTAGGCTGTGGCTAAGCCATGTCTGACCATATCTTCCAGGAGTACTTGTCTTCAGGTTTCGCAGGAGAACTTCTGTGAAGTAGAATGCGAGGTACTGGCAGAAGTAGAGTTGTCAGTCGTGTCGGGATAGCTCAGTGGTAGAGCACTTGTCCGCGAAAGGCGTAGGTCCCAGGTTCGAGTCTCGGTTCCGGCATACAATTTTAATGTGCCAGGAAGTTTCAAGTTGAATGTTGTTAATTTCACTCGGGCCTGGCGTTGCTCCGTTTCCCCGCGTCTTGTTTGATCCTCAGATTCCTATTGTCCCATCAGCACCATTCGATGCAATCTGATCATGATAAAAACTAGAAGAGTGTTTAAGATTTTGCAGCGCTCCTGTTTCGCACCCTGGTTTGGCGTGACCTCAGTGAACTGCCAAATTCAGCCACGCATGTTCCTCTGACACCTGCGATATCGATTTTCAAGACATCGATAGCCATTCAGCTGAAAAGAATCCGATACCAGGTCTACTGCAAGAAAGCAGGATATTTCGTCGACGTGGAAGGCATTCGCGTGCCTAGAAGGAGACGTTACACTTGAAACAAATCTAAGCCTAATGGCTGTCGAAGTCACTGAGTTGAAAGTTCTCAGCATAAGAGGACGGATATCGTCGAGGCTGGTGCCGATCTTATGGATTTTATAGGAACACCTTACCTTTTATTCACGCGCCTGTTAATGTTCTAGTCCCCTCTGCTCAAGCCGCAACAGGGTGCGAAACAAGAGTGGTGAAACAAGAGTGGTGAAAAATCATTAAAACTCTTTTCTTGCATTTATCACGTTCATTTTCCATCAAATGATGCTACTGTCTTTACCAGTGTAAATATTGCTGTTGGATTACACACCAAATGGATTATTTGACGTCAGTGATGTTGAAAACTCACCATGTTATCAGATAAGCTTCGTGAACTATTCGGAGGGTGTCAGCAGGGTCGGAGGTTATCAACACCTTCTTGCTACTCGGATCACGTTCAAATTCCGTAGAATAGTACTGAAAAGTCTTTACTGGTGGCAGTGTGTATACTAGAGTAAGAACTTCGGTTGAATTACACCAAAAAAAGGGTCGGACGATGTCAGTAGTGTTCCAAACCTAAGATCTCAGAGACGGGTTAAATTGTTCAGAAGGTGTCAGCAGAGTCGCCTTGCTATCCATTACTCCGAAATTTTGTTTACGAGCGGGAAATGTGTAACAATGAACCTAGACCCTAAGGCCTTCTCGTGTCTCAATGAGTATAAACCGTCCGTTGTAGCAGTATTGCAACATGTTTAAAAATCGCGTCCTGCTTCTTGATCTATAGCCATATCATCAGGTTTAAAATCGTAATAAAAGGAAAACCTGAAAAAAATATTGACATTCTTGGATATAGAACATAAATACAGAGACAGAAAGTGACTAAAATTGAGGTATTGCATAACAGAATGTAACCGAAAACATTATGTGTCGTGGAACGGGATAGCGCCTTGGCTGAAGGCAAACTGACGTGAGAAAATAATTGTGATGAGACTGTGGACAGAAAACCACGCAAACGCGGAAATCGTATGGCGAATGTAGTAAGGAAATTACTAGGAAGCGGGTACTCGCAGTATAAAAATACAGCACTTGATCTAAAATATACACAAATGTAAGAAAATTAAACGATAAGTGATACAGCAAGAGCACAATATGAATATTTGAAAAAATATATGAAAGCGGACACTATAAAGAGTCATACAGCAAACATTGGGACGATTAAAATGTTAAAAGAATTCGGTAATATAAAGGAGGGCTAAATAAATTATAAATGATTTTAAAAAAAGACCCAAAGGTAGGCGGGAAAGGCAGTAGAGACCTTGTAAAAACCAGTGACTTGGCCGGGTTATAAACTGAGGCCTTCTGCATTAGCCAGAAAATATTCGCGCTTCAGTTAGATCTGGGTGTCATGTTGACTATAAGCGGCAGGGCGTTCGTAATATGCGCGGCCATAAAGAACGGACATGGTTTCAATTACTGGAGTCGCAGCTCTAAGCGCCACTGCATAAAGATGGGATGAAATGTGCAGGGAAGGGTATGTGACTCCGTCCCATAGTGACACGTACGCGATGAAATGTATTGCCAATGGTACGTCCTTAACGCATCGTAATACCCACTTGTAATTGTAAGCCTTCGCCTTTTTTCGGATTTTTAGACAATGTTTAGTCTGAAGAGTCGTCAAACCAGCAGTGATAATTCAGGACGCCATTAATTTCCACATTACAGAGTTTAATAATTCTATGAAGTTTCAATGAATAATGAACTATTAAACTCAGCGCCATTTTGTAAGAATACTCTAAAAAATGTTGGAAAAAGAAGTTGGAATATATATATATATATATATATATATATATATATATATATATATATATATATATATATATATAAAGTCGCCAGGTTTGTAGTATTATATTTAGTTTGCCAGCTAGCTCGGTAAATGGATGAAACATGAACCTTCTCAGGGATGTGATTAATCACGTTATATTTTAGTTGAATGTCTTCAACTGGTGCGAGTATTCTTATAAAGTAGTCTCACATTAAATGCTATAGAAATAATGTTCCAATGCAAATCTTGTTAAGATTTCCTATTGAAGTGATTGTGGAACCTATCCTTTATATTAACATTTTGAATATTATTCCCAGTTACGTTAATTGAACGTCCAACTTGAAGTAAAATCGAAAAGTCTGAATTCAGTGAAGCTAAATGAAAACTGTCTTTTAACTTTTTAAGATCTGGCTATCAGGAAATTATTTAATGAAATATTATTCACTTCTCACTTGTAATAGTAAGAATTGTCACTTTGAATAATTATGCACTAATTTATAGATCTTCGTAAGATACCACATTTTACCAGACATAACCACAGAAGTTTTATATAGATCCAGTTTGGTTTTGCAGAGCTGAAATAGAATAACATAATTTTTTATTAAGCCTTATTTTTCACCCGTACTTGCTCTATCAGTTAGAAATCCTATATTTGCCGCGTAATGGCGGCGGGTGATGCAGTCTGTGTCTTTTAGCTTCTTGCTGAAACAGATGCTAACGGCGTCCCTCAGCATTTCATATAAATGATCAGGGTATTTCTAACTAATTAATGTTCGTAGAGTTATTTCATTTAATACATATATTTTAAGTCTTTAAAAATGTTCGAACACATTTACAGACCTCATTACAATGTTCATTTTCATCAGAAACAATCTCGTCACGTTACATGAATCCACCAGATCAGACAAGAGACAAGATACAACCAGAGACAACAAGATTACTCTTTTAACATTTATATATTTTAATTGTACAAAGATAATAACGCACATTACAATAATTACTCTTTGTTAAGAGTGTATACACAGACACCTTTTGTTACATGATGCGTCTGAATTGGTGGTATCACTAAACTTTTCAATCATTGATTTCTGTAAAAAGTAGAAGGACATTACAGGAGGAACGTTGTGACCGCATGTGAGTCAAATTTAAAATTATAAGTCGCACCGGGAAAAATGGCGGGGCTGCGAATAAGTGATCGTTTAATCGTGTTGCGCAGAATATCAGTGAAGATTTATGTTTAGTGTATGCGCCGTCAGCCTTTATGACGGCAGTGTCAGTGATAGGTCTAGATGCCTGTGGAAGAATGACACGTCAGTCTTCTTGAATATTCCAAACCAGAAGGGTAAAAACCTGCGTTTGGAGTGAGGGTGACTTTCCAACTATTTACGTAGGTAAATTTAGAAAGCATACTGGAGATGAAACAGTTCACGTCTGTGCGGCCTGCTGTGTCACCGCCAACGCCTGCCATCGTGGTGGTATCCATCCAAAGATGGTCTGCAATAGACCGAAACCGGCTATGAAATAGAAGTAACAAGTTTTGCGAAGTGGGTGATTTTTAATTTTAACTGTAACTTTCTGCAGATTCCATCCGGTGTCGTGAAACTCGAGTCTCTGGACAGGCTAGAGGACTGTTAGTGTTCAGAAACCACTGGCTTTCAGATGCTGTTTTGTGTCAGGTACACGAACAATTACCCTCTCCTGACTGTTTATATAAATTACGAAAGGAAAAATAAAATAAATTTGATTAAAATTTCTAGGCAGATTGAAAGTGTGGGACAAACCGGAATTCGAGGCCAGTACCTCAGGCAAGCACTCTACCAAACACATTCAGATAAAATATTTGTAATGGAACGAAACTGCAGTCATTAGTCCCTAGACTTACAAAGTACTTGAACTTCCAGTTTGCCAAACATAACAACCTTCGCAGTCTCCGCATTGTAGTTTGTTGTGCACCTCCGATGTTTAAAATTTATTTTCGATATTTTGTAGTGCGATTTTGATTGCTGTATTAAAGGCCATCTTGACGTTAGTTTCTCGGAAGGTTCCCTCGATGTTTTCGGAGATGGGCCCGTTATATATCATTGAGACGTATTTCACAGTGGTGTGATATTTTACTTTACTCTTTTTCCGGTTTCTATTCCTCAACTTATTTAGTAATTCAGCAATTAATCGGATACTCTGTGAAATTAATTAGTGGATAATAACTTTTTAAATATTTTGATGAGGAGTTCTGAGATTAAGAGCACCCGACCACGGTTAGATACTGTTGCTGTAGGTAATGTAAGTGTTCGTGACATCACGACCCGTGTACGCCACCAGTGTGGTAACTGCTTCCCAAAGTTTGACGTGAGCCGGCGCATTATATGACCATGGAATTTTATGGATTTTATGAACCTACATAATGTCGAACAGACAGAGCTACACAGTTTTACTGGTATGACTAGAACCACAGTTCTACAGGTATGTAGGTCGTATAAAGCTATGAATTTTAACGTCCATGAACAGTAAAGAGGCAGGTACGTTGATTGATCTTCTCCTTTTCCCTTTATAGATATGTTGATGAGTGCATGCTCAGTCGAAACCGGTCAGTGTGGTAAACAGAGAAGCGATTTTAACAAAACAATAACAAGTTTCCGTATAGAAAGAGATAGCACCCAAGAACGTGTAAATTGTTTAATTTGGTACGTCAATCGTGCACTGCGGTCTCACCTCAGTGTGAAGACGCACGCAGTTATCGCAGCTTTCAACATGTATTATACTACACCGTGTTTGTAATATTTTGCCCAATCGTACGATCCAGCAACTTGCAGCCTCTGCCAGTGTAGCGTTTCGGATAACATTTGTTGACTGCTATGTTGACAACTCGGGACGCAAATGTGTTTGACGTGTTGCGGACAGCGCACGCTCAACATAGTGACGTTTCAACTACACAACTACAATTATAATGAATTTATATATTTTTGGGCCAATAAACTTGGCGATGCTGAAACCAGCTACAACACTTTCTAGAATTTGTAATGTTGTGAAATAGCAAATTATCAACCACATACCAATTTCAGAGAAAGGTGTTGACAGCCGTTATGAGTTATGTAGCAATATAGATCAGAATGGAATTTTAATTGATACTAGCTTTACCCGGCACGGGCCTGCTGTATGTGTAAAGCGAACAACATTTTAAAAATCTAGGTATGCATGTGTATGCATGTGTCTGGCTGTCGTGACAAAACAGATGTGAATCTGATGATACAAATGTCCGAAACGCTCCTTTAAAGTCATTCTCTGCTTGATGTATGACCTGTAAAGCGTTATTGTCTCCTATCCAGCTTATTTGAAGTACTACTAATTAATGGACGTATTAGTTGTCCTGTTTGTTATCGGATACCCATTGCAACACGACGAATCCTGTTGTTAGTATTAAAGTTTACTGAAACTATTATACAGGGTGTTACAAAAAGGGACGGGCAAACTTTCAGGAAACATTCCTCACACACAAAGAAAGAAAATATGTTATGTCGACATGTGTCCGGAAACGCTTAATTTACATGTTTGAGCTCATTTTACTATTTCTCTTTAAATGAAAAATGAAATAATTCGTGCAGACAATTGTCAAAGTACCCAGTTGTTTCGTTACTATGTACTGTACTTCCTCGATTCACGTCATCAACACAGATTTTCTGCGAACGTTTTGACAGGAATTGTTTGTGATGTCTTGATTAGGCCTCATGTTCTCCCACCTACCCTCACTGGAGCACGTTATCATGATTTCATACGGGATACTCTACCTGTGCTGCTAGAACATGTGCCTTTACGACACAACATGATGTCCATGCACGATGGAGCTCCTGCACATTTCAATCGACGTGTTCGTACGCTTCTCAACAACAGATTCGGTGACCGATGGATTGATAGAGGCGGTCCAATTCCGTGGCCTCCACCCTCTTGACTTTCATTTATGGGGGCATTTGAAAGCTCTTGTCTACACAACCCCGGTACTAAATGTAGAGACTCTTCGTGCTCGTATTGTGGATGGCTGTGATACAATACGCCATTCTCCAGGGTTGCATAAGCGCATCAGGGATTCCATGCGACGGAGGGTGGATGCATGTATCCTCGCTGACGGAGGACATTTTGAACATTTCCTGTAACAAAGTGATTGAAGTCACGCGTGACTGGTCGTTCTGTTGCTGTGTGCTTCCATTCCATGATTAATGCCGGCCGCTGTGGCCGAGGGGACTGAGGCGCTCCAGTCACGGTCTCCACGGCCACTACGGTCGGGGGTTCGATTCCCCCCTCGGGCATGGATATTTGTACCGTCCTTAGTCTTAGTTAGTTCATAAGTAGTTTGTAAGTTTAGGGACTGATGACCCCGTAGTTAAGTCCCATAAGCTATACAAAGATTTGAAATATGATTAACACGTTCGCTGCCGTTCACGCTCTGCAGCGATGATGCTAGGTGTCACTTTACGCTCTGGCGCGTGATCGTATTTTGACAGTATCTTTTCGTAGTTTTGAGCCACTGAATGTTTTGGTTTTAGTTTTCAGTTTTTTATACGGTTTTCTATTTGCATTTGTACTATTGTGAAACCAACAAATGAACAATATAAACAGTACACAAATGTATCATGACATCATGAGAAGCGTGTGAGGCTCGTAGCCGGTAAGGCAAATGCGGAAATCAGGAACCACGTACGTGTGCATATCACTTATACTCTTCCCTGAGTGCCTACCAGAGCATACAGCTTTATTAGAGGATTTCAGTTTACAACAACCCATAATAGGATGCCAGGTCGCAGCACGCGCCACAGCGTGAGCGGCACCTGACTCGAGTAACGTTTACACGCGCCAGAGCGTGAACGGCAGCGAACGTGTTAATGTGATTCGGAAAGAAGTAATAAAATGAGCTCTAACATGGAAATTAAGCGTTTCCGGACACATGTTTACATAACATATTTTCATTCTTTGTGTGTGAGGATTGTTTCCTGAAAGTTTGGCCGTACTTTTTTTGGAACACGCTATATATTGTGGCTGATGCTAAACCTTTTACTGTTGCGTGTATTTCTTGTTGACAAACAACAGTGGTCCCACATACGTCGTGCAGACAGATGGATGCAGAAACGCTTTCTTGCTTGTGGTTTTGTCAGCTGCCGCTCCTCCGCCTCCTGAGACACTGTGCGCGGAGTGTTTGCGGCGAGATGTTTGCGCAGACGGCGCTCCCCAGTGCTGGCGCCCCAGGGCGTCGCGATCCTCCAGGGCGAGCGATCCATCACCGGCGGCGGCGGCGGCGGAGAGGCGCGCCTTCAGCACAGGTGCTCCACACACAATGCCGGACACCGCAGCGGGCTCCGCACTGCATCGCGCCATCCACTACCGCGCGCCGCTTCATCCTTCCGGTTCCCACCCAGTTGCTGCCATGTCTGTAGGCGAAACGAAATGTGTACCGTACTGTGGACACCAGAGAGAACGACTATATATACAGGGTGTTGCACTAAGTGTGTTTGCCTCTGTAACTTATAAAATAGCAGGTGACGGGAAATTTTAATGCGGTAGGTCAACACAAGAAATGTTACACTTTCACTTATTGTACAGCAAATGGCTACCTTTGTACTTTATATTTATAACCATTAAATTAAAATAAATTATTAAATAATTAGTTACTGTTTTAAATCTTCCCGTTTCACTGGATAAGGGTGTTTCACTAAGTGTGTTTCACTAAGTGTGTTTGCCTCTGTAACTTATAAAATAATAGGTGACGGGAAATTTTAATGCGGTAGGTCAACACAAGAAATGTTACTCTTTCTGCGGAGCTATGGACATAGTTTATTGTATCATTTTCGAAAGAGTTACACACAAAGATATAAATTTTTAAATGGAACAATAGTTTTTTTCTATCGTGTATTGGATTAGTTTGAACCAGCTGCGTCCAAATCAATTTAAACTACATTCCTACCACTGTTAGTTTGGGAGCTACAACCCTTCAAAGTGTAGTGGGGCGGAGGCTGCGATAGCGTAGCTAACTGGCCGAGTGGCTATCCCCTGTGGCACGGCCCACTGTCTCATGTCTCATGTCTTATGTCGTAGCCTCCGGCCCCGGAACTTTGAAAGGATGTAGCTCCCAATCTAACAGTGATAGGAATGTAGTTTAACTTGATTTGGACGCAGCTGGTTTCAACGAATCCAATGCACGATAGAAAAAACTATTGTTCAATTTAAAAAATTATATCTTTGTGGTGTAGCTCTTTGGAAAATGATACAATAAACTATGTTCATAGCTCCGCAGAAAGTGTAATATTTCTTGTGTTGACCTACCGCATTAAAATTTCCCCTCACCTATTATTTTATAAGTTACAGAGACAAACACAGTGAAACACCCTGTATATATACAGGGTTATCCAGTGAAAAGGGGAAGATTTAAATAAGTAACGAATTCTTTAATAATTTATTTTAATTTAATGGTTGTTGTTGTTATGGTCTTCAGTCCGGAGACTGGTTTGATGCAGCTCTCCACCCTACTCTATCCTGAGCAAGCCTTTTCATCTCCTCATAAGAACGACAACCCACATCCACTTGAATCTGCTTACTATACGCGTCTCTTGGTCTCCCTCTGCGATTTTTACCCCACACACTTCCCTCCAATGCTAAATTTACGATACCCCGATGTCTAAGAATGTGTCCTACCAAGCGATCCATTCTTTTAGCCAGGGTATGCCAAATATTCCTTTTCTCACCAATTATATTCAGTACTTCTTCATTGGTTATGCGATCTACCCACCTAATCTTCAGCATACTTCTGTAACACCACATTTCAAAAGCCTCTATCCTCTTCCTGTCCGCACTGCTTATCGTCCATGTTTCACTCCCGTACAAGGCAACACTCCACACAAATGCCTTCAGAAAAAACTTCCTTACACTTAAATTAATATTCGATGTTAGCAAATTTATCTTTTTCAAAAATGCCATTCTGCATTTTATATCCTCTGTACTGCGACCATCACATGTTATTTTACTACCCAAGTAACAAAACTCATCTACCACCTTCATTGTTTCGTTACCAAATCCAATTCCTTCAGCATCACCTGATTTTCTAAGACGCATTCCATTATTTTTGTTTTGTTCTTGTTAATGTTCATTTTATACGCTCTCTTCAACACACTGTCCATTCCATTCAACTGCTCTTCCAGGTCCTTTGCTGTCTCTGACAGAATTACAATATCATCAGAAAAACGCAATGTTTTTATTTCTTCCCCCTGTACTTTAATCCCTATTCCAAATTTTTCCTTTCTTTCCTTCACCGCCTGCTCGATGTACAAATTGAATAACATCGGAGAAAGACTACAACCCTGTCTTACTCCCTTCCCAACTGATGCTTCCCTTTCATGCCCTTCGAGTCTAATAACTGCGGACTGGCTTTTGTACAAGTTGTAAATAACTCTCCTTTGCCTGTATTTTACCCCTGCTGACTTCAGAATTTGAAAGAGTGTATTCCAGTCAACATTGTCAAATACTTTCTCCAAATCTACAAAAGCTCGGCAATGTCTGTGGTTCATGGGGGTGGAATTTGATGGTTATAAATATAAATTACATAGGTAGGCATTTACTGTACAATAAGTGAAAAATTATTTTTTGAATATAACATCCTTCATTGGAATCTATGCACTTCTGCATACGCGCCTGCCCTGGAAGTTTCCCACGACATTTTGCAGCATATTGGCGGTATTCCTTCAATTCCGTCCCGAATTCGTTGTTTTAGGGCTGGGATACTTCTGAAAAACTCTTATTTTTAAGTAACCCCACAGAAAAAAGTCGCAAGTAATCAAATCTGGAGAGCGAGGGGCCCAAGGGATATCCCCGTTTCGAGAAATGACGCCGCCTGGAAAGAAAGCATTCACAAGCATTTATGGAAACTTTTGCAGTGTGGCTTGCTGCCCCATCTTGTTGGAACATTGTGTGTTCATTCTGGCGTAAGAAAACTCATTGCAACAGAGTTGTCGCAGCACATCCATTAATATCCTCGAAGAAAAATGGGCCTATGATTCCTGTTGACGACATTGCGCACCAAACCGTCAGTTTTTGAGCATGAAGAGGCGTTTCATGAAGTGCGCCAGGGATTTCCTCCGATCAGTATCTGAAGTTTTGTTTATTTAAAAAAAACAAAGAGGTGGAAATGCGCCTCATCGCTTGGTCGTCATTTTTTCATGTCTTCTGGCCTTTTTCTCACAAAATTGTTATCGTTTCTGATAGTCACTCTGAGAGATTGCACAATCTGTATTTTGTATAAGTGGAAATGCAAATCTTGACGAAGAATCCTTCTCACTGAAGTGTTACTTATTCCAAGACGTAGAGCATGTTGTTTGGCAGATCGGCGTGGACTTCTGAGCATTGCCTGTGGAACAGCAGCGATCTTTTGAGGGATTCGAACGGTTTTTACACTCCCACCTAGTTTTTTAGACGTTGATCTAGTTTGTTCAAGGTTTTTATCCCCGAACGAATTGTGTTATCAGATGGAACAGGCCTGTTGTGCGATATGTTGAAATGGCGTCGAAAAGCACGTCGCGTTTTCACCAAACTCTCACCATTCGTATAATACGCTTTAACCGCGTAGCCGCAATGTTCATCCGTCCAACGATCCATGGCAACTGAATGGCGGGACATGCAGGTAGAATGGAGCCGGTCACCATTACCCCCACCACTCAAATTCCAGCTGTCCAGGCCTTCTCCAATCTGCCCGTTTCACTGGCTAACCCTGTATATATGACTCTGCATGCGCAATTATCTATCTTTCCCTCGTCAGCTTTACCGAGATATACATCGTTGCCAGTGATATGGTCGAACATTCATCTTCAGATAAAGTTTTCCTACTGAATGAGTCCTGCAAAATTCCCCGAACACTGTACCTAAGGACCGTGGAAAGGAATTGCAATACACGCTTATTATGTCAAGGTTCAAACACAAATATAGTAGTTAACACACGTATAGTGGTTAAGCCATAGTCAAAAGGAATAGAAAAATCCTTTATTCAAATAACTTAACTAGTTTCGAAGATCTTTGTCATAATTATCAAAGGATTTTTTTTTAATTCAATATATCAACCATAAACTTTACATGAATAAATTATGAAAAATATAGTTCATTCAATGTCGCCAGGCCATCTAGAAGAGTCAAATTGGCCCCCAACTGTCTGTTACATTCGCAGCATATAGTTTCAAATCATTTGCGACCATATATCACTCCATAATATATAACAGCAGAGAATGTTCATTGACAGCTCCCAATGGGTACACATCTAATTCATGATAACTTGTGTATAGAACACAGTACACACTCGTACGGTGTTCTATATTCATTTGGACTGATCCTGTATAATACAGGTTTCCGAAAGTTTTGCCGGTGCATGCTATATTATACGATCAAGTCAGCACAGCAATACATTACCATCTATTTCTCCAATCCAGCTTGCTCTGCTGTTATATGGTATGGATTGAAACATGTTATCAAATGGTTTGATACTATATGCAGCGAATATAGCTGACGGTTGCGGCCACTTTGACTCTTTTAGATGGCCTGCTTCAGTGTCTGAACTAACTATATTTTTTCATAATTTATTCACGTGAAATCTCAGTTGCTTAGTATTTTGTAATTTCTGATTTTCTTACGTTTGATAATGATGGCAAAGATAATCAAAACCAGTTACGTTATTTGAATAAAGGATTTTTCTATTCCTTTTGACTATAGCTTAACCTCTATATAATTATGTGGTATATAATAAAATATTAATTTGTCACTCTCCTAGAAAATGTTTCAAATCAAAAAATTAGAAAAGTTAATACTGAAAATTAAACAAGCCTGGTGGGAAAGTTGGATGAGTTTTGTGGGGTTAATGACGCCACAAGTTACAACTCGATTAAAAATATATTTAAAAAAATTCAATTATACATGGTATGTCTTAAATGTTGGCTGAATGGTCCCATACTTTACATGCCACGCCGGCGAGGATGAGGTGCCCGCGCATACACGTTGAGGGACATGTCAGCAAGCGCCCCTAACGGGCAAAGCTCTGCAATGAAGCGGCGGAACACGCTGAGACCCTGCTAACGGGGTCAGTGTGAGAACTCGTGTCGTTGCTACAGGGAGCGCAAAATGCGGCAAAGGACTAACGCGCTAACATCGTTTCGATTTAGGCAAAACGGAAACCCACGGGTAATAGTATAAATGTATGGTGTTGAAGCAGTGAGTAAAAAGTGTGTGTGTGTGGGTGCGAACGATTCCACAAAAATCGTTTGCTGACAGTTACCAACAGCTCTACAACCGATGTCAAAAGTGTATTGTAATCAATAGTGATTACTTTGAAGTTAAGGTATTTTCTTTGTAACTCTTGTTTCCTATATTTCCTACGACCATTCATCGAACTTTCAAAAAATGTTCAAATGTTTGTATAGCTTATGGGACTTAACTACGGGGTCATCAGTCCCTAAACTTACAAACTACTTACAAACTAGCTAACACTAAGGACGGCACAAATATCCATGCCCGAGGGGGGATTAGAACCCCCGACCGTAGTGGCCGTGCAGACCGTGACTGGCGCGCCTCAGTCCCTCGGCCACCGCGGCCGGCTCATCGAACTTTTCAGACGCACCGTTCAAATGTCGTTTAAACCATAAAGAAAAGGATTGCTGGTGCTTAAATCTCTGTTCTATCAGGTCATGCACTGCATAACATATATTGTCTTACATGGACCTCAGGTGGAATAGTGGGGAAGCGGAATCAAATAATCATACATTTACGCTCGTCATTCACACAGCAATCGAAAGAGCTCCTTCCCACAGCATTTGTCTTAGGAACACACGGTGACCGATCGGTAGAGGTGGATCTTTACTTTTGGTTTTCCTATATTCGTCCAGAGAATGGATGGACGCAGCTGACCAAGCTACTCTATCCTGCGCAACCGTCATCTAAAATAGTAACGGCAAACTACATCCAATTAAAGCTGCTTACTGTAATCGTCTCTTGGTCTCCCTATTCGATTTCATCCCGAACGCTTCGCACATTAGAACCTCCTATCGATCAATCCTTTCTTTTAGTAAAGTTATACCTCAGATCTCTCTCCACTGCTGTTCAGTAACTCTCCAATAGTTACATTTACCCATCTAATCATCAGCATTCTTATGTGGTAGCACATTTGATAAGCTTCGCCCCCCTTCTGGTCAGAATTGCTTATCGTCCAAGTTACACCCTCGCAAAAGGACAAATGCCTTAGGAAAGCACTTCCTGACACTTAAATTAATAGTCGTTGTGAATATATTCTTCTTCAGAATTGCTCCTCTTTCTATTCCTATATGCATTTTATGTCATGTCAAAGAAGACTTACTTAACATAGCTTTCTGAAATTCCTTCACTACAGAAGACGAAGCATATACTCCAGAATTCGAATCAGGAACAGATGACAGCTTGCGTAATTTAGAAATAGATACAACAGGTTAGTGTCTGAAGATAAATTGATTAGTGAACATCCTTCGTAGGGATGATAATCACAGTGAGTGCGCGAGAATCTCTCGCGCGGATACCAAGTTTGTTGTTTCTGCAGAAAAAACAAACATTGCCATACATTCACTTAAAACATGTCGGTTAATGAAATTTTCTGGGAGTTTAATATATGGCCCCATTCCAATTCTCTAAGCCTCGGAAAAACAAGCTACATGCGATTATAACTTGTAAATGGTTTTCTTCTCGTTTATGCATAAAACAGGAGCAGTTGATAAGAGTTAAATTCTTGGGATTACAGCTTGATTTCATCTGAGATTAACACACCACAGAACTTCAGAACAGCTCGAACTAATCGCCAATTGCTTTTCCAATGTTGTCAGAAAATCGTAACATAAATATAAAAGTTCTGTTTACTTTAATTTCGTAATGTTAAACGGGATAATTTTCTGTGGCATTTCTGCATGCGAAGCTGCGTGTTTCTGAGTACAAAAAGGTTCAATACGTATTATTTGTCGTGTTAATTCTAGAACGGAGAATACTAACTATCGCTTCCTAATAGATTTATTCCTGAAAGAAATGTCACGGAAAAAATGTTTTTCCAACCAGAAACTCGTTTTACGGAATTAATACCAAACAATAACTTTCAGAAACACATTTAGCTCTTTACTCACATGATGTGATGAGCGCTATCGTCAAGGGATGTCAAATAGATTCCGTGTTTCTAGATTTCCGGAAAGCTTTCGACACTGTACCTCACAAGCGTCTTCAAATTGTGTAGTTATGCAATATCGCCACACATGTGCGATTGGATTCGTGATTTCCTGTCAGAAAGGACACAGTACGTTGTAATTGACGGAAAGTCATCGAGTATAACAGAAGTGATAACTGACGTTCCTCAGGGAAGTGTTATATTACTGTATTTTTTTTTATAAATGCTTTAAGAGAGAATCTGATTAGCTCTCTCAGACTATTCACGGATGATGCTGTCACTTATCGGTTAAGTCACCAGAAGGTCAAAACCAATTAAAAAATGATTTAAATAAGATACAGCGTGGTGCAAAAATTGGCAATTGACCTTAACAATAAGAAGTGTTAAGTCATCCATACGACCACTAAAAGAAATCCGTTAAAGTACATTTACACGGTAAATCAGTCAAACATACAGGCCGCAAATTCAAGTAAATACGTAGGAGTAAAAATTACGATAATTTAAATTGGAGGGAGCACATAGGAAAAATTGTAGGGATACTGAACCAAATGCTACGTTTCATTGGCAGAACACTTAGAAGATGCAACAGTTCTACTAAACAAACTGCCTACACTACACTTGTGCGCCCTATTTTGGAGTATTGCTGCGCATTGTGGGATCCACACCAGGCGGACTGAAAGACGATTTAGAAAAACATCAGAGAAGGGTAGCTCGTTTTGTATTATAGTGATATAGGAGAGAGAGTGTCACGGAAATGAGTTGGGGTGGAAATCATTAAAAGAAAGTCGTTATTCGTTGAGAGGAGATCTATTTGAGAACTTTCCTTCACCAATTTTCTCTTCCAAATGCGAACATATCTTGTTAGCAGCCACTTACAATGGGAGACATGATCATCGTAATAAAATCAGAGAAATCATATCAAAAACTCATTGATTTAGATATTCCTTTTTCCCCGCGAGCTATTAGGATATGGAACTGTAGAGGGATGATGAAACCTCTGACATGAAATTCAATGTGACTTGCAGAGTATATATATACAGGGTGACCAAAAAGTCAATATAAATTTGAATACTTAATAAATCACTGAATAATGTAGATAGGTAAAAATTCACACACATCCTTGGAATGACATGGGGTTTTATTAGAACCATATCTACAGTTATCGGGCCTTTTTTCTTCGAGGACATGCTTGATACTGGTTTTGTAGCTGTTACCGTGACAGGTGAGAAGTACGCCGATATGTTACAGAATCGCATCATCTCCAGCCTGGCTGATAAACACCTGCTGGAACGTACGATTTTTATGCAGGATGGCGCTATACCCCATATTGCTAGACGCGTGAAAGATCTCTTGCGCGCGTCGTTTGGTGATGATCATGTGCTCAGCCACCACTTTCGTCATGCTTGGCCTCCAAGGTCCGCAATCCTCAGTCCATGCGATTATTGGCTTTGGGATTACCTGAAGTCACAAGTGTATCGTGATCGACCGACATCTCTAGGGATGCTGAAAGACAACACCCAACGCCAATTCGTCGACTACAGCTATTGTTGAGGAGCATTTCCTGTAAAGAACATCATCTTTGCTTTGTTTTGTTGTGAAAATTATTGCTTTTCTCATCAGATCTAGCGCCATCTGTCGGACATTTTTGAACTTTTTTTTGTTCTAATAAACCCCTAGGTCATTCCACAAGCATATGTGTCAATTTTAACCTATCTACACTATTCCGTGATTTATTAAGTTTTCAAATTTATACTGTCTTTTTGATCACCCGCTAGATGTAGAAAATTTTACAGTCTCATACGTTATTTCAGAAAGGTGTCTACTATTCAGGAATACACGTTTCAACAATATGTCAGCATTCATGAAATGTTAAAGTCACAATAAAGAGTAGTTTTTGATGAATCTAAAGAATTTGTTGGTTGCCAACTCTACTCCATTGATCAATTTCTTAGCGGAACTCACTGCTGTGAATATTATTAATTTCAAATAGGATCTGTGGAAGTTACATTAGCGGAACTGTTTTATTTTGTAAATACATGCATTATAGTCTTTCTGTCTGACATGTTCTACATCCAAGAAGATCTCATCATTGTGAATCAATTGGAACTGAAAGTAAATCTAACCTAATCGAATCTGGGATTTGCGTAACTCTCAGACCGATCTGCGTCTTTTGTCCATTCGTGTAGCTTATCCCTGTAATGAAGTGAGAGATTACTTTGCAAAGTACTTCATATCACTTCAAGGCTCAGTGACTTGGCAATAGTACAATGTCTAATCAGTAGTTAAATAACAATAGATCATTAATGCAATAATAAATGTAAAATTACCATATTCGGAACAACAAAGTGTGAATCATTGTACACTGGTCAAACAATTAGGGGATCAGTTGAGATATGTAAGTTCTGAAGTACTATCATTGCCAGAATAAATTTAAATGCTTCGATGTCTTTCTTTCGATTCTAGAGTGGAATCAACAACATTAAGGCAACAGAGGTGGCGATAACTACTCAAAGTTGCTGATGATAGTGTTCGTGTGAACTTTTGTTTACTGAACAAATTATATAATCAGCTGGGTTCAGATATTGTACTGAGCAGGTAGTTCAATCTGACAACAACGAAACTATGGCATGGACAGCCATAGGAAGGTTGGTAGCGGGATAGACACACAGGAAAATCGCTACAGAAATTTGAGTGTCCCAAAGTGTAATATCCAGGACCTGGACGCGATTTCAAATAACAAGAACCGTTAAAAGAAGGCAAGGTCGAGGACGTCTAAGAGTAACATCAGCAGTTGATGGTCTTTATCTCCGGTTAAAGGACCGTCGATACAGGAAGCTACATGCGACTGAGCTGCAGTGCACCCTCCAAGCAGCAACGGACGTGCAACATCTACAGAAACAGTCCAAAATCGGCTTCGGAAAAGTACCCTCTACGCACGGAGGCCACGACACCGTTTAGCCCGCAGAAATTGGGCGGAGGAACATCAAGCTTAGCGTGGTAATGAATGTTAAAAATGTGCAAATGTTTGTACAGCTTATGGTACTTAACTATGGGGTCATCAGTCCCTAAACTTACAAACTACTTATGAACTACTTACGAACTAGGACGGCACAAATATCCATGCCCGAGGGGGGATTCGAACCCCCGACCATAGTGTAATGAATGTCCCCTGGTTCTGTTTACAGACGAGAAAAGATTATCTGTTCATCTAGACAATCATCGTTCCCTCACATGGAGAGAACGTGAAACTTGGAACAATCCTGCTTATGTGCAGGAATGGCCGGAGTCAGTATTGGCGGACGTAAGGACCTCTATGTCGTTCAGAATGACGCTTAGACTGCTCAGAGATACAGAGACGAGATCCTTCATCTTTATTGCACCCCACACTGGTGCCATGGGAGATGGGCTCCTTCTGGTGGACTATCACGCTCGGCCCCATAGAGCTGCGCTAGTGGACAACATGCTTGAACCTGAGGGAATTGAACGAATGAAGTGGTCACGTTGTTCACCGGACTAAAATCCCTATTGAGCATATCTGGTATGCACCTGGCACAAGCATTTCAGTCAGACCAGCACCTCCCTCAACGCTTTCAGAGCTGGATATTGCACTTATGGAAGAATTACAAATATCTTCCAAGTGCTGATTGATAACCTCATACTGTCCATGTTACGTAGGTGTGAAACTGTACTGGCTGTTCAACATGATCAAACAACATTTTAGAGGGCAAGGAGAATGAATTTTGCGCGTCGCTCTAACTAAACGCCATGTAAACTTCAAGTAAAGATTACCTGACAGTCGGGTTTGGAGGCGATCTGATCGTTTTATGGTTTTTAAAACAAAATGCCAAGATCGCACATTAATAATTTATTCAACGATGACCGGTTTCGGTGAACTGTGTCACCATCATCTCGTCACATATGTTTTACTAGCTGGTAATCTTGTTAAAAAATAGGTATAAAATAATAAGTGCCACATTGCACAAGTCACTATATAAAAAATACACAAGTTACAAAAACATAACAGCTTACAATATTTTGTTCAAAAAATGGGTATAAAATAATACAGTATTTTGTAAGCTGTCATGTTTTAACTTGGGTATTTTTTATATAGTGACTAAGTGTAATGTCGCACTTATTACTTTATACCCATTTTTTTAAGAAGATGACGAGCTTGTAAAATTTATATGTGACCAGATGATGGTGATACAGTTCACCGAAACCGTTCCCGTTGAATAGATTATTAATATGTGATCTTGGCATTCTATTTTGAAAACCATTCAAGTAAAGAGTTGACATAGCACAATATCGTAATATACCTCACAAAAATCACAGCCGTAACCAATATCTGAATGAAATACTTTAACAAATAAGTATTGTGTGTGATATCTCACCTGATGCCCTACCTGTTTTCAACAGTGTAATTAGACGTGTTTTCTCTCTTTTGGACTGCTACACATTATTTCGTAAATGTAAATTTTTTGTTAATATAAATCTACGTTTAAATTTTTTTAAAGCAATTCATCAAAGTTTTGCAGCACCTCCAACCCACAATTTTTCCTCGAAATTACGATTACTATACCGGGTGAATTACCTAACATTTGCACCGCAAATTTTGCGGAAACGTTAAGTTCGATTGATGTGCGGTTTTCACAGAATGGATTGGTAGTTAATGACTCGTATTGTTAGCCAACAAACGGATTATAAAGTGTATTTTTACGTAAACATACAATTTTTAAAATGGAACAATTGTTGTTTCTATCATGCGTTGGAGTTTTTGAGACCAGCTGTGTACATAGAATTTTAAGTGACATTGCTATCACGTTTAGTTTGGCAGCTACAAACATTCAAAGTCTTGGGGGCGGAGGTTACGACAGCGTAGCTCACTGGCTGGTGGTCATGAGACAGTGGGCCGTGCCCCAGGCGCTAGCCATTCGACCAGTCAGCCTCCGCCCCCGAAACTATGAACAGTTGTAGCTGCCAAACTAAACGTGATAAAAATGTTAATCGAAATTCCTTGTACACAGCTGGTGTCAAAAATTCCAGTTCGTAATGGAAACAACCATTGTTCTATTTAAAAACTGTATGTCTGCATAAAAAAATACACTTTCTAAGTAATATAACAATCTGTTTGGTGGCCAAAATCACGAGCCCCTGACTACCAATCCATTCTGTGAAAACCGCACATCAATCTCACTTTCCGTGTCTGCAATATTTGCGGTGATTCACCTTGTATACCTTCAATTGTTCATTGTCTCTTTTCAACTCCTTCAGTAAGTGATTCTGTATCAATGACTGTCAATATAACTTTATCACAGTGAGCAGATTCGTTTCCAAATATTTTAAGAAAGGTAACAAGAGCAATAAAATTTAGAAATAATTCGACCAAAACAGCACAAAACCGATTTCGCAACTGCGACTAAACTTTCTCAAGCGCCTACATGCCCATGTCTGCTAATGTGATCCATTCGGCACAGCAACTATCGAGTGGCGGCGAAAATAAAGCATGTCGCAACTATTTCAAAGCTGTGTTTGTTTAGCTGCTAGTGTAGTCCGAACCTAACTCAGGAAAAAAAGTCTAACGGAGGTGACACGCATTTACCGCTGCTGTAGCATTAGCAGCTTTCCGTATATCTGTAGCACACCGGAACTCTGCGACCGGAACTTCCACGCCCGCTTTTGTTGGTGAGCGCTTTTCCGTTTCTGCACTCCGGGCACGTCTGGCCGAAGATCTAAAAGCTTAAAGTTGCGGTGTCCTCTTTCCATTCCTTCGAAGCTCCACAGAGTTTGCCTCTCGACGCTGTGAGAAGTACGTGAGAGGATAAAGCGGAGGCTACGATTTCAACAGCCTCAGGTTTCAGAGATGAAATGATGCTCACGTAACTGACACGTAAGTTTTGTACTTTGGCAGCCACCGCGTTTTCGCTCTACTAATGTGTCATCAGTGCATTTCCAGCCTCTGTAGGCGCCGTTACACAAGTCTGTATTTATTAATTTCTTACGTTAGTCCATCTTCTTCATCAAACTGACTTCCAAAAAGAAGGTTTCTTGGGCCCACTACTGTATTTGATTTAAAAATGAATGATTTGCAGCAGTCAGTAGTTATTTTTTGATTTATTTATTTTTTATTTTATTGTACTTTATTGTACAGATCTAGATTTCGGCAAGTGACTGGCCATTCTCAATGCATACATTTTTATATAAGTACTAACTGAGAATCCGGCATCTCCCGAGTACTTATTTATTCCAGTCTTAACTTAGTCCATCTCTATGTCCGCCTTCAGTTTTCTTCTCTCTCTCTCTGTTCATCATGACATTAAATCGAAGTACTTATAAAATCAAACAACCAGAAAGCAGACAATATAAAAATAAATACTTTAATTTCTCAATTGTCTTGACTTAGCGCCAGAAGCGTGGACAGAAACATCGCTCGCTCGCTCTCTCTCTCTCTCTCTCTCTCGTTTAGGACCTTGTACTGATAGGACTTATTAGTTAACTTCTCTTGACTTTAATAGATTTTCATGTGGAGAACATTATGTCATGTATCCAAAAGTAAGTGTCTGTAAAGAGATGGTTCTGCAATAACAGTTATTCATTTCAGAATTCCGATTCGTTGCGATGATTTAAACAACCTTGATCTTCTTTTCATAATTAAAAGAAATTAATATTATGTGATGTTCTGTTTAAGTAATACGCAGACCACGATCTTGGCGCGTAACGGATGCAGTTATTGAAGATGCGTACTGTGCTAAAACCGATTCCGTGCACGGAATATAAAAAGAGAAATACCTTTTCATGCGTTATCACAGCCCTGAGATCTGCCGATTTATATAAATTTTATCAAATTTAATTGAGCTGGCCGTGAGAATTCTGCACTCCAACAGTTAGGTTCTTCCGAAAAAGCCAACAACTACCGATCTTTAAATTACGGTGCACTGCCTGTTATCGTTTGGTATAAGCATTAGATTCTGAAGCTAACTATTTAATTAAATTTGCGCTAGTACATAATTTACATTTCATGATAAATGCAGTACCACTACGTACGAAATGTAACAAGGACATATACCGTGATGCTTAACCATAAATAATCTTTGCTCAAACAGGAATTTCTACTAACTAAAATCATATTTTCAGTCTGATAGAAAATGAACAGCTTACTGATTAGTTTCTTAGTACTCTTCCGTGCAGTACCTTAACGATAACGATAACGATTTTCTTATTTTCATTTGTCTCCCTCCAGCTGAATCAAAAAGAGTTACACATATTTATTTCTTGAAAAGATAGAAATGTTACTTTTCAATCTGCTCTCCTCCCCTCTGTCAGGCTTCTCAACTAATCGTCTCCTATCTCTCTCCTTGTGTTCATCTCCTCCCACCCCTCTCTCACTGCCCATTTCCATGCACTATATCCAATTTTAGGTAGACAGTGATAATAATCTTCTCTTTAAGGTTAATTCTGCAAACTGAACAAACTGAAACGGTATATTTTGTCAAAATTCGTAGGTAAAGTTCCCCCTGTCATGCACCACACAAAATTGGACGTAGACAGTGATTTCCCTCTTTTTTTTTTTTAAACGATCAGGTGTGCAACGTTTCATCGCAATCGAATGAACGGTGCAGCAGCGCATGAATACGACCAAACCTGGTGTGGCAGTTTCCCCCGTATCATTGTTTGTGACGTCATATTCCCTAAAATGTAAGTCGCACAATTAAATAGTTTTCTTGGTACATCCATTGGCGTACATGCATGCCGTTTGCAAAATATGATGCGAGTACATTAAGTATCAAAGAAGTAATAAATTTAAACGTCATTCATGATGCCCTAGCTTTTCACACATATCTATTTTCATGACGTCATATATCGTGATATATGCTTCCTATTCTCTCCCTGTCCGTGTCCACCCTTACTTTTCTATCTTTCTCCTTTTCCACCTACTCCTCTTCCTCCTATATACAAAAACATACATATATTCGCCATGTCTCATGGTGACTGGTCAAACTGTGTCAAAGACGCAAAATACCTTCGCCAAGCTAAATTAAATGGCTTGCAGATTATAAAAATCTACTTCTTGAAAATATTTACTTACTGTTTAATGGTGAACAGTCAAACAATATGGATGTTTTTGTAACGTATCCTTAGCCCATGCACCTATGAAGGTTTACGAAAGGTAGCCTATGTATTAATTCGGAGTATAAGCTGTCTTCCTTTCACATTTCATTCAGTTTCGTCCACCTGTTTCAGCGTGAAGAGTAACAAACGTGTTAACGCTTTGTAATGTACCTTCCCAAAGGTAGTTCATGTGTTAATTAAGGGTAAAAGCTATACGCATTCCAAATTTCATCAAATCCCTCCAGCTGTTTCAGCGTGAAGAGAAACAATCGTATTAACACATTGTAATGTACCCTCCACCACGCACAGTATGGTGGCTTACGAATGGTAGCCCATGTATTAATGAAAGGTATAAGCTATCTCCGTTCCAAATTTCATTCAAATCTGTCCCTCCGTTTCAGCATGAAGGAGTAGCAAACATGTTAACTAATTATACTCTACGCCACGCACCATATGATGACTTACGAAAAGTAGACCATGTGTTAATCAGTGTATAAGGTACCTCTGTTCCAAATTTCATTTATATCCGTCCTGCAGTTTCAGTGTGAAGGAGTAAGAAATATAACTAATTATAAAACACCCTTCGCCATGCACCATACGAAATTAATTTTAGTATACATATAACCTTCGCGCGAGTGCAAGCAAAGAGTTGACAAAGTTTTATCGCAATCGTAAGTACGGTATGGCTGTGCATAAAATACGAACAAAAAGACAAACAAACATTGTTTTTATATATTACACGTTAAGCATGGACGTTCTTTAAAGGCCATAATCGCCATATAGTACACTTACCACAGTTTAGTTTAGATGAAACACTTTGGAGTCCTTCTCCTTCCCACTCTTCACGCCGCCTTGTTCCCCTCTCTACGTCCATTTATCCGTACCTATAGCGTATTGTGGCCTGTTGTTTTCGTTTTCAGGCAGCTCAACCCGTATGACGTCACGCCGCCTCTTCTAAAGTAATTAAATTTTTCTGGTACGCAGAACTTACTGCGAAATGCGTTCCGTATAGAGGTAATAATATAGGTGTAACGGATTAAATCTGGAAGCTTGATGTAGCGGTTTTTTGTTCATGCCATTGACGTCATATCTCCTGCACCTTATGACGTAATATGATGCAGAATGAGATTTTAAGACTGCAGCGGATTTTGTGCTGATTGCAAGGATTAATACACCTTCAAGATTTAAGATAGAGATTCTTTAAAGTTTGGAAGGAAGGAGAGGAAGTACTGGTGGAAATGAATGTGTAAGCTCGTGCAGTGAGGTGTGAAAAGGTAGCTCTGTGGAGTGCTTGCACGCGAATGGTCCCAGGTTCGAATCCGGTTTTTCATACAATTTTATATACTAGGAAGTTCCATATTAATGTATACTTTAAAGAGAATATCAGTAGTATAATTGCATAGTCTCAGCAAAATTAAAAGTAATAAATTGTAACGTTACAAAGAAAGCCGTTGTTTTACTATATTAACTGCGGAAACGTCGAAAGCAGTAGATTTATTCCTGATCATTATTTCTTGGGGTCGTCAATGTGATAAGGTTCCATAAAGATTTGAAATCATACGAAAAGTTTGTAGCAAGTCTCTAAGTGCTGCTATTCACATATAATGGATGAATAAAGTCTCACTATTTACACATCGCATGATACTGCAGTTTTTCGCTCATCGTTATTGTCCGTGACGTCAAATCTCCTTAAATATGTGCCGTAGATACTTTAAACCCCACAATGATATTTTACTGATGGTAGTGGATTTTGGAACCAAGTTTGGTTATTCTAAACTATAATCCTAAGGGATCAAACTGCTAGTGAAATTGGTACCTAGACTTACAAAGTACTTAAAACTAACGTATGCTAAAGGCAACACACACATACACACTCATCTCATTCCTGATGGAGGAATTGAAACTCCGTCAGGAACGGTTGCCCAATCCACAACGTGGCACTCTAAGTCAGGTGACCATTACCGTGAGGCCACGTTTGTCATGGGTCAAACAGTATAGAAGAAATTGTGAAGCACATACACATACAAACACACACGCACATCGTAAAGCACAACTTTTTTCCTCAACATTTAACGCAGACAATGAGAATTACATTCACAGATATGAATCCGTCCCGTTACATGGCCTTCTTCCAGTGCGCAACAAGGACGTATAAGCCATGTCAGTACATATACTTGTGGTCGCGGAGCCATTTATTCATTCTCGCCTCCTCGTCGCCCTTAAAATGTCAGAAAAATCAATACAAAGATGAGATTTAGTTATTACAGCATGTACTTCAATTAACGAATTACCCAAGGTCAACACGGATTTAGAAAGTATCGTTCACGCGAAACACAACTAGCTCTTTACTTACACGAAGGGATGAGTGCTATCGACAACGGTTCTCAAATCGATTTCATATTTCTAGAAGGCTTTTGACACCGTAGCTGTGAAACGGCTTTTAATCAAATTTCGTGATTATGGAATATGTCCCCAGGTTTGTGACTGGATAGGGGATTTCCTGTCCGCGAGGACATAGTTTGTAGTAATAGATGGTAAGGCATCGACAAAAACAAAGGTAATATTCGGCGTTCCACAGGGTAGTGTTATTGGTCCTTTGTTGTTCATTATCTACATAAGCGATTTGGGAGAAAATCCGAGCAGATCTTTTAGGTTGTTTGCAGATGACACCGTCATTTAACGTCTAGTAAAGTCATCTGACGATCAAATCCAAGATCTAAATAAAATATCAATATGGTGTAAAACTTAGCAGATGACTCTAAATAATGAGAAGTGTTAAGTCGTCCACATTAGTACGAAAATAAATCCGTTAAACCTTCTTTACAAGGTAAATCAATCGAATGTGGAGGCCGTAAACTCCACGGAATACCGATGAATTACTATTACATCAGACTTAATCTGGAATGAACACGTAGATAATGTCGTAGGAAAGGCGAACCAGAGACTGCGTTTTATTGGGAGAACCCTTAAAAGATGCAACAGAACTACTAAATAGTCTGCATACATTACGATTGTCCGTCCTCATTTGGAGTATTGTTGCACAGTGTGGTATCCTTATCAAGTGGATTTGACGGAGGATATCGAAAGAGTCCAAAGAAGTGCAACTCGTTTTGTAATGTCACGATACAGGGGAGACACCGTCACGGAAATGATACAGGGTCTGGGATGGGATTCATTACAACAACGGTGGTTATCGCAGCGGCGTGGTCTACTTTCGAAACTCCAATCGCCACCATTCTCCTCCGAATGCGAAAATATATAGTTGACTCCCACCTACATAGGTAGAAATGATCATCAGAATAAAATACTAGAAATGAGAGCTCGAACGGAGAGTCAAATTTTCTTTCTTCCCGTGCGCTATTCGAGAAGAGAATGGGAGATAAATAGTATAATGGTGGTTGGATGAACCCTCCGCCAGGCACTTAAATGTGATTTGCAGAGTATCCCATGTAGATGTAGACCCTCCATTTGTTCACAGTACTGCAGATTTACATTTGCTAGAAATTAAACTGTGTTTTTCACTAAACACAACAAACGATTTTCGACTATTTAGGCAATCATGAAGTGATTACTGACTTTCGTGCAAAACCACAATAGGTTGCAGAAAACATTACTACTCCAGGCAATCTCTGGTTATTAGTTTGAGCTGAAAATATACAATGGAGGGCCAATAACTCGTGTTATGTTAGAGCCATGAATTGGAGAAAGTGACGCTGAAACGAAATGTTAGATGGGAAACGGTAAGCGGTATTTTGTTATTATTTACTCTTCTACCACTGTGTAGCAAAAATCCCTCAAAATAAATGACCTACAATGGAAATAGACAGGAAGGCACACTGTAATATGGTATTTAATACGTAACACAATACGCCAGTTACCATATAATTATTATTGTCATTGATGTTTCCAATAGGAAATGGCATGTAGTACATTTTGTGCACAGTGATGTTGGCCCCAGTTGATTTTTGCTGTGTTCATCGCGGCACATTGCCAAGCTTGAAATAAAAGAAATTAGTAGTGGCAACAATCGTACAAGCGAATAAAACTGAAATACATAAAACTTATAGGAATAACTAATATATCTCAGATGGATGCACCCAGAAAGTGTCTCATGGCTATCTACCCATATATTTTTTCTGTTGTCAACTTCCTGTCACGTCATAAGAATTTTTTAATGTCAAGATACCTACAACGGTTTACTGTGCTTTTACGGTGCACATATGTTTGTACCGAGGATCCTTGTGAGTCAGTTAAATAGCTATGTAGATAAAATTTCTGGACGTGAATAACTCAAAAACCGTTGTCACTCAAGGACGCACTCATTCTGTTTCAGTTTTTGTTTATGTTTGGAACTTTGTAGGAAATATTTCATGTTCAATGGTGTAAATCTACCGTGGTATTGTATACTGAAAGTTAAATATGTGCCACTTAGAAACCAAACCGAATAACTCCATTGGAACAGAAACTGAGTTTAAAGTTAAGAGCATCCTGAAACTAAAGCTTTACTGTTAACTAATTTTTTTATTCATTACAGTAATGTCACTACCCTGTGGAACGCCGAATATCACCTCTGTTTTTGTCGATGCCTTACCATCGATTACTACAAACTATGTCCTCGCGGACAGGAAATCTCCTATCCAGTCACAAACCTGGGGACATATTCCATAATCACGCAATTTGATTAAAAGCCGTTTCACAGGTACGGTGTCAAAAGCCTTCTAGAAATATGAAATCGATTTGAGAACCGTTGTCGACAGCACTCATCACTTCGTGTAAGTAAAGAGCTAGTTGTGAAATCCGTGTTGACCTTGGGTAATTCGTTAATTGAAGCACACGCCGTAATAACTAAATCTCATCTTTGTATTGACTTTTCTTACATTTCAAGGGCGACGAGGAGGTGAGGATGTATAAATAGCTCCGCGACCACAAGTATATGTACTGACATGGCTTACACGTCTTTGTTGCGCACTGGAAGAAGGCCATATAACGGGACGGATTCGTATCTGTGAATGTAATTCTCATTTCTGCGTTAAATCTTGAGGGAAAAAGTTGTGCTTTGCGATGTGCGTGTGTGTTCGTATGTGTATGTCCTTCACAATTTCTTCTATACTGTTTGACCCATTGCAATTTATTTTCTTCGCAACACAACGCTGCGACTGTTGATTTTATTTATTTATTTGGAACACACGACCGGTTTCGCGAAGTGAATTTGTATCACCAGGTGCTTATTTCATTCAAGTGATAACCATATGTTACACAGAGATGGAACTAGCTGATCCCCATCATTTATCTCGAGGTGTAACCAACTTAGCATTTGAAATCATCTATAAATTCCCTTTTACCCAAAAAAAAAAAAAAAAAAAAAAAAAATTGGGGCCAAATATGAATTAAAAACTGAATAAAATCCATCCCATACCTCTGGAGGAGACAGCTAGGGAAGGAAGCATTGTTGTTGCCGGCACCAGAGTGTCGCAGCGGTGTGTTGTGAAGAAAATGAATCAAATCGACTGTTGTTGCCCGATGAATAAAGTATTGTATTCATTAGTGCAATTTAGTTTGAGATACAAATTTGATGAAAACACAACACAGGTAATCACCGCAACAAAAAACAACTTGAATTTCGTATTTTTCGAGGAGTTAGTACCGATGTCACATGAAAAAGTTTGTTTTGTATTTCACTTCAATTTCAAACATGGCTAATCGTCACAAAAAATTAAATCACAGTTTTCTGACACTTCACTGTTGTGTTCCTCACGAGTGGTCAGCAGCTTGTTGCAGTAGTCATGGTTCACAAGAGAAATATACTACAGGATACGCTTGAGATCTGCCTTTTGACCTTTACTGACGGGATGAATACTAGAGTACGCGACATCCTACTTTATATTCAGAAATTCTGGTTGCCTACCTGGTGTAAATTTCTTGAAACCAATCCTAATAAATGGAAAATCTTTTCAAAAATCGTCTTGTACTGCTGACTGTAAGGTAATGACCTCTCCAATCGGACACATCCAACGTCAAACCAATTTACGGGTAAGTCATCGACTGTATTTTTGCGGTTTGTTAAGGCATATTCAAGAGTCTTCTCAGACGACAAGTCATTGTTATCCATTTCAACTATTACAAAGAGATTTTTCCTTTTGCAGTTGCGATTTATTGTACTGAACCAATCTTCTGGTGAGAAAATGATTCGTGTCTTCCTCGCTTTACATTCAATTACCCCGGAGTCATCTGTCAGATAGCTGTGTCCGGGCACTACAAGTTTTAAATGAATAATACCTGCTCTGATTTCAGAGCTTCGGGCAACCTTCATCATTGTCAATACTGTTTACATTTCGATTCTGACCCGTGCACGAATGTAATATATGCCTTTGGTCTCTTGCAATGTCTTTAACACAATGAAAATGAGCTCTCAGATAACTTTATGTATTGATGTTGTAGTTTTCCGTAACTTTTGTCTGGTCTGGAATCTGGAACATGATCGTTTTCTGCAGATCTATAAAATAAATTTTCTTCGCTGTTACTCATTTTTAGCACTCTGTTCGAACGTAAGCTCACAACTAACAAAGTAACTCACTTAGCCAGACCTCGAAATAAATGCATTGCTGGAAATAAATTACACATCCATTGTTGTTGTTGTTGTCTTCAGTCCGCAGACTGGTTTGATGCAGCTCTCCACGCTACCCTGTCCTGTGCAAGTCTCTTCATCTGAGAATACGTTCGGCAACCTACATCCTTTTGAATCTTCTTACTATATTCGTCCCTCGGTTTCCCTCCTAGATTTTTACCCCACACGCTTCCATATAATGATAAGTTGACAATTCCTTGAGGTCTCAGAATGTGTCCAACCAATCTATGCCTTCTCGTAGGATATGCCAGAAACTCCTTTTCGCCCCGATTCGGTTAAGCTCCTCCTCATTAGTTACGTGATCTACCCATCTAATTTTCATTATTCGTCTATAGCACCAAATTACAAAAGCTTCTATCATCTTTTTATCTGAACTCCTTATCGTCCACGTTTCACTCTCATACAATGCTAGCCGGTCGCGGTGGCCGAGGGTATTGAGGCACTCCAGTCACGATCTGCACGGTCACTACGGTCGGGGGTTCGAATCCCCCCTCGGGCATGGATATTTGTTCCGTCCTTAGTATAAGGTAGTTGATAAGTAGTTTGTAAGTTTAGGGACTGATGACCCTGTAGTTAAGTCCCATAAGCTTAACAAACATTTGAAAATTTGAATACAATGCTACACTCTAGACAAATACTTTCAGGAAGGACTTCCTAACATTTAAATTAATATTAGATGATAACAAGTTTCGGTTCTTTAGAAACGCTTTTCTTCCCAAAGCCAGTCTGCGTTTTATATCTTCTTTACTTCGGCCATCAGAAGTTATCTTGCTGCCCAAATAAAAGAATTCATCTATTACTTTTATTGTCTCATTACCTAATCTAATTCCTTCAGCATCGCCTAATTTTCTGACATTGCATTCCATTACCTTCGTTTTACTCTTGTTAATGTTCATCTTATATCTTCCTTTTTTATTGCCAGAAGTGAGGCAGAAAATGGAGTTAGTCACTTTGGCTTCCGAAAACTGTAAAGAAATGTTCCGTTTTCAAGGTAATATTTTTGATTTCTGGTACGAAAATTAACAAATGGTGTTAAACATATTAGAATATAAAAATATACAACTTTGTGAGGTTTCCTGTATCAAAAGTTGAAAACTGATAAGTCGCACACGCTGCCGCATTGCAGGTGGCTGATTGTCATTTAAATTAAGGATTGCATTGGGAAAAGTCACATGATCGTCCGCACAGCTGATGAGGTAGCCACAAATCGTCATGCGATCATCCCGTTTGTATTGTGACAGTATTCGTCAAACACTGTGCTGCGGAACACCAGACATGATGAGGTGGTCGGTTAGAATTTTGTGGCAAGAATCGTAACTGACCCCTACGTACTACCACTCTATACAGACACGATCTGCTAACTGCTAACTGTTACAAGCCGCAGGGAGGCAGAATGTTGTGTATCTATTAAAACATTTTGCACGTACTTAGTATCCCAGTTTGTTATGCTCTTACATTCTGAGCCGTCCCGGCTCGTGTTTCTTCGTTTCACCCTGTCCTTTAATGAATTACTGGCGCAAGTACTAATCGATCTTTCTGTGCTCTCATCGCTCGCGGCGCTGTTACATCTATCGCTTGTCACTTGTCTAGTTACTCGTGTGATCCTTGGAGATTGTCGCTATTTGAGCATGACGCCGAGGCAGTTCCAGAAAGGTCGGTAACCGGGTCAGTCAGTGAGAGTCGCTGAGGGGAACATCTGAGTGTCAGTATCGTGCAGTGTCAATTTTATACACTGCATGGCGTCGCTAGTTTCGAGTTATTTACATTAATTGCCCGTGGCCGGGCCCAGCGTATGCGCCGAAGTAGTTCAGCAGTGGCAACCTGTCAGTCTGTTGGGGCCGTTCCTTCGCTTGTACTCCGCAGTCCATGGCTGCACCTCGCGTCGTTTCAGCTGCTGTCCACCTGGAATTCATGAAATGCTTTCAGGGCACTTGTTGATATCATCCCTCTGCACCGCCGCGAGGATGTCTGCACTTATCTTGGAGTGGGCGTATTAAGTGACCAGTACGTTTCTGCTCTGCAAAATTATGTCTGTGTATTTATTAGGATCGGTGGTCGTTCCCCAGGAACCGTCGTTGCCTATGTCTACGTCTACTGATGCTTACTTATGTGTTGTGTCGCACTTCTAGTTCGGCTCAACTGATTTATTCTCTTTTGCTCTGTGTAGCAACTATTCAATTTTCACTAACTTGGTTAAGGCCACCGGGGAATTTTCTGTGCCCTTCTCCTAGCTCGCATCTGCACGGGCGTTAGTTGTATAGCTTTATTTTTCTATTTTTATTATTATTTTTAAATCTTCTGCTCGCAGACCATTTAGCTCCGTGAGGCATCGCCAACCCACGGTTGTAATTTGGCGCTCAGTTTCTTTTAATATAAGTCCCTTAGTGTCGGTGCTGTAGTTCTCATGGGCGGTTGCGCACCCTTGCGACCTTCCTATCGGTACTCACCAATAAAAATCGGGCAATACATAACTCAGGGTAGTAAAAGGTTTATGGCTCGTTGTCTCTGTTCATAGGAGTGAGTTTTGTATATCAGCTTCTATACCCTAAACAGCTAACTAATCTGTTTAAACGAGATCATTAATTAATCTGTAGTTTAGCCAGTCTATCAATCTGCATATGACGACGTGACAATATATTTAAACAAACATAAATTAAATCTCTGACTAACCAACAAAAATGAATTCTTAGAAGTGATTCTGTCACGTAGTAATTCATTATAGATGAAGTTTATTACTCAAGGTGGACTTGAAAATGCAGAGGTGGTCTTACTTTATACACCGAGCTGTCTAAGGCGCCTCGCTGCAGAGCGCGCGGTTGCTCGCCGTCGGAGGTTCGAGTCCTCCGTAGGGCATGGGTGTATGTGTTGTCCTTAGGTTAGTTTACCTAGGTTTAAGTAGTTTTTAAGCTACGGACTTATGACTACGCAATGTGGTCCGATAGCTTGACAGACATTTGAACATTTCTATTATATACATCGATGAATAATTGAATATTTACCGTACTATTGTTCATGAAAGGCACAATAAGTATCACAAGCATTCGAGAGTAAAAGTTCCAAATTATCAATCGTAAATTAGTGTAGTCTATCGAACTCTGCAGTTCCACAGCCCTACTATCGTACATAGTTTATCACTTTTCAAGCAGAGACTGTTCTGCAGTCATAGTCCCGTAAATTTTCTAAGTCCATACCTGCCTATCTTTCAAATCACAAGTTCGTAACGCGGCTTCAGACCACCCAGCGTCACAATCTTTCACCACCGCATCCAAGCTACGAGTCCCTTCCCAAGCGTTCGAAGAGGGAGCTCTCCCTGCTCCCAAAATTGTACCCTTCTGCGAATACTAACGCCTCATCTTTAAAATACAATCTCCCTTCCAAAATTTTATACATTTGCGTATCACAGAATGCAATACTTTGATCACCTCCATACAAATGTTGTTTACATTTACCAAACAAATATTTATCAATACTAAAAACAGTTGAGACTGAAGCTCTTTGCTCAGATAGCCATTAAGCGTGGCTTCTAGCTGTTCAAATATACTGCCGCCGTCGAAATATAGTCACACTACTAATATTTAATTTATCATGGCCTTTTATACAATATATTCAGTTCTTGTCCACAAATACTTATAATTGTTTATATATAAATTATGTGCTGCATATCTACTATTTTTAGTCAGTCATGAAATATTTTAGTGGCCGTCTACAAAATAAAAAACCAACGTTACCAAGAATAATATTGAATATAATAAAAACATACATAAATATAATGCACTTTGCTGTGTTCATGTTTTGTGTTTCTGTGTTCTGACACAACAATATTATTACCTCAACGAAAAGCAGAACAAGACAGTAAAATAAAGTTTATTGAAAGAATATGGAAATAATGTGGTACGTCTTTTAAGATTGGTACCATGGTGCAATGCTGCCTATTTGCTCCTTAAACACCACACACCAATAATTGTAAATATGTCTTATAATAATATTATAGTACTGAGATTTACCGGATTTTTATTTGTAAGGAGAATTTAAATTGTAATTACGGCGTTTGAGTCTCCCATATCTCCTGAATCCATTCATATAATTATATTTGCTATATGATCATTCTTTAATTTTATATGTATTTTTAGAATAATGTTTGTGGCTATATTGTGTTTCAGTTGCAATCTGGAATAGCTGCCCTCGCTCAGCCAAGAGCGTTTCCGGTTTCCGAGCAAATTAGGAAAACCATGACTGCCTGTATTCCATTCACTAGGTCCAAACTGATAGCCGGCAAGTTGGAGAACCCAACATCCTGGCAAAACCTGCCTTTCATATGGAAACTATCAGCTTCCTCCTGTATCTGTAATGTCATATACTAACCCCTCTCCTTCCTGTCTGCAGTTAGCTCATCTGTTTTATAAATTGGAGTGTGTATTAAGTTAACGAGTAGGCAGTCGTATTCTTAAATTAATTTTATATTACACTGGAAATGTTATGGATTGTCTCAGGGCCTTATTTCATTGCTGTTTAAACATGTGTCTGTTGTTATGTTAAAGGTCTGGCCCGAGTGCTTGTGTTTGTGCCTTGGTTTTATGTAACCTTTCTTGAGCTCTGTTATTATTCCGGAAGTCCGGTCTCTCTTACTGCAATACATAATTTGTTTATTCGGCCTTCTGCCTTGTAATTTCATTGATTCAGATTTGTTTAACCTGCTTTCTCGGTATTGCTTATTATTGTATAAGTAGGATAAAGAATTTTATCCGGCCTTTAGCCCTTTACTAATTTGTGTATTTTTTTAATCTGCCTTCAGCCTGATTCAGGAGGTTTTTTCTCACCTTTGTTTATTGTAAAACGTTCCTTCAGCCCTTAGCCCGTTATTAGTCCATGATAACAAAAAAATTGTTTGTGTGGCTTTCTACCTGATAATTTGAAAGAGCTGCTTTTACTTAAATTTTAGAGCTCCCTTTTATTGTGCTTTTTCATTGTATGCTTGTTATTATAAAATGTTGATTCGGATCCTCTGTCCGTTATTAACTTATCTCAAAAAAGTTTTGTAACTTGGCCTTCAGTCTGATAATTTTACTTAATTTTGCAGCCTCTCTCGATTGTCTTGTTTGCCGTATTTATTTACTTTATAAAGGGTTGCTTCGGCCTTCCATCGCCCTAGCTGAACTGTATACTATTTTCCTTAAAAAAATTAAAAAAAAAGAGAGGATGGAAAAAGTTGTCTTGTTCGGGCCTCCAGCCTCTAGTTACAAAAGCGATTTCCTTTTCATTTTTATTTTTTATTTTGGTTAAAATGAAAGCTGTCAAGGAACCTGAACTTAATACTATTGCCTAACTTTACTAGTCAACTCCCCACCGCTCCCGCTAACCCTATCACATTCCTTTACAGAAATATTAACCAAATTATTTGTCAGGTAGCTACTAGTGTTTCTTACCAATCAGTGAAAGTGCTTCCTACACTAATATTAGGCTAATTGTATCACTTGATGACAACACAATAACTAGTTTGCTAATGAAATTAAGTCTTGTTCTTATAAGGTCTCTGAACACGCAACAATCATTGCTAAGTTTCCAACAGTACCCAAAGCATAAAATTTTAAAAGGTGGCGACTTTAACTAACCCTCGATATGTTGGCAAACATAAGTTTTCAAAACCGGAGGCAGGCATAAAACATCGTCCGAAACTGTACTGAACACATACTCCGAAAATTATCTCTAGCAATTAGTTCATGAACCTACAAGAATACTAAATGATTGTGAGAACATACTTGACCTCCTAGCAACAAATAATCCTTAACTAATAAATAACATCAAAAAAGACACAGGGATTAGTGAACATAGAGTTGTCGTAGCGAGATTGAATATGGGACTTTCCAAATCCACCAACATTAAAAGAAAAGTGTATTTACCACAAAAACAAAGCAGATAAAAATTCGATTAAGAATTTCCAGTCTTTGGAAACTACCAATGTGAGTGTAGATCAGATGTGGCTTACATTCTAAGATATAATGTCGACAACCATTGACAGATTCATAATAAACAAATTAATAATAGATGGGGCTGACCCGACGTGGAACACAAAACAGGTCAGATCACTGTTACAAAAGTAAATAATAAAGCATGCCAAATTTATACGCACAAAAAAATTACTAAGACTGGCAATCTTTTACAGGGAATAGAGATTTAGGTCGATCTTCAATATGAGAAGCTTAGAATAGATACCACAATGAAACCCTGTCACGTTATTTGTCAGAGAATCAAACGATATCCTGGTTGTATGTAAAGCATACCAGTGGAAAAGCAGAATCAATACCTTCATTACATGATATAAATGATGATGCTACTGTTGACAGTAGTGCTAAAGAAGAAATAATTAACATAGCTCAGAAATTTCTTTACTATGAAAGAAGAAGCAAATACTCTAGGATTCGTATCAAGCACATTTTCCAGCAAGCCTGATTTAGAGGTTAGACACCCCTGGAGTAGTAAGTCAAGTAAATCTCCCGGTCCCGACTGTATACCAAGTAGGTTTTTTTCAGAGTATGTTGATGCAATAGTCCATAGCTAACTATCGTATGCCACCGCTCGCTCAGTGAACGTTCCGTACCCAAAGACTGGAAAGTAGTACAGATTACTCCAATATTCAAGAAAGACGAAAGGTTTGCAGCAGGATTTTAGAACATATACCTTTCTCAAATATTATGAATTACCTTGAAGAGAACGACTTATTATCCCATAGTCAACACGGATTCAAAAAGAATCTCTCCTGTGAAACACAGCTAACTCTTTACTCACATGATGTGATGAGTACTATCGACAAGGGATGTCAAATAGATTCAGTATGTCTCGATTTCCGGAAGGCTTCGGCACTGTACCTCAGAAGGATCTTCTAACCAAACTCCGCGCTTACGGAATATCACCTGTGAGATTCCTGTCAGAAAGAACACAGTACATTTTAATTGACGGAAAGTCATCGAGTATAACAGAAGCTATATCGGGCGTTACACAGGGAAGTGTTACAGGGCCCCTACTGTTCCTTATTTTTATAAACGATTTAGGAAACAATCTCAGTACCTGTCTTATATTTTTCGCGCATGATGCTGTCATTTACCGGTTAGTAAAGTCTCCATACGATCAAAAGCAACTGCAAAATGGTTTAGATAAGACTTCTGTATTGTACAAAAACTGGCAATTAATTCTTATTAATGATAAATTCGAGGTTATCCATATGACCACTAAAAGAAATCCGTTCATCTTCAGTTACACGATTAATCAGTCAAACCTACAGGCCGTCGAATCAACAAACTACGTAGTGCGATGTTGCCGGGTCGTAGTTAATAGCCTACTGAAGTTCTCGTAGATTGCAGCTCTTGGTCAAGACTGACTGAAATTTCATGGGGAAAAACTAGTCCCTTACCAATAATGTAGGCGACACGTAGAACTGCAGTTAATTGACTCTTTAATGAATCATTAGTACCCAGTTGTTCCCATTTACGGCTAGCGTACAAGTGTCATTAATAACACTGACTACAACCCAGTAAGCACGGTCCACACATCAGTAACACAAAATTACACAGTTCGTGTGTGGAATACAAAAGTCCGAGGTGTAAGTTTAGTGTGGTACAAGTATGAAGAATTTAGCTTTGAATCGTAACAGTAGGAACACTTTCCACAGGTCTAACACTGATAAACTTTAACGTAGTTGTTCAAATTAGAGTTCAGAGTGACGTAGATTATGCCTCCGATCAAAGATGAATCCAGACTCCTTACTGGCGTGAATTTACAAGACTCACTTACATATCGCGAAAGCATTCTATTTCTACTTGTTTAACAATGACTCAGTAGATTACGTATTGTTAACTGATTCCGTTAAATTAATTATAATGGAAAAGTAAGCAATTCCATTCAACTGGCTACAGTAAAAGATAGCGAAAATAACACTTAGTAAATTGATTTTTAAAGCTCAGTTATTTTAATAATGCTTCATCAACTTGTTTAATGAAGTAGGATTATCAACAATAATTTCGTAATAAACGGGTATTATACAGAAATTAATGAGAGCAAAACTTTCCTAACGATACTTGTAAAACATGATAATACCTACTTTAATATTATAAGAAAAGAATTTCCTTAGTTTTAACAGAAATACTAGTTAGGATACTATCTGAAATATAACAATAGGCTTCTGGCATTAACTAATTAATATTTGATAATTAAAAACTAATGCGACGTCAAATAACAGAAAATAACGTCAATTAGACACGTTAGAAAAAAGAATAACAAAAGTTTTCGAAAAGAAAATGATAACAGACTAATTACATTCGTACCTACTATCATGCGACACTGTGCAGTGGGACGGGCGATCACAAGTCTTTATTGGGCAAGAGGCTGCCTGAAAAACTGTTTATGCATTTTACTGCGAAGTAAATTATGGTTCTTACTATAACAGCATAGAAGTTGTTTACAGCAGGCCTAAAAACTTAAACTTGTTTAACCGTGGATAGACTTCGTTTCCGATTGGCCGCCCACTAACACAAGAAAAAATATCATTAAATTCTTCCTCTCTAAGAAATTCTCACATTTAAAGATGGTTAAGTTGGTTAACCTTTCAACTTAACCAACGATGACAGCTAATTAAATTCTCATAACGTCACCGTTCACATAAACGTAAAGTCCCATTGAAGTTTTTTTTTACATTCCAGAACATCTCAGAAGGGTACTCTTCATAGAAATAACTGTGGTAAGTAACATTCATTTCCATTTAAACTTCTATACACTTCAATAAAATTCATAAGTAGTACAGACGACTAAGAAATGAGATTGACAGGAAGTGCAAAATGGCTAAGCAGGAGTGGCTAGAAGGCAAATGCAAGGATATAGAAGAATGTATAAATAGGGGAAAAATAGATACAGCCAACAGGAAAATAAAAGAAATATTGGGAGATAAGAAAAACAGCTCTATGAATATCAAGGACACTGATGGAAAACTGCCGGCCGCGGTGGCCGAGGAGACTGAGGCGCTCCAGTCACGGTCTGCACAGCCACTACGGTCGGGGGTTCGAATCCCCCCTCGGGCATGGATATTTGTGCCGTCTTAGTTCGTAAGTAGTTCATAAGTAGTTTGTAAGTTTAGGGACTGATGACCCCGTAGTTAAGTCCCATAAGCTTAACAAACATTTGAACATTTGAACATTTTGATGGAAAACTAGTTCTCAGCAAAGAAGGGAAAGCTGAAAGGTGGAAAGAGTATATAGAAGGGCTCTACAAAGGAAATGAACTTCGAGACAATATTGTAGGAAGGGAAGAGGATGTAGATGAAGATGAAATAGGAGATACTGTACTGAGAGAAGAATTTGACAGAGCCGTGAAAGACCTAAGTCGAAACAAGGCCGCTGGAGTAAAAGATTTTCCCTCAGAGCTACTGAAGTCTCTGGGAGAACCAGCCATGACAAACCTGTTTCACCTGGTGTGTAAGATGTATGAGACAGGCGAAGTACCCTCAGACATTAAGAAAAATGTTATAATCCTCATTCCAAAGAAAGCAGGTGCAGACAGGTGTGAAAACTACAGAACCATCAGTTTAATAAGTCATGGCTGCAAAATATTAACACGAATTGTCTACAGAAGGATTGAAAAGTTGGTAGAAGCCGATCTCGGGGAAGACGAGTTTGGGTTCAGGGAAATGTAGGAACACGGGAGGCAATACTCACTTTACGGCTTATCATAGAGGATAGATTAAGAAAAGGCAAACCTACATTTCTTGCTTTTGTAGATTTGGAGAAGGCTTTTGACAATGTTGATTGGAATAAACTCTTTCAAGTTCTGAAGCAAGCAGGAGTAAAATACAGGGAACGTATGGTTATTTACAACTTGTACAAAAACCAGACAGCGGTTGTCAGAGTTGATGGGCATGAAAGGGATGCAGTGGTTGGAAAGGGAGTAAGACATTGTTGTAGTCTTTCTCCATTGTTATTCAATTTGTACATTGAGCAAGCTATAAAGGAAAGCAAGGAGAAATTTGGAGAAGGAATTGAAGTTCAGGGTGAAGAATTAAAAACATTGCGTTTTGCTGACGACATAGTAATTCTGTCAGATACAGCAAAGGACCTGGAAGAGCAACTGAACAGAATGGACAGTGTGCTGAAAGGTGCATATAAGATGAACCTTAACAAGAGCAAAACTAGGGTAATGGAGTGCAGTGTAAGAAAATCAGGTGATGCTGAAGGAATTAGATTGGGAAACGAAGCAATAAAGGAGGTAGATGCGTTTTGTTATTTGGGCAGTAAAATAACAAATGATGGACGCAGTACAGAGGATATAAAATGCAGAATGGCAATGGGTAGAAAAGCGTTCTTAAAAAAGAGAAATTTGTTAACATCGAATATTGATTTAAGCCTAAGGAGGTCCTTTCTGAAGGCATTTGTATGGAGTGTTGCCTTATATGGGAGTGAAACATGGACGATAAACAGTGCGGACAGGAAGAGGATTGAAACTTTTGAAATTTGGTGCTACAGAAGAATGCTGAAGATTAGGTGGGTGGATCGCATAACTAATGAGGACGTACTGAACAGAATTGGGGAGAAAAGAAATTTCTGGCATACCTTGACTAAAAGAAGGGATAGATTGGTAGGACACATTCTTAGACATCAAGGAATTGTGAATTTAGCGTTGGAGGGAAGTGTGTGGGGTAAAAATCGCAGAGGAGGGTCAAGAGATGGATACAGTAAGCAGATTTAGTCAGATGTAGATGGCCGTTCTTATGTGGAGATGAAGAGACTTGCTCAGGATAGGGTATTGTGGAGAGCTGCATCAAACCAGTCTTCGGACTGAAGACCACAACAACAATATTTTTTAACAAACTTTCACATTTATTAATATAACATGATCTGTACAGCTTGACATGACAATCGGAACTAACTCATTTTTTTCAAAAAATTTTCTCCATAACTTTGTACAAAGAGAAAACGTATTAATTTTTTTAAGTAAATGTCTTCTTCGGCGAGGAGAAGTTCACGGTTTTTTTAATATTGGGCTACGCTACAGGTTAGTCTGAATTGGTAGTTGAACTCTGTGCATGTGGTGCCGCAAACCAAACAGTTTTCTGAAAATCGGATGACAGGAATGTCGTACATCCGGCAAGTTGTTGTTGAGATATATATATATATATATATATATATATATATATATATATATATATTTTTTTTTTTTTTTTTTTTTTTTTTTTTTTTTTTTTTTTTTTTTTTTTTTTTTTTAGGGGATAGCGAACTGGGTCATCAGTCCCCAGCCGGCAAGTCCGCAAGAACAGACCTGAGCGCACTTAAGTGTCTGTCTGTTGGATATGGCGCCCTACATTTCAAGAATAAAATGAGTTATCGTTCTGTTCTCAACCGTAAATAAAATTCCTATATCTTACCTACATTTCGTCCGCAGCTTTGTATGTGCTAAAATCAACCATACGAAAAGTCTCTGCAATGCGATTTTTTTGTCTGCAAACTCCTCAAAAGTTTGCGCAGTAGTTTACTTAATTTGATGTAACACAGTAACTATGCGAAATAACGAATAGAATTTCATACAGGGGCGATAGATCCGCCATGTTTGAGGCAAATTGAACTGGCGTCCACCATGTTATTTGGGGTACCGTCTGATAGCTGGTATGCCTCATTCACTAGAGAATACTACCTATTTACACAGTTCCACGTTTTAAATAAAGATTGACGATTGAGTACAGATGTGTATGAGGTTACATCTGTGTCTCCAGACTTTATCAAAGCTGCGAATTCATGAGTCAGATAGTGTATTTCCTCAAAATGCGGTAATGAAATCTCATGAACCTATCAGTAATACACTTCCAGTTCGAAGTATAACAAGTAGCTGAGATTTGTCCCAACAAAGAAAGTGCCGCTTTCAAAATATGTGTGTTAATTATAATGCAAGTTCATAGTCTAAAACTGCTGCGAAGCTTATGCAGTGAACAGTCATTGTTATGATGAACAATCATGATCATGGATTTGCATCTGTTGTTAATATGCTTTCATAAAGCCTAGTACACATTTATCTGGTGCTTATTAAACGTATTAAGTCCACATACTCGTAAAATTGCTCATAAAGGGTTCGGTTGTGAGGTCTGGTTGACGAAATTTGAGTACAACGTCGAAATTGACAACAAAATATTGCAGTTAGAAGAGCGCATGAATCGCTGCCTCGAAAGCATTCCACACTGAAATAAAACATGATAAATAACTTTCGTTGTTGTCTTTCTGGAGCAAGTAAAGTTTAGTGGGACAAATTTGAATACAAAGACGAAAGTAACAACTGCATAGTGTAATCAAAAATGCGCATGGGTCGGTCGCCACAATGAAGTAACATATCGTTAATATAATTACGTAGGCTTCCGCGGCCAGAGTAAGATGACATAAAAGTTTTCTGGTTGTTGTACCGCGTCATGATGTAATAGCCCTCTTACATCAAGACGCGGAACAACACCCAGAAAACTTTTCTGTCGTATCGTTAATAACTTACGTTTTTGCCACGCTGATATACGTAAATATTTGTAACAAAGAACAAAGACATTTAAAAAGTGAAAAATTCCAACTGTTACTACTGCTTCCACGCTTTCCAATATTTATATGATAACCATGTTTGATCAAGTATTGTCAACAACAAATGAATTTTTGTAAAGAAAGTGTAGACACTCAAAAGTCTTTTTTTATTTTTCAACACATGAGATACACTTTCATCAACTACAGCAGCAAAAGAAGAAGAAACACGCAGACGCTAGGCAGAAAACGGAGACTTTTTATGGTGTGTACTTCAAAGGAATTGCAAGATAGGTCCTCTGTAGCTTCCCTCTTTGGGAAGCGATGTGCTGTTAGCCAGGAATTTTATTTGTGTACGGACGGAGGTTATACAAGGCAAAACAACTGGTGTTCTTGTTCGAAATATTTGTCTCTTTTAACACTTCGATTGATGTATGTAAATGCTGAACACACTGTAAGCATATTGCAGAAGCAAAAATTGTACAGAAAAAATACACTAAATACAATATACACTAAATACAGCGTTTCACTTTCAACATCAACATACGATAGAGAGACTCAAGTTTACTGATCACCGCCAATATGGCGGCCGAGTTTACACAGGTTGCCGCAAAGAGCGCTGTAACTCGTGTCTAACAAGAAGACCACATGGGTATCGGATTTTAGAATTTCTCTATATTTATGGTACGTGAAGTTTAGAACATCAGTAGCAATCAGACAAAGCCATTCGACGCAACTCTCAAATATTTTTGAAGAAAATAGACTTTAAAATTTCGCAAAGTATACTGAAGTACTAACTACCGATAATGAAGAGGTCCTGCATTTCTACGTGTAGCTCAGGTGGTAGCGTTCTGGCATTTCAACTTTAGGGTCAGTGGTTCGAATCCTATCACAGCATTTTTTTCGTTGTGTTCGAATACTTACACAATTTTATCATCTAATGGTAATTTTTATGAAAAGTGCACGTATTTTTGTTTATTCGAAATTTTCTATATTTTATGGAAGGTTATTAATAATCATAGTGAAGCAAAAAACATAAGTTACATTTTTTACAATATTGGCTTCACTATAAGTTAACCACGGTCTTTGTTCAGTTTGTGAAGTGCTACGGTACTGTATTTGGAAAGTCATCTCCCTAGATATTAATGGCTTTCCAAGAAGCTACCCTACTCAACCACCGTTTTACGTGACGACTAGGTTTTCAACTCATCTACATACATATAAACAAAAATTTTCTGACCACCTGAAATTAGAGATTCGAAAATGTTTTATATAACTGAATGCGAAAACTACTATATATACAGGGTGTTTCACTAAGAGTGTTTGCTTCTGTAACTTATACAATAATAGGTGACGGGAAATTTTAATGTGGTAGGTCAACACAAGAAATGTTACACTTTCTGCGGAGCTATGAACATAGTTTATTGTATCATTTTCCACAGTTTGTGGTTATTATTCAGCAATCAGTCGTCATAAATATAAAATTCTTTATTTGTTAGCAAATCCTCCTACATGGAGGTCGAGATATTTTAAATATTTTAATTTATTTTAAGCATTGATAATGACCACACAGTGATCGAAATCCGGATTTGCTAACAAATAAAGAATTTTATATTTATGACGACTGATTGCTGAATAATTACCACAAATCAAATACATTCGTGGAGCACCCACTCCAATATGGAATCAAGCTTGATTTTCCACAGTGTTACAGCACGGTGGGAAGTTGATTTACATGAGATGTTCAAATGTGTGTCCATGTTCCTCAATGCATAATGCAATGCGCCGTCGAAAGGATCTGCGGACGAGATGTAACATCGCCGGTGTGACGGAGCGACATGCGTCCTCGATGCGCCGTTTTACCTATTAGTGTACCTGGGAAGTAGTGTGGACCGATGATTTCATCCCCAAGGATTCCACACCACACGTTAATAGACCACCTACGTTGACGGTCGACAGGTCGTACCAACACCTTCTAGAGTACAGGCCTGCGCGCATGCCCGTGACGTCACCAACTGAAGGCTGGCTGCCGTGCAAACGGCTGAGTCTGCGTCGGAACTTCGCTGTGATGCAGGCGCTATACGAACGTTTTGCATTTTAATGCGCCAACTGCGTCGGTATTTCCGTGCTTTCTTCTCCTACACGGCCTTGCAATTACACTAAGGGAATTAATACATGCAACACTCGTTCAATTTTGTTTTGAGCCTGTGAAATTCTTTTGACAATTTTCAGCAAATATTCATCTGTCGGTCTTTAAGACAAACTGGAAAATCAAATTAGTTCTTTGCCTTGCCTCGGACATAAAACTTTTCCTGCAATAAATTGTCACTGAAAAGCAACAAGATACCAATATTTACGATTTTAATTAAGCAAATTGGTTCTTAGAATATATAAGGATTTATTTTCGGTAATTTTTGAAACCTTTGTCTCCAGGTATCACTAGTAAAGTACTTACTACTTATGAAACTCAGATCATTTGATGGATTGTATCGTCTTCTGAGAAAACATTCATTAAATAAATTAAGAATTGTTACAAGGATCCTACCTTTCACTTATTTTCCAGAGCTGTAGAAACTTTATTTCTTTTGCAACCTTGATGAGAAATGCTATCAGAGTTCCATTAATTTCTCTAGTAAGGAACTTAAATCGAAATTGTGTATCGTATATTTCTTTGTTATAAAAACGCTAAATACTTTGAAACAACTGTTTATTTCAGTAATAGCTATTTTTGTGTAAACAGCCAAAATGATTTAGCAAATATGTTAGTTCTAGTATCGTTCAAAATGATTTAATAGCTCTTTTAAGATAAAAATCCAGGAAAGTAAAAAACATGACAGGAATGTTAAGGAATACTAAACTTTTTTGAGGCACAGAGTGAACAGAAATTTATTTTTAACACTGAAAAGTTGTATGACAACATGCAGCAGCAAACCATATAAATATTTGTACAGCAACAAGAAACTTGGGAATTAAGTACATCAAGATGTTTGACTTACAGTAGAACCAAACTTTTTCCCCCTTATCAGAATGATATTAATTGAATGTGATCAAATGTTTTATTTCTTATGTTCATCCCATGCAATGCAGAAATGGTGATGTGTTACCAGTACACAATCAGTGAGGACCAAAAATTTAACTACATAATTCCTTGTAACTCTCCCACAACACACTGACACTGCAAGATGATTACTTAATGTAGGCACACCACATAAAAACCAATAATGGCAAACTGAGAATATGTCATAAGTTATTCCAGAAAATGGACACATATTTCATTGTCAGGCATACTGATAACTGAAAGTTGGACAAAACATGCAGTGTACTCTTAAATAAAACTATGCTGTCTTTAACTTTGTGGAATACATCAAAATACATTGATTTTTTTCATCAAAACTTAAGCAGCTGAAAGTTGTGATTACTATACAGTATATCTACAGGAAACTGAAGAATCAAAAGCTATTACTGTACATACATTTTATGCACAACAAAATGTAACAGTACCATACAAACATAAAAACTGGAATTAAGTTCCAGGTCATTGTTATAATTTATTCTAGTTCTGTCAGTCTAGAATACCATGACAGATTTGTTTTCTACTTCACTAGGAATTTAAGGTACCATATGCCATCCAACCTTAATGGAAATAAGTAGGAAATCACTGTACACACATTTCATTTTGGACTATATGCCTGATTTCACATTATGTCTGACTGATGGTCAACTGACGACAATAAAACAGCTTGATCAGTTATCTTTAGTTAAGGAAGAGAGAAAGTACAGTTTTTCAGAATCATGATTACCAAGTCATGTATCAGAGAGAATTTGCTACATGAACAATTGAGGAACTGTGTTACAGACACAGGAAATGAGAGCTGTAACTTCCTCCAAAAAATATTCTTTTAAAAGTGCAAACAGAGGAAATGTAGCCAGCATGCTTGCATTATAAAACTTAAGATGTTACTTTCTGACTGCTGTCTGTCAGTAAGACACCACAACATATATGAAACAAACCAGAAGGGTAACTAACTACATCAGAATATTCAGAATCAATTATGTAACTTCTAGTTCACAGACAGTCCCAGTTTTTAAGTATTGTAGAATGTAGATGGATGAGAATGTTGTCTGAAATACCCAAGGATACACAAATGCTTAGCATTATGCAGTAAACAAAAATAGCAACTAGGTTTTAGACACCAAATGTTGGTTAGGTTTCTTCCCCTCAAAGCAACTCTTTCTCCTGTCATTATTTCTTATTTCTATACTTCTCAGGAATTGCATAAACACACAGAAAAAGTGACCTCTCCTTTGTACATCATTTCTGATCACTATCAAGATTTTTAGCAACTCTAGTCATTCAAATAAGACCCTCTATTCAAAAAACATTAATATCAAATTTGTGCAATACCTTTTTGACATAACTGAAAGGGGGGAGGGGGTACCACATGTCAGCTTTGACCAAAGACGTCATATGGATGACAATTACTGAACATATGTGTCAATTTACATTACCTAAAGCAAACTGTTTCATCAATGTAGTGACTCATTCTTGATCTACTTATCCAAATCATGATAAGGCAGCAATCTGTATTACCGAATAAATTCTGTGAACTTCACTATCATGTCATTTGTCAAAGATAATGGGTGGTATCCTGATCTTCAATTGACCCACCTTATCTTTTGCAGAAGGTCTTTTCTCACAGGACAATGTGTGTTAAGAATTACTTATGTTATTTTAATGGGAATTTCATTTGCACCACTGTAGAACTGCTCGGTAAAGAAAATTGCAGTTTTTAGGTTGACTGCCTTGCTCAGCTGCTCTTTTGTTTCTATGTTGTTAATTTGCCACAAAGGCTGTTTAGATGTTGGAAAATTACTTGTGAATCTCTGAAGTTAATCAGAGGACATTTTCCTGGAGTACTACATCAAATTAAAACATGTTGATCCCCTATCAATTTCAAGTATAGGCCTAGCTATGCATATGATCTACATTTTTCTATCACAAACATTTTTTTTGTAACTTGACATTTTTATTCCTGAAATACAATACTTTACCATACCATATGAACATTGCTGTTTCACTGTTATATGCTGTCTAAACTAGGTATTTCTTTTTCAGTCTTACGGTCAAACTACTACTTAGTTTGAAAATTCCATCTAAGGTGTATTTAGAGAAAAACTTAAACAAGATCCTACTATGTAAGCAGAATATTGTTTAAAACAGCATTGTTTAAATTGTGAAGGATGATAGAAAAATGAGCTCTTCTATCCAATAGAAATGAAAACTCAAACATTAGCAGGAAAGAATAAGACAGAAATAGTGATACGGAGCTAAGACCAGTAGACAAGAGAGACAAAGCAGGCCAGATTGTAGAATACACCACTCTGTTCTTGTTCACAGTGTGAATAATGGTAATGCCTTTGCTAATGTAGTAGGGATCACAGTACTATTGCAGACAAGTCTTTTCTAGTATGGCAATCAACTGATAGCCAGAAAGATGAAATTTGAGAAACTGGTTATAGTGACAGACTGATCTGTAGCAGAGCCCAAGCTCAAGGTTTGGCCGAGAGGCAAGAGTTAGTTTGTGAGTTGCCGAACCCAACGACAGTGAAAGCAGAAAACCTGGTTGTGATCAGACATGTTATGTTAAAATCCAATTTTTAAAACTAAAGAAATGGTATTCTCTAAACACAAACAATTTGTCTTGACATGTTAACTTCCAATGACCATTCACAGTAGGCATTACTACCATACACATAACAGTAGTACACAGGCTGCCCTTTCTAGAATTTTATCACAAAGTATCTCCAGATAAATATTAGCAGTATATGTCACAAGGATTTGTGTTTGTGATGACATTAGTATGACTGAAATTCTATGTCTTCAGAAAAAGGACTATAAATAAAGAAACATTAAGTGCTTTTCAAATTGTTTTTTGCAGTTGAGTGCCAACCTTGAAAAGATGAAATAGCAGTGACTAATGCTTTTGAAGACTATGTAAAACACATCTGACACATACACATCAAAAAGGTACAACACAAGAAAATGCATGAAAGAGAAGCAAAATATAGTAGGCCTATAACACTAAGAAATTAATATGTCTTGTACTGCCCATTCATGACCAATTTAAAGCAGCAGCAGATATCAGCTCTAAAGTAATTAGATATTTACAGTAAGAAAGAATTGGTATAAATAATGATGAATAAGTCAAAGAAAAATAAATGACAGTTTCATTACCAAAGCTCACAACCCATGCAAGGCAACCACTTCTTTAGCACAGTTACTGGAAGAGACAAATAACAAAAGAAATCCCTTATTTATTTAGTATTGTTTCCAGTTTTCTCTTCTTACCACCTTTTGATGTTATGCCTTGAGTGTTAAGTTTTTGATTGCAGTAATTTTTCAATAATGAATTTGTTGCAACCCAGATAATCATTTTGAGAATATTTTCAGATGAATGAGTGCCACACAAATCAAGCTGCTCAAAGTTAGAGGATAAATTGTGTAGAATCAAACTTGTAGCCTGTTGTCTTTGATTTTGTTCCTGCAGGAACAGTTTTTCATATTCAGGACCAATGAGCTTTGAAATAGTGATATAGCTGTACATGACAGCATTAACAACAAATGGACGTGGGTAGAGTAGGCCTCCCCGATCTAAGTTTCTAATAAGCTTGAAGGATTCCTCATAATGCATGATTTTTTGGAAAACCAAACAATCCTTGCATATATCACATTTCAGTTTTTTTATGACTGAGTATGCACAGTAGCCTCCGAGATATGTAATTACGGGCAAATAACTGCCAACATCAGTGATGTCGGACTCTGTCACAGAGAGAGATGCAAAGTTGTTAGAAAAGGGAGTATTTTCTGAACTGTATTGCTTCCAGGGTTCTAAAACATCAAAATAATTAACTTTGATTTCTCCTTTTGTTTCAGATCTTAATGAAATCCTTAAAATTGTAGAAAATCTTAGTTTTTTCTCAACTTCAAAAATTTGCCTTATTGAGACATGGTATTGTGCCCCTGCCAGTTGCCTGTACTTACCAAACCTGTCCTCAAGAAGGTCAGTTTGAAATTTTCCAGGCAAAATGTATTTTAATGCAAGTTCATCCACAGAGTAATTTGTGATTTCAATAATGGAATGTGTAGACAATTTCAAAGCAGATAATGTTTCTTTTGAAAGGATGCCTACACCATTTGCCAACTCTTCCCATTTATCTAGCCAAACCAAAAAAATTGTTTAAGAAGATAAATTGTTCATCTGTGTTTGAATTAGTCAAAGGTTCTTGCATTTTATCCCTCTTCAGTAAGCCTTTGTAAGGAGCCTTTACATTTAAAATTTTCCACCACAGAGAGATGATTCTGATGAATTCTGCTGTGCCAACATGTTTGCTCAAATTATTAGATGGACCCAATGTCTTTAATGCTTCCACAATGTAGTCATTGAATATTTGGATCACTAATTTCACATTTTGCTTTTCTAGAGAAGACGGATAGAGAGCTTTCAGTGATAACCCATAACCATATTTCAATAACTTGTCTGATTCTAAATTGTACAATTTTCTTACTTCTGAAAATGAGGCTTCCAAAAGTGAATTTGAGCTGCCATCAAATGGAGGAAATCTGAAAGAACATGCATCAGTTTTCTGGTTGAGCCAGTTATTTCTGATACATTTCAACAAATGCACAGGATCAATAACAAAAAAAAGAGGCCTTGAGCTATCAGCAGGATGTGGATACACAATACTCATCTTAGGCTTATTTGAGAAGAATGTCATAGCCTTCCTGTTCACAGAATTATTATCACTAACAACTGCAAGCACTTTAAAACCTACCTCTTCCAAGCCAAGAACTACCTTTTTCAAAACTCTGTGCAACAGTTCAGCGGTAACAGTCCGAACAGGCAAAATGTGTACAACGTCTTTGTATGAAGACATTATGCTGCTAATCATAAATGTATGGGCACTAGAAGCTAACTCTTGTGAATCAAAGGCATTTCCAACAACATTACCCCCCTTGTAATCAAGATATTGCTTAATATATATCTCATCAACCATTAAAGTTACAATCATATCTTGGGACTGCAATAGAGGAACTTTATTCTTAATGTAGCACAAGAAATTGCTGTCCAGTTTTTCCAATTCAGGGCCAACATTTAGTGAAGAACAAAGTCTTCTTATTGTGCTTTGATGAGGCATTAATAAGTTTCCAGATTCCCTCATGAACCTATAGGCAGCTGGAGAAATAATTTGAACAAGAGAAAAAAACAACAAGTCCTCTGGTTTGTATCTTAGTCTGTCCCTGCTACTCACAAGATGTATTTGAGACTTTACAAATTGAAAAAAGGCTTTATCATCACTGCCTTCAATTAACCTATCTAAAATATTTTGCATTATCTCTAATAAATGGTGTTTATCTTTTGTATCTACAGCTTCACAGGTTTCAACACATTCCAATATACTTTCAATCTCATGAAAGTAGTTTATTTTGCAAGGAAATTTGTACTTGTTCTGGATGTTACTTATTAAGACTCCTTTATAAAAAACTGACACTTGCAACTGCTCATTGACAACAACGGAATAATGCAACTGAGGTACAGATCCTGGTGTCTCGATATTGACAAAAATTACACTGTCTGCTTTACCAATCATAGTCCAGAATGAAGAAAAGTTGATTTTACGTCCCCCTGTTAAGTCCAATATACATGAAATTTTATTTTCACTGTCGTACTGTTCGGCTGAGGTAACACTTTTATTAAGAGCTTTCTGAAGTTGTGCTGCTTCCACACGCATTCGCTTTTCATCAGGAGATTCCCGGAAAGCCAACTGTGACGACAAATAGGACGGACAACCAGGAAATATCGACGGAACACAGCCTTCTTTTATCCTCGGTCGTTCCAGGTTTACTGTTAAAATCCGTCCTGTTTTCTCATCAAAGTGTTCGGCAGTCCATAGAATGCTTTCCGTTTGGAAATGTTTGTGGCAAATCTGTAACAGCACATCACCAGCCAATGTAACTATCCTTTGTCGAAACATTGTATGGCTACCTTAGTATTAATGTTGTCCGCATTGGTGTTGAATAAACAAATCAGTTACACACTTAGCGCCATTTACTCACCCTTGAATGCTCAGTAGGCACAAATCCTTTCCTCGGTATTGCAGCAATCCAGCGATTTCTCAGGTCCTCACATTTGGGAAATCGAAAAACGTGCACTTTTATTCCTCCTTGAGAGTCATAATTTCCCTGGCAATAGGGAACGCAGCACTTGTACCCCATACTTCAAATAACTGCAGGCGATACTATATGAAAGGTAATACTTTACGTAGCACACGCTTTCAACACAACACAGTCGCGGACAGAACCAGCCAACTGTTGATGACGTCACGTGCCAATATGGCCGCTATGCGTAGGCCTTGTATTTTAGAAGGTGTTGGTCGTACCCACCGAGGATTGTCTGCGGCCAAGTAGTGCATGTTATGGCGATTCACTGCACCATAATTTGTGAACGTGGATTCATCAGAGAACATAACACTTTGTAAAGACTCCAGCGTGAAATTACGCATGGCCCAATCACAGAATGTCACTCTTGCACGTAAATCTTTCCCATGCAGCTCCTGGGTCAGTGGCAGACGGTACGGGTGAAACCTGTGGCCGTGTACTATACGCCACACAGATGTGAGACTGACACCAGCGACTGCAGTGACGGCTCGTAAGCTGACGTATCGTGGTGTAGTGCAGCTAAAACAAACATCTCCGTCTCCTCACTTCTTGTAGGTCTTCGTCTGTTACTGCGGCACATTAATGTCTGTTTTCCGAACTCTTTCGGCACGTAAGAACGTAATGGCTGCCGGGGCTCTTCGCCTAGGATATCTCAACGGCATACGCCGTGGCTGCTTAGTGTCGGCACTCGCTGAGCATCAGCAACATGTCAACGTACTCGTTGTTCGTGTATGCCATCGTCATCCGATGTCAGTAACTGTGGTATATTGAGCCCCGGTTGTTTGTGTGGCTCCAACTGTCGAGTATACGGCCGTGTGCGGCGACAGTCGGCAGTCTAACAGCGCATCGAGGAAGCTTCTCGCTCCGTGACACCGGCGACGTTACAACTCGGCCGCTTAGAAGGCGCATTGCATTATGCACAGCGTTTGTGGTATCTGCCCCTAAAACTTTGAAGGGTTGTAGCCCCTAAAACTTTGAAGGGTTGTAGCTCCCAAACTAACAGTGATATTAATGTAGTTTAAATTGATTTGGACGCAGCCGGTTTCATGAATCCAATGCACGATAGAAAAACTATTGTTCCATTTAAAAATTATAACTTTATGCTGTAACTCTGTGGAAAATGATACAATAAACTATGCTCATAGCTCCGCAGAAAGTGTAACATTTCTTGTGTTGACCTACCACATTAAAATTTCCCGTCACCTATTATTTTATAAGTTACAGAGGCAAACACACTTACTGAAACACCCTGTATATGTACCAGTGCGATATGGACCTCATAATCTACGGCTGTTGCACCAGTTCGCAACCACCTGAGCCAAAACGACAGATGCAGCAACCGTTACAATTACTGGTACTTCCGTGCACTTTGCAAAATTTCAAAGTCGATTTACTCGAGAATTTCTAAGAGTTTCGTGAAATGGCTTTGGATGATTCTTATTTAAGTTATGAACATCACGAACCATAAATGTAAAGAAATTCTAAAATCCGATACCCATGTGGTCTCCTTGTTAGCCACTCTATAAATTTAAGCTGGTTGGCATCAACCTAATAGGCCCAGCATGGTCGCCGCTGGCAAGCTGGCCACACTTTCCCTATGCAGAGCTTTAGGCCAGGCGCGCACTGGCGATTTTTCGTCGCGCGATGTATTTTCCGCAAGAATGGAACACGGTGGCTCGAATATGATCGCGCGCACGTGTGACAAAAAAGTAGCGGCGATTTTAAAAACGCAACCGGCCCTAATTTACGCGCGACGCGATTATCGCAGGTGTGGAATGAATCACAGGCAACAGCATTGGGCCGTGCGCACTAGCGACGCGATTTCTCAGTCGCTGCCGCTCTGTGTTGCATACAAACAAGTTCAGTGAGCCAGCACCATGTCTGGTAACGGGAGCTGTGCTGCGGATGACATTGTAAGTTGTGTTGTAGATTCGGAAAGAGTAATTGCAGAAGTAGGAAAGCGACTAGCTCTCTGCAACAGGAAATTAAAAGAATACAGTGATCGCAATTTGAAAGAGGAACTGTGGGGAGAAGTATGCTACAGCCTATTCGGAAATGGCCTGAACTGTCTGGACCAGAAAAGAATAAAAAAGTTATTTCTTGGTTCACTTATTTTATTCATTCACGTAGACATGAGAATTACAACAATTTAAGTTTTTCATATTGCCAAGGTACTGATCTTTGTGGAGTCACAAAGTAGTTTGCAAAATAATCCCTTATGTGCATACCACAAACATCAGCTCTTTATCCTACAAAGCTCATATCCCTGCAGAAGGCATTCGTACGACTTGCTCTCAATTCGTGCAGCATTATTTCGTCTTACGGAATTCTGTAGAATACAAGAAGTTTTTTTGGCTATGTCTCAAAAACCAAAAGCCAAGCATTCGAATGTGTGTAATAACAGCACTCAACTTATTCTCAAGCATCTTCATTAGTTAAACCGTGTTCTTCAAATGTGCTAAATGAAACGGAACTTGCACAAAATTTGTTCGTGTGCACGTCTGCTGACAGCCACGACATGACCTCAGATACCTCTATTCGCATCAAGGTTTTGCAGTTTTCTCATGAAAACACTTTGTCAGTTTCGACTTGTAGTAGTGATTTTCTTGATGTACCTGATCAGCAATGTAAAATGGCAACTACAATCGTTAATAAAATGCTTCTCTTGATGTGTCTGCACAATAATGTAAAAGAGCAATAAAAAACTGTTGAATGAAGTAATATATAATGCACCAGCTGTTAAAATTGATTATAAGAGGTAATCTGTCTTATGCTGCCTGCAATTAAAAGATTTATTTTTCACCAGACGCGTTTCGCTTTTTTATTTTAAAAGCATCTTCTGTGGTCTGTAAATGATAAAAGGTTTGTACAATTTGTTTTCGATAAATAGATTACAAACAGTTTTTAAAAAACATTTTGCACGTTAGGCCTAAGTGTTTTTAATTTAATATTCGGCCTACTCACGGTGTTGATGCCTCTTCTTTACATGTTACTACTGCTTCTCCGTCTTGTTGGCTGGAGTTCGTTTTTTCCTGGCGTGTGTTTAAGGTCTGTGTACAGCACTTTTCGTGTGTTTTTGTTTCCTGTTTCCCCTTTTCATCTCAGCACATCACATCACTTCACTTTTTGAAATGTATACTGATTACATATCGCCTGTTATACGTGGAATTACTGTCTGTTCATTTGTCATTTCACTACAGTGTGGCTATGTTTTCGTGTGTTCATTTGTTTTTCGTTTGGTCTGTGAGTGTTGCCAACGTTATATATTTATAATATAAAAACGACTTCATTCTACATGAGTGTGTGTGTATGTGTGTGTGTGTGTGTGTGTGTGTGTGTGTGTTTGAGAGAGAGAGAGAGAGAGAGAGAGAGAGAGAGAGAGAGAGAGAGAGAGAGAGAGAGATTTTTTTTTCTTTTTTTTTTGCCCCTACTGCTACTGCTTGAAGCAGTGTATCAAAACTACCCTCACTGATTCAATAGTATTGAAAGAATTTATTTTGGCGATTTTGCAACTCTTCATGTAATTTCTACAACTGGCCTTTCACTAGTCTTTGACTTAAAATAGGATGTGCCCAGTAACGACATATGCGCTGTTTTCTCGCTCTTCTTCGTAGTACCGGCGCCACCAAAAACGCTGTTTCGATTAGATCCATGGCGGTACTGAGAGTAGTTGCGTTTTTTCTGTCGCTGTGCGCACTCCGCAATGTACTGCCGCGACAGCGATTGTTTAGTCGCCCCGACTGAAAAATCGCGTGTGCGCGCCTAGCCTTAGGCTAGGCGCATGCGCAGGACACTGTGCGCCGCGCGTGCTGGGCTCCGGCCGCCGACCGCCATAGCAGCCCACGTGTGGAGGCCTTCCTCCTCTCGCCTCTCGAGTTACGGCCGTCCGTGACCCACTGGCAGCTGCAGGTGCGCCTAACTGCCGCACGTGCCCGCCACCTGAGCCAGCACCCCCTGTAATACTAGAGGGTTGCTGGGGCTGGGGGGTGGCAGGTGTGGCCCAGAGGGGGCGGTTCCAGGAGGGAGGGGGAGGCGATGGAAGGAGGGACAGATAGTGAAGTGGACAGGTCTGCAAGTGGTAAGGGTGCAAGTGATGACTATTACTAACAAGTTTGTTGGAAGAACAGCCTCAATACACTACAATACAGTACATAAGGTAGCTCAAGGAAATACACTAAATATGAATGAGAATGTCAGTCATGTAAAATAATTTCATAAAGTAAATGGCATGACACCATTACTAAATTTATATTTTGAACATAAATCTGTAGCGAAGGTAGAATATTCAAAATTTTTAGGTGTTTGCATTGGCGAGGGACTGAATTAGAAGAAACATATTGAAGATCTCCTGAAACGTCTGAGTTCAACTACTTATGCTATCAGAGTCATTGCAAAATTTGGTGATTTACATCTCAGTAAATTAGCTTACTAGGCCTATTTTCATTGACTGCTTTCATATGGGATCATATTCTGGGGCAATTCAAAATTGAGTAAAAATGTATTCATTGCACAAAAGCGTGTAGTCAGAATAATTGCTGGAGCCCACGCAAGAGCATCTTGCGGACATTTATTTAGGGATCTAGGAATACTCACTGTAGCTTCATATATATATATATATGCCACAAAGTCTCATTCGTCACTTACGTCTGCATACGTGCTGAAACAGTATGGTACTGAGCATGATTCTGTAGTTCCTCTAACGTAGACCTTGAGATAGATGGATTCAGTCATTTTATTATTGACATGTAAATATTATTTGCATGACACATCAAGATGGATGTATACCAATCTGCTATGGTAGAAATTGTTGTTATACCAGTGATGTAGAAAATTACGACAGGTCTGAAGATGGCATCTAGCACGCCGAAACCGGTCATACAATTAAAAGAAGAAAGCGATTTTGGCTTAACACCTCTTATTAAACAATTCTAGATCGCCCCAACAATGGTTTACTTACTAAATTATTTTGTTTATCTACCGTAATTTGTTTAAATTTATGAGCACAGTAATCAGAACAGTGCATTGGAAAGAGGTCTGGAAAATGTACCTGAAGAACACTTTACCTAATTAAGACTTATTTTCGTCATGTTGAAGATGTTCATTTGTTTAAACTTAAGATTTGAGAGAATTATTAGTGTTAGAAATTAAAGAAAAGTATGTAATTTCAGTAGAATCTTAGCGCGCATTTAACGATGCCGTCATATCAAAATATCAATCGTTATTTAAAAAGTATTCTACACAACTAGGAGAGCCACTGAACCTCGTTAGGGGGGCGTACTACGGGAAAGACCTCGCTGATCGTATGTACCTAAGGGGATGCCGCGAGCTACCCATCATCAGTCATCGGCACTTCAGTCTCGATGGCAGACGTGTGTTGCGAGTGCACTGGAATCGACGGAAACGATGGGTGTTGAACATAGCCGCAGAATCCGCCGCGATGGACTCTGAAAATTTTCGGACGTGTGCGAACTCTGAACAGTAGTCAGAACTCAGAAATTTTTTATCGCATTTTGACTACGATCTTTTTTCTGTTTGATAGAACAACGAACTTTAATAGCAATCTTTTTAGCAACATTATCCAAATGATTAAATATTCATATACCTATATTGTTAGCAATATTGGGGGTCAAGCTGATCATACCAGATGGAGTCTAACAAATTTTGTGTTTCTCGCCGGACGTAATAATACGATGGGCAATAAACAATTTTAGTATAAACGCAAAACTCATGTTGTAATTAGTTATTTAGTAGATGCCATCCTAGTTAAACATTCCCTGACTTTGAAATTGAAAGGTTAGTTTTCACGTGTTTGGACTGCAACGAGCCAAAAGTAGTAGGAATCAGTCATCCCCTAAAACAAAGTTAGTTTAAGGTTCTGTACCGTTAGAATTGGGGGCTGGTGTCCAGTATTTCTAGATTGCTACGCAATTATGTCTCAAGGTCAGGGAAACTAGGAGTGACCTACAACAAGTAAGGAATGTTACCGTCGAATGCAAGGAGGCAATACAACAAAGCATTGCACCCCCGCCGCCGCCGCCGCCGCACAATACGCAGCTACAGCGCCAAGCAGTGTGGGTCACGAGTAGCAGCCAGCAATGACTTCACGCTGGCCAACCACTAAAGCCGTCCTAACACGGGACGTGTTTCACAACGTGTCGCAGGCCAGACGTGCTGTCTACCTAACTACAGCACACTCTGAAACGACCCGCTACATCCCACGGAACGTGATCCCCACCGTGGTTTGCTTTGCGACCGCAGCGCTGTCCAGTGCCCGTTGCGGGCTGGCACGTTGATCATTCTGTTTACAAAGATGGATGTGCTTGTGGCATGCAGTACTCTTACAGAAATTGAATTTCTTTTCCTCAAGATGCACAAGGACAGTACATGCATCTTAAAGCGGTTGAGAATAATAACGAAATTTACGACAAAATCAGTTTTGGAAAAAATTCTTAAAAAAATTGTCAACGATGAAATACATCATTTGCACCACAGCTCCAGTTGTCTTGCTCTTATATTCCTATTTACCACGTTGTACATGTTCTGTATATTCGGAGATAACAGGTTCTGAGCATATATTTTAGTTTGATATACACGCGGGACAACGCCTCAGCTCCACAATGTTCGTTGTGATAATTTTCCTACTCTGTATCTGCTTCTGTAAACACGCGCTAGTCATGTTCATTTTGCACTGTGAAACTGAACTATTCCAACACTGTACTGAACTGCAACTTAACTCAAACACCGTGCGGAAAACCGAGTGACGTACGGTACTGCCTTGAATTTTGTTTGTTCTTGTGGCCTACAACGAAAAACACAACAAATTCTCTCGTTCTTGTCCCTAATAAATAACGTCGAATACTGAATATTATAATTGTATTAAATTAACAAGTAAGTTACATTAACCATAATTAAACGAAATGTTTAATAATATCTGTGAGAGTGTAGATGCAAACCTGTTATTTACATCTCTTTTCCTCCACAGATCTTGATTCTAACCACGACGCTAATACGTTGTCTTAAATACAAATAACAACGAATATCGAATATTGCACTTAAATTAGCAAGAAAGAACCAGAAACGTTAAGGGGAGAAAAAATATTTGGGGAGGGCACATACGCGAACCTGTTTCGTTTCCAACCTTTACCTCAGAGCCTGTTACGCTATTCCTAGACTTAAGCAGCTAGCTCGGATTACAGGTATACTACGCTTCTAAAACCCGTTGTAATATGTTATTTATCTATGACATAGCATCACCAAGACGCTTCTTTGATAGAATGCGTTATACCGTAGCAAAGGGACGATATTATTTCAGATTATAAAAATTATAACACTGACACACGTTAAATACGAGAACCTTTAAAGCCATGAAAATTTTGTTTCCGCTAATTTATTGTAACAAATGATATCTAAAATGACACGTTTTCAAAAGTTCTTCAGTATTCTAACGCTTTATATAGATTGCTAGCTGAAAACCCGGCGATGCCCGGGTAGCCGGCCGCGGTGGCCGAGGAGACTGAGGCGCTGCAGTCACGGTCTGCACGGCCACTACGGTCGGGGGTTCGAATCCCCCCTCGGGCATGGATATTTGTGCCGTCCTAGTTCGTATGTAGTTCATAAGTAGTTTGTAAGTTTAGGGACTGATAACCCCGTAGTTAATTCCCATAGACTTTACAAACATTTGATGCCCGGGTATATTGGTTGGTTGGTTGGTTTTTGGAAGGGACTAAACAGCGATGGTTATCAGTCCCCGGGTATATATTTATTTAATCGAGCCTTGAGTTAGTACTTTCCCTATCCACTCTCTCTTTGTCCATCTCCTTTTTTCTAAACACATGTTATATTTATCAGAGAATAGATAAGAAATCACAGGTAAAAATGCACTCGTTTCTAATAATCCAATCACGAAATTTAACAATAATGATTTTAATAATATCACAGATGGATCACTTGATGTAATGCGCGAAACGTCAAATCGATTTTTCAAAGAGACGTAGTAAAAGAAATTTCTTTTTTACTGCTTTATTTATTTATTCTTATATTTCCTTATTCGTATGCTTATCCTGAAGACCAAAGATATGGTCTGTGGCATCACGTTTCGCTGTACGTAACCTCCTTGCTATAGAGTAGCAAACGACATCGCTGGCCTTTAGTCCGATTTTTTTTATAATTTGAAGACTTTCAACCACCATATCTTCCATCCCCTTATAGCTATCGGCATGGAACTGATATGGTGTACAACGGGAGACTTCGGACAACAATTACACACATACCATTCGTTTGTGCTCTGTAGTTTTCGCTGCAGATCGAAATATTAACACACACACGTCGAATTTTATATACACCGATAACTTTTCATCCCAATATACTCCACCATTTTATCATTATCAACCCTCAAGCAACAATGCAACTAATAAAACTATTTTCAAAGAGTAAATATAAATTTCAAAGAGTAATTATTGTTCCGCATTTCGCGTTATATTCTTCAAATTACTAAATATCTACCAGATCGCTATAAAACCGTGCCTAAAACCTACCTCAGGTATAAATTAGTAACTGTATAAATATTCGTTTGGACGTGATAAAAGTACACACAACAGACATTCACATTAATATATATAGCTAAATAGGTATCCGTTCGCCATAAAACCGTGCCTAAAGCCTTCCCCATTAGTCACTGTATAAATTTTTAGCTATTTATGTCTTGTGGTTCAGACGTGATAAACGTACACCGAACAGACATTCACATTTATAGATATAGATATTCATACATAGTAAGCTACAACGAAAGAAGGAACGAAATACGGAGTTCCGTTTGCAATAAGGCGGCTTAAAAGTTCTGCCTGTCACGTAAAAGCTAGGTCGTTTCTCATTGGCCACGTTCCACTCCACGAAGCAGAAATTTAACATGCTGGATCCTTTCGTTCCACGTTTCTCAGGGCAGTGGAACGTGGTATTCCACGCTGCGGCTTCACCACTTCCTCCTCCACTTGCGTTTCCGCTTCCCGTGAGAGGACGGCTTAACGGCAGCAAACAGGACGCAGTAATGTTAAGTGGGACAGCATTTGCATTTTTTTGCGTTAATTTCAGCAGTGTGTTAGCCATGGCTGACAAAATTAAAATATCACCCAGTGAATGGGTCACAGCACAAAGGTAGCGATGCTGATAGTCCTACAATTTCAGAAGGGCCTGAAAGTAAATCCATTGGGGAATTTGAGGTCAGTTTACCACCGCCGATTTAGTTAGGAAAAATGGTTTTAATGATGCAGGACATGAATAGTCAAAATACAGAAATGAATAATAGTTTTAATATTAAAATTGGAGAAATGAGTAGTCAAATCAGCTGTGAAATGAGTAGTCAAACTGGAGAATTGAGTAATCGAATGGATACTAACATTAGTGTAAGTATGGTTCAGAATAGTAATATGAATAGTAAAATAGGTGACTTGAATGATGAAATTAAAAATCAAAGAAGTGTTTTTCAAAAAATGTTCAAATGTTTGTAGAACTTACGGGACTTAACTACGGGGTCATCAGTTCCTAAGCTTACAAACTACTTATGAACTAGCTAAGACTAAGGACGGCACAAATATACATGCCCGATGGGGGATTCGAACCCCCGACCGTAGTGGCCGTGCAGACCGTGACTGGAGCCCCTCAGTCCCCTCGGCCACCGCGGCCGGCAAAAGTATTTTTAACGGATGAAATAAATGAGATTAAAGAAAAAATAGATAAATTTTGTGATAGGTTAATGGGTTCGAAATCCAAATTAAGGAAACCAATCAGAAATTACAGAAGTTGAGAGTGATTTGAGCGAGAGGATAGATGCTGTGCAGTCGGGGTGCAAGAGGGAGATGAAAGGGACGGTATCGAAGCTAGACACAGTAAGAAAGAGTGTATATAACACAGCGTGTGCCAGGCTGAAGAATTAAAATGGGTAAAATGTGTAGTGAAAAGCCGCGGTGGAGTTGCTGAGCGGTCTAAGGTACCTCGCTGCGGAGCGCGCGGTTTCTCGACGTGGAGGTTCGAGTCCTCCCTGGGGCATGGATGTGTGTGTTTGTCCGTACGTTAGTTTACCTAGGTTTAAGTAGTTTGTAAGCTACGGACTGATGACCATGCAGTTTGGTCCGATAGCTTTACAAACATTTGAACATTATGAAGTGAAAAGTGTTAGGAAAGAAGTAGAAGGCATTAAAAATTATTTTGATAATATCATTACGAGTCCGTTTGGAACTTCACAGATAACTGCAAGCGTTAACATCAAAAGTTTTAATAGGAGTGAAAAATATCACACGTAAATATTATCTCGTTGCAGGCATGCCTGATGAGGTAAAAAATTTGTGAAGCGGTAGCTTGATAGAAGTACACAGACGTGGGCAACCAGAACGCTGCTAATGTTGCAGATTTTGCCACGTTTGAGGCAATTGTATTAAACAAACACGTCTGTAAAACGAATTGTTAAACGGATATTATTACCGGAAGTACTGGGAAAAACTGCGGGAGTTTTGCGAATGGGGATTGAAAATATTTGTGCACCTGGACAAGCCGTTACGTGCGCTAATTGTGATCTCTACGTTAATAAGACGTATGCCAGACTGGTTAAATGGAATCTTAAACATTGTCCTACAGGTTGCGTCGAGAGTTTTCTCGATTATGTGGAACGTATGGACTTTGCAATGCACCATCGTAATAGAGAAGGAAATAATTCTGGTGGTAACTTTAAAAGAATAACGAGAAAGGATGGAAACAATGGCAGGGAATAACGGCGGGCAACATAATGATAATACTAACGACCTGCGGCAGGGAAACTAAAGACGCTCCCAACCGTGGTCCGTGAAGGGAGCGAACGAAGGAAACGAAACAGGGCCTGGAATAAGGTAAAGAACATGAACCACGATTTTAGTGGTAATGAATGTCAGGGAGATTTAGGAGTTTTCAATGTGGAGGCAATTTTAGGGAGAATGGAATGGGTGGCGGGAGCATGATTTATTAAAGGAAAAACAACGTGCCGGCCGCGGTGGCCGAGGTGACTGAGGCGCTCCAGTCACGGTCAGCACGGCCACTACGGTCGGGGGATCGAATCCCCCCTCGGGCATGGATATTTGTGCCGTCCTAGTTCGTAAGTAGTTCATAAGTAGTTTGTAAGTTTAGGGACTGATGACCCCGTAGTTAAGTCCCATAAGCTTAACAAACATTTGAACATTTTTTGAAAAACAACGTAGAAGAATACTCGAAACTTCAGAAAAGGATTCAGTTATAATAATTAGTAAGAATTCTTGAGTGGACAAAAGAATACGTTTGGCTGTACTTGATCTGTACAGTCAGGAAAGTGTAAAGGTCACGGCAAAAATTGATTCCAACGGCGTCGGCGTTACGGAGGCTGGCGTTCAGGTAATGGGTCGCAGCTGATGTGTGTAATCACGAAGACGGAGTCGTGTGCACGGAGAGTTTAGTTACCTTGCAGCAGGAGGCTGGAGGGAACGCAAAGCTGGACGCGACGGTGGGCACTCTGGTGTCAGACGTAAATAGCTGCAGTGAATCAGTAGAAGTTACTGATAACTGTAGCAAGGTCAGGGAACTGATCATTATTGATGACGAACAGCAAGTTGCCGTTGACGATATAAATACTTCCTGGCTCAGAAAAGAGGAAAGTGAGTTTATGCCTAGTGAGTACATCTCGAAATCGAAATTTGTGATTCAGTTGTTTCCAGAGGAATGGGCAAGTTAAAAGTTCGACGTTGCTAGAAAACTACAAGTGTTAAATGAGAGTTAGTCCGAGTTTTGCAACGTATTTAATGAAATTTTCAAAGTTTACTTAATGCTGAAATAGTAATTGGTACATTGTGCATAGATAAATTTAAAGGCATAGAGAGAGGTATATTGACAGAGACTGAGCTTTGGAAGGAGCCAGTCGAGAAAGTGCAGCCGTTAATGAAAGTGGTACTTAATGGTACAATAATTGACTTGTTAATTCTGGGAGCAATGTATGTTGCGTTCCTCTTTTTTTTTTTTTTTTTTTTTTTTTAGAAAATGTGGTAAATGGTGATACTATCGTCAACCTTTTTTCCAGTTAGTACTGTTAAGATGAAAACTGCAACTGGAAGTCATAGTAAACCTATAAAAAAGAAGTAGTTTCTGAATTAGGCATTACTGGCATAGTTTTTTTATTGTTGATAACTTGTGCACTACCATTCTAGTGGGTTCAGTCTTCCTGACGAAGTACGCAGGAAATCTGAATTAGAGTGACAAGTATCAATAGTTAAACAATGGAACATACAGAAAACGCGTTGTATTTAATGATCACCTAGCTGGAGAAGGAATAGTTGCCAGTGTAAACATGGATAATGAAATAACGGAGGTAGAATTAATTGATAGTATGAAGAAAAAGGCAGATGGGGCAAAAGGGTTTACTGAGGAAAATAAGGTAGAATTGTTTGATTTACAGTGTGACTACCAGGATGTATACTCGGACAGACCTGGGAAAATTATAGTTTATCACATGCAGGTAAACGTACATGATCCGATCAAGGTACGCCAATATCCAATTCTTATGACCAAACGTGCCGCTGTAAAGGCGGAACTGCAAAGGCAGTTGGACTGGGGAGAAATCGTGCCTAGCGGAAGTGAATACTGCAATACAATTGTCGTGGTTAAAAAGAGAGAGAATTAACAAGATTATTGTGAAGGAAACAGATCATCCTAGTAATATGGATGAATTGATTCAGAACGTCACAAATGTGTGACTAATGACTGGTATGGACATAACAGCTGGATTTTGGTAGGTGGGACTGGCTGACGAGTGCCGTAAGTACACCGCGTTTTTGTTTGAGGGTTGCTCGAATCAATATAAGGTAATGCCATTTGGTCTGTGGGCATCTGTAGCGGTGTTCGTTCGGGCAATGAATCATGTTCTGGGACGAACACTAATGAGTCAAATGTTTGTAGAGCTTATGGGACTTAACTACGGGGTCATCAGTCCCTAAACATACAAACTACTTATGACCTAGCTTATACTAAAGACGGCACAAACATCCATTCCCGAAAGGGGATTCGAACCGCCGACCGCAGCGGTCGTGCAGACCGTGACTGGCACACCGCAGACCGCTCGGCCACTACGGCCGGCTGTAATGAGCCAGATTACATTGTACGTAGACGACATTTTGGTAGCAACATTCACTTGGCAGGAACGTTGCGGTACACTAGAAGACGTTCTCACAGCTTTGCAAAGAAAAGGAATGACGTTAAGACTCAAGAAATGTGAGTTTGTTAAAGCTGAACTAGATTTCCTTGGTCATCGACTGTCAACGGAGGGCATTTTCCCTACAGCCAACAATCTGGCAGCAATCTCGAAATGTGACATTCCTAGAAACTGCAAGCAATTAAAAGCATTCAATGGAATGTGCTTATACTACAGAAAATTTGCGAGTAATCAGTGTTTGAAGTCGCCAAAATTCGTGTAGATTACTGAAAAAGAACGTGACTTGATTATGGACCAAAGCGTGCGATGATGACGTCAAGGCAATAAAATATTGTTTGTGCAACAGTAATATTTTGCACTATCCAGGCATGAGGTTACTATTACGTCTAGTCCCTGACGAATTACTGTGTGGGAGCGGCATTGTTACAGATGGTCACAGAAAGGTCAATGGGGTCACAGAAAACAGAACGATTTCGTTTGCCAGCCTCTTGTTACCTAAGCATGAGCGAAATTACGGAATCACAAAGAAAGAATTATTGAATATCGTCCGGGGATTTAACAAATATCGTATTTATCTGGAGGGACGTGAAACTGTCGTGTTAAATGACCATAAAGCGCTTAGCTTTCTGCAGGAATGTAAGCTGCTTAATGAAAGGCAGACACGATGGGCGATGTTTCTCATACAATTTCAGTATTCGGTAGAGTAGATCAAAAACACCGATAATGTAATTGCCGACGCTTTGTTGAGGCTTCCAGTACAAGGAGGAGATGATGGAATGAGAGAGGACGGGACAGAGGAATATTCAGTAATGCATATGAAGGGCGTCAAAGGCGAGACAGAAATTAAATGTATCTGCAAGGATATGCAGAGAATTCAGAATGCGGACCCAGCACTCAAACAAGTAAAGTCACTGTTAGGAACGAAATGTAACGAAAAGCTACAGCGCTTCTATAAAATTCACAAAGTGGTGCTATTCCGACGAAAAGACGAGAGCAAGAAAGAATGGAACCTTTGTTTTCCAGAAGAGCAGGTCGAGTAGCGAATACAATACATAAAGCCATTGACTCTATGGGCCGCAGATATGCTTAGATGTACTTCAGGACTATGTGCTCTGTAATAACATGGTGAGAAAAGTTACTGAGCAGCTCAAGGCCTGTGATCTATGTCAACGCGTAAAACATGGCACTGTAGCAAATCATGGGGCGATGAACAGCAGCTTTCCAGATAAAGTGCTCAATGTCCTAGCAAATGACATATTCGGGACTCTGCCGACTAGTCGTGTCTGGGCGAAATATGTTTTACTTGCAGTTGGCGTGTTTTCAAACTATATGCCATTCAGAAGGCAACAAGAAGTGTAATAAAAATAAACTGGAAAAAGATTTCTTTGCGAAGCAAACAAAACCTAAAGCCGTTTTCTTCGACAATAGCTCACAATTGTGTCGAAACTCTGGGAGAATTTCATGACTACTACAGGTGGGAAACGCGCATGAATATCGGTAGAACATGCTGCGGCAATCCAAGCGGAAAGTTACGTGAGAGAACTCGGCAGACTAGCTAGGACTTATTGCAGCCATAAACACGCTAAGTTCAAATGCTTGTAGAGTTTATGCGACTTAACTACGGTGTCATCAGCCCCTAAACTTACAAACTACTTATGTACTACCTTATACAAAAGACGGCACAAACATCCATGCCCGGGGGGGGGGGGGGGGATTAGACCCCCCGACGGGGAATCGTCTCGCGCAACGTAGCATAGCGGCTCAATGCGCTCCGCCGCGGCACAAACTATGTGGGCCGAATATATATCAGCTTTCGAAGACGTAATGAACTCGAGAAAACGTTGTGCCACAGGTTGCACGCCGATTGAAGTTATAGTCCGAGAAAAACCGGCAAATCTGTTGGCAGAATTAGTAGACTACCCACAAGGTGGACAAATCCCGACACAAGAAGTAGACAAAAAGGTTAAGGAAACCACGGAGAAAAGGGCAAAAGAAAAACAGAGGAGACATGATGGAAGGTACAAAGTAGTACGTTACAATCAGGGCGACAGGGGTATTAATACGAAAGAAAGGGAAGTTGAGTGATCTGAACAACGAAATAAAAATGGTGTTTAAATTGTACCATGGGCCATTTGTAGTTATTAAATGTGAGCACCCAAATTCATATCATCTGGCTTACTTAACATCTGGGAAGAGGTTAGGTCTCAGAAATGTTACTGTGATGAGATTATATGTTAAAAAGTAAGACGACAAGTAGCAGGAATGTCTCTGTGACTACTTGCAGAAGTACAAGTAATGTAATATCTTGGGTGTTGTGTATGTGTTTTATTATAATTTGATAATTGTGGAGAATTAATTCTTGGTGGGCGATGTAGTGAACGAATTGTTATATGTTTTGGAAAAATAATTCTTGGTGCGCAGAGCCGGGGCTCCGAAAAAAGCGAATTTCATTGTTTTTGTGTGTAAATGTGTGTTTGTTAAGCTTTATGGGACTCGACTACGGGGTCACGGGGTCATCAGTCCCTAAACTTACAAACTACTTAAGAACTACCTTATACTAAAGACGGCACAAATATCCATGCCCGAGGGGGGATTCGAACCCCCGACCGTAGTGGCCTTGCAGACCGTGACTAAAGCGCCTCAGTCTCCTCGGCCACCGAGGTCGGCTGTGTGTAAATGATTAATTTTTTGTGATATTTATTCATGTAAATTCATTGATTTAAAATTGACAATGTGTCAGTCATTTTGGAAGTGTTAAGTTTCGATGAGCGAAGATACCGTTCTCTAACGCGTGCAGAGTAGTAAATTGGTGTTATTAATTATGATAGAACCAGTGACTGCAGAAGAAGTAAAAACGGCAATCGCAAGGCTCAATCTCAGTGCAGTACTGTACGGATTGTCCTTTCCGATAAATAGCTTCCAGCTGTTGGTCTTTTATCTGCCAGGAAGGGGTGTGAATTTTGTAGGCTCTTCTCTGGGCAAAAAAATTGTTTTGGGCAAAGCCGCTCATGGGCATAATTTTTCACTTAAATACCTGGTATGGCTGACGGACTGCATGGAGCAACATAGAAATGCTGCTTCACGTTAAAGAGTCGTAAATGGCTTAACTGCTGACTGTTATCCACTGTTCGTGTGCTTCGTCAAGTGGTTATAAAACGACAAAATGTGCTGAGTGAAATAATAAGTGAAGTGCTAACGAACACGGTACACACATATCGTAGTGACTTAGGTTCTTATTAATTTTTCTATCTACAACTACTGACATTTGAGAAGGAACTGGGAAAAATAAGGTTAGCCCAACTTCGTAGGGTAAAATGATATTTTATTTTATGATTATGGGGTGATTGTGCGTGTCACACAAGTATACGTAAATTGAAACCTTAGTGATAGGCAGAGACAAGGATGCAGTGGGAGGTGGAGCGAACTAGTTTTATACTGAAAGTCAAACATTTTATTACAAGGTTTATTAACCTTCAACAAAAGCCCAAACAAAGAATATCACATTGGCCGAACAATCAACACTGTGCCCTACCATTTAATTTTATCGTGTCATTTAAATGATCAGAACTTAAACAAAATTACAAGAAAATTATAAATGGTAATTTTTAAACAACAATATTAACAGCTTTTTTAATATCTGGAACGAGGTTGCGTTTGAACCGCTAGAGTTACCAAAACCACAAGACTCAGGCTCTACCAAACAATTTAGAGTACATAATGAACTTCACCACTTTCACTATTAATAATCAGGTTATAGAGCTTTCAGATATTTCCCAAGGGTGTAGCGCTAAGGTCACTTAGGAAAATTAACCTTCACAACAGTTTATACACAGCCAGTTCATGAACGCTTGCCGTTAAACCTTAACTAGTTGACTCAGTCCAACCAAACATTTACGAGTACATCAGATGAATAATTTAAAAGCTCAACCAGAAAATTAACTGCTCTTATACTGATGCAATATTTTCCAATCAGTTTACCACAGTAAATTGAATCAACACATCTGATAGCTCACAGAGTGTGGGCAGGGAAAAGGAACCACCAATAACAGATAGGAATGGAAGGACTCGACCAAGACGTTCAATTCAAAAGTCAAATAACAATACTGGTTTATTTACTTTAAGGAATGACATAGTTTGACACAAAGGGGAACAACAAAGTCCTTTCAGTACTTAGTGAAACAGCTCATTAATTTAAAGTACACAAGAACTAACTCCTCAGTCTGACAATCAGTTATTCGTAAAGTATTATATATATATATATATATATATATATATATATATATATATATATATATTAAACCAATTTATCAAATCTCAATGCTGATTACCTTAAGAAATGACATAGTTAAAAACAAGGTATAAGATTCTTTCAATACTTAGTGAAACAGTTCATTAATTTAAAGCACACAAGAGCTTACTCCTCAATCTGACAAGTTAGTGTAGAGAATTTAAGAAAAAAAAAAAAAAAAAAATAAACCAATGTTTCAAATATGAATGCTGATTACTTTAAGAAATTACATAGTTAAAAGCAAGGTACAAGATTATTTCTATAGTGAAACTTCCTCTTAAAGGCACATAAGGGCGTACTCATAAACACACGTGCACAATCTCGACAATTTGCAGTAACATCAGTCCGTAAGCAGCAGAGGTTACTTTAACAACAAGAATCCAGTGTGGTTTAAAATAGCAAGCCGTATCTTTTCACTCGTTTAGTTTTACCAACAATTACAGTTTACTGTCCCACCAGAGAAGCTGGCCTAATTTTCTAAGACAACAACTGGGAGTACATGTGCCTTCAAGATTTAATGTCAATATCAAATCAGTTATACTAAATGTGTGGTGTCGCACAAGTACAAAGTGCGCGCCACCTACTTTCGCCGCGCGCCGCCATGCATGCACGGCGCGGCGTTCTCACGACGACAGCCACGAGCGCCCTCTGCTGCAACGCCGCTCGTGGCCACCACTGAAGGACACCGGTCACTTCGGACTGAGATAGCAACGAGTTAGGACCTTCGTAATCAGATAGGCACCGGTGAAGACTTCGCTATTGTACAGGCACTAGGCAGGCCTCTAACAACTATGTATCAACATTCTGCAGTACTATGTAAAAGTTAAGTATTGTTACATTCTGTGCAATATACATCTCTATCTAATTTACTCGAGTGTTTATAGTTTCTGGCTGCTCCCCTCCGTACCTGCACCAGCGTGTCGGTCTCCTTCCACTCGGCCACCGACACCTACGACGAGGCTGGGACACAAAAGCGGCGACGAAGTTGGGACACAAAAGTGGCGACGAGGAGTGATAGAACCTTGGACCAGCTCTCTTGCAGCAGCCAGACAGCAGCAGTCGGAGCACGCAAAAATTGCTCCCGCCCACCCACCCTTATTATAAGAATTTTGGGGGAAGATATTTTGTTACGTGTTTTGTGGACTTTTTTGTTGCAGCGCGTCCTCTTTCATATTGCATTTGTGTTTTGTTATAAGTTACTTGTATACGCGGCGCCTAATCGGTCAGCATGGCCACTACTCCGAACCCAAACTTAATGGAAATTATTCAGTTACAGACGGCGCAAATAACTCAACTTCTCCAGGCGGTGGCGCAATTGACAACTCAACAACAGCCGTCGCATCAGCAGCCCACACCTGCCGCCGCACCGCTTCCGACGTTCCGCCAGTACAACGAACGTGAGGAAGAATGGAGCGACTACTTAGCACAGTTTCAAGAACTCGTCGCGGCTCATCAAATTACAGGTCAGTGAGTGAAGAACCTTTTCTTATCGATTGTGGGCCCCCAGACTTTCGTACTATTGCAAAAACTTTCCCCTCTCGCATCTCCTCGTGATGTAGACTTTGAACAAATTGTAGATGCACTGAATGCTCATTATGAGAGAAAAGTTCTTGTAGCCGCTGCGCGGTACCGATTTTTCAGACTTAAAAAATTACCGCAGCAGTCACACCAAGAGTGGATTACGGAATTGAAGGGCTTAACCCGCCAATGTAAATTTACTTGCTCTTGTGGACTTTCGTATAGTGACGTGATGTTGAGGGATGCAATTACGCAGAATATTCAGGACCCCAGAATTAGAGCAGCAATTCTGAAACAGTCTGACCCCTCCTTAGACAGTGTACTGCAGCTTATAGAAGCGCATGATACTTTTGACTTAGCTGATGTAGAAATGCAAAGCCATAGTGTCAATTCAGTGCGCCGCAACGGACGCTTTCCTAGCCGTAGTTCTCAGTATAGCACTTGTGATTCTTTAAATTCTACAGGCCTTGCTGAACAGACAGTGAACAGTAGCCAGTGTAAAAGTGCGACGCAAAGGTCGCCCCGTAGTGTTAGAAACAGTGATTTGAATAACGGGCGCCAACGCTCATTTCAGAAAAATGTACGTAAATCTTGCCCCCAGTGTGTGTCTCGCCACAAGCGTGCTCATTGCCCTAGTCGCAACGCAACCTGTTATCAATGTGGCAAATCGGGACATGTGCAGTCTGTGTGTATGCAAATTAAAAACTCAAAGAACAGTAACGTTAGAATCAGTGCTTCGCGGAGTGCGAGAACAGTTAATTCTGTAAATGTCATACACGCTGTAAACTTGAACAGTGCTTTCCTTGGATCTCCATTGCAAGAAAGTAGTTCTGCGCCTATGGCAAAACTATATAGTGCACCACGTAGCAAGCGCCGACGAGCGCGTAAAACAGTGCAACGGACAAGGGTTCGGGACAAGCAAAATGACTATGAACAGTGCATTCCTGTAGTGATAATAGTGCCTTCTGCAACTGCTCCTTGTAATAGTGCCCAGTACTGTGTAGCTAGTGACAGTAGACACCAAGTAGCTACTCAAACGCGTAGTGCAGTAGTTAGTACATCTGGAGTAGCTTCGCATTGCGCGGACGCCGATCCGGCGGTAGTGTCATCTAGTGACAGTGTGGTTAATCCGCTGCGTGCCGGTTCTGCGCCGCTTACTTCACTACGCGGCCCGCGCAGACGCAGCAAACAAACCGTAGCAGACGTTGCCCACATTCGCGCACCTGTCGAGCGCCGAAAGCAAAAACTTTTTGTGAATCTTTCCATTGACAATAAGACTGTGCAATTTCAGCTTGATACTGGTTCCGCTGTTACATTAATTAATAAAGATACTTATGAACTTCTGGGTTCGCCAAAATTGTCGCCGTCACAGCAAGTGTTAACAGCTTATACAGGTGAAAATATTCCCGTGCTAGGAACGTGTAGCCTGCCTGCCTCTTTTCAAGGTGTTACGAACACAGTTGCTTTTGTTGTTCTTCAGGCCAAATCTACGCAGAACATTTTTGGACTAGATGCTTTTGACTTGTTTGGTTTATCAATTCAAAGACATGTGCTTCAAATTTCGTCAATAGTGCCTCAGGATAAAATCAATGCATTGTGTGAAAAATACAGTGACTTGTTTTCGCCGGAACTAGGTTGTGCAAAAGACTTCGTGGCACATGTAACTTTAAAAGAATCTGCAGTTCCAAAATTTCGTAAAGCTAGACCAGTGCCTATCGCCTTGCGTGATACAGTTGCCGAAGAACTTAAACGTTGGCAAGATAGTGGGGTGATTTCTCCTGTTTCTGCGAGTCAGTGGGCCTCGCCTATAGTAATTATACCCAAGCCGTCAGGAAAACTTCGTCTCTGTGCGGACTTCAAATCAACAGTGAACAGTCAAACAATTGTAGACACTTATGCCCTGCCCAGACCTGACGAACTAATGGACGAATTAGGACAGTCTCGCTTCCTTTCCAAGACTGATTTAGCAGAGGCATACTTACAGATTCCACTTGATGACGAGTCAAAAAAGTTTTTCGTCATTAATACTCACATGGGCCTTTTTCAATTTCAACGCCTACCCTTTGGCAGTTCTTCCGCTCCCGCTATTTTTCAGCGTTTTTTGGAACAGCTGACAGTTTCTGTACCGTGTTGCTCGAACTATTTAGATGACATTGTGGTATCCGGACGTACAGTTGAAGAACATTTAGCAAACCTGGAGTGTCTTTTCAAAGTTTTGACTGCAGCAGGTCTACGTTGCAATAAAGCAAAGTGTTCGTTTTTTCAAACTGAAATAGAGTACCTCGGCCATGTGATTAATGCCCAAGGAATTCATCCCTTACAGTCACATCTTCGAGCAATCAAAGATTTGCCTCCTCCTAAGAATGTACACGAATTGCAAGCAGTAATGGGAAAGCTGAACTATTATTTCAGGTTTATTCCCAATGCCTCTCAGATTGCAGCTCCACTGCATCACTTACGTAGGAAGAATGTTCCTTTTGTATGGTCTAAAGATTGTCAGGTTGCCTTTGACAAACTAAAGTCTGCACTACTCAGTGATGCATGTTTGATTCCCTTTGACCCCCAGAAGCCTGTAGTGTTAGCAGTTGACGCCTCGTCGTATGGTCTGGGCGCTGTAATCTCACATCGTATTGGATGTCACGATCGTCCTATTGCCTTTGCATCCAAGCTACTGACGCCGACGCAACAGAATTACAGTCAGATAGAAAAGGAGGCCTTAGCAATCATTTACGGCGTCACAAAGTTTCATCATTATCTGTATGGCAGAAAATTCTATTTGTTGACAGACCACAAGCCTCTCACGTCGTTGTTCTCACCCACAAAGCCAATTCCGCCACGAACGGCACAAAAGCTTCAGAGATGGTCCTTGATATTGTCAAATTATCAGTATGAGATTTTGTACCGACCTACCACTAAACATGCCAACGCGGACACACTTTCCCGACTTCCGGTTGGCCAGGATGTGTCGTTTGATTCTTCGGAAATGGCATGTTGTCAGATAGACTCCAGAGATGCTACCGCTGTCGCAGATTTCCCTTTGAACTCTCGTCGGGTTGCACAGGAAACAGCTGCGGATGCAGACTTAAGTGTGGTAGCACGTTTTGTTCGCTCAGGGTGGCCTGCCAGAGCCAAAGACATTGATCGGCCTCTGGTTCGACGTTATTTTGCACAACGTCATGCATTATCTTTAAGTCAGGGTGTACTGTTGTTGCATACCGACAACGACCAAACAAGAGTGATTGTTCCTCGTTCCCTGCAACGTGAAGTGTTACGCCTTCTGCATCAAGGACATTGGGGCATTGTTAGGACAAAGCAACTGGCCAGACGTCATTGTACCTGGGTTGGTATGGACGCTCAGATAGAGAGCATGACATCACAGTGTACAGTTTGTGCGGAGCATCAGGCGGCTCCTCCGCAACGTTTCTCGGACTGGCCACGCCCCAAGGGACCATGGCAACGTTTACACATTGACTTTGCCGGACCTTTCTGGAACACGCGCTGGTTAATTGTTGTAGACGCTTTCAGCAAGTTTCCTTTTGTGATTGCCATGAACTCAACGACGGCTTCTAGTACAATCAGTGCCTTAACATCAGTGTTTTGCATCGAAGGCTTGCCTGAAACTATCGTCAGTGACAATGGACCTCAGTTTGTTAGTGCGGAATTTCAACAGTTTTGTCGTGTGAATGGCATTCAGCATATTACCACTGCACCTTTTCACCCTCAGTCCAATGGTGAAGCAGAACGTTTCGTTCGAACATTCAAGTCTCACATGGAGAAGATGAAAGGTCAGCACTCCAGGCAGCAAGCTCTTCAAATTTTCCTGTCTACGTATCGGTGCATGCCACGTGACGGCCCGTCTCCTGCCGAGCTGCTACACGGCCGCCGTCACCGCACTCTCCTTCCCCTGCTGCAGCCTCCCACGCACCGAGTCGGTTCGTATGGCGCTACGCGTTTTCAGGTTTCTACGCCGGTGCTGTACAAGGTGTTTGCTGGTAACAAGACAAGATGGACGCCGGGCACCATTCAGCGCGTGCTCGGGCGCAATATGTATGTTGTACGTTCTTCCACAGGGTCGGAGCTGCGGCGCCACGCAAACCAATTGCGCCTGCACAGGCCACGCGATCCTGTCTCCGGTTTCTTGATTCCAGACCCAGTTCACCGCCAGGGAGCACAACCACATCGTTCGTCCCCGGACTACGAGATCGTTCCGATGGAGATCGACGCAACGCCGCCGCTGTCGTCGCCGCAGATGACAGCGTCACCGAGAGGGACTCCGGGACCGTGCGGGCCCCCCCAGCTTGGGCCACGCACCTCAGAAGAAGATGACCTGCTCCCTCTGGGCGGGGGCGGGCGCCCTTCCCCAGGTTTCGGCGGGTTCCCTGGAGGATCTCAAGGCGGATGCCGGGGCGCGGACGGCGTCTCGATCCCGGCCTCAGCTACGACGCCCGTCCCACCAGTAACGCCCCCGCCCAGGCCCTCCTCCCAGTGCCGTCGCCGTGGCCCTCAGCCCTACGCCACGACGGCGCGGCGGTTTGGGGGGGAGGGGTGTGGTGTCGCACAAGTACAAAGTGCGCGCCACCTACTTTCGCCGCGCGCCGCCATGCATGCACGGCGCGGCGTTCTCACGACGACAGCCACGAGCGCCCTCTGCTGCAACGCCGCCCGTGGCCACCACTGAAGGACACCGGTCACTTCGGACTGTGATAGCAACGAGTTAGGACCTTCGTAATCAGATAGGCACCGGTGAAGACTTCGCTATTGTACAGGCACTAGGCAGGCCTCTAACAACTATGTATCAACATTCTGCAGTACTATGTAAAAGTTAAGTATTGTTACATTCTGTGCAATATACATCTCTATCTAATTTACTCGAGTGTTTATAGTTTCTGGCTGCTCCCCTCCGTACCTACACCAGCGTGTCGGTCTCCTTCCACTCGGCCACCGACACCTACGACGAGGCTGGGACGCAAAAGCGGCGACGAAGTTGGGACACAAAAAATGAGACAACAATCACGCTTCAGATCTTCCTACGTATCAGGTTGGCATGAGGTGACGAATCAATTTTGGTAATTAACTTGCACGAGCGTGATGGCGAGGAAGGCCACAAACACTGAGGTGACTCCACAAGGAAATTCAGGATGTGGAAAGGAAAGCTTACAGAACCAGTGCAAGACGAGGACTCCAACCCTAATACACTAAACTACATGCATTAAGATACTGGTTTAATTGCAACTACGGTAGGCAACTCAACCCGCAGAAGCAAAAGAATTCTGTCAAATAACATAGGACCGATTCCCCGGTTAGTTGACGAAGACACAGAAGGGCCCGAACCAGGATTCCCCAGTGACACTTAGCAATTTAATTCGGATAATGCTCCGCGCAAGGCAAAGGCCAAACGATCTAACACGAAGAGAACGAACGGAAACACAGTTGCAACCGCCGACAACAACAACAGAAAACCAGGACATAAACGGAAGACATAGAAGAAGACAACCCCTGGAGACGGCTGTCAACCATGGCCAAGCACACAAACAAGAAAAAGTTAACACAACCACAATAAACACCAAGGAAAACGACTCATATTTGTGCTGACTTCCCGACAGACCGACGCACCACCGAAAATGTCCCTACAGATCGGCCACCACCTCGGAAAGGTCCCAGGTTCGTTCCTGCAGCTGCCAGCCTGCTTGACGCGCATGCGCAACGCTGCAATTGTGTTTCAGCAGCGCCTTCTCTTGCTTCTGGCTACTTGGAGTGTGGCTGTTTGGTGTTCCAGTAGTTGCCGCAAGCAGCTAGACGCTACCCGGAAAATTATTTCAAGCGCGGTCAAGCTGCCAATTTGCGCATGCGCAGAAAGGTCTGAGTTAGATAGGGGGTAGCCATCACGTGATATGTTTTTGTTTGTTGCGTGTTTTTTTTATTATTTAGAAGTCACTGCAATCCCACTTGAGATCAGATATTTCTCGTTTACACTTCTTCGTTATTAGGAAGGAAAGTATTTTAACTATTTCTTTAAACTCACCTTCGCCTGCAGCCAGAAACAGTGCGAAAAGCGTTCCAGCAGTGCAAGTATCAAACAAGGGTTTTTACGTCATAGCAGCTGCGCATGCGCAGTAATATCTGTTTCTTAGCGCTTGAAATGAGCCGTCTGGCAGCTGCTGGAACGAACCTCTCGTGTATGCCAAACGCGATCAGGTAATCCGGGAGGCCAGATGAAACTTCAACAGAATGACTGTCCGTGCACCGTGGCGATGATCATCTTAAGCTCCCAGCGCACATCCCTCGGAGCACGCCGCTGCGGCCGGTGTCGCTGGTGAAGTCCGTAAACAGCGCCAGCGGAAGTCACTTGCTCAGCGCGACCACCAGTGCCCAGCGCACGCACCGTCCTTCCCTCCGTCCGTCCGCACCTTCCAATAGCCAAACGACCGCAATAGCACCGTCAGTCACTCCCTCTGGCCAGAGAGAGTCGCGACAAGAAAAAGGCGCCGCCAGCGGCGCAGACCCGAAAAAGGGTCAATAGATCGACGTACGAAAAGATACGAAAGAAGAAGGCGAGCCGGCATGGCTCAACATCATGAGAGCTCTCAGTGATATCCGTAATTACTACTCTGCCAATGCAAGAAACTTTCAGCACTACAAACAATAGCACATAGCGTTAAGTTATGTAATTAAACACACAGCTTCATTAAGGTAACACATACGAACTAACCTGACTTAATCACTTAATCACTCCTTAGACTGGTTATGCTTTCGTACCACTAGTACCCCTCGCTACAAGACTGACTTCCTGATCAACAGATGTACCACAGTGCCTTAGTTCCAGCCAACCAAACGACTTACACCCTACTGGTGCTCTCCGTATTTTCCCATCTTAGCAAAGGACAGTAACACTTTATTGAGGTGAATTCGAGTTTCAAAAGTTACAAGGCGACATACCGTCATTCTACACAAGAGGGCTTCCACAGCGTGCCGACGTCTTGCTCACAACTCGCGAAAGTCTCAGTCGATCCTTCTCACATGCACGTTCCTCAGGTTCCAGTCGATGTCCAAACACACAAACGCTCGCCGGGCGTTCCGGTCACCAACAACACGCACGCGCAGCGCCACCTCTTCGCTCGCCAGAGAGCCTCCTTGTTTTCCACTCGCTCGCCTCGCATGCCTCTTATCGATTGCCTCAAAGGGTTTCGATCAAGGGACCTCCATCAGTCTATGGCAAAGGAACACTCGAACCATATAACATACGCCCTGCAACTGCTCACCTCGAAATTGCTCAAACTGCTACACATAATTTTATTAAGTAGTTTTTATTGATTATATGTGATTGACAATTTGTTAGTGTGGAGTGGATTCTTGGTGCTCTTGTCCTTCTAATTGCACTTTTTTTTGAAAATGAAGGTAAAGGTAGGTATTGTGACGTTACAACAGCGTGCAACACCATTTGGAGCACAAAACGCACCGATTTGACAGCGGAAAGCGTCGAAAGTTGCGACGAGTGAATTGGCAATCGGCGCGGCGAGGTGGTAAGCCTTGTCGGGATTCCCATCAGCTCGGCGGGCCGACAGCACGAGGCGGTGGTAACGCCCAGCTTCGCTTTGGCAGGCCGCGTGCAAATGGAAAAGCCCGGTGGTGGACGTGACGAAAACGGCGAAAAACGGCACTGTCTTTCATTTTAGATATTACGCCGAGACTATTAGAGACTAGCACGTAGTACCAAATGAAAGAGGAGCACAACGCGATTCAAATCATGGGTTGACATCATGTATATTAATTTTTTATTAAAAGTTATTCAGAAAACTAATATTTAGTTACTTGGAAAAATCCAGTGGCTCAACTAATTGAAATACAGTAACGAAAGGTCTCATCAACACGGAAAGTTTGGTATAACCATATTATATCCATCATTTATATTACGCATAATGAAGCACTTTTAAGGAGGAACAATAGTAATTTGTTAATAACAATTAATACAAGACAGATTCAAGAATAGCGAGACAATGATAAGTTACAGGTGTCGTAAAAACACATTATGATCTCAATGATAAAAACTTCCGGGCTGAGAGGCCGTGGTCGAACAGTAGAAATTTCTTCCCTTGACGTTTCGTTGCCGGCTGCAGGCAACATCTTCTGAGTCGACGACTGGCTGCAGGGCCGTGGAGATCCTGCTTATATAGAGGGCATAGAGGGCGCCACCATTCGTCACGTGGTGTCAACAGTAAAACTATCTCTGGCTGGCGTTATTACTCTCGATCAAAGGTAATCGATTGTCACATCTTTGGTACAAAGTAGACCGCCATATCTTGTATAACGTCAAGCCTTCTTCCTTCATGTTAAAATTATCTCTATAGCATCTCTATTCATACGTGCATAATAATGCGATGTCTTAGCTAGCATGCTTGTCTCACTAAATTTTATTTTGTGGTCACCGTTTTCAAAAACATGTTCCGCCGATTTGTCCGTGTGTCCTAGTCGACAGTTTCTTTTGTGTTCAGTTAGGCGAGTATTGATTTTCGTTTCGTTGTTCCAATATAAACCTTCCCACAACTACATGGAATCTTATACACACCCGGAGTAGCCAAAGGGTGTCGCGCATCTTTCGGTGACCGTAAGTATTCACTGATCTTTTTGGTGGGTTTGAATATTGTTTCGACTTGGCCAGCACTTTCCCAATGCGGTCCCCGATATTGTGGATGAATGGGAGAAACACTTTCCCCGCCAAAGGTTGTTGTTGTTAGACGTTAGCAGACATTTGTCTTCTTGGCTGGAGTGCTCGATCTATCTCCTTATCATTGTATCCGTTTTTCTGAAATGAGGTTCGTAAATGATCGAGTTCCTCTTGCAAATAAGCTGGCTCACAGATTTTATTAGCCCTGTCCACCAAGGTTTTAATAACACCTCCCTTCTGCCTGGGATGATGATTCAAATCTTTGTGGAGATACCGATCGGTGTGCGTATCTTTTCTGTACAGTTTATGACCCAGAGTGCCATCTGCACGTTTAATCACTGAAATGTCCTAAAAATTTATCTGTCCATTAATCTCCGTCTCCATGGTAAATTGTATTTTCACGTTGATAATATTCAAATGTTTTAAGAAACAGTTCAGTTCCTCTTCCCCGTGATTCCAGATCACAAAAGTATCATCCACATACGGTGACCACAAAATAAAATTTAGTGAGACAAGCATACTAGCTAAGACATCGCATTATTATGCACATATGAATAGAGAGGCTATAGAGATTTTTAAACACCACAATAATTTTAACAGGAAGGAAGAAGGCTTGATGTTATAGAAGATATGGCGGTCTACTTTGTACCAAAGATGTGACATTCGATTACCTTTGATCGAGAGTAATGACGCCAGCCAGAGATAGTTTTACTGTTGACACCACGTGACGAATGGTGGCGCCCTCTATGCCCTTTATATAAGCAGGATCTCCACGGCCCAACAGCCAGTCGTCGACTCAGAAGATGTTGCCCGCAGCCGGCGACGAACGTCAGGGGAAGGAATTTCTGCTGTTCGACCACGGCCTGTCAGTCCGGAAGTTTCAATTACTGAAGACGCCGGCCGTGAAAGCGTACACGTTATGACATTATGACCTGTTTACAACATATTATTTATTTTAATATGTTGTCTTTGAGTAAACTAAATTATTTTGTTTATATACCGTAATTTGTTTAATTTTGTGAGCACAGTAATGTTGAACACTGCATTGAAAAGAGGCTTGTAAAATCTACCTGAAAAACACTTTACCTAAGTGATTACTTAAATATCATTGTGCGAGCGACGACCGAAAGACTAATTAGTCATGCTGAAGGTACTCATTTGTTTAAACGGATTTTCGGGAAATTATTAGTGTTGGAAATTACAGTAAAGTATGTATTTGAATTAGTATCTTATTGCTCATCTAACGATGCCGTCATATCAAAATTTCAATCGTTATTTCAACAGTATTGCACACTAATAGGAGAGCCACTGAGCCTCGCCAGGGGGACGTATTACTGGAAAGACCCCACATGTGGGTGCCGCGGACGGTCCAGGATTAGTCGACAGCAGTTCAGTCTTGATGGCAGACGTGTGTTGCGAGTGCAGTGAAATCGAGCGAGACTGTAGGTGATGAACATAGTCGCAGGATCCGCCGCGCTGCACTCTGGAAATTTTCGGACGTGTGTAAACTATGAACAGTACTCGGAACTCAGAAACTTTTCATCGCATTCTGACTTCTTTTATATATACAGGGTGTTCCACTAAGTGTGTTTGCCTCTGTAACTTATAAAATAATAGATAACGGGGTAACGGGAAATTTTAATGCGGTAGGTCGACACAAGAAATGTTACACTTTCTGCGGAGCTATGAACATAGTTTATTGTATCATTTTCCAAACTGATACAGCACAAAGATATAATTTTTTAAATGAAACAATAGTTTCTTCAGTCGTGCATTGGAAACCTTGAAACCAGCTGCGTCCAAATCAATTTAAACTACATTCCTATCACTGTTAGTTTGGGAGCTACAACCCTTCAAAGTTTCAGGGGCAGATACAACACAATGTACATAATACATGCCTGTGTGGTGGGTGATGGATGTTATGGCGGTGGGAAGTTGCTTTACATGAGATGTTCAAATTTATGTCCATGTTCCTCAATGCATAATGCAATGCGCCGTCGAAAGGATCTGCGGACGAGATGTAACATCGCCGGTGTGACGGAGCGACATGCCTCCTCGATGCGCCGTTTTAGATCATCTGGGGATGTGGCCTCAGTGACATAAACACGATCCTTTAGATATCCCCACAGAAAGAAATCTAATGGTGTTAGATCGGGCGACCTTGCGGGCCATGAATGAGTACTATGGCGCCCCAACCATCTTCCTGCAAACCTGTTTTTTAGTTCTTCCACAACAGCACGCGCAGAATGGGCTGGGTGACCATCGTGCTGCATCCACATATGGAGACTCGTATGTACACACACATGTTCAAGGAGACCACCCAAACTGTCGGCTATAAAAGCGCGATATAACTCACCTGTCAGTGTATCTGGGAAGTAGTGTGGACCGATGATTTCATCCCCAAGGATTCCACACCACACGTCAATACACCAACTACGTTGACGGTCGCCAGGTCGTACCTACCGAGGATTGTCTGCGGCCCAGTAGTGCATGTTATGGCGATTCACTGCACCATAATTTGTGAACGTAGACTCATCAGAGAACATAACATTTTGTAAAGACTCCAGCGTAAAAATTACGCATGGCCCAATCACAGAATGTCACTCTTGCTCGGAAATCGTTCCTATGTAGCTCCTGGGTCAGTGACAGGCGGTATGGGTGAAACTTGTGGCCGTGTACTATACGCCACACAGATGTGAGACTGACACCAGCGACTGCAGCAACGGCTCGTAAACTGACATGAGGATCGTGGTGTAGTGCAGCTAAAACAATCACTTCTGTCTCCTCACTTCTTGTAGGTCTTCGTCTGTTAATGCGGCGCATTACCAAGCTGCCTGTTTCACCAAGAACGCAATGGCTGCCGGGGTTCTTCGCCTAGGATATCTCACGGCATACGCCGTGGCTGCTGAGTTGCATTGTATCGGCACTCACCGAGCATCAGCACCATATCAACGTACTCGTTGTTCGTGTAAGCCATCGTCATCCGTTGTCAGTAACTGTGGTATATTGAGTCCTGGTTGTTTGTGAGGCTCCAACTGTCGGGTATACGGCCGTGTGCGGCGACAGTCGGCAGTCTAACAGGGCATCGAGGAAGCTTCTCGCTCCGTGACACCGGCGACGTTATAACTCGACCGCACTACATTTAGAAGGCGCATTGCATTATGCGCAGCGTTTGTGGTATCTGCCCCTGAAACTTTGAAGGGCTGTAGGTTCCAAACTAACAGTGATAGGAATGTAGTTTTAATTGATTTGGACGCAGCTGGTTTCAACGAATCCAATGCACGCTAGAAAAAAACTATTGTTTCATTGAAAAAATTATTTTTCCTGGTTACCCTCATGTACGGTCGCTTGCGGGGAGTTGAGAGGGCTAATTGTGGTTACTTGTTCCCACTTGATCTGTTTTGGCCAGTTCTCTTTGGAGGGCAAATGTTCAATCCTACTGGTGGTTGTCGGTAACGGCGTTGAGTCGACGACAAAGCTGCTTGGGGCGGCGTAATCAAACGCTGATTAGGTGACAATTTGCCCGCGCCAGTCCTCCGTTGTCACCTGTTGTGTAGTGTGCTGTTGCTTTTTTCTTCTTTTTTTAAAAATTTTTTCAGTTTTGTGTTGTAGTTTTATTTATAAGTTATTGGCATCCAGGCTCTTGCACCATCTACGTGTGCGAAGGGCTTGCCTCCTGCCGTTCAATTGTCACTTTTATCGCAATTCTGGGACCTAATTGTAAGGATTTATTTTGGTTTATGTAAGTAATCTATATGTTTCATCTTTCATTGTGGAATGTTTATAATTATTGTTTAGCTATTTAAAAAGTTTCGGGGCGTTAAAATAAATTCGACAACCAAGTTTAAGATTTAGGTTGAACCGAGATTCGAACCCGGATTTCCTGCTTCGGTCCAGCGGTCGCCTTAACCAATTCCGCTATCTGGGCACGCTTTCCGTCCAACCCAAATTCTCATAGCACGCTACGATTATAGTGCTCCCTGGCCATTGGTTCCTCTTGCTTGCAGCTTATACTGTATTCTCACAGTGATCCTAGCGTATGAATGGGTCCGCATTGAAACTATCGTCTGTTGTGGGCATATTTACAATTAATGATATGGTGTTGGTTATTTTCGACATTTCCGTAAAAAACAGATACCATACCAGAAAAAAAAAACTTTTTAATTCTGCATGTTTGAACGTTTTACGGAGTGTAGATACATCCTTCCCGCTTGTTTTCAAATTTAGTTCAACCTATTCCCGTCAATTGGCGCGGTCACAGCATATCTTCAGAATGGCTGCTACACTTGACGTTGGTCAGAAGCAACGTGCTGTCATTGATTTCCTGTACTGTGAAAAGGAGACAGTGGGAAACATCCAGAAGAGGTTGAAAAATGTGTATGGAGATGTTGCTGTCGATCACAATACTGTTAGTCGGTGGGCAAGCAGATTACGTGATGATAGTGGGCACGGCAATATTGAGGATCGTCCTCACAGCGGCAGGCCTGGTACTGCACACACACACCAGACAATGTGCAGAGAGTTAACCAATTGAGAGGGATGGGGATTATGTGGAGAAATGAAAATATTGCTCCTAAAGGATGTGTCTACACACTGTGAAACTTTCAAACAAGTACAATGAAAACTGTATTAAAAAAATCGCACTGACGTGTTTTACGGCCCACTTTAGATTTGTAGTTTTATAAGTTTTTGCAAACATTTTGGACCAAAATATTAATCTAAATAATAATTAATTAATTAATTAGAGTGTCTGAAACCCTTTTAGGAAAAAACATTTAAGTAATGGCGGGTTTCGAACCACCGACCTATCGCGTCCAGCACCTTGCCCACTACGCTACAGCTATAAATCAAAACAGGAGTTCATTAATCTCATACTATTCATGGCCGTTGTTAACTGATGTTAATATGGCATTCGCAGACATTAGTTTATCATTTATCGTACGAAGACCGATGTGTTTTTTAAAATTCCTCAGTGTGCCGTTGCTTTGAAATGATAACGAGTAAGTTACAATATGAAAATCATCAAGTACGCGAGGAATGTCACGTGACATCTCCGAACGGCTGGTTTTCGTTACTTCTATGGAGGGTGCCAAATATCCGTTACTTTTGCAAATATGTCTCAAACGATGCGAGATATGAAAAAAACATAAGGGACCTAAGTTGTAGAGAATTTTCTCCTCTACCAATTAGGTTATTCAATTGTCGTGTCAGATGAACGGTTCGTTTGCAATTGCAATTGTATTACAAACGGCAGTTTTTGGTTTTACTACCGTATTTTTTGTCCGAAAAATTTGAAAAAGAGAGGTTCTGGTCTCTGGTGGCCTAGAATCATGTCTGTAAAATTTGATGCTGATCGGTTGAAGGGTTCGTCTTAAAAACAGGGAACACGTTACGGACAGACAGACGGACAGACATACAGACAGACATACGTCCCAAAATCGCCGTTATTTTTGCAAATATCTTTGAAACGCTTCGAGATATGGAAAAAAAAAAAAAAAAAAAAAAAAAAACATAATAGAGCAAAGTTGTAGAGAATTTTGTCCTCTACAAATTGGGTTATTCATTTTTCGTGTCGGATGAATAGTTAAGCCGTTATATTCATTTACATTTCGAACTGTCAAAAGACGATCGCAAAGGCCCACTTTTTATTTTTTACCATAACCTAAAGTGGGCCAAAATATAGGGTGCATTTCTTTTGGAGTGACCCTCGAAAATCCAAGTTCAAATTAAATACTGGTTAGGATAACTTGATCCTTGTTGATTTCAAGTGTTTTAACGTCTTTTGGTATTTCTAATTATTTATTGAATATTGTATTTGAATTGTTTATTTATTATTGGTATTGCCGTTTAAAAATGCTGTCTTTTACTAAATTAATCATCTTGGTTGTTCCAGCTTTAAAATTAAATTACTAATTGGGATAAATTGCTCCTTATTGGTTGTCAAACGTTTTAAGGTCATTTGATATATTTAATTATTTACTGAATATTGTATATGAATTTATAATGATTAAATGACTTTAGAAAATTGTCTTTGGAATTTGCATATTCAACATGAAACAAGTCATTAATCTGAAATTTCTGACTAAGGTTTGTTTCAAAATTATTGATTTGTAAAGAGCTATATTTGAATAAAAGGAATAGATTAACAAACGAGAAGGTGTGTTTGTTTATGTCCCAATCTTTTCATGCCGTTTAATTGCATTTTCAATCGGTAGTATTTGAACCCATTAAATATTAAATCACTGAATATATAAATAAAAGATGCCTTTCAGAGATTCAATGACAAGAAGTTAGAGTGCTCTAATAGATGCTACCACTATGTTTGTCAAAGAGTAGTAGTAAGACAGCGAAAATAAATTCCATTGAGCGCACTTCACACCTAAAAATGACACCTACAAACAGGATTTACACAAGGAGACTCTTCGACACTAAACAAAATTGTGATGGTGGAAGAAAGTACCAGCACCTGCATAACAATTATTTAGTTAATAGTGTAACCGGTTTCGGTGTTACACTACACCATCTTCAGACACCCGTTGTGCAACTGTCAGTATTATCACATTTGAAAAGGGTGTTGTTAATACCGGTAGCCGTAAATTTCTTAATCCGTTCATGTCAAAAACCCAGAGATGACATGAAGGGATTAAGAAATTTACGGTTACTGGTATTAACAGCCACCCTTTTCAAATGTGCTAATACTGACAGTTGCACAACGGGTGTCTGAAGATGTAGTAGTGTAACACCGAAACGGGTTGTGCAGTTAAATAAACAATTTAAAGGTAAGAATAAAAGTTTACTTCGAAAAATTTGACAATTTATTATTACAGGTAACCGCCTTCGATCTAAGATTAGATCATCTTCACACTTCTGTAAAATACAATAAAAGACGATATGCTGTAGAGGGAAAGAGGTACACCATTTAATCGTGAAAAATTTCAAGACCTCGAAGTGTCCCGCACCACAATATAAATCAGACATTATACGAATAACTCCTTAAATAGTTCACAAAAATAAATTAGGTTCTTGTACGAGCGGGGCAAGGAAACTAGTCTGTGGCCTTTACTAAAATATTATCGAAGTCAAACACAGGCACTACTATTTGGTGAAACTGGAAAAATTAATATTCCACCGCCTCCTAAACACTGTTTTTCCACATTCACACTCGATACCAATGCAATATCACATTTGAAGTCAGTCAGTAGTAAATTCAATCAGTATTTAAACTGTTTTCTGAAATAAGTACAAGTTCCACACTAAAATCAAATTACTCTTGCTATAATATATTCTTGATTTAAATAACTCTTCATAAATGCAAGATATTTCCAATATTACCAAATATTTATTCTTCTTCATACTAATACAAAGTCAGTTTAGCAAGAGACCTGATCCTGCACAACCAGCTTGGACTGAATCTCAAACAATGATAAATAATCATTTAATATTCTTTACTTTTCTTCTTTGAAACGATTGACGCGTTGCAATAAGGAAGGCGCAGCTGCATTCGTAGCCCCGTAGCCGTCGGTTAAATTCAGCTAGCGATCACATACGTCAAGGTTGGCTGCGGCGGCGACGACGCTGACTTTGTTGATTGCGGCGCCTCGATCGTACAGAAAATAAAACATTTTAAGAATCATATAATAAAATAATAATATTTACATGAACATCAAATATGTATAATTTTAAATAAAAAGTTTCGTTCTTTCCAATTTACAACTTCAAAACAGGGCTGACATAGGAAAATGTAGTACGACTATTTTGTCCCACTACAAACGGTAAAACTGCAGTCGACGCACGCTCACCGCTTGAACATCTACAGAAAGGTATACTGTTTTACGTAATTTTTAATCCCGTTTGTAAATCTATCATAGCTGTTAATGGGGTACCTGTTTCCCTCTATAGCATATCGTCTTTTATTGTATTTTACAGAGATCTGAAGATGATTTTAGATCGAAACCGGTTAACTGTAATAATAAATTGTCAAATTTTGCGAACGTCTTGTTATTTTTATCTTTAAATAATTATAAGTTCGCTGTTTTCTCCAAATAACCCCCTCAGGCCCTGCGTCCCCTGTAGGGGACATAAAAGAAAATAAATCTGGTGTCAATATTCAAATGTTGGTTGCACTGTTAGGCATCTCAACACACAAACAGAAGGTGGCACCACTTCTTGGAATTGAAGAAGATTCACTATCTTGCCATTTGATCACTCTGCAGCAATGCTAAAATGGTTGAAATAATGGAAAGGCGGTTTGTTGGGTATGTGAGCATTCAGATTCCCATGCAACTCTTTAGTTAATGGAAAATCGGTCTATGCCATTAATAACATAAGTAAATAAAAGTATATTAACTCGTACTGCATAGAGAAATATCGCTCCCCACACTGACAGTTGTGGTACCTAGTATCCCGATGTTCCTTAGAGGGGACATGAGTTTTTGTAGATAATAAAGAGTCAGGATTTTTAAAAATATTTTGAGCCCTTTTTGGAATATTGTTAATCATAAAATACAGTCAAAACTCAAAAACATTGAAAAAAAATCACAGGACTGAGAAGGATAAGGAAACCATGTTTTCCAAACTGATTGACTAAATAATTGTTATATAGCTGTTGGTACTTTCTTCCAGCATCAAATTTTATCACCAGTTTCCCAACAAATCGATTATGTAAGGAATAAAAAAGGGGTATTTCAAAGCTATATTTGAACAAGAAATTCAGTAGTTGAAACTGGTCTCGAATAGACAAGAGAAGAGCACGCGGAGATGGAAGTCTGCAGGACTGCACCGCGTCAGAAGCACCCCCCCTGTGCCTGGGGGAGACGGGACCGCAGGCAGCGCGTTTAACGCGGCAAGTGCCGCTTCCGTCCCCCGCGGAACGCCTCTGATTGCCTTCGGCAAGCTAATTAATTGGAAGACGCCGCATTCCGAGCAGTCACTATGCAAATAGGCGGCTGAGCCCGTGGAGCCGCCGCCGCTGATCGCTGCGCCTTCTCAAAGCAGAGGACGGGCCACCGCCGGCGACCGACTGCATCACACGCTATCTACATCTACATCTAGATACATACTCCGCAATTGACCGTAAGGTGCGTGGCGGATGGTACCCTGTACCACTACTAGGCATTTCCTTTCCTATTCCACTCCCAAATTGAAAGGAGGAAAAAAAGAATGCCTTTATGCCTCCGTACGAGCCCTAATTTCTCTTATATTGTCTTTGTGATCTTTACGCGAAATGTAAGTAGGCGGCAGCAACATCGTACTACACTCAGCTTCAAATTACGGCCTTCTAAATTTACTTAACAGAAATTCACGAAAAGAACGTCGTCTTTCTTCCAGCGATCCCCAACTGACTTGCCGGAGCATTTCCGCGACACTCGCGCATTGGTCGAACCTACCGGTAACAAATCTAGCTGCTCGTCTCTGAACCGCCTCTATGTCTTCCTTTAAACTGATCTGCTGCGAGTCCACACACTTGAGAAATACTCAAGACGTGGTCGTACAAGCGTTTTATACGCGGTCTCCTTTACAGGTGAAGTACATCTTCCCAAAATTCTCCGAATAAACCGAAGTCGGCTGTCCGCCTTACTCACAACTGTCCTTACGGCTTACATGCTCGTGCCATTTCATGTCGCTCTGCAATGTTACGCCTAGATATTTGAACAACGTGACAGCATCAAGAAGCTCAGTACTAATGCTGTATTCGAATATTATGTGACTGCTTGTTCTACTCATGGGTATCACCTTACATTTTTCTACATAGAGAGCTAGCTGCCATTCTTCGCATCAACTAGAAATTTTGTAAACCACACTGCACCACTGTCGGAAAGTGACTCAGGCATTCCTGAGGGCACAGTTTGTGTTACTAAGGTAGATGAAATAAAACACAGAATGCATCAGATAAATGCATTGGAAGATAGTAAGTATTACCTCAAAACTGCACTACTATATCTGTTTGCCGAAATTTTCAGAGCTGTGCCAGTAGGGGAGAGCGGGACATGTTGAGAAAAATTTCTGATTTTATTTTTTACATTTTTTGTTTTAATTATTTCGAGTTGAGGAAAATTATGATGATATACTTCAATTAGTTGTGCACTTTTCTGTTTTATTGACGCTTTGATTAACCGCATATATGTCCCAAAATTAAAATATTTATTTAATGCTGCTAAGTGTATCGATGTTCTCCACATGGGGGCAAGTTGATACTATCAAGAGGAAAGTTGATACTAGAGAGAGGAATGTTGATACAAGTGTATAAATAATAAGGTAATTGACATTAAGGTAGCAAATAATCACTCAATAAACAATCGAAAAAATTATTAAGCAGAATATAGTACAATGCCAGGTCAGGACTGGATACAGTTCACTTTTGCAAATCAATGGGCCCATATAGAATGTGGTAAAGGCTGTAATATGTACATTTGTATTCATTATACAGCTGACTTTGTAATAAATGATTCTGAGTAAGTTATGCACACAATCGCAAAATCTGTGTGTTCAAAATAATTTAATAATAAAATGCGATGATTTGCGGTGAATAAAATGTATGGATGTCCCAAGCCACACAACTGGTAATTTTGATACAAGAAACTACGATTCGTATCTTGAAAACGAATACATATTTTGATAAACATAGTAAGAACGGAAGGGAAACATTTGAGTGATCTGAGATACGACTCTAAAAATCGCTGTTGCGAACATATTGAGAAGGCGTGTTACCGTCCATGAACGTATATCTCGTGAATCAAATGACATGTCATTCTGCTCTCAACTTTAAATGAAATTTCAGTATGTTATCCATATTCGATAAGGAGCTATGTATGAACTAAAATCAACCATTGGGTAAGTCGATGTCACGAGTTTTTACCTCTGTTGATTAAAATATGTTGCAATGCTCCACTAAACTAATGATACACTTTAATTGTGATGAATAATGAAAACAAAATCACCCCTTCAGAAGGTATAAATCTCTAAAATTAAAAAAAAAAAAAGTTTTTCCGAGTAGATTTTTGATAGTCCGATGGCAAGTTTCAAAGCAATACGTACTTTTTCTGCCGAAAAAAAACGGTTTCTTGGACGTATCTTGATAACGGAGCAAACTTGACCAAAACGTCTTCAGGAGGACGGTGGTTCAAATCCACCTCCGGCCATCCTGATTTAGGTTTTCCGTGATTTCCCTAAATCATTCCAGGCCAATGCCTGGATGGTTCCTTTCAAAGGGCACGGCCGATTTCCTTCCCCATCCTTACACAAAACTCCGTGACCTCCGTCTCTAATGACCAAGCTGTCGACGGGACGTTAAACCCTAAGCTTCCTTCCTTCCTTTACCAAAACGAAACAATGCCGATATAGTTAAATGTCTACAGGATGTAGTGATAATAGTGGTACAATGCGCTATGGTTGGTTATTTAGATATTTACGGCTCATTGTGCAAAACGGATAAAAATTGGGTGTTGTAATTTTGTACGACAGTTCGATCAGCTTACAACTCTGTAACTCGGTTACGAATAAGGATATCGAAAAGGTTTAGATAGTATTCTGACAATATCTTTTTAAGAACATGTGCTAAAATTTTGAACAATTTGTAAATATCAATAAAATTCTTCTGGATATGATACCGCGTCATCATTTTATAAACTCTACCGACGTTTCGGCCACTGTTGCAGGCGGCCTTCATCAGGGTCTGTGTCTGACTCAGACACAGACACAGACCCTGATGAAGGCCGCCTGCAACAGTGGCCGAAACGTCGGCAAAGTTTACAAAATGACGACGCGGTTTCATACCCAGAAGAATTTTATTGATAGTGACAACTGCCGCGGAAGCCTACGTTTGCAATTTGTAAATAATCCAGAATCTTAGTGTCCATCGTCACAATTCGTAATTTTAGTATCCAAAATTCATGGCTTTTCGTGATATTGAAAGCAACGTCGTCGTTGAGGGTGTAACATGAATAGAACAAGAAATTTACAGCTACCCGTTTTAATGGCTACCCAGTTCAAATGTGCTTTTAATAACATTTACACAACGGGGGCCTGAAGATGGTGAAGTGAACCACCGAAGCTGGTCGCATAAAATTTAATAAAGAATTTGCATACATACACTTTCTGGTATTTTCAACCTTCTACATAATCTAAACAGCCACGTCAAATTTCCATCTAGCATGGAGAGAATTAAACTTAATATTATTCCAGGCCGTTTTTTAACAGACAAAATTATTTGATACTTGATGTTAGCTTTGACAAACTATCTTTTTTGAACTTTTACTTCTGTAAATTATCATTTTATTATCGCTCCCACATTTTCATTACCTTTTCCGTTGAAATATTAGCATTTGTCTTGCCTTGGATATTTGTTCTATGTTTATTTTCTTTGCCTGTACTAGTTTCGATTGACTATAGCCTGGAAGGAATATAGAGCAGGCCTACATCTGGCGTTCGGCCGAGTGACTATAGCCTTGCGACCATCCTGTCGGTACTCACCAATAAGAGTTGGGCAATACATAATTCAGGGTAGTAGAAGGTTTATGGCTCGTTACCTCTGTTTATAGGGGTGGGTTATGTATGTCAGCTTCTATGCCCTAAACAGCTACCCAATCTGTTTAAACAAGATCAATAATTAATCTGTAGCTTAGCTAGTCTATTAACCTGACGTGAAAATTAAACATACGCAAATTAAACTTCTGAATAACCAACAAAATGGATTCTAAGATAAAGAAGTGATTCACTCACGAAGTAATTCTTTATACATGAAGTTTATTACTCATTTTGGACAAGAAGATGCAGAGGTGGTCCCACTTTATACATAGATAAATAACTGAATGCAACCCCAATTATTATTCATGAGGGACACAATACGTATCACAAGCACTAGAGAGTAAAAGTTCCAAATTATCATTCGTAAATTAATTAATTAATTAAGTAATTAATCCGTGATTAATTACAGTATTTGTTATAATACACTGTTTGTCATCACACGAGTACACGATTGCTGTTTTATCACAGTTTCACAGTCCTACTACCGACAATAGTTTACCACTTTTCACCAGAGACTAAGCTCTGCAGTCACAGTCCCGTAAATTTTCTCTCTTCAAATCACGCGGCTTCAGAGCGCCTAGCGTCACAACCTTTCACCACCGCGTTCAAGTTATGAGTCCCTTCCCAAGCGTTTGAAAGCGTGCTCCCAAAATTGTATCTTTCCGCACATCCTAACGTCTAATCTTTAAAATATAATTTCCATTCCAAAATATTATACATTTGAATATCACAGAATTAAATCATTTGACCATCTCCCTACAAATGCTGTTTGCATTTAACAAACAAATATAAATTTAACAATACTAAAAACGGTTGAGACTAAAGCTCTTTGCTCAGGTAGCTATTAAGCGTGGCGTTTCACTGTTCAAATATACTGCCGCCGTCGAAATATAGATACACAATTAATATTTAATTTATCATGGCTTTTTATGCAAATATATTCAGTTCTTGTCCACAAATACATATTATTGTTTATATATAAATTATCTGCTGCATATCTACTATTTTCAGACGGCCATGAAATATTTAACTGGCAGTCTACAACATAAAAAACGAACGTTACTAAGAATAATATGAAATATAATGAAATAAATATATAAGTGCAATGCGCTTTACTGGGTTCATTTTTGTGTTTCTGTGGTGGAGTCTATGTTCTGACGCTAGAATATTACTACAACGAAAAGCAGAAAAGAGAGTAAAATAAAGTTTATTGAAAGAATACGGAAATAACGTGGTACGTCTTTTAAGATAGGTAGCGTGGTGCAATGCTACACATTTGCTTCTTAAATTGTTACTGATAAACATTACATATCAATAACTGTAAATGGAAGTCTTATAATATTATTATTATTGTACTGAAATTTGTCGGATATTTACTCTAAGGGATATAAAAATTGTAATTAGGGCGTTTAATTCTCCCAAATCTCCTGAATCCATTCATATAATTATATTTGACGCATGATCATTCCCTGATTTGATATATATATATTTTTAGAATAATGTGTGTGGCTATATTGTGTTTTAGTTGCAATGTGGGAGAGCCGCCCTTGCTCAGCCAAGAGCGTCGTTTCCGGTTTCCGAGCAGATTAGAAAAATCTTATATTCCATTCACTAGGTCCAGCCTGTTAGCCAGACGGCTGGGGAACCCAAAAGCCTGACAAAACCCGCCTTTCACATGGAAACAATCAGCTTCCCACACTACCTGTAATGTCACAGCCTGGAAGGGACGCAGTGTATATTGGCGTTAGGAAATCAATCACTTGACATCCCTTGCTCGATACTTTGTTTTGCGTCCGCCATCTTGCTTTCTGTATTATGATTGTCTTATTATAACTCAAGCGTTTTCATTTAAAAGCAATGGAGCACTGGAAATAATGAGAAACACGTCGTTCTTTGGACAGTGAAGTGTAATGTCTAAAATTGCCATGTTAGCAGTTAACACCTGCCATCGATGGTACGAGAATTACGGATTACTCTCGCAGCTCTTCGGTGTTGCGTAATGGGCGGCGAAATAGTTTGTGATGCACGAAGATGTCAGGCGGTGGCTAAAAATTTGCCGGGCGCGGTGGCTCTGTCTGATTGGTCAGAGGGTTCTCCGCCCAATGTAACGAAAAATCTGAACTACAAAACGGTCAAAATAAGACAAAACTAACCAAAGTCCGCTAAGGACCGATGAAACCGTACAACCAATGAATAGAGAGAAACAGATAGACGTCATCTGTAATAAAAAAATTGAACAAAATTCTCGAAACAATCCAGAAAAAGGACCGCAAACCATCGATCTATCTGATAGTTTTGATTTATTTATTTATTTTTATTTATTTATTTATTATTATTATTATTATTTTTTAAGAATATATCAGCGCGAAGTTGTAGGGTGTTAAGCCGTTTTTTTTTTTTTTTTTTTTTTTTTTTTCATTTAAATTTCGAGATATCAAAAGGCGATCGCGAAGCTTCGTTTACTTTCACTAATTTCATTAAATAACGGTTGCAAAATATTTTGCTCATGTCTTTCACTGTTAATCTCATTAAAAAATTGGGCCTATTATTGTTTGACTACTAACTGCATACCACACTTTTATTTTCTGAATTGGTCATTCGGCACTCCAGTGTCGAGAGTTTGATCGGAAACAGACCTCGCCTGAAAACTGACTGAGGAAAGGATCTATTTCACCATCATGTACTTGTTTCAAAACTCATTCGGAAAATCTAACCATGTTCTAGGTATAATCAGGTTTAAGTTCTTGCAGTCCTGGTACTTTGTATGGCCTTAGGCCAAGTAACTTGGTAGCTCCTTGTACAGAGACGCGAGAAATTTGTGTTCAGATTACCTGACATAGTCCGTTTTGGAGGCGATCTGATCGTTTTGTAGTTTTCAAATTGAAATACCAAGATTGCACATTAATAATTTATTTAAAGACGACCGGTTTCGTTGAACTTTGAAACCATTATCTGGTCACATATATATTTTACAAGCTGGTCATCTTGTTAAAAAATGAGTATAAAATAATAAGTGCAACATTGCACTTAGTCACTATATGAAAAATACATATAATATCATATAGTAACTAAGTGCAATGTTGCACTTATTATTTTATAGCCATTTTTAACAATATGACCAGCTTGTAAAATATACATGTGACCAGACGATGGTGACACAGTTCACCGAAACCGGTCGTCATTGAATAAATTATTAATGTGCGATGTTAGCATTTCATTTTCAAAACTATAAATTTGTGTTCGCTGTGAAAGACTTCTAAGAGACTTCTTAGGTGAACCTTGCTGGCGGAAAGCAATATCATCGATCTGAGGTTCTGAGAGCGCTGTACGTGGTCATTTACGCCTCTTGTCACAAACACTTCCGCTTCACTTAATTTATTCACTAATTTGTGAATAGCATGGCGACTCGGAATTGTAACACCTGGATATTACGGTTCAGTCTGCAGACAATACGAGCCGAATGTACGCATATACAGAGAGTGCAAAAAGGATTCGTCTAGCTATAATTTTTTTTTTAATACCTTGTACCCATGTCACGTGAAAAGAAGTGAACCTAAAATGTGAACTACCAGTCCTGTGAGAAGACCCTCGGCACATCACTTTCATTGATAAACAAAGAAATAAATACATCAATTGCAGTAGCAAAGTTAAGAAAATGAAAAATTTATACAAACACTACTTCAAAATTTATTCGTCTACTCATATTTTGGACATTTACAGACTGGCAATATTATTTATATTACAGAAACTAAAATTTGATGGGGTTTCCTTTTGCAGTTATTACTGCTTGTAGTCGCCTGGGCATCGAGTTGACTAACTTCGGCGTAAGAGAGGACGAAATTTTGGCGTATTCTTTTTGAAGTGCTTCTCTTTTAAGTCTTTCTTGCTACAAATATCTATTCTTCTGATGTTTTTTCCAGTACTTTCCAAAGGTGTTCAGTGGCGTTAACACCTGGGCTCTCATGAGATGATTTTAGTTGCTTTCGCGTATTGTACAGCAGCCATAGCCTAGTATGCTACGGGTAGTTGTCTCGTTGAAAAATGGTATGTCCTTGGAGACTAATTTTTGGGCTCCAACAATTTGATTTTTCTTTAAGATGCTCATATACATTTTGTGTTCCATCGTACCCTCTATCAAACGAAATTTACGAACACCTGCAGCAATCTTACCCCACTCCATCAGGGAACCGCCACTGTGTTTCTACCTTGATAACCGTACAGAAGTGTGGTATTTTTTATTGCGTTGGCGCATACTTTCTTGTCCCTACATTCTAACTTCCCAGCCAACTTACGAACTTTGTTGTAGGTTTTTTTCTTGATCTCCCTCACGATAAACCTTACGTCTGCATCAGTCAATGTGTGAAGGCTGTGGTTCGTTTCTAATTGTTTTTGTTACAGAAAACCGATCTACTGTCGAGTGAATCGTCGATCTGGGTCTACCCACTACTTTAGAAATATCGTAAGAGGATCTCCACTTATTCTGCAAGCGCAGAATAAATTTATTATCAGTCATGGACGTCTCACTACCTTTAACGCCCCTTGACGCTAACTGCGCCGGCCGCGGTAGCCGAGCGGTCTGCGGCGCACCTGTCACGGTCTGCCCTGCCACTACGGTCGGGCGTTCGAATCCCCCCTCGGGCATGGATATTTGTGCAGTCCTTAGTAACAGCTAGTTCATAAGTAGTTCGTAAGTTTAGGGACTGATGATCCCATAGTTAAGTCCCATAAGCTCTACAAACATTTGAACGCTAAGTGCATTGTAGTGGCGCCGTTCAAAACAACAGCAGACTGGGCAAACACTCGGTTGACTGTAGTGTGAACTATGGGGCCCAACGTTATACTTCAATCACTACGGGGAGATTTTCGGCACGTTCAGATGGTGGACGAATACTTTATTATGTATATCTTGCATTACATTTTCTATTTTATTAATCTTGTTATCGATTACAATGTATTTTCTTCCCTCGTTTTCAATAAAAAGATTTGCCAAAAAACTTTTTGTAGGACTGGCTCTTCAGATCTTGTATTCGTTTCACGTGAGACAGACTTAGTAGGTTTAAAACAATATGGAGCTAGACGAATACTTTTTGCACTCACTGTACGAATCTATATCTATAAATGTGAATATCTGTTCGGTGTACGTTTATCACGACTGAAACACAAGACATAAAGAGCTAAACATTTGTACAGTTACTAATGACTAGCCGGGGAAGGCTTTAGGCACGGTTTTATGGCGATCGGATAGCTATTTATCGATATATATTAATGTGAATGTATATTCGGTGTACGCTTAACATGTCCGAATGACAAGACGCAAAGACTTGAATATTTTTACAGTTACTAATTTATACATGAGGAAGGTTTTATGCACGATTTTATAGCGATCTGATAGATATGTAGTAATTTGAAGAATATAACGCGAAATGCGGAACAATAATTACTCTTTAGAATTATATTTACTCTATGAAGATGGTTTTATTGGTTTCATTGTTGCTTGATGGTTGATAATGATAAATGGGTGGAGTATATTGGGATGGGAAGTTATCGGTGTATATAAAATTCTACGCGTGTGTGTTAATATTTCGCTCTTCAGCGAAAACTACAGAACGCCAACGAATGGTTTGTGTGTAATTTTGTCCGAAGTCTCCCGTTGTACACCATAGCAGTTTCATGCCGGTAGCTATAAGAGGGTGGAAGATATGGTGGTTGAAAGTCGTAAAATTATATATATATATATATATATATATATATATATATATATATATATATAAAACAACAACAACAACTGAAGACCAGTGATGACGTTTGCGACTTTATAGCAAGGAGGTTACATACAGGGAAACGTGATGCCACAGATCATATCTTTAGTCTATGCGTGCTACATTGTCTTCAGCTCTTTCTCTGTAAGGATAAGCATACGAATAAAGAAATATAAGAAAAAATAAATAAAGCAGTAAAGAAGAAAAATCTTTCAATACATCTCTTTAAAAAACTCGATTTTACGTTTCGCGCATTACATCAAGTGATCGATCTGTGATATTATTACAATCATTATTGTTGAATTTCGAGATTGGATTCTTCGAAACGAGTGCACTTTTACGCGTGATTTCTTATTTCTTATACATTGTCTGATATATGTAACATGTTTTTAGAAAAACGGAGATGGACAGAGAGATAGAGAGAGTGAATAGGAAAAGTACTAACTCAAGGCTCGAATAAATAAATAAATACCTCGGCAACGCCGGGTTTTCAGCTAGTAGTAAATAAACACTCTTTGTAGTACGGAATAATTAGGACCTGCCATTTTTGCGTCCGCAGATTTGACTATTACACTCATTGTTGCTTCACTTTTGTAGGTGAAAAGGCGCGCAGTGCAAGCAGGGCACTCAAGGTTGCCAACTTGCCCCTTATGGCATTAGCAGGGAGACGCTCAACCCACTCTAGCTGCCAATGAACAGTAGAGGATGCCGCGGCACCTGCATTGCCTCCCGACATCTGGTGCGTCACACATGTGGTCATCAGATAAACGGAACTCCTTGTAATAAAAATATAATGAATGATAGTTACTAAAATATATACAAAATAAAAGATACAAAACATTATAGGATACAATTTCTTTACATTTAATTTTATAACCCTTATGTTATTTTGTTTTTATTAATTAGTGTCTGAAAAATTTGCAAAAGTGGGCCTTAAAACAAGTCAGTCCAATTCTTCATTTTTATAATATCCGTGTCAAATTTTAATTCAATTTTTTGCAACAATTTTATTTGTGGCTAGTTTACGTAGTATATTTTGCGACTGAGGCGCTTCAGTCACGGTCTGCACGGCCACTACGGTCGGGGGTTCGCATCCCCTCTCGGGCTTGGATATTTGTGCCGTTCTTAGTCTTAGGTAGTTCATAAGTAGTTTGTAAGCTTAGGGACTGATAACCTCGTAGGTAAGTCCCATAAGTTCTACAAACATTTGAACATTTGATATTTTGAGAAACATTTTGATAATTTTATTTTCTACGTAATGTTTATAAGTTTACATTTAATTCTAAACAGGCCTTTCTGAACCCCACTGCCTCATTGTTACAATATTGTTTTCAATTAGTGTAGCAACTTCGTCTTGTAATTTACCTTCTTTAGTCTTTCATTAACACATTTTATTAGTTGTTCAGATTACTTTTTTGTAATTTTTGAAAGCATTTTTTGGAACAGCAATCTTAAATATTTTAATAATTAGAAGGCCACCGCCCCGTCCACCAACAAGGTGCCAAAGGCCTGAAGATAGTTCTATAGAACCGAAACCGGTTGTCACCAATAAACTCAACAAATTGCGAAATAGACTCTCTTATTTTAATTATTATTTGTTTTGTAATTTTTGTATTTTTATTTTATTTATTTATTTATTTTCATTATGAAAAGTTATTTGCTGCGGTATATTTATCCCTAGATGAAATGCCAATCTCAAATCATTTTTCGGAACTTGAATTAAATGAGTTGCGAAGATAATGTGAAGAATTACCATATTTACTCGGCTATACCACCCCAAAGCCTGTAGTATGACCCCCCCCCCCCATTAATTTTTGAGGTCAAAATTCGAAATTTAAGAATATCTCAATAAAATCATAAGTGTTAGTTTTAGTGAAATTTGGCACAACTAATTTACACGAAATTCGACAACATTGCCTGTCGTTGGCTCCTGGAACAATGGTAATGCAGCTGTATAGCCCCTCTCCATTCAGTATCGATAAGCTTACCTTTTCCCGCAGCTAGTGTGAATTCCGATGTATGATACGAGGCGTGTCCAGAAAGTAAGTTCCGTTTGGTAATAAAATGAATTTGTACACAGATACAGAAGAAATTTTTATTGCACAAAATTCTACAACTGTTAAACTACTTTTCCACATAACTGCCGAAATTTTGCAGGCATTTGTCATAGCGTCGCACCAGGTTTTGTATACTTTCTTCATATAAATCTGCCGCCTGTGTCTTCAACCAGTTGAAAACAGTTACTTTCAGCTCGTCATTGGTGAAGTGGTGACCGCCAAGGACAGACTTGAGATGTCCTGGATCTTGCCATCAATCACGTGACGAGTTCTTCTGTAACCAAAGGTGGACGCCCACTTCGTTCTTCTTCGTGCACATCGCTACGCCCGCCATTGAACTGTCGGACCCATCTTCTCACTATCGAATCACTCGTCGCATTTGGTCCGTAAACATTGCAAATTTGTCGATAAATTTCACTTGGTTTCACTTTCCTCGCATTCAGAAACCGAATCACCGACCTGATTTCACAGGCGGCGACATTTCAAACAAGCACAAAAAAGCGTACGTAAATGACAGCGATCTCCAAATGGCGCACGTTCTTCTCCTTGATACACATCGTCTACAGCGAATGTGCGGAACTGCAGTCGCGACGCTGCAGCGAATATAAATTGAAACGGAACTTACTTTCTGGACGCGCCTCGTATTAACAACATACGAAATTGAGTACCAGTGATCGTAAAATTAGGTTTATTCGTATTCAAGAAATTTATTACTTTAACTGCGAATGGGTAAAGTTGAAAATGTGCACAAAGCCGGGATTCGAACCCGGGTCTCCTGTTTTCCAGGCAGTTGGTCTGACCCACTGTGGGCACATAAGGTTTATGGCAACGTTTAACTTCAGAGCTGTCGAGTATGCAACGAATCTTGGTGTCTCATGAAATTTAAGTTGTCGTATTTCAGCTGTTTACTTGTAACAGCACCTGTCTTCTGCTAGCCATGAACTGCAATTTAAGAAGAGCACAACACGGGCGGACTTTTTCTATGAAAACTGTGACACAATGAACAACATAGTAGTTTTATATTTATTATATGAAAAAACGTTTGAATAAAATATGCTTTTCATACAGAATGCGACAAAATTATTAACAAATTTAGTCCATCCTGAAACAATCGAAAGCACTAGTGAGTTTACGACGTTTCCTCCTATAGTACCTTCCTAAGTTTGAGAAGTAAAAGAATTGGAAGAAAGTGGGTACTACAGGCAAGAAAATATGGTAACTTTATATGTGTGTTCCATGTTTTAAAATCAAAATACCAAATAATTTTCTAGCGTTGAATTTTGAATTATTTACCTTAAAAATTTCTTCGATCTTTCACAATATAGCCGAGACAGGCACAGTACCGCCATTTAACGGCTTCCGTTTCAGATCATTAGCGGCCAGCAAATACGTCTGTAAAATTTTGCGGCGATTGGCTGAACAGCGCGACCTAAAACGTGGTAACAGGTTAATATGCAGAGACACAGTGTCCGGCGGCTGTTATTTCTGCAAATATCTTTCAATCGGTGAGACATTTAAAGAATGAAACAGAAGAGAGCAAAGTTGTAAAGAAGTTTTTCCTCTACGAATCCAGTTATTCAGTTTTCGCCTGAGATGAACGGTAGAGGCATTGTTAGCAATTAAATTCCGAGTTGCGAAAAGCCCAGCGCAAACAGTCCACTTTTCGTGTTACGAACCTAAACTTGGAGAAATACTGTAGTTCATGAGTTAAAAAGAATTGCAATGTACAGCGCCTTTGATTAATTTAGCGAAGCACTTTCTCTTGTGTCGCTTTGAACAACCCTGTAGAACACAGGCATCGGACTAATAAAAGAAGGAGTGTCAGAAAGTTAACAACAACGTGTACCAGAGAGCGGAAGCATAGCACTGTACGTCTCATTTATTGACAGTAGCATTTCAGTTCAATTCTCTATTTTTAATAACTTTATATTTCAGTACGTCAAGTTTTGAAAATGAGTTTTAATTCCGCGAGCAGACGTCAATACAGCAAATAATTCACTTTTTACGACTGCAAAAATTATTTGTACCAGAAGGTTTTATGATATTGTTTTAATCACAAGTAATAAATCCTAGATTTAATGTACCTATTTCATTGTTTTAATCACACGTAATAAATCCTAGATTTAATGTACCTATTTCATGTAAAATAGTACGTTCCAGTGTTTTTGTTACTGAGAACAAGCACCAGCAGTAATGAAAGAATTGTCTCGTGACCTTTTATTTGGAATTCAAATGTTTGTAAATGGACAGGACTTTAGTTATTATTCCACAGACTTACAAACTACTTAAACTAAGGGAAACTAAGGGAAAGACAACACACACGTACCCAAGCCCAAGGGAGGACACGAAATTCCGACGGCGTGCAACCGCGCGCTCCGCAGTGGGGCGACTTAGAACGCTCGCTCACTCCACTGCGGCATTTTATTTTACACGACTTTTGGTAAGCAAGCGAATAAAGCAGCATTAGCAGGGAACAGAGTAAATTAAGTTCTCTATATTGTCTCCAACCTACATCAATTTGCTGTAGAATTCTTGAACTTATCCTTAATTCTGATTAGTAAATTTCCTAGAAATGGAAGAGCTTGTCCATGCATCAGCACGGATTTATGAAGCGCCGATTGTGCTAAACTCATTTTGCCCTTTCCTATCATGACATATTGCGAGTTATGAATGAATGACAAAAGGGAGCCTGCATATTTCCTAATTTTTGAAAAACGTTTCACAGGGTGCCACACTGCAGACTTTTACGGAAGTACGAGCATATGGATTAGGTACCCAAATATGCGAGTTGATCGAAGACTACACACCTGGTTATTAAAATCGCTACACGTCGAAGATGACGTGCTACAGATGCGAAATTTAACCGACAGGAAGAAGATGCTGTGATATGTAAATGATTAGCTTTTCAGAACATTCACACATGGTTGGCGCCGGTGACGACACCTGCAACGTGCTGACACGAGGAATGTGTCCAACCGATTTCTCGTACACAAACAGAAGTTGACCGACTTTGCCTGGTGAAACGTTTTTGTGATGTCATGTGTATGGAGGAGAAATGCGTACCATCACGTTTCCGACTTTGATAAAGGTAGGATTGTAGCTTATCGCGATTGCTGCTGGCTTTGGTCGCGATCCAATGACTGTTAGCAGAATATGCAATCGAAGGGATCGGGAGAGCAATACGAAACGCCGTTGCTGGATCCCAAAGGAATCGTATTACTAGTAGTCGAGTTGACAAGCATCTTATCCGCACGCCAGTAACGGATCGCGCAGCCACGTCCCGATCCCTGAGTTATTACATATGTACGTTTGCAAGATAACAAGCAACTGCACGAAAAGTTCGACGACGTTTGCAGCAGCACGGACTATCAACTCTACCCTTGAGCTGCATCACAGACAAGAGTGCCTAAGGTGGTGTACACAACGTCGAACCTGGGTACACGAATGGAAAAACGTCATTTTTTTCGGATATCCAGGTTCTGTTTACAGTATCATGATGGTCGCATCCGTGTTTGGCGACATCGCGGTGAACCATATTGGAAGCCTGTATTCGTCTTCGCCATACTGGCGTATCACACGGCGTGATGTTATGGGGTGCTATTGGTTACACGTCTCGGTCACCTCTTGTTCACATCGACGGCACTTAAAACAGTGGCCGTTACATTTGTGATGTTTTACGACCCTTGGCACTACCCTTCAATCAATCTCTGCGAAACCCTACATTTCAGTAGGATAATGCACGACCGCATGTTGCAGGTCGTGTGCGGGCCTTTCTGGGTAGGAAAAATGTTCAGCTGCTGTCCTGGCCAACACATTCTCCAGATTTCTCACCAATTGAAAACGTCTGGTCAATGGTGGCCGAGCAACTGGCTCGTCACAATAGGCCTCACTATTCTTGATGAACTGTGATATAGTGTTGAAGCTGTATGGGCATCTACACCTGTACACGTCACCCGACCTCTGTTTGACTCAATGCCCAGGCGTATCAAGTTTTGTGTCTCGCTTCCGTCGGTTGTCCTGGGTGTCGGTGGCCGAGTAGAGAGAGACGGACACAGGGAAATAGGATGCACGCCTGTGCAGGTACGGAGGTGACCAGCCAGTGGACAACAGAAACTAGAAACACTAAGCTAGGTTAGTATAAGATATGTATTTCGTAGTACTATGATACAATGCTTAACGTGAAGGGCAGCAGACTAGTGGAATGCAGATACATGGTTAAACTAGATAGAGGCTTCCCTACTGATGAGTCCTAGTGCCTGTCTTAATCCCAAGTCTTAACTGGTGCCTATGTGATTCCCAAGTGGCCGATCGAGTTCAGTGGTGGCCACGAGCGGAGTTGTAGCAGAGGGCACTCGTGGCTGACGTCGTAAGAACGCCGCGCCGTGCGTGCATGGCGGCGCGGTGAAAGTACGTGGCGCGCACTTCAGACTTGTGCGACACCACATCAAGGCCGTTATTACGGGCAGAGGTGGTTGTTCTGGGTACTGATTTCTCACCATCTATGCACCCAAATTGCGTGAAAGTGTAATCACATGTCAGTTCAAGTATAATATATTTGTCCAATAAATACCCATTTATCATCTGCATTTATTCTTGGTGTAGCAATTTTAATGGCGTGTAGTGTAGAAGTGACACAATCCACTGTTGTTGCCGTTGGAGGTTCGATTCCTCCCTGGGGCATGGGTGTGTGTGTGTGTGTGTGTGTGTGTGTGTGTTGTCCTTAGGTTAATTTACCTTAGTTTAAGTAGTTTGTAAGCTACGGACTGATGACCACGCAGTTTGGTCCGATAGATTTACAAACTTTTCAACATTTTTTCCACGTTTTTATGATCGAGTGTTCTCCTAAGCACGTTTTCGTGTGGTTCCGATGATTCGTGGTCAAAGATGTCCGTCCTCAGCGGTAAGGCAAACTGGACTGAGACGCTCTTTGTCTGAGGAGCCTGGACGCCCGCGCTGGTGCACAGGCCAACCGTCGGTCTGAGGGGCGGTAAGGGTCGGCTGGGGTGAGGGCAGAGGGCGAGGGGCGTGGCGGATTAGGCGCCCTGGCCGATTTAGCGCTCCTAACTGCCCTGAGCCTCGCCGCCGACCGTCTGTTTATTACAGAGACACCCGAGCCGCAGCCGCAGCCGCAGCCGCCGGTAGTTAACCCGGTACAAGCAGTAACGACCCGGGCAGCCGCCAGGGGCGCTATCTATCAGGCCAGGCACACCGAGCGTGGCATTCCTGCATTCTGGGGCGCGGTGGTCCTCCTAACACAGGGGTGCGCAACATTTTAGGCACCCACCCCGTCCCCAACCCACCCCTTCCCGGAACCGTGCTATGAATGTGATAGGAAAGACAACGGATTTCAATTTACTGAAACCACTTGTTTGTAAAAATGATGTACATGGTTATACAATATTGGACGCATTTTAGCGAATTTCTGAAAGTTACATACTTTACCTAGTTCATTTCTTTTTTTTATTTTTTTTTTTTTTACTCATCGTTAGCCGGCCGTGGTGGTCGAGGGGACTGAGGTGCTTCAGTCACGGTCTGCACGGCCACTACGGTCGGGGGTTCGAATCCTCCCTCGGGCATGGATATTTATGCCGTCCTTAGTCTTAGCTAGTTCATAAGTAGTTTGTAAGGTTAGGGACTGATGACCCCGTAGTTAAGTCCCATAAGTTCTACAAACATTTGAACATTTGAACTCATCGTTATTATCAAACAATCAACGTTGCATTCAGTTCAGAATTGTCCTGTAGTAAGTTCCCCTGTAATTGTGTAATAGGAATTACCCGATGAGTCATTTACAGTATCCCATATTTTGATTTTTCAGTGGTTATTCGAAATTTGTTTTCATTTGGATTGTGAATGTTCGAGCAAGGTTTAGAAGAAATATCTGAAGTGATATCTGGCGTTTCACAGGGAAGCGTTATAGGTCCCCTACGCTTCCTCGTGTTTATAAAGGATTTAGGAGACAATCTGAATAGCTCCCTTAGACTGATCCGTGGATGATGCTGTCGTTTATCGGTTAGTGAACTCAACAGAGGAACAAAAGCAACTGCAAAGCGATTTAGACAAAATTTCTGCATGGTACGAAAATTGGCAATTGACACCAAATAAACAAAAGTGTGAAGTAATACACATGACCACTAAAAGAAATCCGCTGAACTTCAATTACGCGATAAATCAGTCAAACCTTAAGGTCGTAGATTATACCAAATACCTAGGAGTTACAATTACGAACAACTTTGACTCAAATGTTCAAATGTTTGTATAGTTTATGGGACTTAACTACGGGGTCATCAGTCCCTAAACTTACGAACTACTTATGAACTACTTACGAACTAGGATGGCACAAATATCCATGCCCGAGGGGGGATTCGAACCCCCCCCCCCCCCCCAACTTTGACTGGAGAGAACACATATTGTGGGGAACGCGAACCAAAGGTTACGTTTCATCGGCAGAACGCTTCGAAGATGCACCAGCTCCGCCAAACAGACTGCCTACATCACACTTGTGCGTCCTCTCCTGGAGTACTGTTGCCCCTTGTGCAACTCCCACCAGGTGGGACTGACGGAAGAGATTGAGAAGGTTCATAGAAGGGCAGCTCGTTTTGTTTTATCACGTTACGGGGGGCGGGGTGGGGTGAGGAGCGTTACGGAAATGTTGCACGAATTGGGGTGGAATCATTAAAAGAAAGACGTTATTCATTGCGGCGTGATCTGTTTGCGAAGTTTCAATAACCGACTTTTAGTTCTGAATGTGAAAATATTTTACTAGCACCCACCTACTTAGGGAGACATGACCATCGCAATAAAATTAGATAAATCAGATCGAAAACGGAGCGATTTAGGTGTTCTTTCTTCACGCACGCTATTAGAGAAAGGAACGGTAGAGAAAAGTTATGAAAGTGGTTAATGAACTCTCTGCCAGGCACTTGAATGTGTTTTGCAGAGTATCTATGTAGATGTAGAATGGTCACTTCTAATAAATATTTATATATGTAGATGTATGATGCTCTGACACTCTTCACTCTTAGGAAAACAGGAACACATAAGTTGTAAATTAAATCATATAATAGAAACTGAGTAACTATATATTGCACAATGCTTAAGTAATCATAAGGAAGTGAGACTAGTTCCCCTGCGTCAATTTCATGGAGTGGGCACAGATATTGAAACCGAATATATGTGTTGACTTGGAGCTTTCCACGAAAGATAGGAGAACGCAGATAAACAGCAGGCCATATAATGATTAACTATCCTCTTTTATCTGATTTCACCAGCTGCAGCCAGTAATTGTATTTTATCAGCCGTTCGACAGCAGGTCAGCGTATTGTTGCTTCACGGAAGCTATCTCCACTGAGGGAGCTAACTGTGGCTTACGTTCTGCCATATGCACAAAAATTTTCAAATGTTTGTTAAGCTTAAGGGACTTAACTGCGAGGTCATCAGTCCCTAAACTTACAAACTACTTATCAACTACTTTATTCTAAATACGACACAATCAACCATGCCCGAGGGCGAATTCGAAACCCCGACGGGGAACGGCCTCGCGCATCTTAGCATAGCGCCTCAATGCGCTCGGCCTCTCCGTGGCACCCCACATCCACAGTTACTGACTCTATCAGCGGCTCTCAGCAGGGATAAGATCTACCTATGAATTACAACGGAAACTAAAATAAGATAATCAATCAGATCGCGTGGTGTAATGCATGATGTTATCAAAGAAATTAATGTTTGGCTTAAACTATAGTTTTGCTGGTGCACCTTAAGTTGTTCTTCCGTTTCTGCCATATTGATAATCGATTCAAAACCACAGTATATTGCAACGAAGGCTTTAGAGACGTGTTTGGAACATTATTTTGGCGATCAGATGGATGTTGTGGATGGTTAACATTAGTGTGTACCTTTTCACAGAGGGTACGCCTGGAGCTGTAATTATCACATGGTAGCAACACGTGGTAGATATGCTAACGTATTACTGCAAAATGTACGTATGCTGGTCTAATGGAGTAATACGTTTTGCTACCAGTTGCAAATGGGATGATACGAATTCAAGAAAAACGTGTGAAAATGTTATCTGATAATTGACTGAGAATTTATTTTATCCTTTATTTTTGTTTAGAGAACACCGCAGCTGTTTCCGTAATAATACTGTAGTAAATAAATACTAAATTTGCACTTACTATCTTATACGCTTTTTTAACATGATGATCAAAATTAAATGTTTGTAGAGCTTATGGGACTTAACTACTGTGTCATCAGTCCCTAAACTTACGAACTAGCTATGAACTAGCTTATATTAAAGACGGCACAAATATCCATGCCTCGTGTGAAAATGTTATCTGATAATTGACTGAGAATTTATTTTATCCTTTATTTTTGTTTAGAGAACACCGCAGCTGTTTCCGTAATAATACTGTAGTAAATAAATACTAAATTTGCACTTACTATCTTATACGCTTTTTTAACATGATGATCAAAATTAAATGTTTGTAGAGCTTATGGGACTTAACTACTGTGTCATCAGTCCCTAAACTTACGAACTAGCTATGAACTAGCTTATATTAAAGACGGCACAAATATCCATGCCTCGTGTGTCGTAGCATAGCACCTTAATGCGCTCGGCCGCTCCGCCGCGGCGGTTAACAAGATGAGCAGCTTGTAAAATATATATGTGACCAGATGATGCTGTCACAGTTCACGGACACTTGTCGACAGTGAATACATTATTAATGTGCGAGCTTGGCATTTCATTTTTAAAATTATAAAATGCATGTTTGTTGGAACCATCGCCTACCAAATTCGTCACATATGAACACCACAGACGTAGACGAGAACTGTCTGTGTCACCAGATTTGAGCTGATGATCCAAATCAGAACTAATTTTTCCCATCGTTCGTTGACTGGGCAATAAAAACATGCATAATGTTTGTTATGAACCACTATGTACTTCAATTTTTTCGGTATTAACACCGCATATGTGAACAACAACAGTGTGGATCACTAGATTTGAATCTAGAAGACAAAATATGACCTTTTTCTCAGGATGAATTGTGATCTGTGAAAATATTGTAATTTTCTGTAACTATAGTGAACCAGTTAATCGTAGTATCAGAATTTTGGGCATTAATTAAATGGTCTAGATCAGGGCTTCCCAATCTGGTGCACCCCATTTATAGGTGGAAGTCCACCAGGGACCCCTTCTCAGTCAACCACTTAGTAAATTCATAGTGAAACCCTTAAGAATTGAAAACTTATCAATGCAAGAGCCATTTTTCCACTACACCTACGAAGAATGAAGAGTCAATGATTTAGATACAGGGAAACAACTTGAAATCAACGATTTTTCCATTTGTCTGAATTCCCAGTATCTTCAGATAATTTGCTCTTTGTATTTACTCCGACTGTTCAACACACTATATATAGCCTGATAAAATTTACTTGTCAGTTGACAATTCACACGTTGGAGCTGCTTTCTACCAATCAGAGTGATCAACACCGCTACTGGCACGGGGTCGCAACAGTTGGTCAGTACACTCTGATCGCTTGGCTAGTGCTGTGTAAGAAGCTTATATATTTTTCGTTAGTATTATTATCGTGTGTTTTGTGTTTAGTTTCATCGTCATGTCTGGTGAAAGAGAACACACTAAAGATTCGGGATATAAACACACCAGGAAAAGAAAGCGTGCAAGGAATTACATTGAAAGGACGGATGGCTTCTCCGCTCTCCAAAGTAGTCGCTCGTGCCGCTATCGCAAATTAAGCCGTCGGCACACGGAGCGTGTATCTGAACGAGTGTGGCGAACGTGGCGAGTTTCTGACGTCACAAGGTGCGAACCGCGAGTTGGCGAGGCTTTCCCAACGTGTCTGGCAGTATCAAGCACGCCAGATATTCTCAATGTGCGTCTGAACGATCACCAATAAGGTGGCAGAACGCCACAGACGTCACACCACGTGGTTATCTGGGGAGGGGGGGCAGCTCTTTTCGCTAGAGTGTTGAAGACGTCATATTGGCCGTAGTATTTTTAGAGTTTTATGTGTATCACATTTCAAAGCAAGTAAAAATAACTGAGTAAATTGAGAATCTCGAAAACCGGTTATTAGAGATACTATTTCTTGGAATTAATTACTGGAAACGTCTTGTATGTGGTTAAAAAATTTCCGTATTGCAGTAATTTCCGTTTCAAGGCAAGGCGGGCTGAAGATCTACAAACACGAATTCTTCTTTACCTCATTTGTTGTAATTACATATCAGTAACCGACATATCTACCAGTAGTGTATACAACAATGATAATACGTTAGTCACCGTACCGTAGACAACAACTTCGACCTCACCAGCAATCTACGTTGATGAAATGAAGTATTTTCCATCACACATTACAGAATATAGTGACTCGAGTTAATATTTGTGAGGCCTGTCGAAAGTTTGTTGTATCTAGCTAATCTAAAAGTTAGTTTAAAATCAAAATATTGATTGAAGTTTGTGCATGTCATACATTACGATATTTTGCTGCCTCATACAAGTCACTCTCGTTGCTCTCTAATATGGCGTGTGATCGCCTGAGACGGCAGTACAGTTTCACATCACCTGCCATTGACAGTATGAGGTTATCAATCAGCTCTTGAGGGATATTCGTCCATTTGTCTACTAGTGCAACATTCAACTCCTCAACCATTGTGGGAAGTGCTGGTCTGGCTGTCGTTCAAGTGCATCCCATACATACTACATCGGGTTTAAGTCCGGTGAATATGCTGGACCCTCCTTTAGTTCAGTTCCTTCAGCATCAAGTATATTGTCCATTACTTCACTTCTGGGGGGGTGCGCCGGCCACGGTGGCCGAGGGGACTGAGGCGCTTCAGTCACGGTCTGCACGGCCACTACGGTCGGGGGTTCGAATCACCCCTCGGGCATGGATGTTTGTGCCGTCCTTAGAATTAGTTCATAAGTAGTTTGTAAGTTTAGGGACTGATGACCCCGTAGTTAAGTCCCATAAGCTATACAAACATTTGAACATTTGGGGGGGGGGGGGGGGGGCGAACGTTACCGTCCACCACAATAAACCCATTTTCTATGGTACCAGCGTTGGACACAACAGGTCGAACGATCTCTGTACGTCTGAATAGTCAAGATATGTTGAGCCGCTGTGGAGTGGCCGAGCGCATGGAAGCCCTATGTTCCGATGCGCGAGGCCGTTCGCTGTCGAGGGTTCTAATCCTCCCTCGAGTATGAATGTTTGTGTGGTCTTTAGTGTAAGTAAGTTTATAAGTAGTTTGTAAATTTAGGGACTGATGACCTCGCAGTTAAGTCCCATCAGCTCAACAAACATTTGAACATTTTTTTGATACGGTGATATTTCCTTCAATTAAGCTTCACATAGCTGTGTTATGTTAAAGTAGTTGCGCCAGTGTCCTCGAACCTGCGTATGTAGGCATCCTGCAATTGTATGTGGCGCGCGCTGCACTATGTTTACATGCAGCGCGCCGCACAAAAATCAAGATGACGTCATAGGGAGTGGCGTAATCGCTTGCGCGGTAGCTTTAAAAGGGCCGTTAGGAGCGCTCTCGCGATCTTTCTGGATGGTATAGACGTTCATTATGGTTCGTAGGCATAGGATGAGACGTTCTCGTGTTACAGTGTTTAAGGCTATTGATAATATAGACATTAAGAATACGACTAATAATGTAGGAGCCCAAGTGTTTCTTCAAGGTCCCAGTGTGTTTTGTGGTGGTGTTTTCCAGTTTACTATTAGTAGAGCAGATAATACTCCGAGTCATGATAATGGTTGGATTACAGCTGCAATTGTTCGTGGTAACGGTGATACTTTAAATGCGCAAGGTGGACTTGAGAGTTTTAATAATAGAGATGTGATTGCTTATCGGACATTTCAAGTGTTTGAAGTGTATAATAAGGATATGGGTAAATCGTATTACTCGTGCCATTTGTTGTTAGAACTCGTAATCATCGCAGAGTTAAAGAAGAGGAAGGCGTCGCTATTTGGATTAAAGGAATGTTGAATTGTAGTAAGATTGTATTTAAAATCAAATCACCAGAAGTATTTTCCATCACACATTACAAAAGATAGTGACTCGAGTTACTATTTGTGAGCCCTGTCGAAAGTTTGAAGTATCTAGCTAATCTGAATGTTAGTTTAAAATCAAATGCAAAACTTGTAAAGAAGAGACAAATTGAGAAGAAAATTTGATATAGAGGTGCTGTAGTCGGTAGCTGACGGATGAAAAATATCGGCGCGCGCATGAGATACACGGCTCTACAGTTTTGGCGGTATCTGTCGTCGCCACGTTGGGGAAAAACCGGCGTAAAGGAGAGTTCGAACGGAAAATTGGCAAAAGACAGGTGGCAATCGGCGACAGCGCTCGCTCAACAGCGGGGCGTAAGTGCGCCAGAAGCGCACGCCGGAATGAACAGAATGGGCGTTGATGGAATCTGAGCGGAAACTCGAACGCGATTTGCCGCCGCCTCGCTGCAGCTCTTTCCACGCGAACGGCGCGGCCCGCCAGGGTCGGGTTATTTCCCACGGGAGCTCAACAGCTGAGGCAACTGTGGATGGAAGCGATCGCGGCAGGTGGGACACGTGACGTCACGTCACCCCCGAAGCCCGGTGTGTATCCCTTCTATTATCCGGCAGCCAGCGACGAACCTTATTACAGCTTTCCGGTATGCCTGCGCGTGTGCAAAGATATTCACAATATACCTCCGAACCGTCAGGTGGCACACGTGAAAAGCATTTCTTACGACTTTATGGCATCGCACGATGTCTCAAGAGCTATATTGGTCCTGCGAAGCTATCGAGAGAAAATTTCCCAGGCGGCCGGTAGTAATATTACTTCACGCTTGTGACCTCATCTATGCATTCGTGAGAAACTATTCAGGCTATTTCTTGAGTAATAGCAAATATTATAGTTTGTGGTAGTAAACACGAATTACAATAAGACCCTATATAACAATTGTCGTCCTATTATTGAGTGCAGATATACAGCTATTAATACGAGTGTTGGAACTTAAATAGTGGTAACTGTTTTTTTCAACCGATACAAAATCGTTACATGTTTGCACCTGTTACTGTCCTTCAAAGTAGTCAGCACCGTTGTGTAGAACCCGTTGCCAGAGATATGGAAAGCGTAGGATACCGTGATCAGACCCTGTTCGGTTGATGGTGCAAATGGGGTGGTCTACTGCCTGTTAAATCTCTGAAACACTTGTGAAGAGAATGCCAGGAAATGGTTCCTTCATCTTCAAAAATGTTCAAATGTTTGTATAGCTTGTGGGACTTAACTACGGGGTCATCAGTCCCTAAACTTACAAACTACTTATGGACTAGCTAACAATAAGGACTGCACAAATATCCATGGCCGAGGGGGGATTCAAACCCCCGACCTTAGTGACCTTGCAGACCGTGACTGGCGCGCCGCAGTCCCTTCGGCCACTGCGGCCGGCCCTTCATCTTCGGAATCAAATAAAAGTCGCAAGGACTTATGTCCGGGGAGTATGGTGCATGGTACAGTACTTCGCAGTACTTCGACGGAACAGAGCAGCCACAGCTTGCGCTGTATGCGCCCAAGCATTGTCGTGCAAAATGATGGATGGTATGCCCAGAAAGTGTTGCCTCTTATTTCGCAAAGCTAATCCTTTCTTGTTTTATGAGAGCTGTACTATTCATAAACCGAACTATCAAATCAACTCTTGTGTTTTCCTTTATAGAAGGAATGAAGGAAGCTTAGGGTTTAACGTCTCGTCGATAGCTTGGTCATTAAAGAAGGAGCTTGCGCTCGGAGGTTTGTGGAAGGAAATCGGCAGTGCCCTTTGAAAGTAACCATCCCGGCATTTGGTTGCAGTGATTTAGGGAAATCACGGAAAACCTAAATCTGGATGGCCGAAGGTGGATTTGAACCAACGTCCTCCCGAATGCGAGTCCAGTGCGTTACCACTGAGCCATTCGTTTGTATACCATGCCTTTCTACTATCTCCACAAACCTGTAGCGGCAAGATCTGACTATCTTGTCAGCAAAGAGACATCCCCATATCCTGTTTTTCTGGAAAAGCAGTGTTTACATGTTATGCAACCTGACGACTGCAGTGTGCAGGACTCCCGTCATTCTGGAAGTAAATACACATATTGTACCCCAAGGATCTCTCCCAATAATGCTGGAGGCTTCAGAAAGAAACCTTTACTCGGCAGTGGAGTGTGCACTGATATTAAACTTCCTGGCAGATTAAAATTGTATACCGGAATCGGGATTCGAACCTAGACCTTGGCCGTTCGCGGGCAAGCGCTCTATCGTCTGAGCTATCCGGGCATGCATCACAGTCCGTCCTCACAACTATACTTCTGCCAGTAAATCGCCGCATATTTTCCAAACTTCAAAGAAGTGAAGCATGCCGGAATAGCTTAGACGGTAGCTTGCCCGAGAAAACCAAAGTTCTCCCCATTACTCAAGTATTTTCTAGTATTTAACGACAAAATTACAATTCTATTTACATGTCCTGCTCGAAAGTTTTAAATGGGCTATGGATAAGAAGGATTCGTGCAGAAATTGCCTCATTAATGAGTACGTAATACCAACTGATTAATGTCCTCTACTTCATCCACAGTCTGTCCTTATACACGTTCAGATGCAATTTCACTCCTGGACATTGTGCCAGCGACACGCCATGTACTGAAAGCACGAGTAAACACACTTGAATGTAGTCTGCGATTAGCATATCGCATGGCCTATTATCTACAAGAAACAGCAATTACTAGACTCATATGCAAATACGATATTTGCATACTCACCATGTGTAAATGCGTGCGTTATGTTTAGTCGCTACAGGAAAGTACACTTGGCCGACAAATCACAATGTAAACTTCAGGACTCTATTTCTGACATTCGATAAATACACCTTCATAAACCCAAAGCAACCAACATTGCGCTGAACTCAACTTTATCCCTTTACTAATCATTGTACACATATTCTATAGATATTTTTCCAGTTCGTCTTTATTGACACCTGAAATACTAGTCTTAATTTTTTTAATGTTTAAACGGTCGAAAAAATCCCGTGGTTCTTACTGTCATACCCCGTAGGTTATAATGTCGCTGTTTGCGAGTTTAAGAGGTCGAAAAGATACAGTGTTCCTTGCTATTATACCTCGTAAGTCATAATGTTTACAGAAGCTTTCTCTGTTTTGAAAGAAATGTGATCTGGTTCGTCATTTCGAAGGCAGAAATTGAATTATTGAAAACAAACATTTGGCTTGACAATTTAATAAATTTGGACAGAGATATTAGGCACCGAACACAAGATGATATCCTAACAGTATGATATAAGTCCATACAGATGATAGCATTAATTGCGATGGATGATGACTGATAGGCACACACAGTGTCTGATTCTACAAGTCATTCAGCGTGCTGTCAGTGTGAAGAATGAGAAAGTAGCGAGCTAACAACTAGCGAAACCAAGGATAAACCATGTTCAAACGCCGAAGGGTCGGGAGGCTAACCTCGTTACAAATGTCGTCTCCAGGCACATTGGGTAAAATAGGAAAGGCGGCGAAAATTCAGACTTAACTTCTTATGTTTTGTGAAATAGATTACTTTTTTTGACCCTTGATTTGGCACACATTGAAATCGCTTAAAATGAAAGTATTAAGCTACTTAAATCGGATGTGTAGGCCCATGTGAATAATTTTACATAAATTGTTTCGAAATATAATTTCTTACTTGCAAGCAACATTTTCCAGAAAAGCGCATGGGATCTACAATATAAATAATACAGTCTTATGCCCATGGCAGTTGAAAGTATTATACTCTTATTATACTTTATGTGAAGTGACTGAGAACTAGTTATTTTGGAACAAAGTCCAGAACAATTCCACAACTTCCACATTTTACAGTCAAGAATCCGTGAAGACAAAAACCTATATCTTCGTTTTGACAGATAATCGGGGATGTAACGGAAACCGTCATATCGTACATCAATCAATGGTACATCAGATTCTGTTTTCTTCTCATTCTTCTGGATTCGTTGTCCATTGAATAATGTTCTACGAGGCCTCCTCTTCCCAATAAACATGTCTAATATCCCAGATAAGAATTCGCTAACACTTTTACATAATATCGTTATTTATGTAGCCGCAATAACTAAGCCACTTTTCTAAATCCTCTCGATAGACCACATATTTAGTATTACTTTTCTGCTGCCGAACATACAAACTATCAAGAGAATTTACTCTGGAGCAGGCCACATATAATTGTCCGGGAGAGAAAAATCTTTTCTCAGATCTGTGGTTATGACGTCGTATCTGCTGATCAATATGTTGTTCAGTGATGTATTATTATAGGTCCTTTTAGTGGTATATTTGCTACTGTTTTGCGGAATATGGTGCGAAAAGAGTAATAAAAACTTACCAAAATGTGAAACTTAATGTAGTACCTACTAACGGATGTCACGTTTGTGATGTAATATCTCCTCGCCACTTGTGTAAACAGGAGATGCCACAAAAGACATTAATGTTCATTAACACGCGACGACTATAATGTAATTATAATAAAAATTATTAATATAACTCTTATAATTAGTATATAAATGTATGTATCTCAAGATATTGTTGCCTTTGTTCTTGTTCTTCTTGTCTGACTGTCGATGTTGTAGGACGTATGAGAGAATTTACAGCAGGCGTCATTAGATTGTTTTTTAATAATTATGGAATCACTTATAAAAAGTATGTGACATAAAAAATACAAAATATAGATATAAAAAATAATACGGGTGTTGATTTCAATCAGTGTTGGAACATTTTAACCCATTTTCAAGAGATTTCTTTTAGAAACAATGTTAGCAGTTGTCGCAACGAGCAGCCATCGACCAGGATTACAGCATCCTGCGCCACTAAGTGGCAGAAATAGTAACTGTAATTAATATAAATCACGGTTTGGTGGTAACCAAACTACTAATGATTTACTAATTTTATTTCAGCTCATCTGGACTCGACAGTGAACTTATATGCTTTTTATAAAAAATTGTGCTAAAGATAATTTTACGACAAAGGTATGGTACGAAAAAAATGTAAATTATGACTTGTTATTAACCCTTAACAATGATTTATATTTCAGTATAAATGGGAAGAATGAAATACTTATTTAATAATTTTCTGAATAGGTAGATTTTAGAAAGCGATTAGAGTGAATCAGTTTTCATGTCACGGGACTTTCATTTATTTTTCATTGTGGTGAAATAAAATTTTCAAGGTTATTAAGCAAAACTACCTTAGGTTCTATGCAGGTGTTTGGTTTCTACATAGCATTTAAAATAACTACTAACAAACTTCAATGGAAAGATATTTTACCATTAGTTATGTGGAAGTGTATTGTAAAAATACTCGTACAAATCAGAGACTGTAAGGAAAATTTTACCCATTCTGAGCTAGCCGAGAATCAAGCGGAAGAAAATAAAATAGCCTATTCAAACAAAACAATAATCAAATGTTATATATTTACGAGTATTGTTAGACTCCATATCTCATGCATTGTGTCGTACTATTTTAAAATTTCCAACGGAAGTTCACTGGTATGTGTAAGTACGAGTAATAAATTATAAAGTCATACCAAATGCCGTAATTTTACTCCATAAACGCTGAAAACGTAGTAAATGACAAACTTTCTTCCTTTCATTATTTTGCTGGAGCTGTCAGCGAGAAAAAGTTTCCTAAAGGTTTGAAATTACACTCTTGGCCATTACAATTTCTACACCACGAAGATGACGTGCTACGAAGCGAAACCTAACTGACAGGAAGAAGATGCTGTGATATGCAAATGATTAGCTTTTTAGAGTATTCACACATGTTTGGCGCCGGTGGCGATACCTACAACGTGGTGACACGAGGAACGTTTCCAACCGATTTCTCATATACCAACAGCAGTTGACCGGCGTTACCTGGTGAAACGTTGTTGTGATGCCTTGTGTAAGGCGGATAGATTGTACCATCACGTTTCCGACTTTGATAAGGGTCGGATTGTAGCCTATCGTGATTGCTGTTTATCGTATTGCGACATTGCTGCTCGCGTTGGTCGTGATCAGATAACTGTTAGCAGAATATGGAATCGGTGGGTTCAAGAGGGCAACACGGAACGCCATGCTGGATCCCAACGGCCTCGTATCACTAGCAGTCGAGATTACGAGCATCTTTGCGCATGGCTGTAACGGATCGTACAGCCACGTCTTGATCCCTAACAGCTGGGGACTTTTGTAAGACAACAACCATCTGCACGAACAGTTCGACGAAGTTTGCAGCAGAATGGAGATCATGGCTGCGGTTACCCTTGACGCTGCATCACAGACAGGAGCGCCTGCGATGATGTTCGCAACGATGCACTTGGGTGCACGAATGGCCAAACGTCATTTTTTCGGGTGAATCCAGGTTCTGTTTACATCATCATGTATGTCCATTCCGTGTTTGGCGACATCGCGGTGAACGCACATTGGAAGCGTGAATTCGTCATCGCCATACTGGCGTATCACATGGCGTGATGGTATGAGGTACCATTGGTTACACGTCTCGGTCACCTCTTGTTCACATCGACGGCACTTTGAACAGTGGCCGTTACATTTCAAATATGTTACGACTCGTGGCTCTAGGCTTCATTCGATCCCTGCGAAACATTTCGGCAAGTTAATGCACAACCGCATATTGCAGGTCCTGTACAGACCTTTCTGGATACGGAAAATGTTTGTCTGCTACCCTGGCCACCACATTCTCCAGATCTTCCACCAATTCAATACGTCTGGTCAATGGTGGCCGAGCAACTGGCTCGTCACAATACGCCAGTCACTACTCCTGATGAACTGCATGGGCATCTTTACCTGTCACGCCATCCAAGCTTTGTTTGACTCAATGCCCAGGCGTATCAAGGCCGTTATTACGGCCATAGGTGGTTGTTCTGGATACTCATTTCTCAGGATCTATGCATCCAAATTACGTGAAAACGTAATCTCATGTCAGTTCTAGTATAATATATTTGTCCAATGAATACCCATTTATCATCTGCATTTCTTCTTGGTGTAGCAATTTTAATGGTCAGTAGTGTATGTTTAAAGTCTGTTGCAAGTCGCTAAGTGCTCTCCTCAAATAGTGGTCTGATAAAGTCACAATATCACGTGCCGCAAGACAGGGACGTTTTCACTGTTTATGACGTCGCATCTCATGAACTATCGGCCCTATGACAAAATCCTTTCTTAGCTGACGTCTCCTACTTATAAACTACATTACTGACAAATTTCAGCTTCATCGGTGAAGTATTTTTGCAGATTTCGCGTTTAGTCTGTGAGATACAGGGGAGACAGCGTTACCGAAATGATACGGGATGTAGGATTGGAATCATTACAACAACGGCGCTTATCACTGCGTTGTGGGCTACTTACGAAACTCCAATCGCAATGATTCTCCTCCGAATGCGAAAATTTATTGTTGACTCCCACTTAAGCAGGTAGAAATGATCATCGGAATAAAATGCGAGAAATCAGAGCCCGAACGGAGAGATTCAGATGTTCATTCTTCCCGCGCGCTATTCGAGAATGTAATGGGGGATAAAATTGTATAACGGTGGTTGGATGAACCCTCTGCCAGACACTTAAATGTGATTTGCAGAGTATCCCATGTAGATGTAGATGTAGTGAATGAGTGTCCTTTCGCTTCTAAATAGATAGGGATTTTTATACATTGGTTCAAGGACGTCCACGAAGGGCAGCCGTGTTGGACCGTAGACTGGAGTAAGTTGGGTAACAGGTTGCCCTGTGAAGCAGCGCCGGCGGCCGGAGCGTCGAGTGCTGAGAGTCTGCGGCCGCGGGTCCTCAGAGGCTCGTCAGCTGAGTGGCTCTGATAGAGGCCGCCCTGCTAAAGAGGCGGAGGTCGCCTGCCGTGGACACAGGCGGCCGCCAGAGGCTGCAGCTGCCTCAGCTTCTCGCTGCCGTCGCGTGGCACGGTCTAAATAATTTCTCCTCAAACATTTCTTCGAGCTTCTCATCATCGGCAGAGCTAGTTGGCACATGAACTTATACTACTGTGGTGGAGGTGTGTTACCATCTTTAGCAACTAAATGAAAGGCGTTTTGTGTGTGCCACGCGTTTCGCTTCTTTATTTATGAAACATCATCAGTGGCCTGTAATACATGTTACTTTTGTATAATAATGTAGTACAGTCATAATATTATAGGTATTTTTCACAGTATGACAGTTAACAGTCTTGTTACAATTACTAAAGTTCGGATCTACTAGGTTAGAAACAACTTCTGTAGCACTGGCTTTTCGAAAGTTAATTTAATTATATAGTTTTTGGCCCTACTTACGGTTTTCTGTTTTATTCCATGTGTGTCTTCATGGAGATGTTTGTGAGGTCTTCGGTTGGATGTGGTATTTTCGGTCTTGATGAAAACCCTTGCATTGCCACTTCACTGTGTACTAGTTTTTGAACGTTTGTTTACAATGTTTAGTGTTGCCAACTGTCGCTTTTCGTCTGTCTCTTGTTTGTGTTCCTTGTATCTCTGAGTGTATCAGCTGCATTTTGTTTGTGTTGGTGTCTGTGTAGACTGTGTGTGTGTTTTGTTATTTGTGTTAGTATTTTGTGAGTATGGGAGTGTGTGTGTGTGTGTGTGTGTGTGTGTTGTTATTTGTGTTAGTTTTTTGTGAGTATGGGCGTGTGTGTGTGTGTGTGTGTGTGTGTTGTTATTTGTGTTAGTTTTTTGTGAGTATGTGTGTGTGTGTGTGTGTGTGTGTGTGTGTGTGTGTGTGTGTGTGTATGTGTGTGTGTTATTTGTGTTAGTTTTTTGTGAATATGGGAGTAGGGGGAGGGGAGCGAGAGGTAGCGAGAGGGGAGGCAGGGCATTTCATATTTCGTTATTATATTTCACTGTTTTTGTGGCCATACAAATATGAAGGGGCAGGTATATACCAGCTAGAATGCCAAGAATGCAAATCAGTATATCTGGGAATGGCAGGCAGAAACTTCAAAACCAGATATAAAGAACACATAAAAAGCTGGAAGTATGAAAATAGCCACTCCACCTTTGCAGAACACCTGATACAACACGGACACGAACCATCCACCATGGAACAAGACATGAAAATTATCAGAACCAACAATCGAGACAGAAAAATCCTGACACTACACGAAAACTTTCACATACAGAGAGCCTTGGCAATGAATAAAAAAGTGATCAATGATCAGATCAACATAAGCAACAACTCACTGATCAAGCTGGCCACACACACTCCCATACTCACAAAATACTAACACAAATAACAACACACACACAGTCTACACAGACACCAACACAAACAAAATACAGCTGATACACTCAGAGATACAAGGAACACAAACAAAAGACAGACGAAAAGCGACAGTTGGCAACACTAAACATTGTAAACAAACGTTCAAAAACGAGTACACAGTGAAGTGGCAATGCAAGGGTTTTCATCAAGACCGAAAATACCACATCCAACCGAAGAGCTCACAAAAATCTCCATGAAGACATACATGGAATAAAACAGAAAACCGTAAGTAGGGCCAAAAACTATATAATTAAATTAACTTTCGAAAAGCTAGTGCTACAGAAGTTGTTTCTAACCTAGTAGATCCGGACTTTAGTAATTGTAACAAGACTGTTAACTGTCATACTGTGAAAAATACCTATAATATTAGGACTGTACTACATTATTATACAAAAATAACATGTATCACAGGCCACTGATGATGCTTCATAAATAAAGAAGCGAAACGCGTATGGCAGACACAAAACGCCTTTCATTTAGTTGCTAAAGACGGTAACACACCTCCACCAATTTCATATGCAACTAAGGACGACGGAAATTGAAAAAAATGATGATTATACTACTGTGTTGTCGGTGTTGATTTCGTGTCTATCTTTGCTATTATAATGCGCTCACTATGCTGTTCATAGTAACCCGCATTTCTATTTACTTATTCATCATCAGACCTACTCTTGCATTATCACCAACTGATTTCGTATTCATAACCCTGACGAGAAATCCTGTTCGTCGTGCCACCGAACTTCACTAATCCCCACCATATATAACTGTAACCTATCCATTTCCGTTTTAAAATTTTCTAACATCTGCTCCATTAAGGGATAAAACATTCGACGCTCCGATCCGTAGAATACATGTTTTGTTTTTCTTGAGGACGGCATCCACTTGTGTAAATTCCACCCGGAGATTCGAATGGGCGACTACTTTACCTCCGGAATATTTTACCCGAAATATTTTATCCGTTAGCAGTAACTGCATGGCAAGGCCACATTAGCAGATGTTACAAGACTAACTCAATCGTACAGACTGTTACCCCTGAAAATATTGAAAAGGCTGCTGTCCCTCGTCAGGAACCAAACGTTTGTCTTGCCTCTCCACAAATACCTCTCTGCTGTGGTTTCACGAACAGTACGGCTATCTCTATTGTTGAGGAACGCAAGCGACCCCACATCGGCAATGTCTGTGGTTCATGACGATGGAAGAGGGTGTAATAATTCTACGGACATTATTTGAAAGTCAAATGAAACCACATAGCGAGTTCAAGCAACGTGAAAGTAACAGGTAGAAACGAACCCGTATAATTCAAATAAAGCAAATGATGGCGTTCTTCCCGAGCCTCTTTAACCGCCTCAAGCGATATGGATGAAAGTTATCGCAGAGTTCGCCGTATACCAAGAAATTCTGTGTGTAATTCTAGAAAGCTATAAAGCAGCTGCTGCAGCATAGTTATCCGATACTCATGCTGCAAATTCCAGGGAAGTTCAGAACAAGTATGCGGAAACCGGGATGACGAGTACAGCATTATCGACGATAGGATCGTTACTTCCAAAGCGAGCGACTTGTTAGAATTCGTAGCTGAAAGTAGTAGTGCTCCGGGTACCCAAGTTGTTAAGGCTACCACCGGCCCATTCGGGAATATCGGGATCGTATATGAATCCGACAAAAATTTTCACTCGTTGTCAGCCGAAGAGAATCATACCCCTTACCCTACTCTTTCTCCTCTTATAATGTAAGCAGTTGTCAAGTCTTACATTTGAGTCAAGGATGACAAGAGCATGTAGGTTAATAGATTACACGAGCTTACCCGTACGCAGAGTTCCAGTCTGACTCTTAATGTCGAAGATCAGTTTCAAATCGAAGCCACTGTTCACAGCTTTTGTTCAGTTGGTTTCAATGAAAGTCATGCACGACGGCTGGGCCATCTTGAAATTTATAATACGTAACAAAGCGTTTAATCTGTATTCTATTTTTATTTTTGGTTGCCCCACTTCCATTAATATGTGGCTTTTACTGGATGGGCCTATGCAGCTCGGTTTCCTCAACTATTGTGTCACTTGATCCCATTTCATATTTTTAGTTTTCAACAAATTATATATTACGGGCATTCGCAGCTGTAGACTTGAGTCATATCTGTATGGTATTCTTTTATTTTCAACCAACTAGTTTCGTGACACTAGAGCGACATCATTAAGGGTATCTATATACAAAGAACAAATGCCACTGACAATCACGTTATGGTATTTTACATTTGGGTAAATACAGCTGTCGTGGTTTCCAATCAATATGATTATAGTTTTCACACTATTGTTACAGGAGTAGAATAATATAAATTTTGTACAAGTAGCTTAATTTCATAACTCCTTAGATATCTCGAAATTATGAGGATATCATTTCCGGTCATTGAATAAAACAGGTGGTTTCCACATTCATCCCATTAATATAAGGTGGTCTTTCCATGTGCTACTGAACGATACTTATCATTCAGGTACCAAAGTAATTTACTTTCAAAATATTTAGAAGATAACAAATGTATGTGTCTTATGACAAATAGTAACTGGTGTAATTTTTGTGAAATTTAGTTTTCGCAGTATGTCGTTTTTGCTGTTTCTGTCATTTTATGAATTTAGCTGTAGTGTCACTCATTAAGAATCTTGACTGGTTAATATCTTTCGCCAGCTGTGTCAAGCTAGGTCGTCTTTCCTCGATAGATATTAATGATAGCCATGCGTCAGCAGGCGACGAGTTTCGCTACTTTCTTGATGCCCGTTGCGAGTGGAGGACCACTACAGGTTGCCGTTTGTCAAAGTCACTTACACTGTCACTTTTTTTCCAGCTCTGTGAGGTCAACTGAGTAATTTTTCTCTCTTCTCGAGAGCGTTCTGACTGCGTTGTAAATGAACGTTTGGCAATCCTCCGAAAATTGTAGGTTGCATTCAGTGACGTTTGGGCTAGTATTTATCTTCTTGTCCTAGATAGCGGATTCATTTTAATAAAGCTCAAGAAAGCTGTAACAGAGTATATATGTTACGCCACGAACGGTTTCGTATCATAGGATTGCACTGCCAACATTCTTTGTAATTAATTCTCAGTAACTTTGCCAATTAAATGCTTTTTGTATGAAGAACATTCTTCACAAATATTTCTTACTGGAAAGCGCCAATGAATTACTTGTTACGTACACCGACATCTGGCTGGTGTCTGCAAAGTGTTGCAGCGACTGTTGCAAATATGGCCGTCATGGCAGATAAAACGCGCATTGCAGGAATTTGGTCATCTTTCCATGTGATGGGTAAGACAGGAAACACAAGTAAAAAAAAAAAAAAAAAAAAAAAAATGCAATGCCATTTTAATCGATATTTACGTAATCTTTGGTGATACAATAATATTTCAGTCTTTAAGTAATGCAAAATGTAAATGAGGTGTTCAGTAAGGTGCATTTAAGGTATTCTGCAGCCATGGTTTGTAAAAAATATTTTATTTGTTGTTCTTATTTACTTCTACATACATACTACGCAATGCACCGCAAGGTGCGTGGCGGAGGGCACACCCGTAGCACCACTAGTCATTTCCTTTTCTATTCCACTCCCAAATAGAACGAGGAAAAAAAGAATGTCTATATGTTTCCGTACAAGCCCTAATTTCTCTTGTCTTGGTGATCACTACACGAAATGTAAGTAGTTGGCAGGAATATCGTACTACACTCAGTTTCATATTCCAGTCCTCAACAGAAATTCACGGAAAGAACGTCATCTTTCGTCCAGCGATCCCCAATTGAGTTGCCGGAGCATTTCCGTAACACTCGCGCATTGGTCGAACCTACCAGTAACAAACCTAGCTGCTCGCCTCTGAATTGCTTTTATGTCTTCCTTTAAACTGATCTGCTGCGGGTCTCAAACACTTGAGCAATACTCGAGACGTGGTGGTACAAGCCTTCAATATGCGGTTTCCTTTAGAGATGAAGTACATGTTCCCAAAATTGTCCCAATAAACCGAAGTCGGCTGTTCGCCTTACTCACAAATGTCCTTACATGTTCGTTCCATTTGATATCGCTTTGCGATGTTACGCGTAGATATTTGAACGACGCGACTGCATCAAGAAGCTCTCTGCTAATGCTGTATTCGAAGATTGTGGGATTGTTGTTCCTCCTCAAGCGCATCACCTTACATTATTTAATCACTTTCAGATCCACATAAAGTACCCAAAAAATGTAGAAAAATATCAACACGGTAAGGTTTCCGTTCTTCTTGTGTCATATTCGTCTCTTCCGTTGGCTTATGTGTATTCATTTGATCTAATGTCCCATTTCGGTGAACGGCAGTACAATACATTGAAAAGCTCCTTTCACTCGAACGATTTGCATCGGCGTATTCGTATGTATTACTGCAATCACTTGGCAGCCTCAAAGGATAGCGGCCACCTATCTGCCCGCTAGTAGGGTTTATCTCTGAGTAGAAATTGCAGTGCATAACGTGACGGGACAAGAGAGCTTTGTCTGGCTTTGATCAGTCAGAACGCTGGATGGCGTATTTGTTCGCCTCGGGAGCAAAGCACAAAGAAACACCGCATAAGCCAGTGTGAGCATTCGACGTGCAGATTTACTTTGACAATTTGCCTTGTACTGTAGCTGCTCTTCTAATGTAATACAGATATGGGTGCATAAAACGGCATCTGTATGGATTATTATTATTATTATCGGCTTCGCAGAATCACGCTGTATGTTTAGGGATTATAGCTTAACAGATTCCATTCCATGAAGCATTTAGGAGTTTCAAGTGGTGTGGGAAATGTATTTTCTGTAAATATCCTTCATTCTAACGAATAAACTGAATCAACACTTGGGAATCTTAATATACTTCTTTTTAATTTTTTATTTTAGAATTAGCTGTTGCAAAAATTTTTGGTGTTGTGTGGCTAGTTTCAGACTTGGTCCATAATCAAAGATTGGTCCTACAAAAAGAAGATTACAAAAAGTACATGCTTCATATTGCAAAAGTTACATTTCATATTAACAATAATAAATGCTTCCTTCTTTATTTTTCGTCTCCTTCGCTGCAATTCCAGTTATAAAATTTGTATAGGTTAAATCAGCGCCAGTTGCAACTGCATATTACTTTTCAAATTCAGTGTAAGTACTACTAATTATGCGGAGTGAATTTATAATTTTGCTACTGAAATTTTATTCGTGTGTAATCTATGATGTTCTAGTACTTTTTACCCATTTGCTTGCCGGACGTTATCAGTAAAACATTCTTTGTATTCTTTGTGTTTCAAGTATACTTGTTCATTTAGTATTTCAGGGTGGTGGTGTAGTGAGTGTTAAATATATTTCAATTTCTTACAGAATGTTCACGTGTTGTCCTTTAGGTGTTACATGTAAAATTTCGAATGCCTGTTCTATTTTATTTGCTGTGTGCTTCTCTGTTTTCAAGTGTTGGTAAAAAGTAGATGCGTTATTTGTGCATTATCTAGTGTGCTCCAGGTATCTAATATTGAAATTTCTGCCTCTCTGGCCTATATAAAACTTACTACAGTTGCTACATGTAATTTTGTATATTTCTGGGTTCTAGAACAGTGAGAAATGTGTTTCACCTGATTGTAACTGTGACATAAGGTTATGTCGTGTCTGATAAGTAAATCTTACGTTAGTATTTTTTATTAATGCGTTAATTTGGTTCTAAATATTGCCTAGGTCGAATCTCGCTACCGGCACACAGTTTCAATCAGCCAGGAAGTTTCATATCAGAGTACACTACGCTGCAGAGCGAAATCTCATCCTGGAAACATCCACTAGACTATGACTGAGGCATGACTCCACCTTATCACTTCTACCAGTAGTGCTAGTTCAGTAAGTTTCGCAGGAGAACTTGTGTGAAGTTTCGAAACTAAGGAGGGGAGTACTGTTTAAATCTGTGAAGACGGACCGTGAAGCGTGCCGAGATAGCTCAGTCGATACAGTGTTGTCCGCGAAAGGCGATGGTTCGAAATTCGAATCCCGCTTCGGGCACACAGTTTTTAACGTACCGGGTAGTTACATAGAAAGATAATTTTTTACTGAGAATTTTCATTGAGTCTCAGTTCAATGCAACAAGAATACTGGCGAAGGTAATCGTGAAACACTAAATACATGGAAGTAAACCAAACTACAGGATATTTTAAATTATTTGATCACTTAAAAGTTGCATTCAATTGAGATATTCAGTTTGCTTATCATTTTCATTTATTTTTTTGATTCAATGTTAAATGAGTTGTATTGACCATTTCACGACTCACTGTTGCTTTAGGAAAGAAATTTCTTATTAAATTTTGATTTAAATTGGTTTGTTAATAATTCAGTTGCGTTTAAATTTGATGTGTTACACCGATTACGTGAACTTATTGCCCTTCTTCAGATATGTTTTGTCCCTTGTCCAGAGTGCTGCTATTTTAAAAAACCAATTGAATAACAGGTGTTGCCTTGGTCAATATGCTGTACAATTACGAAATTTACCATTTTATTTCCTGACATATATCCAACATAAGGAGCGTTAATGTGGAAAAAAATTATCATTGTCGTAATTACAAGTTAACTCCTTTCCACTTTGTTGATTGTTTGAACAATCGTTCAGTTTAGTCTTTCTTAATTTCTTATTCTGATTTAAGCTATGTTCTATAGAAATTGAATTTCTTGTGCAGCATTCTCTGGCAACATGTTTATTTTTTGAAGTTGTTTGTGGCAACCCTATATCGCATTTTATTCATTAATGTAAAAAAATGTTCAAATGTTTGTAAATCTATGGAACGTAAATGCTTGGTTATTAGTCGTTAGCTTACAAACTACGTAAACTGAGTTATACTAATGTCCGAGGGAAGACTCGGACCTCCGACGGCGAATGGCCACGCGCAACCCAAAACGGAGCCTCAGTGCACATGGCTATTCCGCCACGGCATTTCATTAATAATTTCTTCATTTTTAATAATTATTTTAATCAAGCCCGGTTCCATTCAATTGCTGTACCACACTCTTTGCTGTCTCTGACAGAAATACAATGTCATTAACAAAACGCAATATTTTTATTTCTTAACCATAAACTTTAATCCCTTCTCCAAATTTTTCCTTACATTCCTTCAGTTTGCTCGATGTACAGATTGAATAACGTTAGAGAAAGACTACAAACCCATATTACTCCATTCACAACCAATGCTTCCTTTTCATCCCCTTAGACTCTAATAACAGCTGTTAGGATTTGTAAATAACCCTACTTTCTTTGTAATTTTCCCCTGCTGACTTCAGAATTTGGAAGAGTGTATACCAATCAACATTGTCAAAAGCTTTCTCCAAATCTACAAAACTAATCTGTGATCTAAGATAAGTCGGAAAGCGAGTTTTGCCTCCCTTGTTGCTACATTTCTCCTGAATCTAAATTGATCTTCCCCGAAATTAACTTAGACCAGCTTTTCCATTCTTCTGTAAATAATTTTGTGTTAAAATTTTGCAACCATGACTTACCAAACGTATGTTTCTCAAATTTTCACAAATGTTTGCACCTGATTTCTTTGGAATGGAGATTATTACTTTTTTCTTAAAGTGTGAGGGTATTTCACCCTTCTCTTACATGTAACATACCAGGTAAAAAGTTTCGTCATGGCTTACTCTCCCAGAGACTTCACTACTTCTGAAAGAATATTAGCCGCAGTGGAGTGGTTGCTGAGTGCGCGGTCGGAGGTTTGAGTCCTACCTAGGACATGGAAGTTTATGTTGTTTAGCATAAGTTAAATCAGTTAGTTTGTAACCCTAGGGACTGATCACCAACATAGTTAAGTCACTTAGATTTACAAACATTTGAACGTTTGATTTTAGGGAATATCATCTACTCCAGGGCCCTTATTTTGACAGGTCTTTCAGGGCTCTGTAACATTAATGTCATCTCCTATTTAATCTACTTCTTCTCATCCTACAATATTATCTCTAATTTCATTTTCTTTGTACACCCATGTTCCCTTTCCACCTTTTGGCTTTCCCTTATTTGCTGAGAACTGGTTTTCGAAACTGAGTTCTTGATATTCATAGAGCTGCTTTTCTTGTTTCCAAATGTATATTCTATTTTCTCGTATTATTTCTTTTTCCTTTCTACGCTTAAATCTGGGTATTCTCACGCGGTGGCCTGTCATTATTGATGACGTCATATCTCCTGAGCTATATGTTGTGCTCTTTTGTTTTTGGTCCGGAACACGACCCGTAGAATGCCTGGTTTGTTTTTCTTGATGACCACATCCTCCAGTGTAGTCCCCACCCGGAGATCCGGATGGGGGGCTATTTTACCTGCATTATTTTACCCAAGAGGGTGCCATCATCATATATTCATACAGTAGAGCTGCATGTCCCCGGGAAAAGAAACGACTGTCGTTTACCCTTGCGTTCGGCCTTTGCAACTGCCAGCCCTGTCAATCATGACTGTTGCCCCTGAAACTACTGTTGTCCGGACTCTCCCCAGATATCCCTCCGTTCTGGTTGTACCTACGGTACGGCTATTTGTATCGTCGAGGCACACAATCCAATCAACCTCGGCAATGTCTGTTTTTCATGGCGGTGTCTTAAGAGAGAAGGAAAAATCATTGTGATTGATTTCAAAGATTCTTGATAATTTCAACTGGATGAGTGAATGAACCTTTAGTGGCGTGGCGAATTGGCTGAATTGCTGGGGAGCGCGCCGCTGCTCGCCGTCGGAGGATCGAGTCCTCGAGTGGGCATTGGTGCTTATGTTGTCCTGAGCATAAGTTACTTTAACTAGTTTGTAAGCCTAAAGGCTGATGACCAACGTTAGATTTACGAACATTTGAATTTTGAAACTTTTGTGTGAACACACACTGAAAGATGGTTCCCAGAAAATACATATCAATACAGAACGAAACAAAATGCAAGTCATTACGTAATAAAATAGATCATTTTCCAATACATTGTATATGTTATTAGTTATATCATAAATAAACAAAATTATTTTTTACTCTTGGGATGAAAATTTTTATTTACTCGTGATCAGTTAAAACAGAAACACATGCTTATACCTTATAATATTTGTATCGTTTCAAAATTGCCGTAGCGAACAGCGACTAAAGTCTTCCAGATTAAGATGCCATGTTATAACTGTTGATCGTTACAAAAGTCGACAAGATGGTTCGATAATATACGAAACCATAAGAAAATGCGAGGTACTATGTACCTTATGTTTTCAGTCAGAACCCTCCTATTAGTTTCTAAGTCTTTTTAAATTGCGTTGAAATACGTTCCCTGCCTTCGTTTAATGGCTCATTGAGCCGTTGTTTACACAAGCAGTGTTCTTCGATGGAGTTCTAACGTTCCTGAAAGTCACCCTACGGCATCCTGAATAATTCATGCTTCCTGTTTTCGTGCTCTCCATCTATGGAAAATAGACGGAAAGCACGCAAGACGACTCATTATGAATTCGAGCTCATACATTGTCTGAGTGGTTCATCGAAGTTGCATACTACATTTGTAGAAGACCTACAATGGATATATTTCGAAAAAGAGTTACATTTAATATGCCCTACCATATTCAGTAAGAAGTACTCGTTTGATAAAACATCGTTAGGCTGCAAAAATTGGTCATTAATAATATTATTTATGAAACAGCATGTCTATAAGCACACACTGTTGAAATTTGTTCAGGCGTCCAAATGCACTGACAATGAAACTTTTTCTGCACTTAATGGAAGAGAAGAAAAAACGTGAATTACTTAATTTTTCAGAGTGAGTTTATTTCAATATTTAGCACACCATTTGATTTTAAGAAAAGGAAGGTAAGAGCTTAACGTATTATCGACAACGTGCTTATTTAGAGATGGAGCTTAGATTCTGAGTGACAATGAGGACGGAAATCGGCTATGCCCTTTCAGTTGCTTCTATTAATACCTTATTAGTCGTTTTTCTAATTTGTATTTTATCAATGAAGTTTGTCTTTTTTATTTTAAAGGGTTATACATTTTCTAAGCAGGGCGAATAATGTCCGGTACCTTGTCCGTCGCTTTGGGCTATTTATTGTGTAAGATAGTTTCTCTAGCCTGAGTAAGTGAAATTGTAATTTTTGTTTTTCCTCCACGCCCTGCTTTTTCGTATTTTGGCTTGTCAAGTTATTGGTTAATCGAGTTTCAAGCTATGTTAAAGGTTGGTCCTTGCTCTGGACAGTTATTTGTTAATGAAGTTTACGGATAATGTAAAGTTTCCTTTTCATTTTGTAATTTTGTGCACGGCCCAATTAATTGTTAAACCTCATGTTAAAGAATTGTCAGGGAATGTTCGTTGGGTAAGGTTTTTTTAATGATGTATTATTGGTAAAAAGATTGTCATTAATTAGAACGACAAACGACACGCGCTTGGTCCCTCCCTTCCAAGGAGTTTCATAATGTACCTTCCTTAATTTCACAATCATGACCTCACTGGTTTTTAGTAATAGGAGGATTTTGTATATAATTTGCAAATGACATTATATTTATCGATAACTTTTAAATTACGAAAACGATACCATTGCTAGTTGGTAATGCCACCATTAATGGTACTGCTATAGGTTTGTTGGCAGGGAGAATTAATAGAGCTCGGACAACTGGGTACCCAGATTGACCACTCGCGATTTTGCCTCTTCTCACTTTCGGAGACTTTTTGTGTCGCCAAGACATACACGGTATGTTGCATTGGAGTGGAACATTGTTTGGGCTACCTAGAACAGCGTAAGTAAATCATAATAACGATGCTTTATATAGTATACGGTTACCATATTTATTCGGCTATAGTAACCCACCGCGTGTAGTATCCTCCTAAATTAAAGAAAGAAGGAAAGACAGAAAGAAAATGCAAAATTCATGAGTTTCTTAGTTGCGTGAAATTTGGCAGCACTAATTTAAGGGAAATGTGGGAAAATTGACTGCCGATTGTTCTTTGACGAATGGTATTTAATAATAATAATAATAATAATAATAATAATAATAATAATAATAATAATAATAATAATAAATATGGTTTTCTGTTCCGCTGGAACTAACTGAGGATATCAGCACATGAAGATATCAGCACATGAAATTTTAACGCAACCGTAAGTAAAAATAATTAATAACAAATGGAATTAGCTTATTTTTTTTTACTTTTTTCCATGAGTTTCTTGACAGAATAAGAGTTGTGAGGCATGGGGTAACTCTTGAATTTAGCATGAAAGTAAAATACTGCACTCTGTTCTACATCTACATACATACTCCGCAATTCACCGTAAGGTGCCTGGCGGAGGGTAAACTGTACCACTACTAGGCATTTCCTTTCCTATTCCACTCCCAAATTGAACGAAGAAAAAATGAATGCCTATATGCCTCCGTACGAGCCCTAATTTCTCTTATCTTGTCTTTGTGATCACTACGCGAAATATAAGTAGGCGGCAGCAAGATCGTACTACACTCAGCTTCAAACTCCGGCCCTCTAAATTTACTTAACACAAACTCACGAAAAGAACGTCGTCTTTCTTCCAGCGATCCCCATTTGAGATGCCGGAGCATTTCCGTGACACTCGCGCATTGGTCGAACCTACCGGTAATAAATCTAGGTGCTCGTCTCTGAAGCGCCTCTATACTTCCTTTAAACTGATCTGCTGCGGGTCCCAAACACTTGAGCAATACTCAAGACGTGGTCGTACAAGCGTTTTATACACGGTCTCCCAATAAACCGAAGTCGGCTGTCCGCCTTACTCACAACTGTCCTCACATGCTCGTTCCATTTCATATCGCTCTGCAATGTTACGCCGAGATATTTGAACGCGACAGCATCAAGAAGCTCACTACTAATGCTGTATTCTAACATTATGGGATTGTTTTTTCTACTCATGCGCATTAATTTACACTTTTCTACATTGAGAGATAGCTGCCATTCTTCGCACCAACTAGAAATTTTGTCTAAGTCATCCTGTATGCTATTGCAGTCAGTTACAGACGACACCCTCCCATACACCACAGCATCATCTGCAAACAGCCGCAAATTACAACTTACTCTGTCCATCAGATCATTTATATAGATAGAAAATAATAGCGGTCCTATCACACTCCCCTGGGGAGACGATATACTCGTCTCTGATGAACACTCGCCGTCGAGAACAACGAACTGCGTTCTATTACTTAGGAAGTCTTCCAGCCAGTCACAATTCTGTGAACCTATTCCATAAGCTCGTATCTTCGTTAGCAATCTGCAGTGTGGCACCGCGTCAAACGCCTTTTTTAAGTCGAGAAAAGCACAATCCGCCTGTTGCCCTTCGTCCATGGCTCGCAAGATGTCATGTGAGAAAAGAGCAAGCTGAGTTTCACATGAACGATGTTTCCTAAACCCGTGCTGATTCATGGAAAGAAGCTTTTCCGTTTCAAGGAAATTTACTATATTCGAACTGAGAATATGCTCCAAAATTCAACAAGAAACTGATGTCAACGATATTGGCCTGTAATTGTATGGGTCAGTTTTCTTTCCTTTCTTATACACGGGAGTCACCTGCGCTTTTTTCCAATCACTAGGAACTTTGCACTGAATTAAAGATTGGCTATAAATGCAAGCTAAGTAGGGGGCCAACGGCGCAGAATAGTCTGCACAAAAGGAGATGTCATAGAAATGTAGATTAGATTTCTGTCTAGTATTTACCGAGTGTTAACAATTTCGTGTGGCTCGGTGACCTGGCGCAAGTCTTTCTTTCAATTGGACGCCACTTTGGCGACTTCCGTGTTCTTTACATACCCCAGGTATCCAACCGGGGAAAGGGGACACGTGTCGTTTCTGGCGACTCCTCACATCACTGAGAGGTGAAGGATGGGTATAAACAGAGACTGAAAAAATCCTTGATTCGACCAGGATTTGAACCGGCGACCCTTCGGTTTCCGGTCGAGCGCTTTTCCCCCAGACCACCAGTCCCGACTATTTACCGAGTGAAAGCTGCTAACTCGTGGGAATAAAGTGATATTGTTAACAACAAACTACATTAAAAAATTACATTTTGTGATGCCAATGTCAGAATTCACAGACTACTGAAAAGGTTTCGTCACGACGTTCGCGGACTTACACCACTTAATTCTCGAACGTCCTGTTTCTGACCCAAAAATATCCTTTTGGCCCACTTTAGGTTGCGATCGTCTTTTGACAGCTCGAAATTTAAATGAAAATGACGGCTTAACCATTCACCTGACACGAAAATTGAATAACCGAATTTGTAGAGGAGAAAATTCTCTACAACTTTGTTCTCTTACGGTTTTTTTTTTTTTTTTTTTTTTTTTTTTTTTTTTTTTTTTTTTTTTTTTTTCATATCTCGTATCGTTTCAAAGATATTTGAAAAAATAACGGCGATCTTGGGATGTATTTATATCTGTCTGTCTGTCCGTAACGTGTTCCCTGTTTTTAAGACAAACCGTTCAACAGATCAGCACCAAATTTTGCGCACATAATTTTAGGCAGCCAGAGACCTGAACCTCCCTTTTTCAAATTTTTCGGACGAAACATTCGGTAGGAATACCAAAAAACGCCGTTTGAAATGTAATTGCAAACGAACCGTTCATCTGACACGAAAATTGAATAACCAAATTGGTAGGGAACCTAATTGGTAGAGGGGAAAATTTTATACAACTTCGGTCTATGATGTTTTTTTTCATATCTTGCATCGTTGCAGAGATATTTGCAATAATAACGGCGATTTGACGATGTCTGTCTGGCTGTAACGTGTTACCACTTTTTAGGTCGAACCGTTCAACCGATCGGCACCAAATTTTACAGACATAATTGTTGGCTACCAGAGACCAGAAACTCGCTTTTGAAATATTTCGGACAAGAAATACGTTAGTAATACCAAAAAAAGCCGTTTGTAATGTAATTTTAATTGCAAATAAACCGTTCATCTGACGCGAAAATTGAATAAACGAATTTGTAGAGGAGAAAATTCTCTACAACTTCGTTCGATTATGTTTTTTTCATATCTCGTAACGTTTGAGAGATGTTTGCAAAAATAATAGAGTTTTGACACCCTCTGTAGCGTACGTAGTGAATAATAACACAGATTCACTGTTTACGTTCTGTATTTCAAAGATAAAACTACATCAAAGATTCAATTATTAATCCAGAGATATTTACAAAGACATTACAAAATAATATATTATCAATTCCTAACATCCTCCCCACCCTGGTCAACCTCCAGGGGGATGACCAGTTGAACAGGACGAACTATTTGGTGTCCTTCTGGTGTGCATAGAATTACTGTTCGTACTTTCTGATCTCTTCCTTCGACTAGTCTCTCTATTCTTGCTTTCTTCCATAGGTGGCGCGGCCGTCCATCTTCCTGTACCAGAGCAACATCACCGGGGCGGAACTTGATGACTCTTGTCGAAGTACCCCGAACTTCGTGGAAGCTTCTAAGTTGCAATAGATATTCTTTAGTCCATCGCTTCCAAAAGTCATCTGTCAACTTCTGTTGCAGTCTGAATTCTTTTGTCAAAACAGATTTAGTCGACGGTTCTGGTCCTGTTGGCACTGTCAGTAGTCCTTCACCAATAAGAAAGTGGGCTGGTGTTAAAGGTTCATCGTCGTCTCCTTGAGAAAGTGGTCTCGAATTCACTGCGGCTTCGATATTAATCAGCGTGGTATTGAGCTGCTCTTCCGTTAACCTTGATTGACCAAGTACTTTTCGTAGGCATCGTTTGATGGTACCCACCATCCTCTCCCAAAACCCTCCCCACCAAGCCGCACGGGGGGCGATAAATTTCCATGAAATGCCATCTCTGGCCAGGACACGTTGAGTCTTTGGGTTAGATAACGCACTCCATATTTCAGACAGTTCAGCATTAGCTGCATGGAACGTCTTTGCATTGTCTGTGTAGATTGTATGGGGTAGTCCACGTCTACCAGCGAATCTTTGAAGAGCCATGAGGAATGCGTCTGTTGTCATGTTAGAGCACAATTCCAAGTGCACTGCGCGTGTCGTCGCACAAGTGAAGAGTGTTATGTATGCCTTTTCCATGGTAGTGCCAACCTTTACATAGAGAGGGCCTGCAAAATCTATGCCAGTTATAGAAAATGGCTTGGATGGTCTTACTCGATCGGCTGGTGGGGGTGCTTCAACTTGTTGGCCCCGTAGATTGTGTAGAATTTTGCAGGGAAGACAGGAGTGCAAAACTCTCTTGATAACTTGACGGGCACGCAGGATCCAGAACTCTCTTCGAAGTTCTGCCAACACTATTCTCACGCCAAGATGATGTAGTCGAATGTGCATTTGCTGAACCAGTAAAGTTGTGAAGTGATGGCTACCGTCGAGGAGTAATGGATGACGTTGCTCGTTAGGGACAGCTGCGTAGTGTAAGCGTCCTCCAAGTCGGAGAAAACCATCTTCTAGGTAGGGATTGAAACATGCTATTTTAGAGTCTTTCGGGACAGGTTGATTGTTATTGAGTGCATGGAGCTCCTGTGAGAAACATTCCTGTTGAACAGCTCGTATCCAGTAATGACGTGCTTGAGCAAGTTCCACTGCCTTCAGCTCTCCCTCGAGTTTCGAACTTTGTCGAATATTGTGAATGAATCTTAGTATCCACCCTGTTACGCGAATTAGTTTCCAATAGGAGCTGAATTTGGAGCAGTCCATAAGGTTAGAAGAAGTGGCTACTGTCATCACATGCCGTAAGTTCTTCTTTTCTTCTGGTAGGTTATCAGTCATGAATTTGGCGTTAGATGGCCATCTTGATTCTGCAAGTGCAAGCCATGGAAGCCCCTTCCACCAGTGGTTCACAGATTGTATTTGGTTACCATAAAGTCCTCGTGTAAGATGGTCGGCAGGGTTCTCACTCCCAGGGCAATGTCTCCATTGACTGGGATTTGTATGGGCGTGAATCTCTGTAACTCTGTTGCATATAAATGTCTTCCACCTGTTTGGGTCACTGCGTATCCAACCTAAAGTCACCATAGCGTCTGACCACAATACTGCTTCAGTTATTTTATGCCCTGTTGCTGTGCAGTAGTAGTACAATAATCGTGATCCTATTAACGCTGCTAGAAGTTCAAGCCGCGGAAGAGTTAACTTCTTGATGGGGGCGAGTCTGGTTTTGCTACATGCCAAATGAACAACAATATGGTCTTCCACAGTCGTGCGAATATACAAAGCCGCTCCATATGCTCTCTCAGAGGCATCGCAGAAGACGTGGATCTGAGTATTGCTCTTTGTTGAAGTTGCTAGCCATCGTGGAATTTGTATTTGAGACAGTGAAGGTAGGGTAGAAAACCTAGTGTTCCATCGGGATCCAATATCGGGTGGTAGCAACTCGTTCCAATCAATACCTCTGCACCATGTATCCTGAAATAACAATTTTCCAATAAGAGACACTGGAGAGAACAATCCTAATGGATCATAAAATTTGGCTGTAATTTGCAACAGTGTCCTCTTAGTAGTGGGGCCAACAGGAATCCTACTAGTAATATCCATTGCGTTCATGTAGAAGCAGTCTGTTTCTGTATTCCAGTAAACACCAAGAACTTGCGTTCCCGGGTTTCGGCACCAATTTTTTATGTAGCGTACGTCGTGAATAATAACACAGATTCACTGTTTACGTTCTGTATTTCAAAGATAAAACTAGATCAAAGATTCAATTATTAATCCAGAGATATTTACAAAGACATTACAAAATAATATATTATCAATTCCTAACACCCTCCATTAAATTAACGAAAACCAGCCGTTCGCAGAAGTCACGTGACATTCCTCGCCCAGAACTGTTTCTGGCGTACGCCATGTTGAGTTGCGTATTTGATGATTTTCTTATTGTAACTTACACGTTGTCATTTCAAAGCAATGGCGCACTGAAGAATTAACAAAAAGACGTCGTTCTTCGTACAATAAATGATAATCTAGTATCTACAAATGCCATATTAACATCAATTAACCACGGCGATCAACAGTATGAAATTAAATAACGCATTTCCTAACTGTTAGCTGTAGCGTTGTGGGCAATGTGTTCGACTATGACGCTGGAGGTCAGTGTTTCGGAACCCACCATTACCTATTTGTTTGTTTTTTTTTTCTACAAGGGTTTGACACTGTTATTAATTAATTTTATATTATTTAGATTATTATTTTGGTCCAAAATGTTTTCAAAAACTTATAAAACTACAAATCTAAAGTGGGCCGTAAAACACGTCAGTGCGATTTTTTTAATCAGTGAGTTACCCCAAAAAATAACGCCGTAGGTCATAAGTCAATGAAGTAAGCACAGTAGACTAGTTTCACGTGTTGAAAAATCACTTATTCCAGATACTGTTCTAACGGTAAATAAAGGAGAATTTAGTTTTTGAACAAGTTCCTCAACATGGGCTTTCCACCACAGCTTACTGCGTTTTAGCATCAATTTATTTTCCACCAACCATGAACTTATCTCTTGAACTGCATTATTTGATACTGTATCAATATTACATACAACACCCTTTATTAGTAAGCTGCTATCATCGACAAAGAAAAATATTTTACAATCACCTGTTATAATCGAAGGCATATCATTTATATAAATAAGAAACAACAGTGATCCCGGAACAGACTCCTGGGATTCTCCACACGTAACTGTGTCCCATTACCACTCCACGTCATAGTCATTTTCAGCAATGCCGAGAATTACCATCTGCTGTCTGTTGTTAAAGAACATAACGCTGTTACTCGATAAAAAGGTAGGCCTACCACTTTTTTTTTCATTCTTTAAATTTATTGTCGAAGTACAAATATGCGGTATATCAATATTGAAAGCATATACCGATACGTGATTTTCATGTCATTATTTTGTTCTGTTTTCCTCAGTTGCGAAACATTATAATTATTGTATTTGTCAGTCTATTGCAACTGAAAGGAACCAATAATTTTGTTTTCCATACGCAGTTCGCCTTTATCGTCAGTGGCAAATTTTGTAGATATGGTTAGGAGCATGAACTGAGGATATGCAATAGCGCACATGTAGATCAATATCTACAAAAAATGGCCAATACGTTGCATACAATATAGGCGAAACGCGTTTCAGTTGCAAAAGACGGTAAAGTACAATAATTATCAATATAACGTAATTTTAAATTTAAGGTATTCTATTAGCCTCGAATTGCCACGTAATAAATGAATGACACATGAGGGCTTGCCGCTGCGGATTAGCCGCGCGTACTGGAGCGCCGTGTTGCGGTGCGCTCGGCCGTCCGCCGTCGGGGGTTCGAATGCCCCTCGTGCATGGATGTGTGTGTTGTCCTTAGGTTAGTTTAACTTAGTTTAAGTAGGTTGTAAGTCTAGGGACTGATGGCCAACTTAGTTTGGTCCCATAAGAATTACAAACATTTGAACATGAGGGCTTTTGTAATAGTAATTGTGACACAAAATAAAATTTAAATGAAATAGTAATTGCATATAAAGTGGGCATAAAAACGTCTCTTTTTTTCTTGCCGTGTCAAATATGCATAAGAGCCCACAGCAAATGAGTTAAAATAATTAACCAATGTAGCCCATTTTCAACGAAACGAATGCAATATTGAATTTACGCAGTTTGCTGCTACAGTTCTCTCTCCAATATGAGAAGTGAAAAAAAGTTTGGAAAAGAGGGGAGCACTATAGCCGAGTAAATCAGTACATAACTGTAGTAAGTTGGCCCAACTTGTTACACTTTTTGTTGCAGCGTCTTCTGTAGTATATATGCTCGTAGACCTCAAGTTACAATTTTGCAAGTAGGGAAGGTAGACGTTCTAGCAGACAATAGACAAGATTATCAATGACATCCTTCTTGGACCGCATCGTTAATGTAACAAATTCCACTGACGTTTCGACCTCTGTTGGAAGCAGTCTTGTTCTGGGTGTATGATAAGTTCATATACACGGCATACACTTACATTCAATCGTCTGGTATAAATTAGTGGAATGTTGGTTGTTATAATTTCTTCATGGGTGTGGCCCATAGTGGGGGACGCTTGCCTATTGTTGGCTGAATCCTGACACCACAGCGCTCTCGTAAGCCGTCAGTGGTGTAATGTAGCTGCTACAGTGCGCGTTAGTGGCGTGCTGTTTGAAGTAAGAGCGGTCGGAGACTTCCATAAGCGCACGTTACATCAAGCGTGATGGTAAGCACTATTTTCATCTACGGAACAGTTCCATGGAAAGCTGCTATTGTAGAAAAATATATTTACATATACCGGCTCCGCCAGTGTTTTGACATGGTTATTTCGTAGGCGTGCATAGGTACCCTTTAACTACACCTCTCCTCGCCTACTTAGCGCACCAAACTCTAATAATGACAAACCCACCTGCAGGAAGAGTCGCTGCCCTGGTGTAGACTGGCGACGGACATCGACCAGCACGCACTCCCACCATTCGTCTTGTGAGCTCCAGAGCGACTGTGGTTCGCATCCCGAAGGAAATGCATAAATGGATGCGCTACGACGCTGCTCTCTCAGACGCACTTGGAGCGCTATGAACGTGAAGGAGAGGCTTTCTTACACCGTAGCGTTACATTGCATGAGACATGAGCCAAAACAGAAACTCCATTCCAGCGAATTGCGTCATTATGTGTCGCCGCGAAAGACGAAAGTGCATCAGAGCCGCCGCGGTGGAGTAGCCGAGCGGTCTAAAGCCCCTCGCTGCGGAGCGCGCGGCTGCTCGCCGTGGAGGTTCGAGTCCTCCCTGGGGCATGGGTGTGTGTGTGTGTTTGTCCTTAGGTTAGTTTACCTAGGTTTAAGTAGTTTGTAAGCTATGGACTGATGACCACGTAGTTTGGTCCGATAGATTTACAAACATTTTTTGCAACGGAGCCCCAGTATGCTGAAAGTTATGGTGTTTCTCGTGTAGGACTGTGATGGTGTTATCCTAACGCATTACTTTCCTCAACGGCAGACCGTCAGTGCACAGTATTACTGTTAGTTTTTGGAGCATCACCTGCGACCAGCTTTGCGAAAGAAGAGGAAGCACTTTCTGCGCCACCCACCCATCATTTTGTACGATAATGTACGGGCGCAAACAGAGCAAGCTGTGTGCTGCTATGTTCGATCTAAGGGACTGGGAAGTACTGTACCGCTCACCGTAATCCCCTTTTTGACGTGTTCATGGCATTCGCATCAGAACAGTTTAGAGATTCTACAGGTAGAAGACCACTCCTTTCGTACCATCAAGAGAACGGGCTCTGATAACGGTATACTAAGCCTTCCACATCGCTGGCAATGGGTTCTACACAACGCTGATGACTACTTTGAAGGACAGTAACAGGTGCAGACACGTAACCGTTTTGTATCAGCTGTGAATATTACCTGTATATTATTTAGAATATTTAGGGTTCGCGCATTGACATGTAGATGGCACTGGGTGGCAAGTCAACTAAGAAGCAAAGAGCTACAGCGGCAAGTGGCTTGTGTGTGTGTGTGTGTGTGTGTGTGTGTGTACGTATTGCATACAAATCTACATTTTTCTTCCAATCCCTTTGAAAAATTGCACCGTAATCCACGAGGACGTTCGCCGTAAGTGAAAAATATGTCAGAAACAATAACATGCGCGAAAAATTGCTGCATCAAGCGACGATGCTGGACCTTTCCTCCGAAAGCACTCGACCGATATCAACTAAATTAGGAACACCTATTCTTTGTCGTGAGGTAATTATGCTATATGGGTAAGAACCTCATATGACACATGGTTCAGGACATATAACTTCATAAACAACAGGATTCGTAAAAAATTGAGACATCATATGAGAATGAGAGTTCTTAGCGATTTGCAAACTTAAATATAATTATAAACCGCAATTATATTTTTGGAGTTAATAAAAAATTTGATTTTTAGCCAGTCCTTCAATAATTTAACAGACAACAGTTATAAATTTACTGCTGTATTACAGGTCACTTTTGTTTCGTTTTTCTGCCACTGAAAATGGAAAAGGAATTTTCTGGATTAGCTTTCTACAAGCTAATTATGGAATCATCTGATAAACAGGCGATGAGCATTGAATACAAAGTTTCTGAAATAAAAGAGGTGTTTAAATACCGAGAGAAGTTCCATAAATATTTCACTCACATATTTTGAATTGAAGAAAGATTTTAGTGAAATATGAAGAAAAGGGTTGTCGTCCGAAAGTTTGCTTAAAAATTACTACCTGAATTTATGGCAAACCAATTAATTATGGAACTTTTTTTTCTTTGCTTATGGGACTTAACTACGGGGTCATCAGTCCCTAAACTTACAAACTACTTATGAACTACTTACGAACTAGGACGGCACAAATATCCATGCCCGAGGGGGGATTCGAACCCCCGACCGTAGTGGCCGTGCAGACCGTGACTGGAGCGCCTCAGTCCCCTCGGCTACCGCGGCCGGCTATGGAACATTCGAGTATGTAAAGAGGCATTTAGCTACCTTAAGCATTCATTTCATCGCATCTCCACCAAAATCTGTACAGCCAAATGTATGTCAGAGTGGGACTGACGGAAGGCATAGAGAAAATTCAGAAAAGTGCAGCTCGTTTTCTATTAGCATGATGTTCTTGCTATGTAAATTTATGGGTCTTGGGTCTTAATACTCTGGTCATCAGTACCTAGGCTTACACATAATATAATGAATTCTAAAGACACAAATACATCCATGTCCGAGGGAGGACACCAACCTCCGACGAAGAGGTATGGGGCATTCCGCAGCTAGGCGTCTTGGAACGCTCGGTCAGCCCACCGCTGTGATTCTGCATAGCGGAGCAGTATCATGAGGGTCAATGAGATTACAGGAATAATTAGCGATGCTGTAGTTTCGAGACGCACAGAGACCTGCCTAACAGTTGTGTTTGAGGCCGGATCCCACTCACTTCCAGGAAGCGGAAAACAACACCGTCGTCATGTTGGTTACTTTCCCACACACGGCAATTGCTTATCGTCTTTGAGTGAAGTTACTCCCGTCTCCGGTGAAGTACTCGCCAACGCTAGCAGAAGTGGTCAGCTGTCATTAAACCTCTGCTGCAAAGTGACTGACCTAAGTAACAACAAACCTCTTTTATTTCACAGGAGGTAAAAATTAAGAGGTGTTCGGCCTCAAACTATTCAGTGCTTCATTAAAAATACACGATGCATATCGGATCTAAACCGTCATCTTGTACAAATCTAAGTACATCATTTGCTAACACTTTCTGGTTAGGAGCTGCATATATTACTGTTCATTGTATATGTTGCACAAATATGACATTTTCATTATTCACACACGATGCGTCTCTCCTCTTCTAGGCATCATCATATGTTGTGAGGAATTTTACAAACTTGTTTCAAAAAAAGGAATTAACTTAAAAATGTGTAAAATCACCTATATGGAAGGTATATTTGTAATAGCCAAGATGCAAGCTAGTTAAACTACAGGCCACATGACCACATTCACGTTTAAAGGAGAGATGTGGGGGTAAAAGTTGAATAAAATGCTACTAAAAACTGTGGCTTAACCAATAAAATACTTGTTACTAAGGTAGCAAGGAATCAGACTTATTAAAATTCAAATAAAAGGTGCGTGGCGGACGGTACACTAAACCACCATTAGGCACTCCCTTTACTATTCGAGTCCCTAACAGAACGAGGTAAGAATGAATTATATGCCTCTGTATGGGCCTTAATTTCTCTTATCTAGCCTATATGATATTTACGCGAAATGCAAGTTTTAGTTGGATTTCACAGACCTCTCCACTCTCATACAGTAGCTGCCACATTTATTTTTAAAGATGTATTTTATTTGAATTTTAAAAAGCCTGACACCTTGCTACTTCAGTAACAAGTATTTTCTTCGCTAATCCAAAGTTTTCCGTGGTCTTTTATTAGTTCAAATTTTACCTCACACTTCCCCCTCAAACATGAATTTGACCATGTGGCCTGTAGTTTAACTAGCTTGCACCTTCCCTATTACAAGTAAATTTTACATATTTTAAGTTAATTCCTTTTTTTTAACATGTTTGTAAGTTTCCACAGGACGTCTGATGTCTAGAAGAGTCGATACGCATCATTTCTACAGCTACATCTACACTGATACTCTGCAAATCACATTTAAGAGCCTGGCTGAGGGTTTGTTAACCACTTTCATAAACTACTCTACCGTTCCATTGTCTAATAGCGCGCGGGAAGAAATAACACCTAAATCATTCCGTTTTCGTACTGATTTCTCTTATTTTATTGGTATGGATGGCCATGTCACCCTATGTAGGGAGTAAACGTCGGTGATTGAAATTACGCAAATAGATATCGCCGCAACGAATGACGTCGTTCTTTTAATGCTTTGCACCTCAAATAGTGCAACATTTCCGTGACGCTTTCCCCCCTGTAACGTGATAAAACAAAACGAGCTGTCTTCCGTCAGTCCCACCTAGTGAGGGTCCCACACTGGGCAACAGTATTCCAGGAGAAGACGCACAAGTGTAATGTAGGCAGTCTCTTCGGTGGAGCTATCTTCTAAACGTTCTGCCAATGAAACGAAACCTTTTGTTCTCCTTCCCCACATTTTCTAGTCTTAGATGTTCGTAAATGTAACTCCTAGGTATTTAATAGAATTTTTGTGAATATATATATACACTTTAATCATGGTAAAATTTGGCGCACTTGACCATTAAACAGTATACAGTTCGGTGAAAACGGTGCACCTCTTACTCGAGACATCGATACTTAAATTTGGCACAGATAAGTAATTTTGTCATATACAGTGGAGGGAGGGGGAGAATATTCGTTTCAGGACAAGAGGAGATTTGCAGGGGGAGGGAGGTAAGGATAGAGACAGGCGTGGATGGATGGATAGACAGGTGATGAAGAAGAGGGGTGGGGGAAGATGCGGAGGAAGAAGAGGAGACCGAGGAGGGGGTAGATAGAGAGGAGAGAGGAGATTGAGAAAGAGATGAAGGACTACATAGACTAACTGAATATTGGATTAAATAAAAATCCGTGGTGGAGACGCCGAGCACTTTGAAGCGCCTTGCTGCGGAGTGCGCGGTTGCTCGCCGTCGGAGTTTCGAGTCCTCTCTAGGGCATGTGTGTGTGTGTGTGTGTGTGTGTGTGTGTGTGTGTGTGTGTGTGTGTTGTTGTTGTTGTTGTTAGGTAAGTCTAAGTTAGATTAAATAGTTTGTATTTTGGTCCAATAGGTTCATAAACATTTGTATTACTAAATACCCGTGCATCGCCGAGTTTTAATCTAGCTAAAACAGACATAAGACTAAGAGGACGAAGAATAATGTAAGAAACAGACATGTGAAAATTTGTCGGGAGAGAGTTTAACGCAAAGAGTGTAGGATGTGAATGCAATTCCCAAGCATGTTTAGCAATTGCGACGCATTTCCGGGTCCGCTAGTGTCAAATTTAAAGATTCCAGCATCGATGGAAGCTTCGCCATTTTCAGGATTATTATACATACATTAAATATTTATTGTAAAATTCATACTTACTTTGTGACACGGTGTTAATATGGAAAACATATAGTTTAAACAGAACGGTTTCAAATACGAGAGACAGCTGTTTATACAATTGTTTGTATTAATTAACATTTCGACATTTAATTGCTGTCGATTTAATCGGGGTGAATATTTAACTATTTGCCGTGATAACGTAATATTTAATGAACCAGAATGTGAAATATGAATCATTAGAAATACGAATTCAGGGTATTTGTGTAAATTATGTAGCGCTTAAAAACACAGGCGTTGACTGATGACAGTTACATATCCCTCAACGTACGCTGCTATATCGTGTGCAGACCTATACATGATGCACGATTTAACCAGGAAATCCACCAGAAAGTTACTTTGCTGCTTAATTCCCGAAGCTCGCAAATGTTTGGAGAATCTTGGACTTATTAGTGCAGAAAAAAAAACAAGGAAATAGATCTATAAAAACAGGAGAATAATAATAATTTTGAATAAGACTCCAAGATATAGGAAGTATGGATGTGGTGTGATATTTTATCTCTACATTCAACCCACTTGTTATATGTAAGTGCTTCGGCACTTGTGTGTGTTAAAGAGAGAGAGAGAGAGAGAGAGAGAGAGAGAGAGAGAGAGAGAGAGAGAGAGTCAATTCAATTTTGACTTGTTATTTTCATTCTCATGGCTGGCCCTGTGTGACAGATTTTAAATTAAGATACTAGTTCACTATGTGGTAAGCTTGTCGAATCCTTTTCAATTTTTTTTTTATCTTTTGGGTCAATGTGGTTTGACTATAGATGATTAGAGTGCAATTATAGGGTTAGGTATGCCTATTTAACTTTCACTGGTTATATATGCCTCTTCACAGTAGTCTCTCCGTAGAGGCGTAAACACAGCATCCACTTCAAGCAAACTGCTGTGTTCAGTTCTGGGTCTCTCTATAAGTGTTACCCCTTTTACACTTCATAACTCAAAATAGCCGCGGAGGAGTGGCCGAGCGCATTTAGGCATTATACTATGTTGCGCGATACTCTGGTAAGTACCAGGAGAGCTTGTGGCAAAAACTGGGACCTGAGCCCCAAGGGTATGCCCCACGGTGATTAGACCCAGGATCACCTATGGGGAGGTCGTGTGGTGGAAGAAGGTAGAACAGCAAGTTGCTGCTAAGGAGCTTGGTAAGGTGCAGAGATTAGCCTGCTTAGCCATAACAGGCGAAATTAGTAGCACACCAAGTGCTGGGATGGAAAACATGTTGGATATGCCCCCATTACACCTTTGGGTCAAGATGGAGGCAGCGGTTGGTGCATACAGACCCAAAACTGGCAAAAACTGGAACTCTTGGGATATCCAAAATCACACACTAACATAGTGAGTGAGGTAAATATAGGAAAGGTTGGGGAAATGCCAGCCGACTACATTATAACCCCATACTTCTTCAACAAGCCTTTCACTATAACAATTGGAAATAGGGAGCAGTGGGAGATAATAGTTCGACACCGTACGGGGGATATTGTCTGGTTCACTGACGGGTCAAAATCAGACCAAGGCGTTGGGGCCGGGGTATACGGGGTGCAGCCAAGACTGTAGGGCGTCATTTCCTTCGGAAAACTGGCCTCAGTATTCCAGGCCGAAATCACTGCCATCAGGGCGTGTGTGGAGGAGAATTTGCATAGGTGCTACAAAGACCGTAGGAGCTATATTTAGACAGCCAGGCAGCCCTGAGATCACTGGCAGCTCCTTCAACAAGGTCTAAAATTGTTGCAGTATGTCACAGGGTTCTGGTGGAGCTAGGGGAAAGCAATAGAGTAAACCTATTGTGGGTCCCTGGCAACTCGGAGATCAGTAGCAACGAACATGCCGGCAGATTATCCAGGATGGGGGCAGAGACTCCATTTATTGGACCGAAACCTGTCCTGACAATCACCAAGGCAATGATCAAATTGGAGCTACGTAACTGGCTCAGAAGACAGCACGTAGAATATTGGACCAAAGTCTATCAACAAAAACATGGTAAGGTAATGATGCCAAAGCCATGTTTTAAAAGAAGCTCTGCAATCCTGGGCCTGAACAGGAGAGAGATTAGACTCATGGTTGGATTTCTGACAGGCCATGGGAATTTCAAAAAACACCTGCATACAATGGGAATAACAGAAGAGGACCCTAAATTTAGGATCTGTAATGACGGTGATGAAACTGCATCACATCTAATTTTCGAATGCATTGCATTGGAGAGTAAAAGGCACAGAACATTTGGGACAACCAGACCCTAAGAAATTGTGTCTAATAAAGAACTGGTAAACTTACTCCTTGCACTGTTCAATGGCATTGCTTGGCCTTACTAGATATACAGGGAGCGATACCGCACAATAAACTTAGTTTCGGTGCGGGCAGTGGCGGGTTGGACTAAGACTGTTTTGGCTTCCCTGAGAAAATCAAATCAAATCAAATCAATGATGCGCGAGGCTAGTCCCTGTCAGGTGTTAGACTCATCCCTCGGGCATGCATGTCTTTGCTATCTGTAGTATAAGGTAGTTTATAAGTAGTTAAGTCCCATAGGCTTAACAAACTGTCGTGCACTTTTTTCATTACAGAGGCCGTTTAGACCTCTGACCCTGCGCGCTGAGTCACGGCGCCCGGCAGTCCACTAGACCACAGCGTCTTCACGAAAGGTCGATCTTTGTTTCCATTGACTTCTTTACGGAATGATTTTTGGTTACTTATACTGCAACTAATTTGTATAATTTCCCCTATCTGACTTCACAAAATTCCTTTCTATTTTAACTTAAACGTTGTAAAAGCGTTTTCTGTAAGTAATAAATACTCACTTTGTATGGAAAAGTACGGTAAAACACTACTAAGTACCGTTCGGATACTTCGGTAACGTGCGTGTGGGCACAGCAGGACTTAAGATTGCGGTGAAAGTGGCTCGTTTTATGAAGATTTTCAATGCGGTGCAGTATCTGGAGTGCATATTTGAGTAATTCTCAAGTACAAAAATTTTCCAAATACGACGTGACAGCTTTGTGAACGGCGAAAACGAAGGTGCCGCCGTATTTGATGGATTTCGTATTTACACTTTCATAATATGAGAATTCGCAGGGCAAATGAAACGACGCATTAAAGACAATACCGAGACGGGTATTTTAAAATAAAGTTCATTGCAATAGAGATTACAGAAGTGCGGTTTCGTTATATTGAACATTAGAACGCTAGAATTTTAACCAAATATTCTGATAATATTCGCAAACAACTTTGAAAATTAACTTTTTAAGTGTTTAATTACTTAAAAACAACAGATGTTTCGTTATCAGAATTTAAAACCACACAGCATTGCTAAAATAAAAATTTTTCTTCGCAATCCAAGCACACCGAAACGAACGAATTGGCCGTCTCGAAGCCTCAGCGACTTTCGGTGCAGCGCTCGAAATTTCGGTGGCCGTTTCGGGCGGTAGCAGGCCGCAGAAACGTGCAGAATAACCATTTTCGCTACTGAACCGAAATTGACGTCACCATCGAGAAAAACCCACCGATCCGAACGGTACGAAAGATACAGAATAGGGCCTTGCGCCTGCACACCGACAAGCAGCAACCCGCATGACAAGACGGTAATCGACGCTGCCGCGGGTCGGGCTATAAGGGGCGCCTCAGGCAGGATGCGACAATATACGCGGCGGCCGATACAAACACGGAACCAACATAAACAGACCGAGCCGCCGTGTGTCCAGTAAACTTCCAATGTGTGCCGCTAGAGAGCGTCCTGCAGCCAGAGGCCGCTAGCAGAGCCACGCCTCTGGCTGCGATTGGTCCGACCTCCTTATAAAGAACCGGCCGCAGACACCGACGACAGTTCACCTCGACGCTTCATGGGACACGGAGTATTCACCGGACGGAAAACCAGTCCAACGACGTCGGCTACACTCTGGCTATTCAGTATTACCAGTGCTTACCTTCGACAGGCTACGGACTTGGACTTTCTCATCCGGCTACTCCTCATGGACTTCACTTCTCTCAGTGTAAGGACCTTTGCTTGGCTTTCAGTAGTGGGACCTGTGATAATGCTATCAGCTTCATTCGGTGGACTTAGATTTTGTCAGTTTGTGCAACCTAGGAACAATAACAATCAGTCAAATCCATTCGACGCAACTCTAAAAAATTCTCCAGAAAATCGACTTCGAAGTTTAGCAAAGTACACATTAAGTACCAATGATGAAAACATTCCCAGTACATTCTGTAGTAAAAAAAAAGCTGAGCCAAGATCGCATCGAACAAGAACGAACAAAGACGATCAGCATTCGCAACTACAAATAGAGAGAGGGGGGGGGGAGAAAAGGCGGTAGCGTTCTGGCCTCAAAGCAAGAGAGTCCCTGTTTTGAATCCCACTGTGATATAATTCTTTTTCCAATTTACAAAACAGTTATAGAAAACGTTTTGGGGTCTCTAATGTGACAATAAAGGCACAAAAGGGTCTTGTTACTTAGGCAGTAAAATAACATACGATGGTCGCAGTACAGAGGATATAAAATGCAGAATGGCATTTTTCCTGTACTCCCTACCTCCGCACTGTCCGACAGAAAGCCCTCTGCCGCCTTAACCGGCCGGACGTGGGGCCTCTCCACCATCCTCTACACCTACGCTCCCTCATGCGTCCTGTCCTTTGCAGCTTCCATCCCGCCTGGATTGCCGCTCTCACATCCTATTACAAAACCTTTCAAGTCCTTGAGCGCCACGCCCTCCGCCTTGTCTACCGCATCCGGCTCCCTTCCCCCACGCGGATCCTGTATAACCTGATCCCGTTTCCCCACATCCTTGAATACTTCCAGCATATCCGTATCCACTATACCACCCGTAAAATAGACTCCCACAACCCCCATCCTTACCAGCCCTTGGCCTCTGCCACACCTCTATCGCTATACCCCCCTTCCCTTCATCTCCACACCCCCATTTCCTCTCCCAGTGTAATTTCCGCCGCCTCCCCCTCCCTGATGACGCCCTCCGTCCTGACATATACCCGTCCGCTCTGATTCCCCCCCCCCCCCCCCCCGTAGATGAAGGGCCCCCCTCTGCCCCCCTCCCCTTCCCCTCCACCGCTTGGCAACCTCCTCCCTGCCCTGGAGTCCCTACGGCTCCTCCCTACCGCCTCCCTTCCCCTTCTTTTTTCCTGTTCCCCGCGCTTCCCTCCCCCCCCCCCACCCCCGGTCCTGGACCGACAGTTTTAACAGTGCTACGTCAAGTGTTGTGTGCTGTGCTCCAGTGAAGTGTATGCTTTTTAACTGCGTCCACCGCAATCAGACAAGCGTCGCACCGTGTGTTTTAAGTAGTGTCTCCGTGTACTCGCCGTCCTGTGTTATTGTCGTCCTACATGGCTTTTTAGGTCACCGTGGCTCATCATTTTTAACTAACTAAATGTGGTTTTAATGATCTATCTATTGTAATGTACTCCAAACTGTCGCCTTGTCTATGTCATTGTATCTGCGTTGTTTTATCTCCTATTATTTATTTCAATTCTCAACTCATAAATGTCTTTTATTAGTCTCGGCTGAAGAGCAGCCTATAGTGCTTCTGTCAGCCTGCCAGTGTACTTTTATAAAACGCAATAAAGAGGAAAAATAAAGCGTCTTCGCCAGTACTTCGGCGGTACTCACCTGAAGATGGCCAGAAGAATCTGCGCCGAAATATCGTGGCAAGAGGTTACTGACATCCGGCAGTTCGCCCGAGATTTTATGGTAATATTAAATAGTTTTAAAGCTTTCCATAAACTCAGCAATCAAACACTACAAGTCAACACGTAAGTATTCTCGCTCACATTCGATTGTTGACAACAATGGTTAGCTAGGGGCTCAGTGACGTACAGAACGTGAACTTGTGAAGCCATGATTTTTGCGAGTGGTTAGCCGTCTTTTTTTTCTCATTTCCTTTTCTTTATTTCTTTCAGAGAGAGAGAGAGAGAGAGAGAGATAAAGCAAAGGTACTATATGATTAACGCACTCAAAGCATGTAAACACACGTTTAGTAATTCATTAATTTTTTTAACTTCATAATTGTGTTACTCGACATTAACTTGGTAAATGACGGGCTTGATCCCAGCTACGGCGACAACCGCATCACAGCAGATACCGGCCACTTGGGGCGCTGGCAGCGAGCAGTCGCGACTCGCGCCAGATGCGGCTGGAGAGCGCGCAGCTCCGGTCAGATGGAACGCAAACAGCGGCCGCGATCGAAAACAAACAGCGCGGCAAACAGAGCGCCGGCACGAACCCCATTACCGGAAGTCGCCACCTGCAGCGGGCGCCGGAAGCAGCGCTGCCGCCGCCGCTGCCACTGCCACTGCCCGCGGCAGATAAGCGGACACCGGCTGCCGCCACTGCGCCGCCGCCATAAAATTTCCATCTCGCCCGCAGATCCCCGGAAGACGCGCGCGTGCTGCAGCGCCTTCTGCTGTGTCGCGCGCAAGCGCACGTCGGCTTTAAAGCAAACTGGCTTTCTATAGAGCAGAGCGGGAACATGTCGAATGGCCGGCCCTGTCGAGTGTATCCATTACCGGCTGCTACCGATGGGAACGGCTGAATATAACAGGGATCACACTCGATCGATCCCTCTCCTGGAGTCCCCACCTCCGTACTGTCCGCCAAGAAACCCTGCCCTGCCTAAGCCTTCTGAAGCTACTAACCGGCCGGACGTGGGGACTCAACCCCTCCGCAATGCTACACATCTGTCGTTCCATCGTATGTCCCGTCCTCTGCAGCTTCCATTCCGCCAGGATTTCCGCTCCTCCTACGTCCTACAAACCCCTTAAAATCCACGAATGCCACACCCTCCACCTCGCTTACAATATCAGCTTCGCCTCCCCCACGCAGATCCTCTATGACCTAATTTCTTTCCCTCACGTTCTAAATTTCCTTCAACATATCCGCATACTTTACATACCCCCACGAGACAGACGTCCATACCCCCCCCCCTTGTCTGCCCAACCCTCACCAATCCTGGGCCCCTGCCACTCCTTCACCACTATATCCCTCCATCCCTTAACCTCCACACTCTCCATATCCTCTCCCAGGGTCAATTCCTCCTCCTCTCCCTTCCGGATGACTCACTCTGTCCTGATATTTATCCCGCTAATTAATCCTAAACTTTCAAAAATGTTTCAAATTCAAATGTTTGTATAGCTTATGGGACTTAACTGCGGGGTCATCACTCCCTAAACTTACAAACTACTTACAAACTAGCTAATTCTAAGGAAGGCACAAATATCCATGCCCGAGGGGGTTATTCGAACCCCCGACCGTAGTGGCCGTGCAGACCGTGACTGGAGCGCCTCAGTCCCCTCGGCTACCGCGGCCGGCCCTCACAGGGTCACTTCCTCCTCCTCTGGATGACGCCCTCTGTCCCGATATTTATCCCGCCTATTAATCCTAAACCTTCGGTTCCTCATAGATTAAACACCCCCTCCACTACACTCTCCCTATCCCTTCCCCCACTTCCCTTCCTTCCTCATCCATGAAGTCCTGGTGCACTTCCTTCGTTCCCCTCCCCTCCCTTGCCCGAACTTCCTCCTACATTTCTCCTTCACTCTTTCCACCACCCCCCCCCCCATCTTGTGGGACCTACACTGCAACGCTTTTTTAACACTGTGCGTCTTTTAACTCTGTGCCACCGCCGCATCTAGTACAAGTGTCGCCAGTGTCGTTTATCCAATGTCTTCGTATTTTCTTTATAACCAATGTTTGTGTCCATCAATGCACTTTTGACGCCACTGTGGGCATTATTTTGTGAACATGTTTTTCATCCAGAATGAAACTTTCACTCTGCAGCGGAGTGTGCGCTGATATGAAACTTCCTGGCAGATTAAAATTGTGTGCCGGAACCGGGACTCGAACCTGGGACCTTTGCCTTTTGTGGGCAAGCGCTATACCGACTGAGCTACCCCGACAGGACTTACGATGCCGCGTCACAACTTTACTTCCGCCAGTACCTCGCCTCCTACTTTCCGAACTTCGCAGAAGCTCTCCTGCGAAACCTGCAAGACTAGCACTCATGGAAGAAAGGATATGGTGGAGCTATGGCTTAGGCACGGAAGCTCACCTGAAGTTTGGAAATTAGGAGGCGAGATACTTGCGGAAGTAAAGTTGTGAGGCGGCATCGTGAGTCGTAAGGGTAGCTCAGTCGGTAGAGTGCTGGCCCGCGAAAGGCAAAGATCCAGGTTCGAGTCCCGGTTGCCGCACACAATTTTAATCTGCCAGGAAGTTTCATGTTTTTCATCACCTATGGCTATGTTCTTATCTTCAAAATTCGACCATATCTATTCTAAATTTCACCGTTTTCATCTTCGTTTTTGTAATAATAACAGTCTCTGTTGCAAAATAATACTGTTTATTAACGCATTAGTAAAATACTAAGGAATGCAATCTTGCTGACCGTTAGTATTCTGATGACGCCGCAAAAGCGCGAAACGCGTTAATAAACAGTATTAATTTCCAACAGAGACTGTTATTATTACAAAAATGGATTTACTGTTGCTACGCCAGGCCAATCAAGATTGGAGTAGTTTTCATCTTCATTGTATTTTATTATTCATCATGCCCATTGTCAAAATTATGTAGGCTGAAGAACGACACTGATGCACCTGCAGGATCATGCAATGAAGGCTTTCACGACCGGATGTCATAGTTGCTGGTAGAACGTCCGGGTTATAAGGCCGTGGTCCATAAAATTTTTCAGTTTCACCTAACGTTTCGTCGAGAGCTGCACCGGACATCCTGAGAGGTCTTCTTACTTGCGTTGAGTCTTGCCGACTGATGAGTCGGGTGTCTGAGAGCGCCATATATATTGTGAAAAGTGGGCGTGGTCAAGCTGTCACATTATCAGCAGAGATAGTCCTTGTCAAAGATAAAACATAATTACCGATTGCATTCGGTCAGGGATAAAACCTGTCGATCTTTCAAAGCTACTGTCCATATGTCGCTAAGTTTCATAGCTTCTTCTTTCCTGTTAAAATTTTCTTATATAAAACCTGTCGATCTTTCAAAGCTACTGTCCATATGTCGCTAAGTTCCATACCTTCTTCTTGCTTGTTCCATAGCTTCTTCTTTCCTTTTAAAATATTAACAGGAAATAAGAAGCTATGAAACTTAGCAACATATGGACAGTAGCTTTGAAAGATCGACAGGTTTTATCTCTGACCGAATGCAATCGGTAATGATGTTTTATCTTTGACAAGGACTATCTTTGCTGATAACGTGACAGCTTGACCACGCCCACTTTTCACAGTATATATGGCGCTCTCAGACACCAGACTCATCAGTCGGCAAGACTCAACGCAAGTAAGAAGACCTCTGAGGATGTCCGGCGCAGCCCTGGACGAAATGTTAGGTGAAACTGAAAAGTTTTATGGACCACGGCCTTATAGCCCGGAAGTTCTACCAGCAGAACCTGCTAGAGCCCTGCATCCGCGTGGCGGAAGCGCGTGAGTGCCACTCGCAGCCCACCACGCGCTCGCTGCAGCGCACGCGTTAAGTTGGCGAGCGCATGGCCGCCCCACTACACGCGGTTACCGCGCCGCGCACTCGCGGTTGACAGACACTTGGTGGTTCGGCAGCCACTGCCCCATTACACTGGCTGCTTCGCCGGAGAGGTTAGCGCATCGCGCATGCGCAGCTGCAAATTCCCAACCAATAGCTTTCTTTCGGACAGGTGGTTTCTGGCTACCGCGCATGTGCAGTACGAAAGTTCGCGTTTGAAGAGCGCCTGGCTCCGAATCTGGCTACTTGAAGTGGGGCGCCAGCTGTTCGAAGAGCTGCTAGCAAGCAGAGCCAAGTAGCCAGATGCTGCCCGAGGAAATTTTTCTGGCTCCAGATTCGCGCATGCGCGTTGCTGTCTTATTTGTGGTGGGGATACACGACGCGCCTTTGTTCAAAATGAAAGTTATCTCAGAAGCGGACACATTAGACTATTGTGTGCTTCTTCTGTAATTGTACAGTATTATTTATTCTTATAAAATCGCCTGTGTAAGGTAACACAATTCAAAATTACATTCCTTCCAAATGTCGAGCGATTCAGATTTCGTCTCCAGTGACGTCGATTTCTAACGCAATGTTGTTGCACCGAAATAAAAGGCAGGAACCAGATATATACTTTGTGCTACGTTTCTCAGATAGGGAATTTGTCCAAAATTTTTGGGTGGGGTGGGCTCTGACAGAACAATTTAGAAACTTTGTTTCTTACATACGTACCAGGACGCGGGAATGGAGAAGATACTCCTATTACAATATAATCTGATTCTTTTTGTGGTTTGCTGGCCATGAAGCTGCAGATTTTGTAATGTAGCAGACAGGTTCAATGTTTATCAGCTCGTTGTGATTGGAAATTAAAAGAGCTGCAAAATTTATGAGTAGCCTGAGCGTGGACGTTATAAAGTGGTCAACTGGAGAGGCAACAGATGACATAGAGACCTATCTGCGCAATAAAGGAATGGAAGGTGCAATAGATGGAACCCATGTCAGAATAGACATGCCCAAAGAAGATCCAGATTTCAGTTGCAGGTGGTTTCTGCAAGAGACACATTAGAGACCTATTCTGGATCGGTCCACGGTATCGGAGTATTCAGAACGAGTACGCTGTCGGAAACCACTGAGGAAAAGTGCCAAGGTTTTTATATTTTGGCTGACAGTGCTTATTCCGGTTTGAGGCATTTGTTGTCACCGTACCGAAGTATTAGGCGTTTATCACGGCGAGACAGTAAATGCACCGTTGTTCTGTTAACAACAGGCCTTAGGCCTATTAGCGACAATGTTTTTTGTATGCCCTTAACAGTCATCTCTATTTGTTCTCGTACTACACTGAGGCGAATACTGTTCCGCGATGGTTTTTTTAAATTTTATTTATTTATTTTTTGAAATAAACCGCCCTACCGCCCCCAAACTGCTGTTTCAGTTTAAATTTCTGACTATGGTTCTTGCAGTACTGTATCATAGCTAATGTAAAGTTTCTACACCATAACGTTTCCTGTTTGCCGAACATGAGTGGTTTCCGTGTGGGAGAAACAGCTAACTTATATACATAACCATAATCCACAAATTAGGAAGCACCTGCACCTGACAAGAAAACACAAAATGACAACTCAGGACAGTATTGTACTGTACGTTGACTCAAGACATCAAACAAATAAATAGTATGGACAACTTTAAAAAAGGTGTCAAAATGTTTCTCCTTACGAATAGTTAGCATATGTCAAATCAGTATTTAAATAAAATATAATCTGAAAAATAGTACCAACAACTTTCCTTAAAGAAATGCGAAACTGATTGTTTTGCAAGTAGTAGGCCTATACTATGCTATATTGTAACTATTTTTCTACATATTATGTGTATCTTTCATTTAAGTATGCGCCTAAACACATTTTTTTTATGACGAAACCCATCTCATGTAATTTTCTAAATGATGAGTGGTGAATAGACAAATCAAATCAAACATGATGTAAATAACATTCGCGCCGTTGCTGTTCATTCTGCTGTCTTTTCACGCTACACTAGCGAAGGTGGCGAACAGGCTAAATAAAACGAGATGGGTGTTCGAAGAGCACAAACACCAAGCACGGACACATGACGTCACTGTTGCCGCGCATGCTCAGTAGCGCCGCCGGCCGCGGTGGCCGAGGGGACTGAGGCGCTCCAGTCACGGTCTGTACGGCCACTACGGTTGGGGGTTCGAATCCCCCCTCGGACATGGATATTTGTGCCGTCCTTAGTATAAGGTAGTTGATAAGTAGTTGGTAAGTTTAGGGACTGATGACCCCGTAGTTAAGTCCCATAAAAAAAAAAGTTAAAGTAGCGATAATGTTCAAGAGAGTCGGCGAAGAGTAGACGAATGGACAGGCGTAGGTCGCTGTAATAAACAGTCCAAGTCGTAGCACTCAGTATGTCTCAGGTATAAAGAAACTCGCGTCTGCACCGGTGCAAATTCCTTATATAGCTGACTGCGGGCAGTCACCAGTTGGTGTAAGGATTCTGGTCGTGTGTCCGGTAGACAACGCCACTTCTGACGTTGCGGTCGACTACCCCTGTTGGTCGATGTTTACTAGGAATAGCCGACCTTTCTGGCAATTCGGTGTTTCTGGCTTAGCGCCTGATGTGCCGCGGACAGCACGACACGGAAGCCCGTTGGGTAGTCTGATCGTTAGGCGTTCTCTCTCTCTACCGGTATGGCACCATCAATAATAATGCTATCAGACAGAGCATTTCCTTTATGCCACAGGATGGTTTATATTTAAATGTATGTTCAAAAGTCAGTTACGAAGTTTTCCACTTAAAGCGTATAATAGCGATCCTTGTTCTCACAAATTATGTATTTTGTTATTGCTCGTAAACTGCATGTACTGGCTGACGAAGGAAATAAAGGAGTGATATTCAGCTGTATTTATGTTTGACATAACGGATTGGAAAGAGTTTGCTAGTTAGTTTTTTTTTTATTTTGACTAGCTACTTATTCTCGGACTTCCATTTTCCTATTCCAGCGACACTTCTTATCTTGTTAGGCAACTACCATTATTGCTTGCCAACAGTGGGACGTACCTGAAAGTCCGAAATTGTTCGAAAAACAAAAACTAATTACGAAACTTCATCACAACGCAATAATTTGTTTTTTAATGAAGTCTGCATCTCAGACCGTGTCTTGATACACAACGATCTTTGAAAAATGAGCAACAGAATCAGTACTTATTTCTTTTTTGCATTTGTAATCAATTTTTGATATTTACTTCAAATAACTAACGTACTATGGTGTTCATTCCCAGTTTTTCTTTGATTTACTAATTATGGACACCCTCCTGCCATTGTTCCCATCTATTGGTACCTGCAATCATTCTTGCTACTTTCATATCTGTAACCTCTACCTTATGAATAAGGTAACCTTATCCACTCAACTTTCACTCCCATACAACAAAGTTGGTCGAAAGATAGAGAGGTGCACTGCTAACTTAGTCTTGGTACTTACTTCCTTTTTGCAAAAGAGAGTAGATCTTAGCTGAGCACTCACTGCATTAGCTTTGCTGCACCTTGATTCCAGTTCTTTCGCTATGTTGCCATCCTGTGAGAAAATACATCCCAGTTACTTGAAACTGTCTACCTGTTATAACTTTGTTCCTCCTATCTGGCACTCAATCTGTTTGAGTCTCTTTCCCACAGACATTACTTTCGTTTTGGAGATGCTGATCTTCATATCATAATCCTTGCACCTCTGATTGAGCTCTGAAATATTAGTTTGTAACCTTTCAATCGAATCTGCCATTACAACTAAGTCATCCGCATATGCGAGACTGCTTATTTTGTTTTGACCTATTTTAATCCCGCCCTGCCAGTTTACTGTTTTCAACGTATGATCTATGAATAGTATGAAGAACAGTGGTGACAGGTTACAGCCTTGTCTTACTCCTGAAACTACCATGAACCATGAGCTTAATTTGCCATCTACTCTAACTGCTGCCTGACAGTATACGTAAAGCCCTGCAAAAGTTTGCCTTCAATTAAAGGGCTAAACCAAATTTTAGATAGAATGTGAGGTTACAGAGTATAGGTTATTTACTACGCTGAGATGGTAAATTGTATCAAAAAATGTTCAAATGTTTGTTAAGCTTATGGGACTTAACTACGGGGTCATCAGTCCCTAAACTTACAAACTACTTATGAACTACTTACGAACTAGGACGGCACAAATATCCATGCCCGAGGGGGGATTCGAACCCCCGACCGTAGTGGCCGTGCTGACCGTGACTGGAGCGCTTCAGTCACCTCGGCCACCGCGGCCGGCGTTAAATTGTATTTAAGCCCTTTATGTAACAACTCATTCTCCGCCTGTGTGACTGTAATGTCCATTTTACGACAGATTCATTAATAAAATTGCTAACAAATGTTACATTACATATCACAACAGTACTGCGGGATGAATTTCATTCTGGGGATGTCACAGGTGGCAAAAAGAGACGATAGGGAGTGGATGGTAGAGGATGAGGGAAGGCAGATCAGTCGAAGATGTCAAACATTTCTCTTATTTGTACTTCCCCCAAAAGTAAAGCGAAAAGCCGCGTCCACACCCTATCCACCCTTCAAGTGCAAGAAGCAACTACAGAGTGTTTCACCAAGTTATACCGAACCTTCCACAAAGTACCAAATAACATATCATTAGTGACGCAGAATGCAATGGAATGTGTCGTTTTCCGCCAATATCGTATTGCGAGGATAGGTCTAAGAAATTTCACGTTTCACAAATGCTTTTACGCTATTAAAGGTTGTCCATTCACTTCCGCATTTCCTTTCTTATCGTTGTTCATCTACATTCAGGTCGTATTTCGTCACATTCCAAAATTAGTCTGCACCCGTAAATGAGTTGCAGTGGCACTGAATCATTCTTTCCGTCTGATAAGTGTCTCGACGAACGCTTTTCTGTGTAATCGTCAGTTGCAATGTCATAATTGATTGGAAAGATAGACGAGATATGAGTACCAAAAGTAGATAACATGCTACTTATAACGCTCTGACTGTTGGCATCGACGTTCGAAGATCATTAAAAACTAGATTTCAATGTTCAGATCTTGCACTTGGCAGAAAATCTTGAACAACATGTTAGAAATTTTCCCATTCTGGTATCTCTTACCCTTCAAAAATACTATTATTAAAAATTATTTAAATTAATAGTAGTAATAAAAATTAAATAACTTAGATAAGGGATAAATTCCACACTTCTTTGAACCAAAAGTAATTAAAAATATTGTAGCAACGTTTTTGTTCTTAGACATGAATTTGGTAGGAACTGACTTTTTGTAAAGGACATAAAACGCTCTATGGAGATCAGTGTCATGTAGTTGACAAACGATAATCGGAAACGCAGAAAATATCTGAGTATGGCGAGCAAATAGTTTATCTTGTAAGTAAAATAAAGGACATTCATGTAAACACAGAGAGTGCTCTATGAACACAATATCAAATTATTTATTCATAAGAGTAAAAAGTTACAACGACTGTGATATTTTCTCCCGTTATAAAACTGATTCGTGCCTTTCCGACGAAAAGAGAGCTAATTAAATATTATTAAATAATATCTGTTTGTTTAACAAAAGGAAGATTAATTGCAATCGTCCAGTCTACATCATGGTCATTAGAGAGGAAGTGATTATTTCACATTGAGTGTAATACGACTTAACTATTTTTATCTCGGATGGATTTTGAGTTATTCCAGTGTTTCCAGGAAGTTTTAATGGATCGTTTATGCACATTACTTTCAAGATATTCCTATACGAAAGTCGTAACTAATCATGGAACGTAGCTCTGAGGTTGCCATTAAGAAACTGCTTTCTCGGATACTCTTCAAATTCTCATTGTATAGAAACTACTAATTCTTTTTAAAAACCTCTCTTTTTACAAAACAAATTAAATCCTTAAAAGAACAATCACAGTGATTCGTCTGATGAAACTGAGCTTAGTTGAAGAGATACAGGTCCTCTCTTTGAACCGTCAGACGAAACCATTGATCGCTTGTCTGCGAAAGAGAATTGTTGTACTTTAATTTTGCGGTGTTTGGATAGATGCGTGTGTGTGTGTGTGTGTGTGTGTGTGTGTGTGTGTGTGTGTGTAGGATGGCAATAAAGTGGGAACAGCATCAAGACGAGCGGCGTAGCCAGCGGGTTAAGTGTGGGTCGTAAAACCTGCACGTCCATTAGAAACGAGCCGACCAATCACAAGCGACAAATGCGTTTTCATTTGCTCAGCGCTGAAAACGTCATTGGCCTGTAAGGGCCACGCTCCAAGATGGAAAACTACCCGCCCGTTACGAATCTGAAGACGCAACTACCAAAGCCCAAGTAATAATACCGAGTCCGTTGTTGGAATCTGTCACAAAAATCTCTGGTGGCTCATCTAAAAGAGTGTGAAGTGAAGCTCGACATTATAAGAAATCATTCTGGTATGAAAGTTGTGAAATTAAAAGACTCGTGTTTTCTCAATGCACAATCTAGTTATTAGTGACGTATTGCACAATACGAAAAGCATTTAGTTGTCCTGTCAAGCATAAGTTGTGAAACGTTAATCTCAATTTTAGAATAAAATTTTATCATGCCTGTATCACATTACTTAAAACAAATTAGTGCTCCACTTTTTCTGGATTTATGGCCGTTTTCGTGGAGCTGATAGATTTTAGCCGGGAAATACTTCCTTTCCTTCTGGAACACAACATTATTTTATGCAGGCTAGTAGAGATTCGGATCTACTTATAATGACACGGTTTCCTTTCCCCGATATTATCAGAGAACATTTTGTATTTTTATATTACTTCGGCATGTTAAAATAATTATCTATGAAAGTCAGAGAAAGAAAATTTAGGAACAACACTTTCAATTTTTTTGTAAGAAAGAAGGTACTTTGTACTTCGTAGCGATAGCATCTTGCATACTGGAGCTGTACTTTATTATTTTTATGCGGCCGCTATTATGTATATTCAGGTAAATAAATGTGATGTGCGCGTATCTTAAATTTATAAATAAACCCCACCTCTCACTTAAATTCACACTTATGAATTTTTATTAATAATTTCGCCCTATCCTCCCTCTGCCCATAATGTCTTTTTCAGCCTTGTTGAATCACCGCAACAATGGATGGCATAGTTTTTAGTTAATATTTCGTGTAGCCTGCCACTCCTGTTTCAAAATTTATTCCATAATATTATCATTCACTGGCAATAGAACTTGCAGTCGATTTTCTTGTAAATTTTTAGAAGTCCGATGTGTTTGACTTACGTAATATTCCTATCCGATTTATATCATGTCAATTATCTTACTTTACTGTTTGCTACACGAGTCGTAGTTTGATATTGACGAACTGCCATCCACTGTTCGGCGAGTAGTTATCATATTATTAAAATTTCACCTACAGCCAAATTTCAACCACCGATGGATCTCTTGTTAAAGGTAACTGCTCGTCGATTCTTTTTGTAATGTTCTGCCTGCACAACACTCCACCGTTAATTAGCTTACCATTTCATTTAAATGCATTTAATAATTATTCCAATTTTTTCCCGTAATTTACTGATTGGGATATTTCATAGCTTCTAACTTCAAACCACTTCCTTCTGTAAATTTGTTAATCTCAAAAATTAATAGTCAGGCTGGAACATTACAAAAAGATTTGGCGACCGTTCACGTGACATTCATTGTGTTACAAGTACCGTAAGATTCCGAATTTGCTCTTAGTTTATTAAAATAGATCTTAGAGCTATATCATTGTGTTACTCCATTGTCAACGTATTAACAGTTGTCTTTCTGATTTCATGTTCTACATCAACGAAATTTTGGCTGTTACTATTTTTGGAAGTAATTGTTGGAGAAAAATTGACTACTAGTGTGGACGAAGATTTTCATGGAAAAAATTAAAAGCACTGAAGGACCACAGCATCCCGACAAAAAACAAGGTAAGACCAGGCCTGTACCGTTTCTGTAGACGCTTTTGACCTTCTTTTACTATTATTTGCTTGCAGAATATCAATTTCAGCTTTTCCGTATTTTGCATATTTTTCCTAAGTTTTTCATTATTAGTTACCGCGTCAACAATAGAGCTTTCTAGAATTACTCAAGATGGCTGCCGAACTCATCTTGTAGCCGCGATCCTCATCTTTTTCCCATTATCTGTGTTTTGCGAGCTGCAGTGCCTTGTTACTAGCATCTTTGGCTATAGGTAAACGAACAGTGTTAGCTCACGACATCCGTATTTACATTCACTGTACGCATGTTTTGACATGGTTAGGACGCGAAGACAAGCTACCGATATGGATAGTATGCAACCGAGTAACATTGTAGGACAATCTGAGCAGGAATTAGAAAACGTTATGGAAGACAGGCGGATAGAAAATATTTCGCCTGCTACGGACGTAAGTAACACGTACGTAGCAGACGGAGGTACGTCTACTGTAGCTGTGCACTCAGATAGTGATCTACCTACCTCATGGTTTTTAAAATTCGAGTCCATATTTCAAAATTTAACGCAGCAAGTCTCCATGATTAGCCAACAAATGACGAAAAAGCAGGAACTTAACGACAAGCTTTGTTAGACATTACCAATGCAAAAAACAAGAGTTAGTAAATCTCCAATTGACACAAAAGCAGGAATTTAACGAAAAACTTGATGCATACTACCAATTCACAAAACAGGACTTACATAATAAATTCCAAGCTCAACAGAATGTCTTAACACGCCTAGAACAGCAACAAAAGGAAATCGCGGATCAAATGGTAACGAGGGAAGAAATCTAGAACAGATTTAAGCAACTCGAGGAAGCACAAAAAAACCTACCAGCTGTCATTTCTGATGAGGTGAGCAGACAATACACAGATAGGCAATCTTGAACAACAGGTAGCAGATGTAGAAGGCAAAGTTAACAGTAATATTTTGAACATAGTTGATGAAAAGGTCTCCAACATTGCTTCACAGCTTGATAACGTTTCGCAAGCAACCAAAGCCCTTCAGACAGCCATTGAAGATATTACACAGGGCTTGTCAGCACTCAGAATTGAACATGAAAATTTAAAAACTACCGTAACGCACATAACCTCTCAGGCAGAAGCCATAGTCAGTGAGAATCAGGCAAGAGTTCAAACCTTTTTGGAGCAGACCGAGTTACAAATTAATGATAAACTAGTACGTGATTTAAACTCTGTCATTCAAAACGTTGCTGCAAAAGTATATGAGGAGCACAGCACCGCTGTAAAGTCATTGCAGGAGGAATTGTCGAAGGTAAAGGCTAGTGTACAAAGGGAATCCCGGACACAGAATGCAACTTCTGACGCACGTAGGAGACACGCACCACCGGTGACGTCATCTCCAGATAGGTACCATAACCGAGACCGTGACGCAAAACAGACTCACGTAGACGAGTGGTTTGACAGTGACAGACGCACAGTTATGCAACGCTCACAATCTCCCCGTCCTAGTGTTACCTCAATCCTGTTGGAAGAAAGTCTCCTCAAACACCACCAGTTTCCCACTTTTATACCTGAAAATAAATCCGTGCATCCTGTCATTTTTATACAATCCTTTCGAGAATTGCTTCCTGACACCTGCAGTGAGCGTAGGAAGATAAGGTTTGTAATGGGATATATTCAAGGTGAAGGGAATATCTGGGCTTCAGGCGTATACCGCTACTGTGCCACTCTCCAAGAGTTCGAAAATGCATTTCTTAGCAAGTACTGGTCGGTGGGAATTCAGAAGCGTGCGAAGAATGAAATATACAACCCTCCGCCCATAATGTCTTTTTCAGCCTTGTTGAATCACCGCAACAATGGATGGCATAGTTTTTAGTTAATATTGAATGGTGATATTTCGTGTAGCCTGCCACTCTTGTTTCAAAATTTATTCCATAATATTATCATTTACTGGCAATAGAATCTGCAGTCGATTTTCTTGTAAATTTTTAGACGTCCGATGTGTTTGAATTACGTAATATTCCTATCCGATTTATATCATGTCACTTATCTTACTTTATGGTTTGCTACACGAGTCGTAGTTTGATATTGACGAACTGCCATCCACTGTTCGGCGAGTGGTTATCCTATTATTAAAATTTCATTTGCAGCTAAATTTCAACCACCGATGGATCTATTGTTAAAGGTAACTGCTCGTCGATTCTTTTTGTAATGTTCTGCCTGCACAACACTCCACCGTTAATTAGCTTGCCATTTCATTTAAATGCATTTAATAATTTTTCCAATTTTTTTCCCCGTAATTTACTGATGGGATCTTTCATAGCTTCTAACTTCAAACCACTTCCTTCTGTAATTTTTTTTAATCTCAAAATTAATAGCCAGGCTGGAACATTATATACTGTTTGAATATGAAGGTGGTAACAGTCGTAAATATACGTAGTAGGTTGAAATCGCACATACGATATATACGAGGGTTGGAGCTTAAATAGTGGCAACTATTTATTCACAACCGATTCAAAAGCGTTACATGTACGCATCTGTTATTGTTTCGAAGTAGTCAGCAAGGTTGTGTAGAACCCGTTCCAACCAATGTGGAAGGCTTAGCATACCTTTAGCAGAGTCTGTTCTGTTGATGGTGGGAACGGAACGGTCTACTGCCTGTCGAATCTCTTGAACAGCTCTGATGCGAATGCCACGAAATGGTCCCTTTATCTTTGGAATCAAATCAAAGTCAAAAAGACATAATACCGGGTAGTATGGTGGATGCTGCAGTACGTACCAGTTCCATCGACCGAACAGTGCAGCTAAGGCTTGCGCTGTATGCGACCGCGCATTGTCATGCAAAATGATGGGTGGGTTGCGCAGAAAGGGTTGCTGCTCCTTCGCAAAGCTGGTCGCCGTTGATGCTCCTAAAACGAACAGTAATACTGTGCAATGTCGGTCTGCCGTGAAGGAACGTAATGCGTCACAGTCGTACACGAGAAACATCATAACTTTCACCATACTGAGGCTCTGACGAAGTTTCGACTTATGCGGCGACCCATAACAACGCCATTCGTTGGATTTGCGTTTCAATTTGGGCACCTATTATGTGGCCCCTGCCTCATCCAGTGTTACCATACGGGGTAAGAAAACTTCCGTGCTCATAGCGCTCGAAGTCGTCTGAGCAGCATCGTAAAGCATCCCTTTCTGCATTTCCTGTCAATTCATGCGGAACCCATCGATATGCAATTTTTCACATGCTCAGGCGTTCCTTCAAGATGCGAAGCATTGTCGTATGCGCTAATCCGGTTCCGGGGGCGAGCTCACGAACAGTCTTTTGTCGACCACTATCCACTAAAGTGGCAGCGGTATGCACTTCTTCTTCAGAGACACTAGGACGACAGGCCGATGCATGTCTGCCACAGTTTGCCAACCTTCGTTGAAGGTTTTTACCCAACGTGCCTCTGTATGACGGCAATGGTGATTCCCCTCACGTCTCTTGAAGACCTTGACGATAGTTTTCCGGCTGTACGACGTTTCTGTTTCGCAAACAGAGTGGCAACGAAACGTTAGACCGCATGCTCACAAGTGACTGTGTTCCCCTCGATGTGAGTAGGACGGTGACGTGGGACGGGCGAGTGCAATTTGGAGGTAAGGTAGGTATGTCAACAACGTGTGCTATCAGCGACAATAGTACACTACTAGCCATTAGAATTGGCACACAAAGAAAAATGCAGATGAGAAACGGGTATTCATTGGACAAATATATATACTACAACTGACATGTGATTCCATTTTCACGCGATTTGGGTGAATAGATCCCGAGAAATCAGTACCCAGAACAATCACCTCTGGCCGTAATAACAGTCTTGATACGCTTGGGCATTGAGTCAAACAGAGATTGGATGGCGTGTGGGAAAAGATGCCCATGCCGCTTCAACACGCTACCACCAAGAGTAGTGTCTGGCTTATTGTGACGAGCCAGTTGCTCGGCCACCATTGACCAGAGTTTTCATTTGGTAAGAAATCTGGAGAATATGTTTGGCAGGGCAGCAGTCGAACATTTTCCGTGTCCAGAAAGGCCCGCACTGAACCTGCAACATGCGCTCGTGCATGATCCTGCTGAAATGTAGGGTTTCGCAGGGATCGAATGAAGGGTAGAGCCACGGGTCGTAACACAAGTGAAATGTAACGGCCAATGTTCAAAGTGCCGTCGATGCAAAGAAGAGTTGATCGAGACGTGTAACCAATGGCACACCATATCATAACGCCGGGTGATACGCCAGTATGGCGATGACGAATACATGCTCCCAATGTGCGTTCACCGCGATGTCGCCAAACACGGATGCGACCATGATGCTGTAAACAGAACCTGGATTCATTCGAAAACATGACGTTTTGCCATTCGTGCACCCAGGTTCGTCGTTGCGTACACCATCGCAAGCAGTCCTGTGATGCAGCGTCAAGGGTAACCGCAGCCATGGTCTCCGAACTGATAGACCACGCTGCTGAAAACGACGTCGAACTGTTCGTGCAGATGATTGTTGTCTTGCAAACGTCCCCATCTGTTGACACAAAGATCGAGACGTGGCTGCACGATCCGTCACAGTCATGTGTGTAAGATGCTTGTAATCTCGACTGTTAGTGATACGACGCCCTTGGGATCCAGCGCGGCGTTCCGTATTGCCCTCCTGAACCCACCGGTTTCATATTCTGCTAACAATCATAGGATCAAGACCAACGCGAACCGCAATGTCGCGATACGATAAACCGCAATCGTGATAGGCTACATCCGACCTTTATCAAAGTCGTAAACGTGCTGGTACACATTTCTCCTCCTTACACGAGGCATCACAACATCGTTTCACCAGGCAAAGCCGTCAACTGCTGTTGTTTATGAGAAATCGGTTAGAAACTTTCCTCATGTCAGCACGTTGTAGGTGTCGCCACCGGTGCCAACCTTATGTGATTGCTTTGCAAAGCTAATCATTTGAATATCAAAGCATCTTCTTCCTGTCGGTTAAATTTCGCGTCTGTAGCACGTCATATTCGTGGTGTAGCAATTTTAATGGCCACGAATGTAGATTCCATTGCATAGTGTCTCCACTATTTAAGTTCCAACTAGCTGAAAACCCGCCGTTGCCTGGGTATTTATTAATTTATTCAAGACTCTCCGTTGTATGTTCATATCCTTTTTCCAAGAACATGTTGTATTTATGAGGTATAATACAAGAAATAATGCTGGTTAGCGTAATGTACAAACTTCTGAGTGCAGTATCAAAACTGAGAAGATTATAATCAAAATACGAATTTTACGTACCGTTCATACTTTCATTTTATTGAAAACCTGACCATAAACAATATTTCTAGTTACTTAGCCAGTAGCTGGTATGAATAAATTTTTTGGTATGCTCAGCCTTGAGCAAACGACATAAGATTGTCCGTCTATCAAACAAACTTCGCAACATTCTAAAATTTTTTCTTTTTATATTGTACGGAGGCGATCGAATATTACGATAGGTTCCAGAAAGGATAAAACCAAGATCGCTTGTGAATACTTTTATTTCGACGAGCAGTTTCGATAGTCTACGCTATCATCTTCTGGTCTAAAAATGTTTTACACTGCCGTCATCTTGTAATGTGAACCGTTATTGTATAAAATAATTTAAAGCGCATAGATGCACTATGTCATTGTAGGAACAGTTTACATATCAGTATAAATGACAGTAGGATACTGTACTGTCACTTATACTGATATGTAAACTTTTACTACAATGACACAGTGCATCTATGCACTTTAAATTATTTTACACAATAACGGTTGACATCACAACACGACGGCTGTGTAAAACATTTTTAGACCAGAAGATGATGGCATAGACCATCGATACCGTTCGTCAAAATAAAAGTAAATACTAGCGATCTTGGCTTTATGCTTTTTTGAACCTATCATTTAGAAAGTTGCCAGTGATTTATTAATCGTAATAGAACATGCAAATCTCACTGGAAACTGCAATCTCTTGAAGTTAAAAGGTAGATCTGTCGTAAATGGGCATTCGTTGGATGTAAACTGTATCATTTGCTTCCTTTCCGCCGCGGTGGAGCGGCCGAGCGTTCCAAGGCGCCTAGCTGCGGAGAGCAACGCTGCTAGCCGTCGGAGGTTCGAATCTTCCCTCGGGCACGGATGTATTTGTTGTCCTTAGCTTAAGTAGTTTGAAAGCCTAGTGACTGATAACCAGCGTAGTGAAGCCCGACATATTTACGAAGGTTTCATCATTTCTTCCTTTCCTTTGTAGCTTCTATCGCCTGCAGGCGTGCGCACTTCACAGTTGAAAGCTGTCAACAACTCTGTCAGATTTGTGGAATTTGCAATTTTAGAATACATTTTGCAGAATGGAGCACAGGAGTGTCTTATTGGTAAATAAAAAAATATGATTAAAACCTGGTGCATGATGTTTGAGGCTTTACCAAATGATGTATTTAATGAATTGCACAACTGTATAATTTTTTAACTATATATTAACTCGTATAAGTGCTGTATCTCTGTAAAACCTGTTGGGAATGCAGTTAGTAGTAAAGAAGTAATAGATTAAAAATGTTGGTGACTTGATGGTTTCCCATGAGCCTAACTGTTTATATTCTCATATCTTATCAAACACATGTCGTACTGTGAGACAATTTCGAAGGTACATTCAGTTGTACATTTGTATACTGTCTGTAAGCTTTTCTGCTAATGCAATTGGTAGTGTAGAAATTATAAATTGAAGGTCATACCTAATTCAGTAGTTTTACTCCATAAACATTGGAGAAAGTAGTAAGAGAGAAATTTTTCCTTTTATCATTTTGATGTGCTTATCAGCTAGAAAAAGTATAATAAAGGTTTGAAATTATATTTAAGGTTCGTTGCAAGTCGCTAAGTACTCTCATTCTCACATAGTGTATGAATAAAGTTTCACTGCAGTATATGGCAGTATCAGTTAACTCCAATTGTTAATGTCATTACATATCCTGAACCATGTATGGTATGTGGTTCTTACCCTGATAGCAATTGTTAACTAACGGTAAGGAATTCGTGTACCAAATTTAGCTGAAATAGGTCCAGTGGTTTAGGAGGATATTTGCAGAATTGTCGGGTGATGCATCAGTTTTTAACACATCTCATTGATTATGACGTCATATCTCGTGAGCTATGTGTTGTACGAGGTTCTTACACTTCCGGCGCCCATTCTCTCGGTTTGGAGGTTATGTTGTAAGATTTCATTAACAAGACTGTACATTTGTATGCAATTTGTACACACACTCAAAAATACAAATACACAAAATGACGGAAATCCTTCTTTAAATATTACTATGTAATGGGGCATGTCAAGTAAATAATAACAACACAATCTAACATATGCAGTCGCGACACTCACTGCTGTGAAGGTTGTTACCAATCGACAGATGCAACTAGCAGTTGCAACTAGCCCTCCTAGTTGTGGGCAAGCCGCCGAAAGTGTAACGTTTGTTGATAATTATGTGTTTACATAAATAACAAAATAGTTAGTATGATTTTTGTGGTGCAAGCATTAGTAAACTATCAAGAGTTATAGAGAATACGGGCAGCGCGGGAATTCTCCAGCGGTCTGGATCGCTACGTTACTGATCGCGCCGTCTCCCGCGTCAGGGTTTCGAATCCCCCCTCGGGCGTGGATGTGTGTGTTGTCTTTAGGTTAGTTTAACTTAGTTTCAGTAGTTTGTAAGCTAGGGACTATGAACGAAGCAATTGAGTCCCATAGTATTACAAACATTTGAACATTTTTGCATAATACGGAAATTAACTGAAACAGAATATAAACAGAAGAGAAACATAAATTTGCATTATGGCCTGTTCTTACTATGACAAAGAGCATTTTGACACATCAGTTCGGTACGGAATCTAATATACGCACATTTTTGGCTTTAGTCGTCTTTCTTATACGCGCATATTAATTTTAGTGTGATTAGCTTAAGAAGACCATTCATTCAAGATTCTTGATTCTCGTAGTTCAGCTGTACTAACAATGGGGAAATTGTGTTCTTTTCTGTATACAATTCGATTCCTTTTTCCGTTTCCTTGCCACATCTGTGACAGTTTTTCCTTCAGCTACAGTTGTGGTGGCTCATTTGGTATGTTAAAGACTGTAGTTATTCCTTTCCGACGTTCCACCCTCACCGATTGTACTGAATTGTAGTGAAGAAATGTTAACGTCCTTGCGTAGAAAAGCGACGTCTTTCCGCCAAATAACAGATCTTCTGCTGTTTACTAGTCATTTTTATATTCTAATAGTAAATGAAATTATTCTGTAAAAGATTGTAAGATACAAAATAGTTGTAAATAAACTGTGCTGCTATGTACCGTTTCATACCTTGTCAGGGATCTTAGGAAACCCAAGAAAGATAAATGTGAAGCAAATTTTATTTTCTGTTTTACGACTCTATATACATTCCCTTACATAAAAATTACGTTAAAGTCAATGTAAACGATACTAAACTTCCTAGCAGATTAAAATTGTGTACTGAAATCGGGACTCGAACGTGGGACCTTTGCCATTCGTTGGCAAGCGATCTACCACTGAGCTATGCCAAGACGACTCACGGTCCCGCCCTACAACTTCAATTCTGCCAGTACCTCGCCTCCTATTTTCCAAACTTCACAGAAGTTCTCCTGCGAAACTTGAAAGACTAGTACACCTGGAAGAAAGGGTATGATGGAGACATGCCTTAGTCACAGCCTAAGGGATGTTTCCCGAATGAAACTTTCACTTTGCAGCGGAGTGTGCGCTGATACGAAACTTTCTGTGCCGGGACCCACGTTCGAGTCCCGGTTCAGGCACACATTTTACATCTGCCAGGTTGTTTAATATCAGCGCACACTCTGCTGCAGAATTAAAATTTCGCTCTGGATAAACAATACTATTCACACACCAAAAATCGTATTCAGAAAGATAGCTTGACGGCCGCTTGGGGCGCAGTGTATAACAAACATCTCCGGAAGTTTTTCTTTTTCATTAATAATCACAGAGTGACTCACCACCTTGAAAGTCTTACGTGGGTCGTATACTTCATAGATTGGTAGCATAAGTAACGGTTTTTGGCCGTGGGGAATGGAGGTATTTGTGTGTTCTACGCCGTTGTCCCTCCCTAGTCACGTGCAGACGAACCTGTTCTTCGCAATCGTACTTAGCTTACTGTAAAACGACTAGAATTAGAAATCTGTAATTTTGATAGAAATTGGCAGTAGAGAGCTGGACAGCGAGCGTATAGTATGAACTCGCTGTGGCGACATTAGGTCACACGGAAAGTAAACAGCCATATGTACCTGCAGAGTTAGTATCTAGACCAGTATTGAAAGAGCATGTGGAAAGTCGCCAAGCAAAAGCAAACGCATTGCAATATTTGCTTCAGACTGGAGCAAGGGGCTTGGAGCAAGTGGGAAAATCGACTACAGTGCACTTGACATTAAGCAAACGCGTCAAATGCGGGAAATGAGGCAGTACAAATACTGGATGCGAAAGGACGTATGTGTTCTGTGCTAGTCTGGTCTTGTCCGAGTACTGCCAGGCGGGGATACGTGCAGCTTCGACGCCGAGACGAACAACACCGCCCCTTGGTAACAGTGGATTACCGCTATCAGCACGACTATGCGGACGGGTCAACGCTTGGTCCAGATGACACCTCCGAAGATCCGAAAGCATATCTCTCCTGTGCTTGCTTCCACTGAGATCGCTAGCAATTATTCCGCACGAGATGGGAATGGGACGTCGAGGAGCTTTCTGTTCGAGACAGCAATAGCGTACCACTCAAACCGAACGGTGCGCGTAGGTTCTTCCGGCCACGAGATGGGAGAGACAGCCGCCTTCCGCCAACAGGCTGCCTTCCGTAGACGCCGTAGCGCGCTACTTCTTACGCAAGGCGGAACGACGTATTACAGCACGCGACTGCTGAACGAGAGTGCTGAGTACGCGTTTCTGTCTTCAAAAATGTTCAAATGTTTGTATAGTCTATGGAACCTAACTACGTGGTCATCAGTCCCTAAATTTACAAACTACTTATGAACTACTTACGAACTAGGACGGCACAAATATCCATGCCCGAGGGGGGATTCGAATCCCCGACCGTAGTGGCCGTGCAGGCCGTGACTGGAGCGCCTTAGTCCCCTCGGCCACCGCGGCCGGCTTTCTGTCTTCTACACACGGCGCCAGGGTAACACCGTCTGTAGAGAAGGCCTCTGCGCTGGCGTGCCGGGTCTCGCAGAGTAGGCCGCGGTCGCGTACCTCACTGGCTGGACGATGTGAGGGGGTGGGCTGCGCCCAGTGGTTCAGCCAATGAGCTACGCGAACGCGGCCTACTCTGCGTGACGTGGCACGCCAGCGCGGAGGCCGCCTCTACAGAAGATGTTGGCCAGGCCGCTGAGTCAGCGCACACCCCGCGGCGCCGGCCGCGGTGGCCGAGGGGACTGAGGCGCTCCAGTCACGGTCCGCACGGCAACTACGGTCGGGGGTTCGAATCCCCCCTCGTACATGGATATTTGTGCCGTCTTTAGTGTTAGCTAGTTCATAAGTAGTTTGTAAGTTTAGGGACTGATGACCCCGTAGTTAAGTCCCATAAGCTACACAAACATTTGAGCATTTTTGAACACCACGCGGCCCGGCAGTGGCTTTCAGAGGCCGTGGCACGGCCGCGGCTACGTCGCGCCCGCCATCGGCGAGCAACCGCCGGGAAGGAAATAGAGCTGATACCACTCTATCAGTGTATAACTGCGCGGAAGCGCGTGAACCTACCCGTCCTCTGTGCCTCTGAATGTGTTATATGCTGGTCATCCTGACAACTTTCTAGCTACGGTCTCACCCCTGTGTGAGTTAAAGTTTCTGTCACATATTGTTATATTTGTGAAAATCTTTAAAATAAGAAATAAATCGAACGTATATAGAAGAATGTTTCAAAGCTGTGACACAATAAAATTTCTCTAAATTTCTAATGAAGTAAAATTTGATAAGTATGATATTAATTAAAAGGAATTTTATATGAAAAATAAATTAAGTTATACCAATAAATTTTACAGAGTAATAGTATAATCATAATGTAATCAGCTCTTATTTCTTTGAAGTACATCAGATCAGTATAAAAATAATTTCAACAGAGAGACAACATCTTTGACTTCTAATTAGGTACAATATAATAGTCACAGGCACTATTGACAAAGATTGATTACATAGAAAATTGATTGATTTAGGTTGTACCAGGTCATTTTGCAAAATGGTGATATAATAAAATTGCAGTCAATTCCTGTTATTTCGCGCCTTAAAAATCTGCGCACATTTCCGCCAGTAAATGAACGTGAAAGACTGAGATGGCTGTGTGTCCATACGTCAGTGTATTTTATAATTACACCAAGAAACTTGTAAGGGGTGTATTAGGCGTCTTGAGGAATGTAATGAGCATGGCAACCCATGCCCGGAAACGCCATTCAACGACGCAACGGAGAGTGCAAGTTACAGGCACCAGCTCCTGCCGCTAGACATACCCTCCAGCAACTTCGACGCTCTGTAGCGTCATTGGATGACGTCTCCGCCAGCCGCGGTGGCCGAGGGGACTGAGGCACTCCAGTCACGGGCTGCACGACCACTACGGTCGGGGGTTCGAATCTCCCCTCCGGCATGGATATTTGTGCCGTCCTTAGTATTAGCTAGTTTATAGGTAGTTTGTAAGTTTAGGGACTGATGACCCCGTAGTTAAGTCCCATAAGGTATACAAAAGTTTGAATTTGATGACGTTTCCGAGCATGGGTTTCTATACTCACTTTGTTTCTCAAGACACCTCCTACATTCCTAAGATGTTTGTTGGTGTAGTAGGGTAATTCTGAAACACACTAACGTATGGGACACACACCCACCTCAATCTTCGACGACCATTTACTGTCGGAAATATGCGCAGGACGAAATTTTCTGAGGGACAATTTTCTGAGGGACAATTTTCTGAGGGGACAATTTTTTTATTGTTAGGTTGTGAGTAATCGCACTGCGAAGCCCGAGTGCGCGAATTTTGATTCACCATATAAAGGATGTTTCACTAAGTGTGTTTGTATCTGCAACTTATAAAATAATCGGTGACGGGAAATTATAATGCGGTAGGTCAACACAAGAAATGTTACACTTTCTGCGGAGCTATGAACAAAGTTTATTGTACCATTTTCCAAAGAGTTACACCACAAATATATAATTTTTTAAATGGAACAATAGTTTTTTCTATCGTGCATTGGATTCGTTGAAACCAGTTGCGTCCAAATCAATTTAAACTACATTCCAATCACTGTTCGTTTGGGAGCTACAACCCTTCAAAGTTTAGGGGGCAGAGGCTACGACAGCGTAGTTGACTGGCTGGTGGTCATGAGACAGTGGGCCGTGCCCCAGGGAATAGCCACTGGGCCAGTTAGCTACGCTATCGCAGCCTCCACCCCCGGAACTTTGAAGGGTTGTAGCTCCCAAACTAACAGTGATAGGAATGTAGTTTAAATTGATTTGGACGCAGCTGGTTTCAACGAATCCAATGCACGATACAAAAAACCATTTTTTCAATTTAAAAAATTATATCTTTGGTGTAGCTCTTTGGAAAATGATACAATAAACCATGTTCATAGCTCCACAGAAAGTGTAACATTTCTTGTGTTGAACTACCGCATTAAAATATACCGTCACCTATTATTTTATACGTTACAGAGGCAAACACACTTAGTGAAACACCCCGTATATATATTCTCTCGTAAATAATAAAAATCATAGTCATGCAATAAATAGATATATGATAAGGAGGGTGCTTAAAAAATTAGAAAACACAATTAGGATATAAAACATGTTGAGTAGAGATTTACTTATCAGTCATTTGTATATGAAAAGGGGCTATATAGTTTAAAGCTGTTAAAATAAAAAAATGTCAGTCATACAATTTGAAATGTGTAAAATTTGATACAATTTAAAATGAAAACCCCCAACAGATAAATTGATACAATTTAAAATTAACAACTTATGAAATAAGGAGTACTGTACAGTTTCAAATAGGTGAATTATATGGATACAGATTGGGTTATTATTTATGAGAGGTGGTTATTATGTCTCCAGAGGGAGGGGGAAGATGTTGCAGAGTTTAAGCATCTTGTCATTTTGCAACCTCAAGCCCCCTGACATATTGGTTTTGTTGTCGATATTAATCTTGTTTCGTTTTGGTGCATCTAAGAACAACAGTATGTTTAGTTGTTCCCAGTTCCCCAGACGCACGTGTATCATCTGTTGTTCACCCTACCCGGTTTAAGTTAATTGGGTGAGGCCCATGATCTGCCGTCACTGTATGTGTTAGACTGTGAATATATATATATATATATATATATATATATATATATATATATATATATATGGATTTCTGTTCGTTAATCTCGCTAAAACTCGAGATCGGCTGAACCTATTTGGCTAATTTTAGTCTTCAATTATTCGTGTAACTCCAGGGAAGGTTTAAATGGTGATAAAATATGGAAACGTTGACCGGAAAAGAGGAAAAACTAGAAAAAATGAAACAGCTTTTTTCAGTGAGCTATAAATAATGTTCGTCCAGTTGCGATAAAATTTTGTACATTTCATGTTGAAAGCGACAGGAAGGTTCGCATCAAATAAAAATTTGGAAAAGTCGCCCAGAAAGTAGGAACATTTATGAAAAACCGAAAGCGAATTTTTAATGAACAAAAATCAATTGCCACGTGGTTGTAATAGCAAAACTTGAGTACGGTTGGACGGGACAAGGTTTGTATGAAATAATTTATTTTTTTTTCTTTTGAAATCTACCGGAAAATTTGAGATTAACTGAATGTACGTTTTTCAATGTGTTTTTGATTGAATTCAGTACTTAAACTGACTATCTGCACGATGGAGAGGGGTGATTCTTTTCTGTTTTGTTCATTATGGTCTTGGAAAAGTTTTGAGTAAAAAGAGTAGGGACGGTTGAAAAATAAAGTCGCAAAATTTGAACCAAGTTCATTTTTCATTGTGTTCTTAAATGCACTGAACACTATAAGTAGAGGACCGTTCATCCGATTGCGGTAAAATTTTGCACGTTCACGTTTAAAGCGAGAGGAAGATTTGAGTGACGTAAAAGTTTGGAATAGTTGACCAGAAAATAGGAAAATTTGTGGAAAAATGAAAGAGCTCTTTTCTTTGGGATATCATTCTTACGATTGCGATAAAATTTTACACATTTGAAGTTAAAAAAGTTCAAATGTTTGAAAAACTATCGGACTAAACTGCGTGGTCATCAGTCCGTAGCTTACAAACTACGTAAAGCTAGGTAAACTAACCTAAGGACAACACACACACACATATACCCGTGCCCCAGGGAGGACTCGAACCTCCACAGCGAGCAACCTCGCGCTCCGCAGCGAGACGCTTTAGACCGCTCGGCTACTGCACCGCGGCAACGTTAAAAGCAAGAGTACATACATATTAGCAATTGCGAAGCATTGCTGGGTCGACTAGTAATAATAATAATAATAATAATAATGAAACTCTCAGCTCCAGAAAAGCACGTGCTGGGACGAGCGCCGCAGCCAGATAAGCGAGGTATGGTGGCGCGGCGGCGCTATCGGCCGCATCACTCACGGGCGGCCATCGTTCCTCATCGGCGCCTATCAGGGCGGAGCCTTATTAATAGCAGGCGGTGTCGGGAAAAGCCTGATATAGAAGGCGCCGCACTGGCTCTGTGCAGCGGCCGCGTGCTGTCGCCGCGAGGAACGGGCAGAGAGGGGGCCGCGCATGCGGTCGATATGTGTGGCGGAGGCTCTGCCCAAACAATTCATCTTCATCGCCGCGACGAACGCCCAGGCGACGCCGTTCGAAGAACTCCTCCGACCTACTCCCTCAGCGTTCACCACTCTCTCCCCTTCTGTGTGTGTGGACATGCCGGCGAGTTGATGACACTGTGTTTAGGCTCACGTCACTCAAAAGAAACAAATGAAGACATGGAATTGTTCCTATTTTTCTTACGGAAAAAAACCTTCCGTTCCACCCTATCAATGAAAACACGTGCGCGGGACACACACATTTATAGAAGCACGAAAATCTTTACACTTTTCATTTGTTCTGTGACATTATTGATAGACCACTTGTCACACGTAAACTGAGATTCGCGAAATGCATGGAGTAATCACAACACATATAATAGGTCTGATTCTCCATAGCAAGTTTATTTCGTTTGTCTTGATATTTGAAAACTTTATTAGCGAGGTAAAATTTGCACTGATAATACAGGTTTTGTAGATTTCAGATTTCCGTCATCACCCATTTTGCATTTTTTGTAAATATAAAAACAGTACATTGAGCGCAAGTGAGTTGTTTTATTATCTCAAGTAGTTTCGATCCAATATTGGGCTATCTTCTGAATTTTGGTCCGAGATTGTTGGAACGGAGCAGTATCTTGAAAGTTGAATCGAAACTAGTTCAGGTAATAAAACAATAAAGTTGGGCTCAACAATGGTTTTTCATATACGAGGCACAACTGGAATAAGTGTTCTCATACTTTGTTGTCATCACATAAACCTGAATAATGATACACATTATGCAACATGGATACTGCAAACTGTGCATAACAGTCGCACATAAATTCCTAAAGATTCATAATACAGGTTTATTCTAAATGACGGACCCATTTTCACAACTTCGTATTTATTCAAGTGCAAATCGAAGAAGAACAAGTTTATACCAGTGAAAAGAGGAAGTTAAAAATCGTATTATTTGATAGAAAAAAACAATAATTTTTAATAATTAATTAATTTTAACAATTATTTAGTAATGAGAAATGTTATAAATGTTCAACATTGCCACCGTTGGCAGCACAGCAACCATCGATGCGGTAAACAAACTCGTGCTACACATGTGAAAGCCTATCTACTGTTATGAATGCATGGCGGCAGTGATCAGTTGAGATAAGTTGGTAGAGGTATAACGTGGACAGCTTAATCAACAACACAAGAAATGAAAAGGGTATGCACTGGATATACACCACTGTGATTAGACCCAGGATCACCTATGGGGCGGTCATATGGTGGAAAAAGTTGAACAGCAGGTTGCTGCTAAGGAGCTTGGTAAGGTACAGAGATTAGCCTGCTTAGCCATAACAGGCGGAATTAGCAGCACACCAACTGCTGGGATGGAAATCATGTTGGATAGGCCACTATTACACCTTTGGGTCAAGATGGAGGCAGCGGCTGGTACACACAGACTCAAAACTGGCAAAAACTGGAACTCTTTGGGATATCCAGAAACACACACTAAAATAGTGAGTGAGGTAAATATAGGAAAGGTTGGGGAAATGCCAGCCGATTATATTATAACCCCCATAATGCTTCAACAAGCCTTTCACTATAACAATAGGAAGTAGGGAGCAGTGGAAGAAAATAGTTCGACACCGTACGGGGATATAGTCTGGTTCACTGACGGATCAAAATCAGACCAAGGCGTTGGGGCCGGGATATACGGGGTGCAGCCAAGACTGGAGGGCGTCATCTCTCTAGGAAAACTGGCCTCAGTATTCCAGGCCGAAATCACTGCCATCAGGGCGTGTGTGGAGGAGAATTTGCGTAGGTGCTACAAAGACCGTAGCATCTATATCTATTCAGACAGCCAGGCAGCCCTGAGATCACTAGCAGCTCCTGCAACAAGATCTAAAATTGTTTCAGAATGTCACAGGGGTCTGGTGGAGCTAGGGGAAAGCAATAGAGTAAACCTATTGTGGGTCCCTGGCCACTCGGGGATCAGTGGCAACGAACATGCCGACAGATTAGCCAGGATGGGGGCAGAGACTCCATTTATTGGATCGGAACCTGTCCTGACAATCACTAAGGCAATAATCAGATTGGAGCTACGTAACTGGCTCAGAAGACAGCACGTAGAATATTGGACCAAAGTCTATGAACAAAATCATGGCAAGGTAATGATGCCAAAGCCATGTTTTAAAAGAAGCTCTGCAATCCTGGCCTTGAACAGGAGAGAGATTAGACTCATGGTTGGATTGCTTACAGGCCATGGGAATTTCAAAAAACACCTACATACAATGGGAATAACAGAAGAGGACCCTAAATGTAGGATCTCTGATGACGGTGATGAAACTGCATCACATCTAATCTTCGAATGCATTGCATTGGAGAGTAAAAGGCACAGAACATTTGAAACAACCAGACCCGAAGACAATGTGTCTAATAAAGAACTGGTAAAGGGACTCCTTGCACTGTTCAAGGTGCGGGCAGCGGCGGGTTGGACCAAGACTGTTTTGGCTTCCCTGAGAAAATCAAATCAAATGGCGTGAGATCAGGATGAATCGGTGCCTAGAAGTGCGCAGCCAGGTCCTCAAGTCCTGTGCAACCGATCCAGCGCTGAGGTAGGTAAAAATGTAAAACAGTCAACAATCTGGAGATTGTTCTGAACACCACAACGCTTTTCTATGCATGGTTCTGCCAGTTATAGGGGACCTATAGTATTCCGAACCATGGTGCTACACGATATTTTTCACATCATCAATATTGCCAGGGGTGAAAGAAGTAGCAATTGACAGATAGAAAAACAAGAATCTAGCGTGGATCGAACCCAAAACCTTTGTGTTATTAGTCTGGCACTCTATCAATGTGCAATCGAGCTACAGAAGTTCTCCATTCAAGAACCCTCACACATTACGGGGCCAGATGCCCACTGCACTACAATTTGCGGCTCGTTATTAGCGAACTCAAGAATGCAGAAAACCTTGTGCTCCACAGTTGGCATATCACTCACAACTGACAGTGAAGGGGAACGAGTGCCCTATTACCGGCCGGTTTCTGAATCCTCATTGCCCATGCGCCACCACTTACCAACAACTTTGAAAATTCATTTGTTCAGTGCAAGAAAGCTTGTTTATTTTGGAGTTGTACTTGACTAAACACAATTTTTAAAAGCAGGATTCAACATCTGAATAACCCTGTAGTTCACTGGGGATTGTTTTCATTTCTTTGTCCGCCTTGGTAGCTCAGTACGGCGGCCTAGTGCGTTCTGTTAGAGGGTCAGTCATCCTCTAAGAATTTATTGGGCAGCTTGACTACCAGACGTCTGCTATGAACCGATCCATGAATAAGGAAGAAGAAGAAGAAGTAAAGATTCAAATGTTCAAATGTTTGTATAGCTTATGGGACTTAACTACGGGGTCATCAGTCCCTAAACTTACAAACGACTTATGAACTGGCTAACACTAAGGACGGCACAAATATCCATGCCCGAGGGAGGACTCGAACTCCCGACCATAGTGGCCGTGCAGACCGTGACTGAAGCGCCTCAGTCCCCTCGGCCACCGCGGCCGGCCGAGGTAGAGAAAGTCAGCAGTCTTGCTTACTACTATACTTGGTGACCAGATTGGATTACCAGCAGAGAACTGTTTGTTGTGTGTTGTAGTCATTATTATTTTCATCATCATCGACCTCCAAGTGGCCCAAGAAGCGTCAAAAAGAAAAAGAAAAAACTATTTATACTAGGCGGATCAACAATCCCAGATGGAATCTCTCTTCCAAAAATGCTACACGATCATTTCATTTTCCTTTTCTCTTACTTCAGACAGCAACTATGGTTGCGAATTAATATTGATTGGCCATCAAAAAGAAAACACCGGGAGACACCACAGCCAAATAAATAGATAAATAACTCGCTCTACGCAGATATCATGATGGAAAATTCTGTCTCATGTCGTGTGATGAAGACGTTGAAATTAAGTGTTGCCGATTTTACTATCTATAACAGCTTACATACGCCTCGGCTTTCAGTCAAAAGTCTGAAAGTATTAATGGGATACAGCAGTCATATTGCCAAAATTGATATGGTGTAGCATTGTATGGTATAACCCAGAATGGCCGTTCTGCTATCACTGACCAGACGTTTTCAATTGATCACAGATCACGGTGGCCGTGAGGTCTGACAAACCAGGTCACAGTTTACGTGGCTGCACCCACTGGTGGTTCGAGTCCCTTAGTTTTACAGACGTTACGAACAGATCACGAGCACAAGGGAGGCCAATACAGCCATGCAAACAGATGGGCAACGAGGTTGCTTGGAACCTTGAGTGCAACGTGTAGTCTCGCATTATACTGTTCTTAACCTTTTAATTGGCACAGGATCAGTATTGCGATGGGTAAAGCAACGTTTTGAAGTATCTCATAGCATGTTTCCAAACACAAATGCGACGGTGGTGTACTGTGACTCGCAATTCGTCATTATAAATGCTGGGCCGCATCAGTAGTGTAGTACCTGCACCATACTCTGGACTACAGAGAATATGCTCAGGTTTGCATGAAAGCGAGAGAATATACTTCAATCGAATATGTTCTCAGTGTGAGTAATGGACAAGATCCTACAACAGAGAACATTCTTCGACTTGGTATTAATACAACTTGAAAAGTTTCTCACGACCAGAGAACGTTCTTCTTTTTTCCTGAAATGAGCTCTCTCTTATATTTGCTCATATATTTCGAATGAGTAACTTCTATTAATGTTACATATTACTCTGGCCGGCCGCGGTGGCCGAGGGGACTGAGGTGCTCCAGTCACGGTCTGCACGGCCACTACGGTCGGGAGATCGAATCCCCCCCTCGGGCATGGATATTTGTGCCGTCCTTAGTATAACGTAGTTCATAAGTAGTTTGTAAGTTAAGGACTGATGACCCCGTAGTTAAGTCCCATAAGCTTAACAAACATTTGAACATTTGAACACCTTACTCTGGTTAACACGTGTCAGCTCTCGTCTCGCATTTCATGCTTATTATCTTTGGTTTGGCCCTTTCCCAGTGCATGTCACTACATTGTTTCCAATTTGTGGCACATTAATTTGTTTCCGTGAATTCCTTTCTTCTAATTTTACCTAGTCTGGTCATTATTCTCCTACGCCGACTGCCTTTCTGTCACAAGTTGCCCTCTTTCGTCCCACGATGTATTTTACAGCGCATTCTGTCTTTATGTTTGGTGCAAGTGAGTTTTCTAGACCATATTGTCGATTATGTTTCCGCTTCCTATCACTGACAGCGCACTTGTCCCTAGCTGTGGGTATTTCTTATCAACATGAACTCCTTTGTGCATGCACACTGATAAATGGGGTAGCCCATAATGGATAGTGAGTTTGGGTGGCAATCAGTCTGAAGTGAGCGGTGTCAATAAAGCGCCCTGGAGCGTCTCTTTGTGTGAGGAGTGCTGGTGACCGATTTCATCATGTTTGCTTATGTCTACGTATCAGCACGTAGGTGTGATAAGAGTACCTGACATCATCTGGTCTGGAGGCGATCAATTCGTTTTATAGTTTCCAAATGATAAGCCAAGATCGCAAACTACCAATTTATTAAGTAACGACCGGTTTCGGTGCACTATGTCACCATCATTTTATAATCTGGTCATATTGTTAAAAAATTAAATATAAAATAAGAAGTGCAATGTTGCACTTCTTATTTTATATCCAATTTTTTAACAAGATGACCAACCAGATGATGGTGACATAGTGCACCGAAACCGGTCGTCACTTAATAAATTGGTAGTTTGCGATCTTGGCTTATCATTTGATAACTATAATACTTAGGTGTGAATTGAGTTTTGCATTTTTCTCAAGACGTGATGGATTGCTAAGTTTCTGGAGGACTGGTGCGCCGTTTCTTTCGGTAGTATGGTGGCGCTGTGGGCCTTGCTATTATATCTGAATAGCCGTTTCTGAAACCAAGGACGTCGTTACTTTCGACGCTGCAGAAACAATAAGTAGGCTTATTCATTTTCTGGTGCCTTACCCCCCATCTCCAAGTTCCGTCTCGACGTTGTTTTGGTGAAATTTGCAGGCATGTTGAGAGCATTGCAAGCTTATATCATTTATTGCAATTTCGTGTTATCAGGGTATTTGTCTCCGTAGGTAGCCGTTGCCGGTCAGTTATGTACCCTGGCCGCCAACTTAATTTGTGGGCAGTGTTAGTTCCATCCCTCTTCTATTGCTGTCTCAGGAGAGAGTGTATTTGCACAGTACAAAAGGAAAAAGATTTCGTGGTTCTGCAGAACACCTGGGTCGGTTGTGTAATACGGTGGCGTTATGGCCCATAACATGCTCATGGAACGCCATTGCGGAACAAATAAGTAGGTGTGTGCCTTATTTCATGCCTCGTTGTTTAACTGTCTCTCGGCGTGTCGTATGAATTGCGAGCGCCTCGCTGTTTTCATTGCAATTCCTTATGTGTAACGAGGGTATTTGCCTGCTTATATAGCTGTCGCCGGTCAGTTACGTGTCCTGGCCGTCACTGTATTTGTTTGCAGTGTTCATTCTCTCCTTCTTTGATTACTGTCTCGGAGAGTGGGTATATTTGGTAGTTTTAAGGAATTTGGATAACTACCCCGCCCATCCTTGTGTGGAATTTCTTACTTTAATCGGTTAAGTGTTCTGGTTGGAGTGTTTATATTATTACGCTATTTCCACTTGCTGGCTCCTCCTGCATTTGATTTATTGCGGTGTTTGGCGTCACCAGTCTACCTTAAGGTCTAATCATCGTCAGTCAAGTGTGTTCAGGACATTGCCGGACTTATCTGTTAGTGTACTCTATTGTGTGCCTGTTTAATCGCACCTTTTGCCGTGGTAATTATTGTTTAAGAATTCCTGTGAACGTAGTGCTTTGCCTTTTGAAATATTTGTAAGATTAATTAACAAACTAATGAGAGGGCTTCGCCCACCGTATGCCAGAAGTTAGCTTCACCCAGTAATCAATTTCACTTGATTATTTTTTAAAGAAAGTTGGCAGTTTGCCTTTTGAAATCTTTGTAAGAATAATTAACAAACTGAGGTATGGGTGTCACCCACTGATTGTCAACTTTTAAGTGGGCTTCACCCAATGATCAATATCATTTGGTAATTATTGTTTAATAATTCACTTAAAGTGGGCGCTTTACCTTTTCAGACCTTTGGAGGATTAATTAACCAATTAATGTACAGGCCTCATCTGCTGCTTGTCAATATTTTTAAAATTTTCAAAGTGGCTTCACCTAAAACTAAACAAATTCATAAAATATCAACTGTTTCTAACGTTGGTAACCCACCCAGTCGTTCCACTTGTGTAGGGACAAATTTAAGATTTCAGTGGTTTACAATGAAAATGATAAAATTTGTCTTGTTTAGGAGGCAAAATATTCTTTTATATGTAGACTGAAGAAATACAAGAGGAACTAAAAAGTTTATTCATATCGAATCATTTGCTCGACGAGTCGCTTCCTCACAACAATCATAATTGTGACTCATCAAGCCTTTTATATAGTGATGAGAGTGATGTTAGAGTAGTTTTTTCATTACACACTTGGAAATGAAACACAAGTGATTCGTCCGTTTGCCTGGAGTGCATATTTACGGTTGTAAACAAACTAAATAGTAAAATAATTAGTATGGTTTTAAATAGAATCTATTAGTAAGGCCTTATTACGTTAATTCCAAATAAAGTGCATCCCAGGACTTCAGTCTATATCACAAAATTAATATTGGTGCAATACCACGAACTGAAATATTGGTTTTTGTACTTCTCTCGCTCATTCTACCCAAACCGGTTGGCGTATATAAGAAGCGTTTTCTGATTTTGTAATCGTAACTTCTGTTATGTTAGAAGTAAGTATACATGCCAGGAAAATTAATAACTGATTAATTACATACCTAGCAGTCTGCTTCTTGTAACAAATTCGAATGGCATATCGCGTATGAGCAGACTATTGTACAGGGTGTCTCACGAAAGTCGCCTGCCAGGCGTCCGCAGATCGCGTGGTACGGTCCCCGGCTGGCGCCACCGCGACTGCCGGCCACAGCAGCGCCAGATTCTCGGACTGTGTTTGCCGCGGGCGCACACACTGAGCTAAAGTTTAAAAAAAATTGCCATTTGAGTAACCTAAGCTTACCTTTATTTACAGTAGATGTTCAAAATGATGTCCTTCTATGGAAAGAGCGGCCTGACATCTCTTGAACACATTTGCGAACTCTCGACTAATTTCGGCTGCAAAATAAAATTAAATATGTTATTCCAACCACGGATTCAAGTTGCCAGTAAAATTATTAACTCTCCGATACTAATAACAGACCTGACGGGACCTTAATTAAAAAGTAGCAAGTAGTAGGCCCGTGAACGCATTATCTATTTTAACCTATTTTAAATTTCAATGTAATCATGTATTAGCAGTGGACAACGTACAGATTTTATCTGTCATTTGCTTCATGCAGTGTATTGTTCGGTTGGAGTAAGACCTATGGTTTGAAAATAGACGAAAAAGTCCGAAACTAGTTACCAACTTCTAAACAGTGCAACTGTGACGAAAAAAGAAATGGTTTTCATTACACATCCAGTTGCTGATCCTGCCCCATCTTCACGATGAATGTTCATAAAAATTAAATCAATTAATTTGGTACGGTTTATTAACCAAGAGCATCACAGATTGGTTGCTTACTTAGAGGACAATCGAATGGAAGGGATAGAGTAATTTCTACATTACCCGTTTGGTTAATCTAGAAATTGCTCAAAATGGAGAATTTCCTGTAGCCGTTAAATTTAAAAGCAACCCAAAGCGACGCCGTGGCGGTGGCATACCAGCTTCGTCCCGCGCTCCTAACGGGTGTCCCAACCTGAGTGTCCGAGACACAGAGCTGCCCGCAAGGGCTAAGCTTTCCAAACAGTTTCTCTCCCCTATCTGTAAGGTTGGCTACAGTGAGTACTGTAGAACAGCGGAAGCACACTGCGGTTCCGTGCCCGGCGAACACCGACGCACTGCCATTCGGTTGCAGATCTTCGAAGTATCCACCTCGCGGATGGTCTAGGGCTGAACTTACCGCCGTATTAGGAAAGACCGTCCGCGTCTGTTACAATGATGGGCGAGTAAAAGCATTCGGTACACTTACCATTTAGTTTATAGTGAGGTAAGCTTGGCCGTTTGCCCCTGCACTGATTTTAGTATTGCGACTTCCAGGCTAGCAACATTCTCTCTGATTCAACCACTCTCCGCTCTCTCTAGGGACTGCAAATGTATCTGTATAAAATGTGTTTATTTCTTGACTATTGTTAGTAATTTCGTGACCTACAGCAAGGTGGTTTCCTGGCAAAATAGACTTATTTGTGAAATGATATTAAACATGCAACAGGGCTACCTCAAATTTGTCATATCTTTATGAATACAGATGTCACCACAGTTCTGTCTATTTGTTCTGTAACTTTCTTTTCAATTAATGACTCTTAAATAAGGCGACGAAACACCTGCCAAGAGAAGAAGTCCGACGCCTTTACGGTCAAGGACAGGTGAGTGTAACCTCGTGTCTGAGAAGACAGGCGATAGGTATCAATCCTTCTTGCTTAATCTTCCTTCGAAAAACTTCACCATCTACAAACTGATGACAATACTCGACGTGAAAACCTTAATTCTATGAGTAAAGTTCGTTTGTGATGGCCTTCTGACAGCAAGAAACTTATTTGCAAATAAACCGCGATTTGACACCATTACTTGATTTTACGCAAAGCGGGTGCTCTGAAATGTCGGCCGCTACGGTCGGAGGTTCGAATCCCCCCTCGGGCATGGATGTTTATGTCGTCTTTAGTACAAGTTAGTTCATAAGTAGTTTGTAAGTTTAGGAACTGATGACTCCGCAGTTAAGTCCCTTAAGCTTAACAAACATTTGACCATTTCTGAAATGTCACGTGTCATTTGCTCTGGTTCTTGAACATGCCGTGAAATAAGTAACAAGGGAATGAACAATGGTCTTCTGAAGTATATGCACATAAACTGGAAGGATACTGTAATAATGGATATTCTAAACAACGTAGTTTCATATATAAATGAAGTCCTAGTTTTCTGTGGCAACTGTCATTCCTTAATGAAACGGAAGTGTATACATTGCAACAAATTACATTGCTTCTTCTTTTTCTATGCAGTTATTCGCTATTTTTGGAATATGTCGAAAGTCATTATAAGTAGAATCAATGCGTCTACTAAAATGTTTATCATTCATAGTTGCTATGGACACTTCAAACGTAGATTGTATTTCCCTTTCAGTATTTCAGAATATGGAATATCTCCCAATTGTGCGGTTGGATTCACGATTTCCTATCAGAAAGAACACAGTTCGTTGTAATTGACGGTAAGTCATCGAGTAAAACAGAAGTGATATCTGGCGTTCCACAGGGAAGCGTTATAGGTCCACTACTCTTCCTCGTGTTTATACACGATTTAGGAGACAATCTGAATAGCTCCCTTAGATTGTTCGCGGATGATGCTGTCGTTTATCGGTTAGTGAAGTCAACAGAGGATCAAAAAGAACTGCAAAGTGATTTAGACAAAATTTCTGCATGTTGCGAAAATTGGCAATTAACACTAAATAAAGAAACGTGTCAAGTAATACCCATGACCACTAAAAGAAATCCGCTGAACTTCAATTACGCGATAAATCAGACAAACCTTAAGGTCGTAGATTCTACCAAATACCTAGGAGTTACAATTAGGAACAAATTGGACTGGAGAGAACACACAGAAAATATTGTTGGGAAGGCGAACCAAACATTACGTTTCATCGGCAGAACGCTTCGAAGATGTACCAGCTCCACCAAAGAGACTGCCTACATCACACTTGTGCGTCCTCTCCTGGAGTACTGTTGCCCCTTGTGGGACCCTCTCCAGGCGGGACTGACGGAAGACATTGAGAAGGTTCAGAAAAGGGCAACTCGTTTTGTTCTATCACATTACGGGAGGGAAAGCCTCACGGAAATGTTGCACGAATTGGGGTGGAAATCATTAAAAGAAAGAAGTTTCAATCACCGAATTTTAGTTCTGAATGTGAAAAAATCCCAATAAAATAAGAGAAATCAGATCTAAAACGGAGAGGTTTCGATGTTCTTTCTTCCCGCGCGCTATTAGAGACTGGAACGGTAGAGAAAAGTTATGAAAGTGGTTAATGAACCTTCTGCCAGGCACTTGAATGAGATTTGCAGAGTATCTATGTAGATGTAGATGTATGTAGATGTAGATATGACATTGTTCATGTTACTTTCTTCTGCGGTAAAATAAAGAGCAAATATTCTGTTTCATACTGCAAGTGTTGGTTTCATTTCTATTTATTTATTTTTTTATATTTTGTTCTTCAGATAGATCGATGCATCTCGGTCATTTGTTCATGTTCGTCGAGAATTTTGCTCAGATTTTTATTTCAGATGGCGTTGGGCAGTCTTTCTTTTTCTCTCTTTTCATTGGTTCTTCGGTGTGATCGCTCCTTTGTGGACGTTTTATTCTTATCGTTTCACTTTTTTCTTTACAGAGGGCGTCGATCCCTCTGACCGAGCACGCTGAGCTATCACGTTGGCAAGCCCTGACTGAGCGCTCTGAGCCACCTCTGCTTAACATGTTCGTGCATCTAATTCGCCGCCCATTACGCTGCGCCAAACTGCTGCGAGAATAATCCGTAATTTTCGTACCATCGATTGCAGGTGTTTACTGGTAACATGGAATTTTTGACATTTTATTATTATTCATTGTTCTACTAGCGTCGTGATTTTGACAATTTACAGTGCGCCATTGCTTTGAAATAATAAACACTTGAGTCATAATAAGAAAATCATCAAATACACAAAGAAAGATGCCACATGCAAAACAGAGTTTCGGGGAAGGTTTTGGGCGATGGATATCACGTGACTGATTTCCGACCGCTAAATGTACGCTTCGATCCTTTCAGGCTATAGTGATTCGTAACCAATAGAGGGAAAGAAAATAAAACTTAGAACGAACTACCAAAGAAACACAGATAATAATATTTTAAAGGAAAACTACAATGAACATGTGGGAGGGACATCAAAATATAGATTGGTAAATATTTCAAAAAAGGGGTACTTTTATCGTGTGGAACTAGTCTTTTAGCCGAAAAAAAAATAAAAAAAATATATGATTATCAAAATGACAAAGATGTTTGGTGTTTCTTCCTAGCTCTTCCACTGCAGTGTTAAGTGTTATGACTATTTGCTCTGCCTAGTAGCTTTCAAATTTTACAGTCTGTAACAGACCATAAGATCTCAGCAGCTGACTGAACTGTCTGATACCGTATGAAGAACTGATCGATCTGCTATTTTTCGGAATATTATTACAAGGTAAAGTGGCCTTCTAATGTGAGAGATTTTAGAACTCCAACGATGCTTTCCAATGGCAAAATGACAACCTACCAATGTTAAATTATTTGATTATTCGTAGGTTATTGATTTTCTTTAATAACGTGTGGCTAAAGAGAAATTTTCTGGTATGTGGTTGTGTGAGGCCTGTAGCAGGGGGAGATCTACGTGTTCAGAGCTAACGGCACAAGCCATGGCCGCACCACGAGGGCGGTTCGTTGTTATTCTGAGGGGCCGAGGTTTCCAGAAGAAGGCTTACAGCCGACGGCCGCTGGAACAGGTAGTGCTGAGGCGAGGGCCTTCCAAGGAGTTTCCCACACGTTACCGCCCCACCAATGCTTGCGTCGTCTGGGCGAGAGCGTCTGGAGCAATACAATGTGTTTCCAAGGGCAGTGTACAGTGCTTTCCGAGAGGAAAGCTGGGCAGATTTATAAAAGTCAGACCCCTGGGACGACCACGTCTGGCGCTGAGTTAGCGAACGCCAGGATGGCAGCCGCTAGGACACTGTACATCTGTGGCGCCAAGTTCTTGGGCGCCGCAATTGTACAATAGTGAGGGAGTTTGGCCGTTTGCTGGGAATACCTTGCTGGCCGTGTTTTCGGCGGTACCGTGAGAATGTTGGATGTGAGGGCGAGGCCCAACCGGTGGAAATGCGGGAAATGCTAGCCATTGGCCGCTGTTTTATAGTAAGGGGATTCGGCTGTCCGAATCCCGATCGCAAGCCGAGATTGGACGTACTTTGGCTCGTAGCTGTGGACTGGCGTTTCATTAGAGATAGGCGAAGCCTGGAGGCTTTGCTGAGAGGTGACGGAGATTTTGTAAGTGAATGGAGAAAGGGACTTGTGTTTGAGCAGCCAAATATAGCAGACGCATCTCTACTACTCTCCTTGTAGTATTCAAGCAGCTCTACTTAGACTTTGTGGCACAACTTTTGGAGTTGCTCCTAAACTTGTACTTATAGCGCCAAGGAAAACGTCAGCCTACCTGACATTAGACGAACCAATGCGCTAATTTTGACTGTCACAGTTCTGGTGTCATCTCTGCCTACAGTACATTCGTGTATCACACGTAAATTATCTTTAGTGGCACGACATAGCTGAATGAATGAGGTCATAAACACTGAGATCCGCAGGGGTCGAAGTTGGCTACTACTAGCTAAATATCGATTCTGGAATACGAAGCTGAGTTATCTCCAGGTCTTCGACTTGCAGCTGCCGACGTAAGCAACGGCTGCCCAGTCGTCGTCTTGCTGAGATCGCCAGCTACCCCAGTGTTAGTACAGTATCGCGTGCATTTGCTAGTGTTTCAAGGCGTGTTCAAGTTTTAGGACGTATTGAAAAATTGTGTTAACATACAGAAATCAGGTATCGGGCTATTCCTTTCGATTGTGACACTGTTTCCAGTTACATGTGGGTTGTGACAAGTGTTTAGAATCAATTACAATTATACTCGACTTACCAGTCACTTGCCGTAGTGTGTATATTCTGTTTGTATTTTAAGTTAGTTAAAACTGAACTTTGCTTTAATTGCATATGGTTTTGCTTGCAACTCTGGCGTTTATTGGACTTCACAGAATAAAACAAGTCAAAAGTTATTTTCTTTACTTACGTTATTCAAATTCGTTAGTCCCCTTTACACAATTTTGGTTGCTTTTCATTAATAGGATATTAGAGTATAAATTCATTAACTGATCGATGGTGGGTCAGCCACGCCTATCATTTGATTCCAAGTTAACCAACCATTTGCATAATTCATTTGCTTACCATCCTTTTTCTGTCTTACCTCGTCATTATTTGCACCATTCCTTTCATTTGCATACTACTAGGATCCACTTCCTTCTTCACGTTTATTTTTCCCTACAACTTATTTCAACCCTTTTCTTTTTGTGAGATTCACGAGTTTTACCGACAGTATTTTCTGTCTAGAAAGAAGTTCAGAAAATTGCTTACCTAATTTATACGTACTTTAAACATAGAATCAATTACGAAAACAATTGTAAAATGTAATAGTAAACATGATCTTGTATATCTTGTGTGATCTGAGCAGATACGTTGAAATTATCAAAACATATTATTGCACTGTTACACTGAGGGTGGATGCATACTGATTTCATTGTGGTTTTGGAAATTTCACACGGAACTTTATGTAATTACAGTTTTATTATTATTAGCAAAATGTTTAAATGTTTGTAAATCTATCGGAGCAAACTGCGTGGTCATCAGTCCGTAGCTTACAAACTACTTAAACCTAGGTAAACTAACCTAAGGACAACACACACACCCATGACCCAGGGAGGACTCGAACCTCCATGGCGAGCAACCGCACGCTCCGCAGCGAGACACTTTAGACCGCTCGACTACTCCACCGCGGCTATCATTAGCAGATGTACAAAATAAATCAAGTGTAACATTTTGACGAGTTTCCAAACAGTGTTTTCACTCACCCATTTCACTTCACTGCTTGTTGATGATCTTTTCGTGTCATAACATTTGTTTGATATATAACTGCTTAACTTATAATTTTATAATTTTATTTTGTAATTATATTTGATAGTTTAGTGAAATTTCCTTATAACAGAAATTTGCCGAACTGGCACACAGTCAGTTGCTGGTGTGATGTTGTGTTGAGTGGACGTATTAGGCTGTGTGTAGTAAACAATCAGAAATACGTGACTATAGCCCTATTTAGACAGCTATCAAAGTGTGCTTTGACCAAGATGGCAAATGTTTGAGTGTTGTTATATTTGTACTACGAAGTGAATGAAAGTATACGTTGAAAGTAACTAACTAGTTCGCAGTCATTTTCATTAACAGTCTCTATAAAACCTGGAACACCTCATTCCAGGAAGAATCGACATTTAAACATCAAGACCACTTCGAAAATCAATAACATCGATTTGCTGTCACATGGTTTTGTAAGCCGATTTTGTCACCTCAGTTTCTGCACTGACTGATGTATCACAGTATTACTTCATAGAAATTAGGAAACTGACAGTGTTACAAGTCTAAGGTACAGATTCCTAAAAAAATGATTGTATAAGCCCTCCTTTAAATTTGGGATCAAAAGCAGGTATATTGTGACGGAACAAATTGGGCAGCCTTGTATAACGTCTTGCTTTGCCACGACAGACACGCTGAAAAAAGGTATTGCCGGAGGAGTACCACGCGGGAAAGCCGTCTGGATTATGTAGCGCGCCGATCGCGCTGCTGTCAGTCGCCCGGTCTAGGGCTGTCTGTACGGCAGACGTGGTAAGGGAGGACGCTCTGAGCTGTGTGCTGGCAGCGGCTCATTACTCATTCAGTCGCAATCTGGCCCAGGCAGCGGCCGCGCCCAGCCTGATGAGATCTGCCGCTGGCTGCTAGATGGCGTGTCACACGAGGGATCGGGGAGCAAGATCACCTTGTACCGAGGCAGACGTCACGAACATTCCGGCACCGATGATCGTTGTCCGAACAAAGTTACGTCAGCTAAACAGTCAAAATACGAATCACACAAATACACTCCTGGTCATTAAAACTGCTGCACCACGAAGATGACGTGCTACAGACGTGAAATTTAACCAATAGGAATAAGATGGTGTGATGCGTGAATGATAAGCTTTTCAGAGCATTCACACAAGGTTGGCACCGGTGGAGACACGAGGAAAGTTTCCAAACGATTTCTCATACACAAAAAGCAGTTGACCGGAGTTGCCCGGTAATGCCTCGTGTAATGAGGAGAAATGCGTATCATCACTTTTCCGACTTCGATAAGGGTCAGATTGTAACCTATCGCGATTGCGGTTTATCGTATCGCGACATCGCTGCTTGCGTTAGTCACGATACAATGACTGTTAGCAGAATATGGAAGGCAATGCGGAACGCCGTACTGGATCCCAACTGCGTCGTATCACTAGCAGTCGAGATGACAGGCATCTTATGCGCACGGCTGTAACGGATCATGCAGCCACGTCTCGACTCCAGAGTCAACAGATGGGGACGTTTGCAAGGCGACAACCATCTGCACGAACAATTCTACGACGTTTGCAGCAGCATGGACTATGAGCTCGGATACCATGGCTGCGGTTACCATTGACGCTGCAACACGGATAGGAGCGCCCGCGATGGTGTACGCAACGCCGAACCTGGGTGCACAAATGACAAAACGTCACTTTTCCGGAAGAATCCAGGTTCTGTTTACAGCATCATGATGGTCGCATCCGTGTTTGGCGACATCGCGGTGAACGCACATTGGAAGCGTGTATTAGTCATCGCCATACTGGCGTATCACCCGGCGTGATAGTATGGGGTTCCATTGGTTACACGTCTCGGTCACCTCTTGTTCGCATCGACGACACTTTGATCAGTGGCCTTTACATTTCAGATGTGTTATGGCCCATGGCTCTACCCTTCATTCCATGCCTGCGAAATACTACATTTTAGCCGAGTAATGTACGACCGCATGTTGCAGGCCCTGTACGGGCCTCTGTGGATACGGAAAATGTTCGATTGCTGCCCTGGCCCGCACATTCTTCAGATCTCTTACCAACTGAAAACGTCTGGACAATGGTGGCGGAGCAACTGGCTAGTCACTTTTGATGAACTGTGATATCGTGTTGCAGCTGCATGGGCATCTGTACCTATACATGTCATCCAGTCTTTTTTTGACTCAATGCCCAGGCGTGTCAAGGCCGTTATTACGGCCAGAGGTGGTTGTTCTGGGTACTGATTTCTTAGGACCTATGTACCCACATTGCGTGAAAATGTAATCACATGTCAGTGCTAGTATAATGTATTTGTCCAACGAATAACCGTTTATCATTTGCATTTCTTCTCGGTGTACCAATTTTAATGGCCAATAGTGTAAAAGGAATCTACATTTGCATACCAACACCGCAAGCCACTATTCACCGCGTGGAGTTGGTTACATCGTACCACTTTGCAGTTATTAATTTTAGCATTGTTGAGCCTGCATCGTAATATTGCCTGGAGTGCCAAAGAAACCGGTACAACTGCCGAACATCAGACCCTCGCAAACGCGACGCAGTGCCTCGACGCGACGTGGCGACTAATTCCTTAGGTAGCGCTGGAGGGAATTGACACCATGAATCCTACAGGGCTGTCCGCAAATCCTTAAGAATATGAGGGGGTTGCAAAGAATCAGATCTACGCTCAGTGATATTCATGTCTGCGGAGTTTGGTGGCCATCGGGGGTATTTAAATTCAAAAATGTGTTTCTAGAGCCACTCGGCAGCAATTCTAGACGTTTGAGGTGTCGCATTGTCCAGCTGGAATTGCCCAAATCCGTCAGAATGCACAGTGCACATGAACAGGTGTTGGTGATCAGCCAGGATGTGTTAGGATCGATGGATTCATGGGGTTGTCTCCATACCAGTTCTCGTCCGTCCGCTCGATACAATTGGAAACGAGACTCGCCATACTAGGCAACATGTTCCCAGTCATCAACAGTCCAATTTCGTTCGTGATGGGCCCAGGCGAGACCTAAAGCATTATGTCTTCCAGGCAGCAAGGCGTCCAAACAACTTACCGAAATTTCGACAGGTGCACACCCTGCCATTCTCAAGGCACAACTGCACTCAAGGAAGCAATGTTGAAGCGAATTCAGTATTGTAACTCAGTTTGCAAAGGGTAAACAAGGAAGAAACACACTGAGTACAAGTCACTACACGGTCAACGCAACCAAACATGACCAAACACAAAAAATATCGATAGTGACTATTAATCAATAGGAGGCAGCATATTCATTTATTTATTTATTTTTTACGAGAGAGTGGCGGATTACAAGGAGTAAAAAAAAATCACCCCCTCTCTGTTTATAAGATCTCTTGCTACTTTAATTTAAACAGCTTCTTTAATGGCACTGTCCCAATAGGTGGAAGTGCATGCCAGAATCTCTGTGTTGTTGTATTCCGTACGATGACCAGAGCCAAAACAGCTTTCTACGGCAGCGGATTTGTTTGGCTGTTTTAAGAGTATGTGACGTTTGTGTTTAATACACCGGTGTTCCACAGTCCTGACTGTCTGTCCGATATATGACACGCCACAACTGCAAGGTATACGATAGACACAAGTCTTAACGCAAACCGAGAGCATCCTTTACGAATCCCAACAGGGCCTTTATCTTAGAAGATGGTCGAAACACACATTTCACATGATATTTCCGCAAAATACCATCATGTTAGAAATGTTGCCTGCGTAAGGCAAAAAGCGCATAGATTTAGGTGCCACTTCGTTACTATCGTCACTCACCTGTAGCACAGTATGCTGATAGCGTAATGCACGTTTTATCTGCCTCTTCCTATAGCCATTCTGACGAAAGGTGACCTCGAGATGGGACAACTCAGCTGACAAACTTTCAGGGTCTGAAATGACATGGACCCTGTAAACCAAGGTACGAAGTACTCCTTCACGCTGAGCTGGATGGTGATAATTATCAGCTCGCAGTTACAAACCAGTGTGTGTAGGCTTCCTATAGCAGCATGTCCCAATGTACCATCAACCTTCCTTCTGACCAACACATGAAGGTAGGAAAGGCAGCCATTCTTTTCTACCTCCATAGTGAACTGAATATTAGGCAGGATTAGGTGTTCCATAAAACCGTTTAATTTCTCGCTACCATGAGAGCAAACGACAAAAGTATCGCCTACATATCTAACAAAAACACGCAGGTCGCTGACTCTAAAGCACGATCCTCGAAATATTCCATAAGCGAATTGGCCACAGTAGGTGAAAACGGACTTCCAACTGACAATTGAACAAAAAGGAAGTGGAAGTCAGCACATGTCGAAAAATGAGCGTTTCCTTGGCTCCTAAAGCCCAATCGAAGATTTTTCGTTGAATGGTTCACACGCTAACACTTGATGAAGGCAAAGCATTGAAATACGCAGCAGTTGGCAAAAGGGTTTCTCTTCTGTCACCTTGAACTATTCTCTTTAGCCGTCGTTGGTCGCGTTCTTGCAGGATACTGAGACTGAGATTTGATGTTTTACGGGATTCCCGATATTCACGGTGTACTCTTGAAAAGTTCACTGCCTCCACATGCTGTGTTCATCTCTAGTGCACCGACTACAGCACCACGTTGAGCTTAAGTTAATCCGTAATAACAGCAGTAATTGATCTAATTAATGCATTACCACCTGTTGCTTTATATTGGCGTTGACGATCTCTCTACCGCCCTATCAGTTTCTAAATATCTCTGTGTTTCTACACGCATTCCGATAGTAGTTTCTTTGGCTCATAGTGTATATCATAATACGACATTTAAATGATTTCTTTTGTCCTAACATAACCCTCTGTCGGTGTCATGAATGTTTTATACAAGAAACTGGTCGTGGGGTATTTACATACCCCACACTCTTGTCACAGTTTTTAGACAGGCATCTGAATACAAAGTAATAGATACAGACTATACCCTTTGCTATTTGGTATTTATTGACATCAAAACAACATTACAAAATTTAAACATAACAACGGCCTGTCTAAATGGTAATATCTCGTTAGCGCACCAGCTTCAAATTCCAATGTATTTTTAAATTACGGTAAAAAATCTTTAAAACTTCAAGTTTGGTCATTAATATCATTTCAGTTATGTGCATTAGTGTCCAAAATATAAAATAAAACAGAGATTAGTTAGTTAAGGTACAATTTTACGTAATTTTACAAACCACGAACATAAGGAAATTTTCATTCATTCACACACTCGAAAGAGGTTGAGTGCCTGGTGGTTCCGAAAATGTATTCTTTGCAGTTCATACAAAACATTTAAGTCTTCTTATCCGACGATTGATGGCACTGGAAACACCTCCACCATTTCAGTGGACCGACTTTTCTCAGTGGAAAAAGGCAATGGCGTACTGATAACAGGTTTCGAAGAACCACTGAGATCTCTAGGTACGTTTGTATTCACTAACCTATCAATTAAATAACATCTAACACAGTTGCCGTGAACAGTAACAGAATCTTGAGTATCCAGTATCGCGTTCACGATCACTGTCACTGGCTGTTTCAGCATCACTGTCTTCAATATCTTCCACCTCATATAACCACTGAGAGATTAGATCCCGAAAATATGGATCAGCAACACTCACTCTGTCGTTGTTAGCTATGATGAGTGATATTTCTGTAAACAATACAAAAGATATAGTGTTTGAAACTACTGGGTTCGTTACGTAAACTGTTTGGTGGGGTCGTATCATACCCCAAGCAAGCTATTATACTTACCAAGTCAATATAATAGCAGCTCACAACAATGATAGCTGACTACAATTGCTCAAAACAATCTCAACGAAAGTTACCGAAAATCTGAAGTCCGCATTACACACAAAATTCCGTTATTATGCGCATTCGAATGTTGCAATGGGTAACCTCATGACCCGTAACACTGATTGAGGGTTAATGCTGTTAGTTTGTTGTCCTTTAGTACAACAGGCCTATTTTAGCGAGATTCCCACAATACTTTACAGCCTGTAATCGTAAGATGTGCTACATAGATGTTGTCAGCAACATGATAATTTACAACAAAATTTCTTCAATATTTTACTTACGTTAAGACGTCGTTTTGTATGTACGTACGTACTGCAGCACCTATTAAACGTCATTGTCTTGCTGTCTAAATTTTCTTGCAATTACGTACTATTCCATGTTTATTGATTTTTAAATCGATTTCGACAGCTTTGCAACCTAGTTTACAAAATTTTCATTTATATCAAGAAATTGTGATGTAGGTTCAACGATCGATCACTATACGAGCTCTCCCAGTATTCCACCTATAGATCTTCATATTCAGTTTCTTACAAAATTATAATATGACATGTAGCAAATTCTTCTAGAACAAGAAATGAAAATACGTTTTGATTCTATTGCAATATCCGCCTATCACATCGTATGTTGAAATAAATCTCAATACAAGACACAGGAAAACAATTCTTTTCTCTTACAAACTAATTGAAAGTTGTTAGTTAAGTTTATGTTCTGTCTTTCCACAGTAGCCGTTTTAAATTATAAAGTGGATATTTATGTAGACCGTTTATGCAACTGAATTATGAAGGTTTTTATATTGCCATTATGCATTTCGCCTTTATTTGGAAGGGATCATGAGTGGCTTGCAATATATACATTGTTATGTTTTACTGTATTTCGTTTTCTACGCTTTTAATATTTTATACTATAAACAGTTCTGGTGCGTTATCTAAATATAATTAAAACTATTTGGATGTTATTAATTGCAGTATTACTTACTGCGATAAATCACTTCTGGAAGTAAGAATAAAAACTCCGTGCCGCGGTGGAGTAGCCGAGCGGTCTAAAGCAACTCGCTGCGGAGCGCGCGGTTGCTTGCCGTGGAGGTTTGAGTCCTCCCTGGGGCATGGGTGTGTGTGTGTGTGTTTGTCCTTAGGTTAGTTTACCTAGGTTTAAGTAATTTGTAAGCTACGGACTGATGACCACGCAGTTTGGTCCTATAAATACACACACACACACAAAATAGAATAAAATAAAATAAAATATGAACTCCGTACGCCAGGTTCTCGGAGTGTTGGAGGGAGTCGCGGGGGACTAGTCGAGCGGTCTGGAGCGCCATGTTACGGATCGCGCGGCCGCCACGTCGGAGGTTCGAATCTTCCCTCGGGCATGGGTGTGTGCGTGTTGCCTTAGGTTAGTTTCACTTAGTTTGAGTAGTTTGTAAGTCTAGGGCTGATTACGAACGTAGTTTGGTCTCAAAGAATTACAAACACATTTTATTCATGTATTTATTTATTTTTTTGAGAGAAGTAGAGATTCGAGGCAGGTGGGTAAGTACTCCTTTCTACTCTCCCTATCTCTGCCAGTTGTGGAAGCCTAAGTTGATTGATAAGTACTTTAGCAGTGCAGTTCATAGAGCAGAGTAACAGGCTCATTATGTATATTTTATGAAATTCGTGTTGGCATTTTAAACTGCTGACATTTCGAATGAGAAGAGCTCTAAGTGCAATTTTTAACATTAATCTCTGATGCATAAACTCCACATGACAGGGGACTGCGACAAGTAAACAACCAGTATTCTGAAGCGGTTTTGTGACCTGTCATTGTTCCCGTACTGCTTATGTGCCGCACGACGGCGTCAGTATTATGTGCTGCTGCTACTTCAGAGGACATAAAATCATACTTGTACTTTAAAGGTGGTGTGAATGCAGGACGATCATAAATGTTGCATCCCAGAGTCATAACAAAGTCATTCCACAAACTTTTCTACGTTTCACGTTTACGATAATTATTTACAGTAAAAAGTTGCAGTCTTTTTTACAGTGTTTGAAGTTACATATACATAAGTGTTGCTACAAAAATAGGCAAAATAAATAAGCCACAAACTCTTTTATTCTAGCAACGAAACCAGAGCTGTTATGCAGCACAAGTTTTATTTCCTTTTATATAGGTTGTAAAGTGGATGCCTGGCTCGGTACGCATCATCATCTGTTCAAATGTTTGTATAGCTTATGGGACTTAACTACGGGGTTATCAGTCCATAAACTTACAAACTACTTATGAACTAACTAATACTAAAGACGGTACAAATATCCATGCCCGAGGAGGGATTCGAACCCCGACCGTAGTGGCCGTGCAGGCCGTGACTGGAGCGCCTCAGTCCCCTCGGCCACCGCGGCCGGCTACGCATTATCATATCGGAATGTGCAGTAAACCGAAACAAATTAAAAGTAAACAGAAGCACAAAGTCTGTTAATATTTTGACCCACTTTAGGTTACGGTAGTAACAATAAAAGTGGGCCTTTGCGGTCGTCTTTTGACAGCTCTAAATTTAAATGAAAATAACGGTTTAACTGAATGAAACTTCACTCTGCAGCGGAGTGTGCGCTGATATGAAACTTCCTGGCAGATTAAAATTGTGTGCCGGAACCGGGATTCGAACCTGGGACCTTTGCCTTTGCGGTCGTCTTTTGACAGCTCTAAATTTAAATGAAAATAACGGTTTAACTGAATGAAACTTCACTCTGCAGCTGAGTGTGCGCTGATATGAAACTTCCTGGCAGATTAAAATTGTGTGCCGGAACCGGGATTCGAACCTGGGACCTTTGCCTTTCGCGGGCAAGCGCACTACCGACTGTGCTATCCCGACACGACTCACGATGCCGCCTCACAACTGTACTTCCGTCAGTATCTCGCCTCCTACTTTCCAAACTTTCAATCTGCCAGGAAGTTTCATATCAGCGCACACTCCGCTTCAGAGTGAAGTTTCATTCTGGAAACATTCCTTAGGCTGTGGCTAAGCCATGTCTCCACCATATCCTTTCTTCCAGGAGAGCTAGTCATGCGTGTTTGCAGGAGAGCTTCTGTGAAGTTTGGAAAGTAGGAGGCGAGGTACTGGCGGAAGTAAAGTTGTGAGGCGGCATCGTGAGTCGTGTTGGGATAGCACAGTCGGTAGTGCGCTTGCCCGCGAAAGGCAAAGGTCCCAGGTTCGAGTCCCGGTTCCGGCACACAATTTTAATCTGCCAGGAAGTTTCAACGGTGTAACTATTCATCTAACACGAAAATTGAATAACCTAATTTTTAAAGGAGAAAATCTCTACAACTTTGCTATCTTATGTTTCTTTTCATATCTCGTAGCGTTTCAAAGATATTTGCAAAAATAGCGGCGATTTTTTGGGATGTATATCTGTCAAAAGTCTGTCCGTCTGTCTGTCTGTCCGTAACGTGTTCCCTGTTTTTAAGACGAACCGTTCAACTGATCAGCACCAAATTTTACAGAGATGATTGTAGGCCGCCAGAGACCAGAACCTCCCTTTTTCAAATTTTTCGGACAAAAATACGGTAGTAATACCTAAAAAGCCGTTTGTAATATAATTATAATTTGCAAACGAACCGTTCATCTGGTACGAAAATTGAATAACATAACTGGTAGAGGAGAAAATTCTCTACAAACTTAGCTCTGTTATGTTTTTTTCATATCTCGTATCGTTTGTGACATATTTACAAAAATAAGGGAGATTTGACATCCTCCATTGAATTAACGAAAGCCAGCCGTTAATAGATGTCACGTGACATTCCTCGCACAGTACTCTCTGTAGCATACGTCATCTTGCGCATATTTGATGATTGTCTTATTTAAACTTACACGTTGTCATTTCAAGGCAATGCCGCACTGAAGAATTAACAAAAACACATCGTTCTTCGTACGCTAAATGATAATCTAGTGTCTACAAATACCATATTAGCATCAGTTAACAACGGCCATCAATAGTATGAGATCTCATCTGATTGATAGCCGTACCTTAGTGGGCAAGGCGTTAGACCATGATGCTAAAGGAACCCGTCAATTGTTTCGTTAACGCATTCTAGAATAACTACATTCCGACAGATGTGGATCTGAAGCTCACGAATTGCAAGTCGTTCGCATCTAAGTCACCTTCTCACGGATTGTGTGGCCGACCGCTGTCAAAGGTTGAGAGTCCTCCCTCAGGAATTAGTATGTGTCTTGTTCTTCGCATACATTAGTTGGAAGTATTTTGTAAGTTTAGGAAGCTATGTCGTCATCAGTTCTGTTCCGTAGGTTTAAAACCATTTGAATTTCAAATTGACAGTTACACCATAGTACATACTATTCATGGATCATATGTTGAAAACAGTAGACTGGCATAACGGGATTAAAATAGGAGAAAACAAAATAAGCAGTCTCGCATAAGCGGATTACTTAGTTGTAGCCGGCCGCGGTGGCCGAGGGGACTAAGGCGCTCCAGTCACGGTCTGTACGGCCACTACGGTCGGGAGTTCGAATCCCCCCTCGGGCATGGATATTTGTGCCGTCATAGTTCGTAAGTAGTTCATAAGTAATTCGTAAGTTTAGGGATTGATGACCCCGTCGTTAAGTCCCATAGACTATACAAACATTTGAACTTAGTTGTAATGGCCGATTCGATTCAAAGGTTACAAACTAATATTTCAGAGCTCGATCAGAGGTGCAAGGATTATGATATGAAGATCAGCATCACCAAAACGAAAATAATGTGTGTGGGAAAGAGATTTAAACAGATTGAGTGCCAAATAGGAGGAACAAAGTTCGAACAGGTGGACAGTTTAAAATACCTGGGATGTATTTTCTCACAGGATGGCAACATAGTGAAAGAACTGGAATCGAGGTGCAGCAAAGCTAATGCAGTAAGTGCTCAGTTAAGATCGACTCTCTTCTGCAAGAAGGAAGTAAGTACCAAGACTAAGTTAGCGGTGCACCGCTCTATCTTTCGACCAACTTTGTTGTATGGGAGTGAAAGTTGGGTGGATATGGGTTAAATTATTCATAAGGTAGAGGTTACAGATATGAAAATAGCAAGAATGATTGCAGGTACTAATAGATGGGAACAATGGCAGAAGGGTGTCCATAATGAAGAAATCAAAGAAAAACTGGGAATGAACACCATAGATGAAGCAGTTAGAGCGAACAGAGATGGTGGGGTCATGTTACACGCATGGGAGAAGCAAGGTTACCTAAGAGTCTCATGAGCTCGGCAGCGGAGGGTAAGAGAAGTCGAGGTAGACCTAGAAGAGAGTACTTAGATTAGGTGCAGAATGATTTTGAAGTAAAAGGCATAACATCAGATGAGGCATCAATGTTAGCATTGAATAGGGGATCATGGAGGAGTTTAGTTAGAAGTACTATGCTCCAGACTGAACGCTGAAAGGCATAATCAGTCTCTTACGATGATGATAATGATGAGTTACACCGTCATTACTCAGAATTACCACTTGTGAATATTTAACAGTTCTTGTTCCTTAAATAATGTAATAACTAAGGAATCGTTTCCTATGGCCAGTAAGGTGTGTACAGGGTACCCTACTGAATTATTTTATCACGGTGACATATTATATCTCTGATGAAGTGATCATGGGAATAATTTGCAAGTAAGTTACAAACTATTGGTCAGGCCGCAGAAAAACCATTCTGGAGCGTAATTAGCAGTCTTAGAACGCGAGATAAGAGGGAATTAACAATAATTTCGACAGATCAGGAAAGCTGTTAGTGAATCCCGTGAAGAATTGCTCAATGTAGCTGAAACTTTCAATGATATGTCAGACTTTGAGATAGAATGGGATATTAACGATGATGGAAACCTTGTGTGAATGACGTGAAAAGGTAATCATTTGCATATCACAGCATCTTTTTCCTGCCGGATAAATTTCGCGTCTGTAGCACTTCATCTTTGTTTAAAAATTTTCAAATGTTTGTATAGCTTATGGGTCTTAACTACGGGGTCATCAGTCCCCAAACTTACAAACTACTTATGAACTAGCTAACACTAAGGACGGCACAAGCATCCATGCCCGAGGGCGGATTCGAACCCCCGACCGTAGTGGCCGTGCAGACCGTGACTGACGCGCCGCAGTACCCTCGGCCACCACGGCCGGCGTCATCTTTGTGGTGTAGCAATTTTAATGATCAGGAGTGTAAATAAGGGGGGAGAGTGCGAGTCGGGCAGGTTGTCGAAGAGAGTGGGCGAGAGGAAGTCGCGATTACCGAGGAGGGAGTCCGCGTAAAGCTGTCGGCACACGGAGCGTGTATCTGAACGAGTGTGGCCAAAGTGGCGAGCTTCTGAAGTCACAACGTGCGAACCGCGCGTTGGCGAGGCTTTCCCAACGTCTAGGGCAATATCAAGCATGCCAGATATTCTCAACGAGCGTCTGAACGATCACCAATAAGGTGGAACAACGCCCCCGACGTCACACCACGTGGCTCTCCGGGGAGGGGGGCAGCTCTTTTCGGTAGAGAGACGAAGACGCCATGTTGGCCGTCATATTTCCTGGTTTTTATGAATGTAAGTGTGGTCTTATGAATGTATGATATTTCAAAGCAAGTAAAAGTAACTGAGTAAATTGAGAATCTCTCGGAAATCGAGAGAGTTGGAATAAATGACTGGAAACGTCTTGAATGTGCTTTAAAATTTCCCTATTACAGTAATCTGCCGTTTCAAGGTAATTGTTCTTTACCGTCACTTGTTGTAATTACATGTCGGCAGGCGACATATTGCACAGTAGCATATACGATGTCTAATACCTTAGATGAGAATGTAGTGGATATGATAGTGGCCATAGTGTAGGGGGCTAAGTTGTAGACTACCAAGATGAAAGACATTGCAATGTTGGTTCAAGGCTCCCCATAAGCAAATATTTTTTTCTTCTTTTATTCGGTTCTCTGATAGACTCAGACACTTTAGTATAATTTTTTTAGAAGTATACTGCAAAATAGTCGATGATATGTTAAAATAAGTGCGCACTCTCTGAGGAGTGAGTTTGTTGGATTCGTTTTATGAACAGGACAGTTTGCACCTCACTGAGAGTAAAATACGCACTTATTGTTCCACGTATTGCATTTTACACGTTCTTAACATGCTTCTACTGAATAGTAACATTGACCGTGGAAGCATGATCTTTTAAGATTTACTAAGAAGCGAGATTCTGGCAATAATCTTTGGGTTGTGATGGCCTATTCTAATTTTATATCGCCCAGTTTGTCGTGAAACTTTTATAATTCTCTGCACTTATTGACATAAAATACAACTTTTATGAGTCTTATGTTCATAGGTATTTTGTTGTTACATATTTAGGCCTATATCACAGAACATAACGAACATATGCACAAGCGATTCAATAGAGGTAAAGCAGGAATTTCACTCTTTTGATTCCAGCAACTGATGCCGCCAACAACTGTCGCTGGAGCGCGCTGTGCTCGCGTGTAGCTCGTTGGGACACACGTCTCGTGCGTTCAAGTCGCGCCGTCTCCGAGCGTTCAGCCGCACGGTGGACTCGGCATGTTGACCACACACGTTCAGACACACGCTCCGTGTGCCGACGGCTTTAGAGTAAGTTTCAGATCCGGCACAGTTTGAGTCCGGAGTCATGCTGGTGGCATGCGGCCCTGACAATTACCGCCAGCACAGAGTAACAAAAATGTTCAAATGTTTGTAAAGTCTATGGGACTTAACTACAGGGTTATCAGTCCCTAAACTTACAAACTACTTATGAACTACTTACGAACTAGGACGGCACAAATATCCATGCCCGAGGGGGGATTCGAACCCCCGACCGTAGTGGCCGTGCAGACCGTGACTGAAGCGCCTCAGTCTCCTCGGCCACCGCGGCCAACCACAGAGTAACATATACAGAGGAGAAGCCCCCCCTAAACCACTGTCCTACGCTCCCCTCGTAGTTCCGTATGATGCTAGCAGGTGTCAGGCGGTTCCCTGGCTTAGGGTGCATCTCGCACGTCAGAGGGTAGCGTGGAGGGGAGGCTGAGGGGAGATCTCGTGCTGCCTGCCATGAGGCTACGGCTGTGTCCGGCTTGCTGCCGTTTGAGGGGAGGTGGTGGTGGGGACAACCGCTACCTGCCGCCTGCTATGGCCAGATTAAAGAGCTGCTTTTGACCACAGTGCCATCATGGGACATCTTACGGAACTGCTGGAAACCCTCCCTCCCCGCACCCCTGAGCGTGGGACCAGGCCCTAACGGAGTTTTCCCGTCTGTATATATTTGTCTATGCCGCCAGCTGGATGGGGCCCTGCAGCAGGGGCGCGGTGTGGACGACAGCAGGCGCCCATACCGCCAGCGCCGCCTGTTACCTAGCAGCACGACGATGGTCGACACCGGGAGGCGAGAACAGAGGGCGCGGGTTCGTGTCCTGGGCCATACACTACTCGCCAACCTGGCCTGGGCAGGCAACGGGCTAGACAGTACGACGGTGGGAAGCAGCCGAGCAGTGTGGGAGAGAACGGCCGCTGTCGAATTCTACGGCCTCACTCCGAACACCGCGGGGCATTCGTGCTCAATACAATGCGGCAGCGCATGCCACGGCCGGCAGGGCCCTGGCGTATCGGCAGGCGGCGCCACACGAAACACGCAGCTGAGCGCCGCTTGACCTTTCTGGAGGAGCGTGCGGTCAGCAGACGTCGCAAAGCGCAGGCTGCGCCCCGTGCAGCAGTATAGGGAGAGAGTGGACGTCCGACCGGTGGCCGCCATGTTTTTACCAGACCGCGCGGAACGTGCACTTACATAGCGGCCCAGGTAGATATGTAGCCACTTGACGATTGAAATAAGGCATCACTTCTACCCAAGAGAACAAAGTACATCTTCTAGCTTACTAATCAGTATGTGGTTAAAGCCATGCCATTCATCTGTTTATACGACCCTAATAAATTTATAAGAAAAGTAGCTTAAACCCGCGGCTCCTTTCACGTGTTGGTTGATTATGATAGATACGCTATCTTTCATTGTGCTATAAGGTTTTCGTTTTGAACGTTTTGATGGATGAAATTAAATCCTTCTATAGGCTCCTTGGTTGCACAATGGTAGAGTGCCAGACTACAAATCCAAAGGTTGTTGGTTCGATCCCCACCAGGTCCTAGGATTTTTATCTGTCACTTTCCATTTCTTTCCCCTCTGGCAGTACTGCTCATGTCAAAAATAGCGAGCAGCACTGTGGAACCCACGTTAAACTATAGGTCCCGCTATAACTGGCTGGGTAAGTCGGTTCGAAAGTCGGAGGAAGGCAACGGTATACCACATCTAAACAGGACCATGCCTAGTAAAGCATTGTGGTGTTCAAACCAATCTTCGGATTGTTGACTGCTTTACCTTTTTTTACGTTCTATAGAAACAAACATTTTTAATCAACATTATCAGTAAAGTAAGTAGTGTAGATCAATCACACGTCAAAAAAGTACTCGTTTCGAAGAATCCAATCACGAAATTCAACAATGATTGTAATAATACCACAGATGGATCACTTGATGTAATGCGCGAAATCTCAAATAGATTTTTTTAGAGATGTATTAAAAGAAATTTATTTTTTATTGCTTCATTCATTTATTCATATATTTCCTTATTCGTATGCTTATCCTTACAGAGAAAGAGCTGAAGACATTGTAGTATGCATAGACCAAAGATATGGTCTGTGGCATCACGTTTCGCTGTATGTAACCTCCTTCCTATAGAGTCGCAAACGTCATCGCTGGCCTTCAGCCCGAATTTTTTTATAATTTAACGACTTTCAACCACCATATCTTCCACCACCTTATAGCTATCGGCATGGAACTGCTATGGTGTACAACGGGAGACTTCAGACAACAATTACACACAGGCCATTCGGTTGCGTTCTGTAGTTTTCGCTGCAGAGCGAAATATTAACATACACACACTTAGAATTTTATATACACCGATAACTTTCCATCCCAATATACTCCACCCTTTTATCATTAACAACCCTCAAGCAACAATGCAACTAATAAAACCATTTTCAAAGAGTAAATATAACTTTCAAAGATTAATTATTGTTCCGCATTTCGCGTTATATTCTTCAAATTACTAAATATCTATCAGATCGCTATAAAACCGTGCTTAAAACCTTCCTCAGGTATAAATTTGTAACTGTACAAATGTTTAACTCTCTGGTCTTGTCGTTCAGACGTGATAAACGTACACCGAACAGACATTGACATTTATAGATATAGATACGTCTTCTGAAACAGTTTCTATTACTGTATAATGTTAATACCATATTTTACGATGTTCTGGTACGACAGTTGGCAGTTGATTAATATGAAAGAGAGGTATTTCATGTCTTGTATCTCAAAGAAAAGATGCAATTTCAGAATTTTCTGACTGTGTATCAATTTCAATTGATGGGAAGCTTAATGGACTTAACTACGGGGTCATCAGTCCCTAAACTTACAAACTACTTATGAACTACCTACAACTAATACAACTAAGGACGGCACAAATATTCATGCCTGAGGGGGGATTCGAACCCCCGACCGTAGTGGCCGTGCAGACCGTGATTGAAGCGCCTCAGTCCCCTCGGCCACCGTGGCCGGCGACTGCGTATCCATCATTGAAATTAGTACAATATTATCGCTTTCCGCCCCCAATATAATGCAATTCAAGGGTGCTCCTATCCATCTTATAACATTTTCCTACACGGGAAAATACTGAAAACGTCAATATGTACATGCTTTCAAGAACACACTATCACAGAAAATCTAAAAAAATACCATCTCTACGGAAACAGCAGAATCAGACTCAAAATAGGTAACTGAATATCTACAACGAGGCAATAGTCCCGCCCCTCCGTTTTTCATGTCACATCCCATAACGAATTATAGGATTTGAAAGCAACACCATGAACAAACAAAATGCTAAAATATACTGTTCAAGAAAGTTTACGGCTCATCGAATTCGAACTCGTGACCTTTACTGTACGAATTCAGTAAGCACCCATTACACCAAGCGGGAATTGCACACGTGGTAGTTTTATTACTGATTTTCATCAATGCATGTCTTGCATTTGGTGGGAGGAAGCAGAAAATATTTACTTCACACAGACAGGACTAATTTGTTGGTTTCCGTAAGTTGCCTGGACGGTTCCCGCTTTTTCGGTTAACTTTCACCATCCACTGTTTCCGTATTTTCTCATTCCTTGCGAACACAAGCATCATAATAGTAATCTTCACTTCAGATTTTACAGCCAACAGAGAAACAACGAGGCATATCTCTTGACTGTCCTTAATGATTATGTAATACACATTATTAATTACACTCAGTAAATCACTTCGAATCAAAATTTAAGCTTAAAATGGCCGCGAAGTTCTAAGGTTATCGTCACCGACCGACGAACAACACGTTACTTTACGTGAGTACAACCGACATAAGACGTGCAAAAGTGCAGCAGTGCCTGCCGTAATACAACCTGTATGTAACTGTGCAGTGAAAACCCTGTCAGAAGGATTAAAGACACTCCACAGTACAGAAACACACGCTGTAGCTGTTCACACATATACAAAGCCCGCCAAGTCTGGTAGAAGCAGCCATGCCCGAGGGAGTATTCGAAACCCCGACGCGGGAGGCCGTAATTCGGCGCTCCAGACCGCTAGGCTACTCCCGCGCGGCGTACTTTTAGTGGTCATCTTAGATTAGATATTGCTCTTGGTATACTTACAATGCAGGGTAACATAGGATAAAATAATACTGTAGATGATGTAAGCTTCAGGCTATAAATTTGCAGGTTGCTCTAGTACAGGCCTGCCGGCCGCGGTGGCCGAGGGGACTGAGGCGCTCCAGTCACGGTCTGCACGGCCACTACGGTCGGGGGTTCGAATCCCCCCTCGGGCATGGATATTTGTGCCGTCCTATTTCGTAAGTAGTTCATAAGTATTTTGAAAGTTTAGGGACTGATGACCCCGTAGTTAAGTCCCATAAGCTTAACAAACATTTGAACATTTTGAACAGTACTGGCCTGCCCAGGAAGCGTCTACATGAGGACGAGCGCTTGCGCTCGCTCGCTGCCTGGGTCGTGCGCGCTCGCGGCTCAATGGGGCTGAATGCTCAGGCGTCGTGACGGACTGCAGGAGCTGTAAACAGGGGCTGTCTTCACACGACTAAGCACAACGTCATTCCGACGTAGCTTTATATGCCGGCACGTATTCTCACCACGCAGTACATAACGTACAGAGCACCTCTTTCCACGTCGAAGGAATTTAGTACGATGGCTTCAAAGCGAAAAGCAGACTTATCAACGTCAATGTGTAACACGTCAGTGCAGGAAACGTGTATGTTTCTCATATGCGATTGTTGAAAATGCTTAGCATGCTTCAAAATTCTTAGCAAAACGAAAAAAAAATTAATTTATAACGGTATTACAATACGTTCCTTGCGAAAGATTAGGGGCACTTGTAAGATGAAGAGCAAAAAGCGCGGATCCTAAGATTAAAAAACATACTACTGACAAGGAGAAGGTCTGACATGTAGGTCATCGAATTTTGCATAGACGTGTTTCGGATTTTTGCTAGATAGTAGTTTCTGAAAAATCAAGGTCAAAGTTGATGATGTAATATCGCGTTTACATCGAAAGATTGTCTAATGATGAACATTTTTTACTGTTATATATGGGGCCAAAAGATAATGATGTTCGAGTAATTAACGTTTTTCGTGTTTTCATTCTGCAGCTTGGGTACTCTAAAATATGATCCTCATTTCGAATGCCGTCGCCGGTTGAGCGATCTAGAGATTCGACTGTCAATCCGTGGATCCAGGTTCTAACTACCATCATGGCAATTTTTTATTAGATTTTTGTAGATCTATTTTATAATATTCTCACATTGTAAACTTTTCTTAGCTTATTTTCAAGTAGAGCATCGAAAAGAGTGATTAATATGCAGTTAAGTATATTATCTCTTTACAGCTGTTTCACTTGTGATACACAGTACAAAAACAATAAAAATAATACATATTTTGTAATTTCTCTTTTATCCGTCAGAAATATCTTTCATTCATAAGGAATAAATTGTACACATTAGTTTCATACAATTAATTTGCCACAGAATAGAGTATTCAACCACCGAGAACTGTAACATCTCCGTAGAACTTTGTTGGGATTCCTGCCTCCCCTCACAGCACTGCAACTAACGACTCGTCCGCTACCATTAGCCACCGCGAGCCGGCCGAGAGCTCACTGCTGTGACGCGAGCGCCAGCCAGCTCGCTCCAGCAGATTGCTTAGCAGGCCGGCTATAGTATTTTTGAGAGAAGGTGTATATTAGTGGGGTGCCTGACGCGTAACTCTTTAAGTTTCAGTGCCAAAAGGATTACTTCCACTTTATTTCTAAATGGTAAAAAAAGGTAAATAGGGGATGGCGGTATTTGTCAATTTGTCAATTAGTATGACTGGTGTGACTTAAATGAACGTAAGTGCCACTTACACTGCTATGCAATAGATCGTGATTCGAAGTGGGGATCAAAATCCGCTGTAAGCACAAGGTTTGGGTATCGAGATAAATACCCAAAATTTTTTGACAAACCTCAGGAAGCACAAGTCTACCTGTAGGTATAAAGCATCATATGTCACAACGGTTGATTAAAAACCCATGGTAACTTTGGGACGTACTGATGAGAAATAGTCCAGAACTGAAAAACCTTGAGAGAGAAAGACTAATAACCCCCTGAAGAAAAGCCCTTTCTCACAGGAGACTATCAAGAGTCTTCATTCAGACTGTGCTGTACCACCTAGATTGTATGGCCTTCCTAAGGTCCACAAAGAGAACATTCCTTTGAGGTATATAATATCTAACATTGGTGCTAAACATCTTGCTAGTTTGTTGAGTCCAATGGTAGGCAGGTGTGAACACCACATTAAGAACTCGGCGGTTTTCGTACGTCGATTGCAGGGATTACGTTTGAATGACTCTGACATTTTAGTGAGTTTTCATGTTGTGTCTCTTCACTCGCGTTCCTCTGTCATATTCGTTGCAGCTAATTGAAGTTTGGTTTCGAGTTAACAAATCTTTATCGACATGTGCTACTTCCACTTACTTTTTATTCAATGGTCAGTACTATGAACAAACTGATGGAGTTGCAATGGGAATCCCGTTGTCACCTATTGTGGCCAATTTGTGTATGGAAGATTTCTAGGAACGTGCTTTAGTGTCAGCGACTCTGATATCTGTGTGTTTTTTCAGGTATCTAGACGACATTTCTGTCGTTTGGTAGTGAGAATTTAAAACTGGTTTCTGGAACACCTAAATTCAATCCACCCAAATATTCAGTTCACTAAGGAGGCGGAAAAGAATGGCTGTCTTCCCTTCCTTGATATATTGGTCAGAAGGAATGTTGATGGTACATTGGGACATTCTGTTTATAGAAAGCCTACTCACACTGATTTGTATCTGCGAGCTGATAGTTGTCACCATCCATCTTAACGTGAAGGAGTACTTCGTACCTTGGTTCACAGGGCACATGTCATTTCAGACCATGGAAGTTTGTCAGCTGAGTTGAAATGTTCAAATGTTTGTAAATCTATCGGACCAAACTGCGTGGTCATCTGTCCGTAGCTTACAAACTACTTAAACCTAGGTAAACTAGCCTACAGACAAACACACACACCCATGCCCCAGGGAGGACTCGAACCTCCAAGGCGAGCAACCGCGCGCTCCGCAGCGAGTCGCTTTACACCGCTCGGCTACTCAACCGCGGCTAAAGGATGATCTTGGTTTGCGTTAAGGCAGGTGTATATCGTATTCCTTGCAGCTGTGGCATGTCATATTTTGGTCAGGCAATCAGTACTGTGGAAGACCGGTGTACTGAACATAAACGTTACACGCGCTTACAACAGCCAAAATAATCCGCTGTTGCAGAACACTGTCTTGGCACCGGTCACCTGATGGAAGACAACAACACGGAGATTCTGGCATGCACTTCCACCTATTGGTCATAATAATACTAATAGTATGAACACAGACAAATGCATCATTTGGTTCTATTTAAGAATTCGTCAGTGGATTAAAAGGAGTTGGCCACTAGAAAGTGTTTTAGGCTTCTCTTAAAGTGATCTTTATTAGTAGCTAAATTTTTTTGGGTTGTTGGTACATTATTGAAACTTTTGCTTTACTTGAAGAATCACCCCAAAATATCATACCATATGACATTATACACTGTTAGTAAGCAAAGTTTGGAAACTTTTTTATTTTTATGTCTCCTATGCCTGATACCACTCGTATTGAAAATACATATTTGTTAAGATGTTTCCGTGTTCTCTGGTGCACTCTTCCCAGCTGAATTTTCCAATATCTTATGCTCTTCTGAAGATGGACTATCGACCTGTAACTCATAAAATTGGTGCAGTATCGGGCTTCGAACCCGAGTCTCCCTCTTTTGACGAGCCTTAACCCCTTGGCGACCCGTTTTCGCTTCCCAGCCCTTTGTCTTATCGCTCAATGCTGGCCAGAGTTTCCTCTCCAAAACACCAAAGATGAACAACACTTGTAGCTTATCGCATCCCAAACCATAAGGCCTGGGGTGGGTCCACTGGACGAAAGGACTGTACCACTCTGTGCTCGCTACATCCATGTGCTACACGCAGACGTCCATCGCTTGTGAGCAGGTACAATCTGTTGTCGCCTTTTCAGACCACGGCTCGCCATTCCAACTTCCAGGTGATCCTTTGAATGCACCAGTTGAGTCTAGCAGGTCGGACACGGGCTAGAGGTGTGCGTGCCCTTAATCCCACTATTGGCAACAGTTCGTGTATACATTTATTGGCTCGAAATCCGCCTCATGTGTTCTGTGGTAGATTTAAGATCTGACACTATTGTCCTTGCCGTGGCGGGGTAGCCGTGCGCATTGGGGCGCCCTGCTGCAATGCTCGCGGCCGTTCGCCGTCGGGAGCTCGAGTCCCCCATCGGGCATGGGTGTTTGTGTTGCCCTTAGGTTAGTTTACCTTAATTTAAGTAGTTTGTAAGCTACGGACTGATAACCCAGCAATTGAGTCCGATGGAATTACAATCATTTGAACATTTTGAATTTCAGTCTTGGCGGACGAATGAGCTGCGTGGACGTCCAGAGTCTCGTCTAGGGTTCTGACACATCAGCATCGTTGCACTGCTGACGCAGCAAGGCAATCTCCCTTCTCGTAAGGAACAAGTTGACGCCTTTTAAATTCGAAGAGTTGTTTGTCGGAAGCACAGTTGCGTGTCCGCAGCATGGTACCTGTTTGCTGCACATGTTGAAATCATACTGAGCCTTATGGATGCAGATATTCACCATTAAAGGGTACACACAAATGTCGCTCTGGCAGTTATGGACCTAAGCTAAATGTTTCCAGAAGACGTTGAAATAATTTTTAGTACATTTACTATCCCACAGATGGCATCTGACGTCATCGCGTGAAACTCGACGTGTGTTGTAGTCTTGTGTAGTTCGCGAACGAACTAGTTTGGAAGAGCGCTACCACAGGGGAACTACGCGAACTAGTTCGCAGATTCCTAGCCTCTTGGTTCGTCCACACCTTTTTCCGAAGACTGACGGGGAACAGCGAGAGAACGCGAGAGCGCGCAGCATCGCATGATTTATATCTAATGCTCCTTCAATGACCTATTAAATAAATAAAGAAATCCATTTTAAAAATAAAATAGTACGAGTACTCTGTATGCACAGTAGTTGAATATTATTGTATCACACATTTGTGTAAATAACTGGTTTATTTGCTTAAGTATTTGATGGCTAATTGCCCAAAAATCGGGTAACAGCACACGCTTGGGCAACACTGGTCATAACTAAAGAAAGAGCTCTTTTAGTAGCGGTAGCAAAAGCCAAAAAGTGCGGACAACCTAAAAAGAGCGACCTACTTCGCGGCCGAGCTGCGAATTAAAACGAGATCTACCGGTCGCGAACTAAGATATGTGCAATCGGTCGCGAACTAAAATATGCGTTACCGGTCGCGAACGATTATGCCAAACGTATCTCGTTTCTTAATCGTTGGATTCTTTTCCGAAGACCGACTGGCAATAGCGAGAGGGCGCGCAGCAGAATTAAAAATCACGTATTTGCCTTCTGCTGATGAGAGTCGTTTCGAGGTGAGCGTCTGCCTGCTAGATTGCATAATTCAGTGCTACAAAATTTCTGTTTTGAAGTATTCTGCACTCTACAGTATCTGATTAATAAATTCCATAATGCCAAGATATAGAGAACTCTAAACTTAAACGCGAGAAATTATCCACAAACTGTTTCTTTTGGTTTGCGTGATATCGTCAGCGGCTCACGCAGCAAGCGCACGAAGCAGCCAGGTGGAGGAACTCCTCCCTCCCCCTTCATGCGCAGACGACGTCGCTCAGCCGTCACTGAGAGCGGACGAAATAAAAGAACGAACTAGTGAGCGCTCCCGATCTGGAGCTATAATGCGCAAGTCTTGTGTGTTGTTGCCTAATGAGTGGATTAAAGAAAGAGCAAAATTGATAAAACTAGTTAACAGTAAAGTATATAATGTATCAGACACCTAACTGACGCATATATTCGTAATACAAGCATTGTAGTGCGGAACGTAAATAGGAGTAGCTGGATCAACCTATAGAGCTCCTGCACGTTTCCATAATCTATATATTTATACAAATAAGAGTCCCATGTCGTCTGTTTCTCAGAGATAAGCTCCGAAATTGATCATAATGAAGTTTTAAAAATTAATGATAAGAAGCTTCGATGGAGATTAAAATTGTGTGCCGGGATCGGGCTTCGAAACTCGAAACTTTGCCTTTCGCGGGCAAGCGCTCTACTGTCCCATGTTCGAATGCCGGTTCCGGCACACAATTTGAATCTGCCAGGAAGATTCGTATCAGGGCACACTCCGCTGTAGAGTGAAAGTTTCTTCCTGAATGATAGGATTGCTCAATATTTTTTCTTGCAAATTAAGTGATGTTATTTTGGTTGGGTAGCATCGAATAGATGACACTGTGTTTTAATTTCATACAAATTTTGTTTCTATCTTCATGAAATTTTGCAGGTTTGATTTTCAAAACAAGAGGAAATTCAGTCCGTACCTAATATTTCATATGGTGGATAATGTTTTGGCCCACTTTAGTTTACGGTAGTAACACTAAAAGTAGGCCTTCGCGACCGCCTTTCGACAGCTAGATATTTAAACGAAAATAACTGTTTTTCCGTTCATCTGACACGAAAACTGAATAAACTAATCTGTAGAGGAGGAAATTCACTACGGCTTTGTCTTCTTATGTTTTTTTTTCTTCTTCATATCTCGCATCGTTTCAGATATATTTCCAAAAATAAAGGCGATTTGTCACAGCCTTTCGGTCGTTTGTTCATGTTCATTCTGTGCTGTTCGTTGAAAATTTTGCTCAGTTTTTTATTACAGATGGCATTGAGCCCTCTTTATTTTTCCCTCTCTTCACTGGTTCTTCGGTTTGATCGGTCTTTGTGGACATTGGTTTTTTTTTATTATTTTATGTTATTTTATTTTTTTTTTTTTTATCGTTTCGTCGTTGACTCAGTTTCTTCCTTACAGAGGGCGTCGAGTCACTCTGCCCAAACAAGCTGAGTGACGACACTGGCAACCGTCTGACCGAGCGCGCTGAGCTACCGCGCCAGGAAAGTGTCGAACCACCGTTTAACATGTTCGTGCATCACAAACTAATTCTGCACCGGAAAGCTGCGAGAGTAATCTGCAGTTCTCGTACAGTAGATGGCAGAAGTTATCTGCTAACATGAACTTTTTTTAGACATTAGATTATAACTCATTGTCCTGAGGACGACGTGTTTTTGATAATTTTCAGTGCACCATTACTTTGAAATGACAACGCTTGTGTTATAATAAGAAAATCATCACATACACAAAGCACGTTGGCGTATGCAAAAGAGAGTTTCGGGTAAGATTCCGAGCGAAGGATGTCACGTGACTGATTCCGAACGCCAAATGTACGCTATAACCATTCGTAACCAGTACAGGCAAAGGAAATAAACTTAGAACAAACTACCAAAGCAAGACAGAGGATAATGATATTGTGTCAGAGATATTAAAATAATAGTTTAAAGAGGTAAAAATTAAAAAAAAAGTATGTTTGTCAAAGCGAAACTCAAATATCAAATAATTTTGGTTGTTCGTTAAAATACGCTCAGAAAGAATATTACGCGTTGGGTGCATAAACATTATCACAACAGTAGAGTCGTAATCATCGAAAGAGGTGGCTCTCTGGTAACACACTGGACTCTGGTTCAAATTCACGTCCAGCCATCCAGATTTAGGTGTTCCGTGATTTCCCTAAATGACTCCAGATAAATGCCGGGATGAGTGCTTTCAAAGGGCACGTCCGATTTCCTTCCCCATCATTATGCAAAACTCCCAACGTTAGCTCCAATGACAAAGTTGTCGACGGGACTTTAAACCCTAAGCTTCCTTCCTGTTTTCTTTTGAGTCTTAATATTATCTTTACAATTATTTATATTTTTCTTATTTTTGTCCTAAATCTTTGCAAAAAATCTAAAGTGGGCCGTAAAAAAAGGCATTGAGATTTTACTGCTCCACGCAAGGAGCACCCAATTCACTTTTACCGATCACCATGAATGTTTGCACATACTAGTAATATTTCATCGACATGAACTAATAAGAAGATCGACAAAGTACAGTAAGGAGCTGTTACACTGGAGTGGATATGGGCCGAGAGAGATGGAGGAAGAGAGAGGAGAAAGAAAGAGACAGAAACTTGTTTGACGACCAGCTAGCTGGGCAGAGACAGTGAACAGACAGAGGGGAAGATTGTATTAAACTCATACTCTAGGAAATGTAATTTTTAACCGTGTATAACAAAGTTTATAAGTTATTGGGCCAGGATGAGATGCTCAGGCAGGGATGGATTAAATGGGAGGAGGAGGTGTTGGTAGTGGGGGTTGTGGTGATGGTGGTGTTAGTGGTGTTGGTGGAGAAGATGGAACTGGATGTTTATATATAGTGGGAGGGATGAAGAAGGAGATGGTTTGGGACAGACAGAGGAGCAGAAGTGCGGAGATGGGCTGAGAGATGGGAAGATCAACAGAGAAAGGCGGGGGGGGGGGGGGGTAGGAGGAGGTTGAATGCGGAGGGAGCAAATAACAGGTAGATAGACGGAGACACGAGGACGTTGTAGAGGTAGATCGCAGTTGGAGGAGGTGGAAAATTTGGGAGACGGGGAAAAAGAGAAGGAAAGAGGAAATGGACAGCGAGAGTACGGGAAATGGACTGACAGAAGATGGAAATAAATAATACACGGCAACGCCCTGCTAAACGTACGAAGCTGGGGCGTAGTGTTATGTAATATGTTAAAATTGAGTGCTATTTGCACTTTACTCTGGGTATGCACATGTTGGACCACATCGGTGGGTTCAGGGGGGACGAAACGCCGTGCTGGGTCCCAACAACCTCGTATCGCTAGTAGTCGAGATGACAGGCATCTTATCCGCATGTCTGTGACGGATAGTGCAACCACGTCTCGATCTCTGAGTCAGCAGACCGGGACGTTTGCATCACAACACCATCTACACGCTCAGTTCGACGACATTTGAAGCAGCATGGACTATCAGCTCGGAGACCATGGCTGCGGTTAGCCTTACCGTTGCATCACTGACTGGAGCGCCTGCGATGGTGTACGCAACGACGAATCTGGGTGCACGAATGGCAAAACGTCATTTTTTTGGATGAGTCCAGGTTCTGTTTACAGCTTCATGATGCATCCGTGTTTGGACACCGCGGTGAATGCACATTAGAATCGTGTATTTGTCTTCGCCATACTGGCGTATGACCCGGCGAGATGGTATGGGGTGTCATTGGTTACACGTTTCGGTCACCTCTTGTTCGCATCGTCGGCACTTTGAACAGTGGCCGTTATATTGTAGATGTGTTACTACCCGTGACTCTAGCCTTCATTTGATCGCTGCGAAACCCTACATTTCAGCAGGATAATGCACGATTACATGTTGCAGGTCCTGTACTGGCCTTTCTGGATACGGAAAACGTTCGACTGCTGCCCTGGCCAGCACATTCTCCAGATCTCTCACCAATTGAAAGTGTCTGGTCAATGGTGGCCGAGCAACTGGCTCGTCACAATATGCCAGTCACTATTCTCGATGAACTGTGGTATCGTGTTGAAGTTGCACGGGCATTTGTACCTGTACACGCCATACAAACTCTGTATGATTCAATGTCCAGGTGTCTCAAGGCTGTCATTACGGCCAGAACTGGTTGTTCTGCGTACTGATATCTCAGGATCTATGCACCCAAATTGCGTGGCAATGTAATCACTTGTCAGTTCTAGTATAACGTATTTGTCCAACGAATGCCCGTTTATCATCTTCATTTCTTCTTAGTATAGCAATTTAATGTTCAGTAGTGTAGACACAAATACGGTCACTTCCGTTATTCGGGCCCACAGACAGCATTGTGTAAATCACGTCGTTGTGCGAGTAGTTTGTGCCCGGATCTGAGCCAGTGTCCTGAGATTGGACAAGTTGGAGAACTGGTGCCGGAGTCTGGAGTGGGTGGTGTCAATGGTGGTCACTGTGGGTCTCTGATGGGGCGCGGCCGTGACCGCCAGACGGCAGACTCCAGACACAGACGGCAGGCGGGGGGCGGCCGCGTGATCGATGGAGGCGCTCCCTGTCCCACACAAGGCGGCGCACCTCGCGATACCGCCCCGAGAAAGTGGCGCACCAGTAACAGGCACTGCTGCAATTACCGTCATCCTCTGCAAGATGGAAAGAGAAAACGGAAAAATATATGCATTTTCAGCTTTTCGCGGCGTATTCAGTTTGTGACGAATTCCCCTAGTTGCCGACACCTTTTGAATAGGCGTCCAGACGAACTGTGTCTGTATTGCAGGGCAAAGTTCTATTAACAGGACGCCGGGGGGTGGTGTGGTACACGTTATATAAAAAAGCTCGGATTCTGCTGTTAGATGTGATGGCAGATCTGCGTTGTTGTTGTTGAAGTCCTTTGATCCAGGTTTACTGCGGAGCTACATTCACTTAAATGAAATGGTGGTCGACGTTAAATGATGAAAATGACGAACTCACTTTGTGGCGCATTTGTTTTTTTACTGGACATAAATTAACGCCACATTTTTATATACATCACCTGTCGTAGATGTTCAGTGGTCTCGAAGATCTTGTAGCTCGCCTGCCGTTAGCACATTACAAAATTATGTTATGATGTCGGGTTCTTGGCTTTTCAGGAAACTACATTTGTGACACTTTCATTTAATTTTTAGGTATGTTTATTCGACCATTTCTGATAAAGCAATTTCACAACACACTTCCATACTAAATAAAATGTTACTTCACAAAGACTGCCATAATACTCCCGCATACTTCAGACTCACTACAGAGACTCTCCCATACTGACTCAGTTCGCGCCAATTCGCGCGTATAGATACACAATCACATTTCTAGAACCTTCTGGAACACGGAAGAACAACATTTAAATATTCAACAATTTGTTCAATAAACATTAATGAATCCTGCTTTACGCAAATATACAAAAAACTATCACAGATGTAATAAACATATTTCCATATCAAAATGAAATAATACAAAAGATCGTAAGTAAACAACAATTAGTGCAGTGTTAATATATGTTTACATTGTTACGACTTTCAATAATTAATTAATTTAGTTTGTTAGCAGACCCTAGTAATGCAGATGATGATTAAAATGACTTGACAGAAGCGCTATAAAATGCTTATGTAATATTAACATGAAATGTTACCAATTATGGTATCGAATACTTCATTTATTTAAAATAGCGGAACCCTCCTGGCTAAATATATTACAACTTATTTAAACATTTCTCAATAAATGTTGTATTATCACTATTGAATGTTGCACAATTTCTAAAAATACAGTAGCATGAAAAGAGATGTTTACAGGTTCACAGCTATGAACAGGGTGCCAGAGCATGGCTTCTACTCAAACATTTTTCCTCGTAACCGCGGTCTAACACTAATGACAATGTTCCGAAATTCACAATTAAACAATATTCTTTTACTTTAAATATGCCAAATTACATATATTAAAATATGACACTTAGGCTTTAACTCTTTATCTCAATGTACGTATGTGTTTTATGAAGTTTGTATTTAATAATATACGCAAAATAAAAGTCATTTTTTGACTCATTTTATATTTGCTCAAGTTATCTTCATTATTTGTGTTTTCGAAGTACACACTTATCTGTTTTGCCAATACTGTATAGGTGTACTATTATTGAGATATGGTATTTTAATGTATTTCAATTTGCCGTCAAATTTTTATAAATGCAGATTTGTATAAAGTCGTCTTAATTTTGCCTATTTCGTAGATAGTTTCTTAATACCAAATGGATTATTAATTTTAGTGCGTGAAAAATAATCAGTATTTAATTTAGGATCCAGTGATATAAAAAACTTGGTCTGCCCTAATTTATTTAAACAAAAGGTAAATATGTAATTACGTTGTGCAATAATTGTAATATGTAGTAGTGTTGTTTTTATACAAATAAGTATCCCTACAGGCTCAGCATATTCCGTTACTAAATGTAATGCATTTTTAGTGTTTGTAGTTATTATTTAAGAAAGTATAAAAATTGAAAATTACGTAAAAAAGCACAGTCAAAGTTATGTTTAAATCAACATACTATTTCTTAAAAGCGTTTTACTAATAGTATTAATACTATTCAAACTGAACGCGAAAATCTGATATTGTACATGTCCGGTAGCGAAGTTTTATTTAGGAGTCCGATATTTCGTATTTGTGATGTTGGTAACGGATTTGTAGGGAGCGTGCAACACAGCAGAAACTTTACAAGTTTCTTCCAATATTTCGACCGAGTAACGTACGCATCTTCAGGGGAAGTCGCAAGACTGCCAAGCGCGAATTTATACACCACAGCGCGGCGGCATTGCGCATGAGAGTCACAGAGCAGCACATCGTATATTCGATAGTTAAGAACATTTTCAAAGCAAACGGATGTACCGAGCTGAGAATTCAACGTGAAAGCTAGTATGGAAATACAGCTAAAAGGCTAAGATAGCATTGTCCTCAAACCAAGAGCGTTTTTGTCTTACGTGGGTGCTCATCGTCGAAGATCAGTCGTTTACCTGAAAAAACATAAAGTTATCTTCCGATCTCCTTTGAAAATGGCATCGCTACTCAGTTCTGTGAAGGATGATTTGTTACTTCGCAAGGCAGGTGTATACCAGAAAAAAGGAGCATCGTTTCAAATCGTACTATGTCCAAAAATCTAATTTTTACATGAAATGCAAAAAATTGGTTACTCGTGACCTGAGAGACATTTCAAATTTTTTTTTTATTTTGCATTTGTTTTATTGTACATCTAGGTGAGCGAAAAAGTAAAATACATATCATGTTGTGCTCCTCAAATTTAAAGGAAATGTGTTGGACGTAATATGCTTTGAGTCAATAATTTGTAAAATATACAAATAATAAACGATTGCCGAGGTAAATATATAACCAAGCATTTATTTATGTTTCTTTATGGAATAACATTAACTGTTAACAGAAAACTAAATCCTTAAGTTAAACGTTCTGATCTACAACATGTTTATAACGTCCTATTTTTCTTGGCAATAGACTCCAGAAACATTTTCTTCCTCCATAATCGAAAAACTACTCTTTTACACGAGGTTGAAAAATATAACTACGATTATCGAATGTGACGCATTGTTGAAAATAGCGCGCCAACTGCCGGCATAGCCAATAGAGCAAAGTGACAATACTGCTTCATGCTGCACATAATATGATTTGAAACACACGCTGCAGTGCACTGAATACGATTTGATACAACAGCTACTTTACGGACGCAATTTACTCTGTTAGTGTATCCGTTTTGTTACATCTAATTTGAAAGCATGAAAGGTCGCTATGTAAACTATACAAAAATGTATCAAATTCAGTTTTGTCCACGAGTGTACTTAATACGATTTGAAACGATGTTCTTCTTTCCGTGAAAACTGTGAAAATTCTTATACAGGTCAGACATCTCGCACTGTTCACGAAAGATGCATTGAACACCGTTTTTTTTACACCCAGACAAGTCTGCTGTGGCAGAACATTGTATCAGTACTGGCCCCTCTATGAACTACATTGACGTGAGAATTTTAACACCGACCTCTTCCTTCTGGGATTCAGTTTTTAAGGAAACAACAGAAATTAAATTAGCAGAAAACTTAGTAAACAGAGACAATGGTTTTCATTTTGATAAGGCATGGAACCCGGCTCTAAGTGTAATGATATTGCAGAGACATCGTCACAGTGACGCTACCGCCGAACGTACACCGGTAGGCGAATCGAATAGCTGTATGCTTCCACCACGGGGACGCGCTCATGTAAGCGTACATACGTCTTTGCCGCCGACCAACATCTCTGGCCCGCTTGCGCAGTGCCGTCGCGCTGTGGCATATGACGCCGCGCCTGACACCTTGGCGGCAGTCTTGCGACACATAATGATGATGGCCGATCGTTACTCGTCCGAAATATTGGAAGAAACTAAATTTGCGCTGCTATATGCCAAAAATTTATGGAATTAATGAAATAGAATTTAAAATATGCCGTTTATGCATTCGCTATTTCATTAATCCGATTGTGTGACTAGTTTAGGACTCTTGTTCGTCCATTATCGAGGACCAGGCCTCTGCTTTGACCGTAATATACGTGAAATTTGCCAATAGTCATCCTAGATTTAAAATGCAAGGCCTAATTAGCCATCCAGCTTAGACCTGCGATGTATGTGCTCGATTCTTGGTTGACTGTGACTGCAGGAACACTTCTGTCACCTCTGAAATTTAAACGTATGATGCCTGTTAAAGTAAAGTTGTATGGCATGAATGGCTGGAAGACCCCGATGGCCAGGTTCAGCTATGTAAATAGGTCGAAGCTTGCAGGTATAAAACAAACCAGTGTTTCGTACGTGATGCAGGTATGAGAGGTTCGTAAATTACGTCAGAAAATCTTCGTGCGTTTGATGGTTTAGTCATCGGTAATTATAATATTTGTTCTAATAACAAAAATCATTAAACAGGCAAATAACGTGTCCAAATACAAAAAATTTTCTTTAAACAATTGTTCTCCAATTTTCCCCCCTTAGAAATGTAATATTTATGAGATAATATTTGAGTGTTAAATTAAAGCGTACAGAAACAAAAGACATATCTTGACAGAACAAGTATGCGTCTATGAAACCTAAACGCCAATCACATGTCCATCGCCAGTTCATAGAATAAGAATTAGATATCACGGTCTCGGAGATTCTGTTAGTCACGAACCTGGTTACTTGTATACCTCAAGGATGTGCTACTACAAATGTGATAAGCCGCACTAGCCACAATTTTCCGAGAAAATGAACTTTAACGCTCAGCTCATCTAACTGCAGTGGCGTCTCGTGGACAAATTTGTTGGGCGTGTGGCTTTCGATGAGAGGTTTGAGTGGCGGAGGGGAAGGGGAATGGGAGGGGGAGGGAGGTCCCTTAATGGTATTTGTTCCGGACAACGTTTTTTCTTTTCAGTTTTTCAGTACCCCTGAAGCGAAACTAACATCGGTGTTTTCAATACTCAACCTGTAGTTTATCAGGTATGGTCGGCAGTGTAAAATTATTCGCTCACTAGGCTGCTGTGTACATCTTTACCCTGCGAGAAACCGTACAGCATGGGGCGAAGGGCAGCACCTGCTGATCTGCGAACGTGTGAGCACTAAGATACCGACCAGTGAGTAATGAGAGTGGTGCAACTACTTGTTTCGAACGATGCGCCTCTAAGCCCTATATCGTTATGCAGTTGCAGGGGATAACTGTTAACAAAGGGACAACAATATTTACAGTCAACATTACCGCCTTACGATGGCGCTCTTACCGCAAATTCGGCGAACTGGCCACTCTGTAGTTCGCCTAAAGGACTTAGCAAGGGGCACTATCAATTTTCTCTATAAGAAAGTAATAAAAAATGGTGTTTAATAAGTGTCTTACTGCACTTGCAATCTCCATATTCAATGTTTAAACGCCTGACTTTGACGCAGAAACAATAATACACTTGCGCGCAACTCGGAAACAACAATCAAACGCAAAGCGTTGGAAACAGTCATCGCTTTGGCAGGCGGAAGGCGAGGGGTCAGACTGGCCGAGCGCATGCGCACTTGCAGCGTGTGCAGTTGCCAGGACGTTGGAAGCAGATTAAACGCCTTGGTGTCTGGCTGGCAGTAGCAGGCGGCCAGATGATTCCGAACAGCGTGGAGGATGACTATAGTATATGAAGCAGAAGAATGAAATTATTTTGAAAGGAAAACTCACTATAGCCAAACTTTAGTTTTAAACAGATGAAAATAATCTATCATTTTTCATTCGAATTTAACAGGGCGTTGACATACAACTTGTACACCCTGAAAAAATGTCACTGTTTAACTGGCCAATTTCTACGTCTTGGCGGCGCAGCTGAAACGTTTGCTCTTCTAACGTTCAAGTTTCGTGAAGCACGCGAAAAAGGCTCGATATGACCTTTGGGTATCATTTATTTTGCTGTTTTATTGTTTCTAAAAATTATAACCATATTTAAATAATGCCGATTTCCTAAAATATTACTATTAAATCATCAATAATATTTTTTTTAAAGCGAAACGAGGTGCCCACGTGGCGGCCACAGGTGACAACAGCAAGTAGGCAGAAGGCTCCTTACTCCAACTCCCTCAACCCGGCGGTCTACGGCGAGAAAGCCACTGCCTTCATGCGGAAATATGGACGCTTAAAAGCCTTTTAAAAGCTACACAATGCCACACTCAACAAAGATGTTTACTTGGAATTTTTAGGACACAGGTGGAACGCGAATTACAACTGGAAGAAAATTCCTAAATGAGACGTAAGATGACTCACTATTGGGCGGTGAGCCATACGGCGTTTTAAGAGGCGCTGATTGATTGGCGAGACACTGGCTGGAAACGCCAGCGTCATCAGAAGATATACACAAGCGGATCGAAGAAAATTTAGACAGACTCGCTCCCTCGTATGCATCGGCTTTGGTGTCGCTAGCAGTGCGAAGCTCTCACAGTGATTTGCTTCTTTATTAATTTAAGTTTTCGTAAACGTTGTAAATAAAGCCAAACTGAGGAAACTGAATTATTTTTAAAGTCAAGAAGGTGTGTTTCTTCAGCCATTCTACCAACTTTATTTTATTTTGAAATTCTTCATACATTTCATCTATCCTGTCAACCTATCTGGAACTTAGAAATTAAAAATTCGTTTTTTTATTAATTTTAGTTTTCGCAAAAGTAAATTAAGCCAACATTTAAAATAAGTTTCTTATTTCAGTAACTAGTGACATCACGTTAGTACCCATACTGATCCTCACTAGTTACACTTTGTTCATTTTAAGATTTTCTTCTTAGAGGAGATGTAATCTACGTCAATCTTTACATAAGTGGTAAAGTTTCACCAATTGTAGGTAGTCAAGGAGCATCATTCTGACTTGTACGTGACATGCAGTTGATGTCTTCCTTGCAGGAGTCTTCGGTACAGTAAATAGTCAGATCAGTCCACTGCACAGTATAAATAGTTGGAAGAGTAGAATAAAAATCTCAACAGCATACGTTTTCTGTTATATTGGGGTGGCGTACTATTTTCCCATGTCACTGAGAACCTTTTAGACAGACAGGAGACTATTGTGAGGCTACATGGTTAAAACGGTACATGGGGAAATGATATGAAATATCTGCCGCAGGGCAATGTAGTCTCACCAGGTCTCTATAATTCCTACACAAAAGAAAAAGCTATGCCACATTTTACGAAAATGTTCACTTACGCGGATGACTTGGCGATGGGTGTCCTAAGGCCGAGTTTTGAGGAAATTGAAGAGAGGTGGATACGGCCGATGGAGCACGGGTCAACCTACTACGATGCCAACCACCTGAAAAGCAATCCTAAGCAAGACGAAAGTTTGTGTTTTCTATCTATACCACATACATGCTTGTAGGAAAATTGGAGAACGGAGAACGTAATCATTGCCAGACGTTAAACTACTTAGAAATAACTCTGAACCTTTCTCAGATATTGAAACAGCATTGTATTAACACCACCGGTAACGTCAGTCCTTGCAACAACATGCTGAGGAGCTAATGAGCTGCAGCTGGAGTACAAATCCAAACATGTAGACTTCCGCTATGCCCATTTGTATTTTGCAGCGGAGTACGCTGCACTACCATGGAGCGGCTCTGTACATACAAAGCATGTAGATGTTGCAAATCAATTAGTGCTTTTACCACACATTATGAAGAGGCATAAAGTGTCAGTTCAATAAAAGGTATCTTTATATCACGTTGTAAGTTATGCATTTATTTATTTACTATTTTTATATTTTATAAAATTATAATATTTTATCTAGAAACTCATCTACTGAGTAAACGCAGTTGCCAGTCAATAAGGATTTTAATTGCTTTTAAATGCTAAATGGCTGGCTGGCATATTTTTCATGTTATCTGGAAAGTGACCAACGGCTTTCGGCAAGGTTTAACCTTGAATAGTGAAGATCATTTCTCCTAGTCTTGTAGTTATGCACGCTTCCCTTACCTCTGAACTGGGTTGCGTTATTAATAGGACATTTCATTGATATATAATGAGATTACTGTGAAGATTCCTAGTTATTTAAATAAATGTCGACAGAATTAGCTTGTGTGGACCGCAGCAGTTATTATGATTACACATCTTTGTGTGATGAATACTCTTAATAAAAGTCCTACCTTAGTTAGTGACCAATGTCCATGTTTATTAATGGTATCGCCCCATTTACCTTACAGAAGCTGTATATACTGTGTTTTATCAAAATTTAACGTGATTCAGTTTGCAGAAAACCACTTGATTTTCTGAAAGATATTATTCACAATCTCTTAATTGCTGTAGTGGAGTGGACGAGCGCTCTAAAGCTCCTTGCTCCTTGTGCGCGGTTGCTTCCTCGGACATGGGTGCTGGTGTTGTCCTTACGTTAGTTTAAGTAGTTTGTAAGCCTAGGCACTGATTGTCACAGCTGTTACGTCCATTAGGTATAACAAACATTTTAACTTAATTCTTGTACCGGCAGCAATGAAAATGCGAGGTGCTCTGTGTCTGAAGCCTCTTACTGGTATTGTAACAATACATATTCGAAAGACAGACTGCAGCAGATTTACAGAGATCATAAAAGTAGACCGCCTGTTGTGAAGAATGTTTGAACACGAGCTCTCTTCACGCCGCCTCAATTTTTGGATTAGTTTTATGGTTGCAGCGCGAGAGGAGATACACCATAAACAATTAGAATGTCATAATCGATATAACCGTGATGTCAGAATTTTAGAAGAACTTCCTCCCTGTAGCGATCAGAACTACGCAGCATGGCTAACCCTTAGTCGTAGTAGGGTTCGGACAGCACTAAACAAGACCATCATGCAAACGGAAAGGGGTGGGGGGAGGGCTACTGCCTGAAAAAGCAGCTGCGCTATGCGAACATGTTGACGTTCGTACCGAGACTGATTTGCCCAAATTTGGATAATCCATGTACAAGTGAGTTGCTACCGTGCGAGATAGCGCAGTGCTAACATAAAGGACACCGCTTCCGGAGGAAGGCCTCTGACAATCCCAACTTAGTTTTTCCGTGATTTCCCTAAGACACTCCCCAGGTAAAGGCCGGGATGGATTCTTTAAAATGACATGACCGATTTCCCTTCCCGTTCTTCGCGAAAATCACATTGTGTGGTCCGTCTCGTAGGCCTACGATGTCTATCCTAAACCCTAATCTACCTTCTTTTTCGTTTTCCTAACTCCCATATTACTAGGCTTCAGTACTTGCACGTTAAGTGGCCTTAGTTGTTGTTACGGTATTCAGTCCGAAGACTGGTTTCATGCAGCTCTCCAAACGGTAATCTAATCTGTCCAAGAATCATCTGTGAATAACTGAAGGGAACGACATGCATTTGGACCTGTTCATTGTTCTCCTCTCCTCCAATTCTCCCCACTCCGGCAGTCGCACCCACGCACTTCCTTCTAGTACTAATATGACGATTTCTTGCTGTTTCGGAATTCATGCCACAAATCGATCACTTCCTTTTAGTCGAGATATGCCAGATATTTCTTTTCTCTGCAATTACATTCGGTACCTCCTCATTACTACCCACGTGGACTACAGAAGAGTGCTGTGAATCCACAGATGTCATAAGCTATCTGTCCTCCTCTTAATTGTTTGTCCTCCACGTTTCACTCTCGTACAAGGTTAGACGCAGGACAAAGCTTTGAGAAAAGAATAATATAAGATAAAATAAGTTATTTATACGTGGTGTCTTTTCTTTCGGACGTTTATTAGAATTTGTATCTGACGGGAGGCGTACTTGAGTAATTCCGTGCAGGTGTGGTGATCGCTTTGTCACCAGTGGTGTAGGGAACAGCGCAAATGCCTAGTAAGCAGGAGAACCGGGTTCGAATCCCGGCTGTGTACACATTATCAACTTCACCCATTCGGAGTTAATGTCATGCATCTCGTTAATTTGAGAAAATACTTCTTACTACATCGTTATCTGATGTTAACAAATCACTCTTCTTCGAAATTATTTGCTTCCTATTGCCATTCTGCTTGATATATATCGTTCACTGCAACCCTCAGAAGTTACTTTAGTTTCCACATAACAAAATTTATTTACCACATTTAAGAGCTTGTTTCCTAATCTAATTCAACATCAGTTGATGTAAGTCTACTACTTTATATTACGCCTATTTTGTTCTTATTACTGTTCATTTTATACCATTTCTCCACGTGACGGTTCAGCCCATTCAGTTGCTCTTCCAGCTCTGCTGTCTCGACATTTCATTTGATTCCCGTCATAGCTTTCTCAATGTACAATTTCCCCTGTCCTTATGGGGCGCTGAAAGTGCAGCAATTTTGAAGTAAATCTGCGATCAACACGTCGTGTGTTAATCTGGTGATGATAGTGGCTTTGAGTAAAAGCACAAGAGCAGGTGTTTCATAGGCAGAAGTGCGAAACGGCGCTGTCGGAAGGGTAGCAGCGGCGGCAGGCGTAGTGATCGCAGCGAGGCCTGCCCCAGTTATCTGGTCCGTCCAAGCCACAATCAAGAGTTGAAGCAACTATTATCGAATTGAAGGCCCCAATTGCAGCGAAGGTAACTGTCCGTGGAAAATAAGTTGACATTCGGCGTGGTGACCCATGAGGATGGATTCAATGTGGGAAAAGCCGCGTCGGAGCGGCCGAGCGCATTGAGGCGCTATGCTACGATGCGTAAAGCCGTTCTCCGTCGGGGGTTCAAATGCCCCCTCTTGCATGGACGTTCATGTGGTCTTTAGTATAAGCTAGTTCATAAGTAGTTTGTAAGTTTAGGGACTGATGACCCCTCAGTTAAGTCCCATAAGCTTTACAAACATTTGAACATTTGAATGTAGGTAATGGCCTAAACTATCACACCGAGTCGCCACATAGTTCGCTCAAGCTGTTGTTGTTCTTGTTTTAAGGGGACTAAACATCTATGTCATCAGTCCCCTGGTCCTAGACCAGAGCTCACTGTCAGAGGCAAAAATAGACAACTAGGACGGAGACTCACAAAAGGAATCGACTGACAATGAACAGTTCGCTGACTTCACAAAAGAAAGATAGAGAAAAAGACCTAGTCAGGAAGAAATTTAAATTCTGGACAGCAGAATATCATGACTGGCTGATCACAACGATAAAACAGAACGAGCCAGCCACGCTGCACATACTATAAATAAGTCTTAAAAGGTCTTTGAAAGCGCTATCTAGGTGGGGACCTGAGATATCAGGATACAGCACCCCCCACTAGATGGAATGGTAAAAACCAGGAGAACGAATAAAACTTAAAACTGCGTTAACCATGGCGGCGGCGTCGGCCAAAACTAAGGGTAGCGCGTCTGGTATCTTAAAAGAGTGCCTCAAGTTAGCTAAAACTGGACAGTCCATCAGTATTCACTTGAGCGCCATGAATATTGCCCTATGACTTAAAGGGTATAAGCCAACAAAACGAAACCCAAGAAAAAAATAATTTCTGCTGGTCGGTTACTACTGAATAACAAATCTGCGGGAAGTAAATCTAGTTTACTCTGTTTTAAGTCTCAGTCAAAAGAGTGGATCCTATACGAACAATAAATAGAAGGAAAATTGAGTAATTTTTAATTATTCAAGATTCGTTGAATAAAACTTACAAAGTAGATGATAATTAGGCTATTTTGTAAATTAGATTACAATTTTATATTTACTGACATAATTTGCATGTATCTTTTGTGGTTACTTTTCATCTCTATTTTTCTCGGATAATTTTATCTGCCGTTGTTTCCATGCCGTAATTTTATCGTTTATTTTGCCTCTTACAGCTTGGACTCGTTTACTCGTAATCGCCAACGTAACGTCATCTAGTGAAATCGTATTGACTCTCTTTTCCGATAACAGGGGTATATATATTGCATATGAACTTTATTTGCATCTGTTGAGGTGTATGAAATGTTTATATTTGACATCATTAATTGAATACAATAAAGTTTCCCTGCAAATGGCCGCCTCTAGTTTTTGATTACAACTCTAGCGTCATTTGTTGGTCTAGTTATTCTTATTAAGCCTATGGGTTGGACTGGAGGCCGGAGTCAAAATGGCCATTGAAGGTCTTGGTGATGAGTTAAAGAGCACTAGCGAGAGACAACAGGCGGAGTGTCAAGCTGTCGAGTGACAGCGCCGATGCGAATCGCTGCCTCCAACCGCAACTTAATAGACCTGCAAGCCACCGTTGGGAGCGAGCGGTTTGATTTCACAGATACAGACAGAGGGTTGACGGTGAACGGCTCTGAAACTTCTTTCCTAAGAAAACTCCAAAAGTAAGTATTGATCAGTGTTTGGCCCGCGAGACTTCTCTTGTGTGTGTGTGTGTGTGAGTGTGTGTGTTGTACTTAGTATAAGTTACTTTAAGTCGTTTCGTCCCATAGCTTAACAAACATTCGAACATTTGAATTACTCGTTAATTCATGAGAATAAAGAGGCGATTTCGTTGCAGATGAACAATAATTTCTAAACCCGTTTTGGTAATGTATCAGTAAATATTATTTTGGAGTACAATATAGGCTTCAAAAACCTATTGTCAAGAGATGTCATAAATCTACCCATTAAATATTTGTTTTCTAAGTACAGAATTATATCAACATCCTCTGAGAATTACCTAATGCTATAGAGTCTGGTTCGGATGACTTGCCTTTTTTAAGTGATTTTAGTCGCTTTGAAACTCCCACAACATCTAATCCAATGACACTGACTGCTCTTATTATATGGAATTCTGAAAGATTTACGTCGTGTACTTTGGCAAGTTTTCGGTAAACTACCTGTAGTAAGTCCACTTTAGCGCCGCGGCGGAGCGGCCGAGCGCATTGAGGCGCTATGCTACGATGCGCGATTCCGTTCCCCCAAAAACATGTTAAAATGTTTGTAAATCTATCGGACCAAACTGAGTGGTCATCAATCTGCAGCTTATAAACTACTTAAACTAAGGTAAGACAAACAAACACACCCATGCCTCAGGGAGGACTCGAACCTCCGACTGCGAGCAACCGCGCGTTCCGCAGCGAGGCGCCTTAGACCGCTCGGCTACTCCACCGCGGCGCCGTTCTCCGTCGGGGTTTCGAATCTCCCCTTGGCCATGGATGTTAGTGCCGTCTTTAGTATAGTATAAGCTAGTTCAGAAGTAGTTTGTAAGTGGTGGACTGATGACCCCGCAGTGAAGTCCCTTAAGCTTAACAAACATTTGAACATTTTCCACCTTAGCGCCACTGTCATAGTTATCGGGCAGTGAATATGTCTTTTAGCTAATGCACAGTACCTCAATGGATTATCTGCCGTATATGTAAGTTGTGTTTTGATGCTGCAATTTCAGTTTCACACGATTTATGTATAGTGAACATTTTTCATTTCCCTTTTAAGATTTTCTTCCACGTTGATTCTTTTACAGGTATAGGCTCTTGTAATAGGAAGTGTGTGCCCTCAACACCGGTGTTTCCCATTGTTTTGCTTGATGTACGGCGTTAGTTAGCCATTCCGCCGCCTTTCAGAGGCATAAACCAAGGTTCTCATGGAGCTCCATATGCTACTCCGCTTTATTTTACACGCCAGCTGGTGTCAGAGTGACTCCTGTAACACTACACCACGATCGTAGCAATATGATTTCAACATTTTAGTCATTTATAAATATTGATTTGCGAGGAAGAGCTGATTTTTTTATTAAATGGAAATAAATTAAAATTAAAAAAAAAAGGCATAAATAGGTCTAGCAGTTGGGTTTCTCTCCCCCCCCACTCTCACTCACTCTCTCTCTCTCTCTCTCTCTCTCTCTCTCTCTCTCTCTCTCTCTCTCTCTCTCTCTCCCTCTAATGTTTATCACTGTAATGTTCAGCTCCCTGAGATGATTAGCCCTATAGCCCTTTCAGGCCATGCACACACAATTGTGTGGTTCTGGTTTCGTTCGTTTTATTTCTTTGTGATTCACGATAGGAAGTTCGGGCCTGCATCACACAATCGTGGATGGACTGTGTTAACGTGCGCAACGTGTTGTAGATCCATGTTTCTACAATTGGTGATACCAGCAGTCGACAAATTTCCAGTGTACTTACAATAGCGGCAAGAAAGACTTTCGACTTGTTTCGACATGCGAAACTATCATATCTCACAGACAGGTGATTTATATGATCCTGTGATGTTATTATGTCGTTTCTTTCAAAAGCATGTTACTGTAAGATGGTGCAGATGATAAAAATTTGTAGTGAAGGCCCAAAACAGATCATCATGAGGGTACAAAATTTTTGAAAATACATTTTTTTATTTATAATGAATTACTGTACGTATTATGAATCTTAAATGTCCCTCTCTATATTAATGTCATGTCACCTACAGCCTTAGGTGTGAAAGGATATTTAACTATTTGAAGTTTCGCTCGGTGATAGTCTGCTCTCTATCGTGTTTAGCTCTAATACAGGATTAGCTTGTCAGATAGCTCTGTGCAGAGAGCTGTCGATAATAGCGTGGTATTGTGAACACGACCATTTTTAAGCAGAAAGATAACTTGTTATTAAACAGTGTTAGACTCATTAGCATTGGGTATATTATTGTATAGAAAGTTATCGAGTGAGGATTACGAAATGTAAATGGATTCAGAGATTTGTGTAAAAATAGTGAATGTGAAACAATTATTTTCGCGATTATTAAATATTATAATTAGCAGTGTTAATGTTTGATCTCTGTGTACTAAATAACATTGCAAATATATTGAAAAAGTTCTCAGAACAATCATTTAATAGTTAGAACCTTTAATATTATCTGTGAAATATTTTGTACTAGGTGGAAAAAAAGCATTATCTCTGACGCTCAAGTGATAATTTAGTGTGTATACAGAACACAAGTATTTGCTTTGAGCTCAGTATAATTCCACATTACGACTTTAGTACGCTGAAATTAATATTTGGACAGGACGTGATTTAAACTGGCGTTAAATGACCGTTTTAAGAATTCCTGGAAAAAAAGTATGTTATGCGCAGAATTTGTGAAGTAATTCAATCGCCAGAGAATAATTTTTTTAATCACTAGTGGATGCTTTAAAATCAGTGGAAAGACTATCATTTGAACCGATTAAAGACGACGACCATGTAAGACTGGAGACGGAGGCATTAAATGTGTTGTAATAGGCTTCCACTAAATTGGAACTAACCTATGTGTCGAAATAAAATCAAGCCGCTGTGTGAAAAAAATCTTCATGCTCGACATTAGTATCATACGTCAATGCCAGGCACTTAAATGTGATTTGCAGAGTATCCCATGTAGATGTAGATGAACCCAATGAAGACTAATTCACAAATTGTGTCCCAAGAACAGATCAAAATAAATAATGTACAGAAAACCTTGCTTCTAAGGACAACGGCAATATTTTCGTAAGAAGACAAGAGCACCAACCTACCAAAAGACAAGCCAGAAGTCTGTTATGGTCCTTTCACCGTAAATCTTTAGCCGCCATTGCTAAATCTGTTTGTTAGATATTTAACCGTTGCCTATACTATAACCGCGTTTACAGAACGTCTTCATTAGTCATATACGCTTCCATGGGCTCGACTAACCTACATATACTTCCTCAAATTCCCTAATTGTCCGTTTCTAATGCGCACATCCAATTTTTCTCCAAATTTTGATTCACTAAGAGCCTTAACTGTGTATATGACAATGTAGACTTCCTTCCATTATCATTATTATTTTTCCTTGGGCCTTTGAGTAGTCCCCACACAGCCATCCACATAAATAGTCTTAATGACATCCACTGGCATAGTTATGGTAGCAAGTTATCAAAATCAAAGAAACAAACATTAAAAATTCAAATGTTCAAATGTTTGTAGAGCTTATGGGACTTAACTACGGCGTCAGCAGTCCCTAAACTTACAAACTACTTATGAACTAGCTTATACTAAGGACGGCACAATATATTCCTCCGGAACTGTAAGGTAGTAGTTGAAGGCTTCCAAGATGGGCTAGTAAGTAGCTTGTATGCATGAGCTGTTAAAACGATTGTGCGGTAATTCTCACATATATTGTCCTTCCTGTCTTTCGAATGTCAAAATAATATTTTTCCGGATGTCTTTTAGTACGTCTCCAGTCTCGTAGATTCTACTCACCAACAGAAATTTGTATACTTGCAACTTCCCAAACGAATTTTGAAATTCCGATGGAATATTATCTGTACCTTTTATCTTATTTACTTCCACAGTAGGACTCTAAAAGTGGATTTTCTAACCTCTTCCAATTTCTTCTTCTAGCATATTATCAGGCAAGTCTTCCCCTCATGGAGACCTTAAATGTACACTTCCCATACTTCCGATCTATCCGGCGCTGCATTTAACAGCTAAATTCCCATTGCATTTTCAACGATACTGTACTTGTATTCGAATTCACTGGAGTTTCTTATGAAAAGAAAAGTTCAAATGTTTTTAATTATAATGCACCAAACTACTCGGGTCATCTTTCCCTAGACTTACAAACTACTTAATTTATCTTATGCTAAGGATAACATACCCATGTCCGAGGTAACAATCGAACCACCGAGACGAAAAGCCGCGCCTTCCGTAACGTGACGCCCCAGACCACACGGGTATTCCCGCGCAGTGTTCTTACGACTTTTCTACGATCTATGCGGAGTCAGTCCTACCAACGATGACTAGATTTATCTTCTACTACCCACGGTTTTTCGCAGTAACTTTTCTTGTGTCAATGTTTGTCTCTGCAAGATCGTCGTAGTAATGGGGAACAAATATAAAACACTAACAACAAGAAGATACAACGAATCTGGGCATTGGTTAAGACCTCCAAGAGGAACTTCAGAGGTACTTGAATTAACTGTGAAGAGCAAAAGTTGGACAGACGATTATTTTCTGGAATCCACCCATAAACTAGGTAATATTGATGACGTACAGTGTGCGCCGGGACGACGAATTTTGGTGACTATATGAGGAAATGTCAGTTACGATTGCTCGAATAACTGTCATGACGTTATTTATTGATTACAAAACATACAAGTTGGAGTCCTAACGATAGCTTGATCATTTATAAGTAAATTCTGTTAACTATATCAGAAAGATTAAATATTCGGCGTCAACTGCGGGAACAGCATCCTCTTACGCCTCGTGGCCGTCGATCCGCAACTTGAAGTGGCCTAGTCCTGCCTGGGACATGGGTGTGTGGGTTTGTCCTTCGGTTATTTTACCTAGGTTTAAGTAGTTTGTAGGCTACGGACTGAGGATCACGCAGTTTGGTCCGATAGATTTACAAACATTTAAACATTTTGAAGTGGTCTGTTGGCTATTCTTTCAGCTCGGCGGTGAAGATGTTGCCCTCGCAGGTATAGTCGTCGTCACAGTACATGAAACATAAGAAATACACAAAACCTTTTTGAGAATCATAGAACATAACGTATTAACATTTTAAATCATTAATAATTAATATAAAAATATGTGTAATAACCAGCAAAACTGAGCTGACGTAGAACAGTAGCGCAGATAATATTCCGTTCCACTACATGTGCAAGTACTACTTTGAAATGATAAGGTTGGTGTAGAAGAGGGATTTGTGGCCAGCAGCGACAAACCACTCAGGACTGATAACTCTGTCATAATAAGTTGTACAAATGCAACTAAGTATCGGTGTATGCATGTACGCGCACTAACAAGCTCGAGTGCATGTGTGTGTGTGTGTGTGTGTGTGTGTGTGTGTGTGTGTGTGTGTGTGTGTGTGTCTGTTTACCTTCCACATCTTCTCCAAAAATTACTGGATCGACGTCACCGAAACTGAGTCTCCATACTCCTTATTGCCAGGCAACAATCTCAGTTGGAAAAATAATCACCTACTACATAGTTCTCGACATATGACGTCGTAAGCAGTGAGAGTCGCATATAAACTGCAGCTTAATGCGAATTGTAACGAAATTGTATTCATCGTCTATTTGAGAGAGTTGCCTCAAACTTTAAACATCATTAAATTTTCTTACGGAATTTGTTCTTCCTGACAACCCCATCGAAATGATACAAGAAAAGAAGATTATCGGTTAGTTTGCGAGAATAGATAAGCGGTCTGCGGTACCACGTGTCAAACTGAGCGGCCCCACCAGTCGTAATTTCGAGATCTCGCTCGGACATGAGTGTGTGTGTGTTGTCCTTAGCAGATGTTAGATTAAATAGTTTTCAGTCCATTACTTTAGTGTTTATTCTTTAGGTTTATAAACGTTTGATCTTTCTTCAATGTTCATGCACTAAAACTACAACATTCATAACGATTTTATAATCTATTATCTCCATGCTCCTAAATGTAATCGCAAGTAATTTCACAGACCATTTAATGTATCTTTTGAAAGTATCGTACGAATCACAAATTATGAGATATGAGTTCATAAACAATAAGGTTGATGAAATATTGCCCCATGACGCATGAAATTTGATTTGTTGCTTATTTACTACTAACGCTATTCGCGATATATTAGGCAGACAATATGGACATTTATCGCTGAACTTCTTTTTTGTTTATTCTTCGAAATTCTAGTATGGCGCATAGTTCGGGAGATACGACGTATAAAAAATTACATGCAGTCGCCCATCGCATAATAAAGAAAATAACGTTCTAAATTACAAGAAATATTCCTTATTTAACAGATTTCAACCGTTGTAACTCTCATCCTCAATAGTTTATGGCCCATCTGTGTTATGATACTGTTTCTTCTCAGGTCTGATGTTCAAATGTTTGTACCTCTTTCGGACTCAACTGCGTGGTTATTGGTCCGTACCTTACAAACTACTTAAACTAAGTTAAACTAACCTAAAGACAATACACACATACGTGCCCGAAGGAGGATTCAAACCTCTGACAGGAGAGGCCTCGCGATCTGCAACGTGGTGCTCCAGACCGCTCGGCTACTCCTTCGCGGTGGTCAGATGTCCGTAGAACGATTGTAACTGACGTGTTACAATCGTGACACGAACATCCGTTCAACCAAGAAGCCGTAGCACGTCACATGGGCTATAATTTACTGAGGATGTCTGTTACTTCGGTCGAAACCAATGCAATAAACAACATTTCTTTAGATATAGAATGTTATTTCATCCTAATAAAACTCATCACAGATCGACGCTGCTCCTATGGACGATGAGGTATAAATTAAGGAGATTGTAACTTATTACCTACTAGCTGAAAAACCAGCGTCGCCTATTTATTTAGGGTCTATGCTAATCTTAGTCCATTCTCTTTCCCTTTCTCTCTCTCTCTACCTACCTTTTCTTTTTTCTCCGTCCACCCCTCATCTTCTCCGTCTCTCTCCCTTTTGTTCATCTATCGGTTCATCTCCTGCCTATCCCACTCTCTTTCCACTTTCAGATTCTCCTTTCTCTGCCAATTACTTCCTCGTCTCTCTGTTCAACTCTTCCTCCATTTCTTTAACCATTGCCTCCTCCATTGGTGAAAAATTACATAACTATGTTAACTTTTACAGTTATCAGTGAAGTAGTGTATACGTTTATTGCACGAAAACTTCTGCTATGGACAGTATGGACAGTATGATATCTTAGGTAGACAATTATAATCCTTTCGGAAGTTAAGCATGCAAAAGTGTTCAAGATAAACTCGTAGATACTGTCAAAGTTGGTAGGTAAAGTATACGCTACCGTGCACAGTAAAGAACTTCACGTACAGAAATACTTTCCTTTTGTTTTGAATATCATTTGTGACAAGTGTCACCGCAGTCGGATCAACGGAACGGCTGGTCAGAAATTACGAACAAACATACAAACGAACAAGCAAAGATTAATGTTCAAACAACTTACGGGTATGCTGCCGGGTGACGTCGTCGACAACCGCCCCGTAAGTTGTTTGAACATTCATTACGCCGGGAAGAGTTAAAGTCTCACAAGCAAAGATTAATATTTATATTTATCATATACTACCAACTCTGTTCGTAACAACTGGTAGACGCTTTCCTAATATTTATGAGTACTTATGTGGAAATGTCATTGTAGGACATATTATTAAGAAAGCATGACGTTATAAGAATTGACCTGCGTGAAAATAAAACAAACGATCAGTGTGTGTCGCAGAAGGCGATAGACGAAAGGGAAAGTTGGATGTCGACTAACAAAAACTGGAATAAATAAACACGAGGGTACAGCCGGCATCTATTGTTATTCAACAAGTAAATGAGGAGTTCATTGTTTCGTTATATTAACTTTATATCCCGATCAAAGTGGATGAATAAGTTTCATACCAACAGAAACCACTTTAAATGGTGACAATGTTTCGCTGTAGTCAAGACCAGATTTTGTTATTTTTACAGTACATGTTTTCCGCAGAGTTTTGCTATCATGAGTGGGGATTTCTTCATTATAGCTCTTATAATAGGCTATTTATAATACGTTACTTATTAGTTGTTGTAAGAGTTTTGTACACCTTGGTTTGATTCTTTTTACTTTTTTAGCTCCTGATTGATACTGGTTTCCTTATGGTGTACTTATTTCATGTTTTGCCACGTATTGTTCATGGTATAATGATGCTAATGTTGATATCTGGCGTATGGTTACGGCTATCATAGGCCAAATATAAACCAAATATAAACCATGAATAATACTCGGAAAACACGTAATAAGCACACCATAAAGATAACACTAGGAATCAGGAGCTACGAAAAGGAAAATAATCATGGAAAAGTGTACAAAACTATTACAGCGACTAATAAGTACTATACCCAGTGCTTTTAATATCCTATTAACGTAGCCCATTAAAAGAACCACAATAAAGAAATCCCTACTCGTGATATTGCAAATCTGCCGAAACATGTAGGGTGAAAATAACAAAAACTAAACTTATGAAAATTCATCGTAAGGACGGTTCAGGATCCGCAACTGTAAAACTTTTTGTAAAATTATTTACTTTTTATTTTGTTGTCGCAGTTGCACAATTTTTAGGTCTGTATGTAGTTTCGGACGAGACCGTTCATTTTCAAACCATTAGCCTTGGTTTCTAAACCGAAATAAATCCATATACTTGTTAAAAATGGCTGCTAAAATTGGAGGCCCGTGGAAGTAACACCAGTTTTAACTGCCATTATAAATTTTAAACTAGTTATATATCCACAGAGTTTTATAATGTACAACAATTTTAGCAGCCATTTTTAACAGGCATCTGGATTTATTACGGTTTAAAACCAAGGCTAATGGTTTGAAAATGGACGGTCTCGTCCGAAACTAGTCAGAGAACTCAAAATTGTGCAAACTGCGACGAGAAAAAAAAAAAAAAAAATGAATAATCTCTCAAAAAGCTGAACTGACTTGCTTACTGCGGAATTTCCTTACAAATTATGTAAGCAGTACGGAAGAAAGAAGATCATCAACATCAAAAGATGAGAAATAAGTTTAAGAAACTATAAGGTAAAGACGCCAGATTTCGTCCCCTAATGTTCTCAGTTCTGCCGGTAGGTACTCAATGTTCCGTGGGGCAAGGTGCTCAGGAACAAAGAACAAAAGATACTTTTCTTGCGACTCTTGTTATGAAGGCTAAACAATTATCGTAAAGTTGCTAATCAATAATTTTTGTACAAAAAAGAACTTTTGTAATCTATATTTAATATAAATAAATATTGTAACATGTCTTTATTATTATTATTATTATTATTATTATTATTATTACGGTGTTTTTAAACTGTTAATATCTCTTTTACAAGACGTATTAGTAGGGGAAGAAAATAGGACCACTTTTTCAAATTTGGTTTGGTTTTGAAGATTTTTTTCTGTAAAGATCGTTTCTGATTTATTTTGAGCTAAATGCCATGTATATGTTTAGTTGGTGGTGTTATGTAAATTATTTGAAAATTATTGATTTAAAGATATGGTATTCAGAGGCCAAAAACAGACTGGGGACGGTGGCGGAATTTGGCGCTTTTACCTTAGTGTAGATAATCTAATTGAGACATGAAACCCTTTATGTTCTTTTATTTCACTGTGGCATACTTCACGTAAATGTTAATTTCGACAATACTCAATGCGGAACAAGTGACAAAGTTGCACCTTGAGGAAATCACAGTGCGGCAATGCTCACCAGCCCGCAGTAGAGAGAAACAAACAGCTACCACGTTGCTTCGGAAACGCGGGCGCCGCTGTGGCGGTGGAAGCCCGACAACAACCATTTCTTCCTTTTGTCTCTGGTCGGCAATGGGCGGCTAATAGGGGCGGCCCCCCCAAGAAAGCAGCGGCCATCGATTCGGGTCAGCGAGCGACCACGCCCCGGAACACGCGGCCGCCGTCAATCTTGGCAGATCGCAGCCGCAGATTTCTGCCCCCTGTTATCTTCTGTCCTCTGCAGTAGCGGATATCTGCACCGTCATACCGTACTGTTGTTCTACAACATTGTTACCAAAACCGGAATCCTCCAAATTTTCACACGATGCTACAATAAACGTTCGCTCGGTCACAGACTATATACAAGGTGTTTCACTAAGTGTGTTTGCCTCTGTAACTTATAAAATAATAGATGACGGGAAATTTTAATGCGGTAGGCCAACACAAGAAATGTTGAACTTTCTGCGGAGCTATGAACGTAGTTTATTGTATACATGTCGCATCTGCTCCGAAAGAACAGACGTCACTTCTGATACTGCAGTTGTTATTATTTAATATTCACAGAATATATGACATCAACTGCGATTGAGCAAAGCTGAAAATGTATACACAGCCGGGATTCGAACCCGGGTCTCCTGCAGGATCAGAAGTTCAAATTCAAATGTTCAAATGTTTGTTAAGCTTATGGGACTTAACTACGGGGTCATCAGTCCCTAAACTTACAAACTACTTATGAACTACTTACGAACTAGGACGGCACAAATATCCATGCCCGAGGGGGGATTCGAACCCCCGACCGTAGTGGCCGTGCTGACCGTGACTGGAGCGCGGATCAGAAGTGACGTCTGTTCTTTCGGAACAGACGCCACATGTATATATATAATATGCCGGTGACGGGCAATGATCCTATCGTTAGTGGGGAGGGGTGGGCAAGTTTGAAGCCCTTATTCTTACGGGAATTAGTTTCATATCTACGAGTTTGAGTTCTGTGGGCAGGACGAAGCTGGGAATTTAAATCTGACGGGAGGCGTGCTTAGGTAGTTCTTGCAGATGCGGTGATCACTGTGTTCCCAGTGGTGTAGGGGTCACCGCACTTGCCTAGAAAGCGGGAGACCCGGGTTCGAATCCCGGATGGGCACACATTTTCAGCTTTGCCCAATCGCAGTTGATATCATATATTCTGTGAATATTAAATAGTTTATTGTATCATTTTCCAAAAGGTTACAGCAGTTGATAATATTTTAAATGGACCAATAGTTTTTTCTATCGTGCATTGGATTCGTTGAAACCAGCTGCGTCTAAATCAATTTAAACTACATTCCTGTCACTGTTAGTTGGGGAGCTACAACCCTTAAAAGTTTCAGGGGCAGATACCACACGCTGTACATAATACATGGCTGTGTGGTGGGTGATGGATGTTATGGCGGTGGTGTTGAGATGTTCAAATGTGTGTTGTGATGTTCAAATGTGTGTCCATGTTCCTCAATGCACAATGCAATGCGCCGTCGAAAGGACTAAACCACAGGTTTGCAAGAAGATGATTGGGGACGCCATGGTCCTCATTCATGGCCCGCAAGGTCGCCCGATTTAACACCAGTAGATTTCTTTTTGTGGGGATATATAAAGGATTTGTTTATGTCACTGAGCCCACATCCCCAGATGATCTAAAACGGCGTATCAAGAACGCATGTCGCTCCGTCACACTGCCGATGTTACAGCTCGTCCGCAGATCCTTCCGACGGCGCATTGCATTATGCATTGAAGAACATGGACACACATTTGAACATCTCAACACCAATTTGAACATCTCAACACTACCGCCATAACATCCATCACCCACCACACAGCCATGTATTATGTACAGCGTGTGGTATCTGCCCCTGAAACTTTTAAGGGTTGTAGCTCCCAAACTAACAGTGACAGGAATGTAGTTTAAATTGATTTGGACGCAGCTGGTTTCAACGAATCCAATACACGATAGAAAAAACTATTTTTCCGTTTAAAAATTATATCTTTTTGCTGTAACTCTTTGGAAAATGATGCAATAAACTATGTTCATAGCTCCGCAGAAAGTGTGACATTTCTTGTGTCTACCTACCGCATTAAAATTTCCCGTCACCTATTATTTTATAAGTTACAGACGCAAACACACTTAGTGAAACACCCTGTATATTTCTAATATGTTCTTTATATACCGGATGATCAAAAAGTAAGTATAAATTTGAAAGCTTAATAAATCACGGAATAATGTAGATAGATGGGTAAAAATTGACACATATGCTTGGAATGGCATGGAGTTTTATTAGAACCACATCTACCGTTATCGGGCCTTTGTTCTTCGAGGAACTGCGTGATTCTGGTTTTGTAACTGCTACCGTAACGGGTGAGAGATACGCCGCATCATCCCTAGTCTGGCTGATAAACACCTGCTGGAACGTACGATTTTTATGCAGGATGGAGCTCAACCCCATATTGCTAGACGCGTCAAACATCTCTTGCGCGCGTCGTTTGGTGATTATCGTATGCCCAGCCGCCACTTTCGTCATGCTTGGCCTCCCAGGTCCCAAGACCTCAGTTCCTGCGATTATTGGCTTTGGAATTACTTGAAGTCGCAATTGTATCGTGATCGACAGACGTGTCTAGGGATGCTGAAAGGCAACATCCGACGCCAATGCCTCAGCATAACACCTGTCATGCTTTACAGTGATGTTCACAACATTATTCCTCTACTACAATTATTGTTGAGGAATGATGGTGAAAATATTGAGCATTTCCTGTAAAGAACATCATCTTTGCTTTGTCTTAATTTGTTATGCTAATTATTACCTTTCTGATCAGAGGAAGCGCCATCTGACGGACATTTTTTGAACTTTTCTTTTGTTCTAATAAAACCCCATGCCACTCCAAGCATGAGTGTCAATTTTTACCTCTCTATCTACATTATTCCGTGATTTATTAAGTTTTCAAATTTATACTGACTTTTTGATCACCCGTTGCATGGTGTCACACTTATCTTGACCACCTAAATATCTGTATGTCCAGATGCAAGTTACAAAATGTTTCTAGCAAATGTTCTTTAGCTATCACTATGAAATCAATCTGAATGATTGTCTTCTTTGTATGTTTGTTCTTTACAAAGATATGAACAGCGGTATGACTTTTTTTAAATAGTACCCTGTATTTTTTATTCGGTAATTCATGTCCTCTCCTAAAGACCTATTCAAAAATGTATCACAGTGTACTATTCACTGAAACACAAAGTTGTTAATTACGTGACACAAAATTGATGTCGATGCTCCCAGCACATAGTACAGGTACTCCAGCTAATGCAACACATCCACGTGATGACGTTGACAGAGGACAAATGTTATCATAAGTAGACTGCACGTCCTCATTCCGTCAACCATCGTCAGCTGAATAGATGTGACTAGAATGTTCACCAACGAAGAAAAGGAAGAAATGCTACTCATCTATGGGGAATGTAAGTTAGCAGAACAGTAATTGCAATACCGTTTTCTTGTGTACAATACGGGTATATTTAGTAGTGTAGTCCTTCTAAATTCTGTTGTGCCAAGTATGAATACAGTAAAGGCTGTCCTTCATACAATCAGAATCGACATAACGTTTCTTTTATTGTCGTTCAAGGTAGGCGAAATGCTACGCAGCCAGAGGAACTGAACATAGAGCGAAGCCACCTTCCAGACGGACGAATCGCAATCGTCGTAGCACTCGCAAGACGAAGCTGCCGAAGTTACTCTTCTCGCTTCCGTTGCTATGAAACTACGTGTGAGCACACGATATTGGCATTCCTAAAACAAGGGCGCATCGTATTCTCACACGTCACCGGTTCTATCATTAACAAGTACATCTACATAAAGAATTTCATGGGTATGATTTCCAGCCCAGCCAACCTGAACTGCTTCTCCAATGTTCTATTTACCGATGAATATTACTTCTCAGAGGACATGGAAATACAAGGAACATGCACTATTGGTCCAGGGATAACCCACGATGCCTTAAACAGGTGGAACATCAGCGTCAATAGAGAGTTAACGTCTGGTGTGGGATGATTGGTTCTACAATTAATGCCCCTTGTTTCATCAACGGTGGCCTCAACGGCATAGAGTATGCCAACTTCCTTAGATGAATTCTTACTCTTTTGGATGAAGCGTGGCTATGAAACAGAATGCTTATGTGGTACCAACATGATAGATGTCCGGCACGTAATGCCTTGCGTGCACGTCGTGTTGTGAACCGAAGGTATCCTGCCAGATGAATTGGTCGAGGAGGAACAGTTACTTGGTTGGCCCACTAGGTGTCCTGATTTAAATTCTCTGTACTTTTTACTTTGAGGATGCATTAAAGACGTTATATATCGCTATATTCCAACAACTCCAGAGGACATTCAGGAACGTATTGTGCTTCCTTGTAATTCATTTTGCAGGCAACACTGAAAAAATAAATAATTCTTTCATACAACTAGTGCACCAGTGTACCGGTTCCAGGGTCACCCCTTTTAAGCAGAAAAAATGTTGACAAATGTTTGTTAAGCTTGTGGGACTTAACTACGGGGTCATCAGTCTCTAAACTTACAAACTACTTATCTACTACCTTATTCTAAGGACGGCACAAATATCCATGCCCGAGGGGGATTCGAACCCCCAACCGTAGTGGCCGTGCAGACCGTGACTGGAGCGCCTCAGTCCCCTCGGCCACCGCGGCCGGCCTTTTGAGCACCTTTTAGTGTTCTACTCTTGGGCATTGATACAGGAGAGTCAAAGTCAACTTTGTGTTGCGTTTTTACTTGGCTTTCGTTTATTTTCTGAAAATTCCAGCAAGTGGACGAGTTTGTAATCCTGGGTACAAAGTGATTGATGTATTATGTGCTTAATAACGTTGCGCTTCAGTGAATGGTACACTGTGATACATTTTAAATAGGTCTTTAGGAGAGAAAATGAATTACGGAATAAAACGTACAGGGTGACATTTAAAAAAGTCATACCGCTGTTGATATCTTTGTAAAAAACAAAGGTACAAAGAAGGCAATCATACTGAGTGATGTCCCCATGTCATTTGTTTGAAATATTTTGTAATTTGCATCTGGACTCACAGTTATTTATGGTGGTCAAGATAAGTGGGACATCCTGTATATAAGCCAGTGGGGCCGCGGTGGAGTAGCCGAGCAGTCTAAAGCGTCTCGCTGCGGAGCGCACGGTTGCTCGCCGTGGAGGTTCGAGTCCTTCCTGGGGAAGGGGTGTGTGTGTTTGTCCTTAGGCTAGTTTACCTAGGTTTAAGTAGTTTGTAGGCTAAGGACTGATGACCACGCAGTTTGGTCCGATAGATTTAAAACATTTGAACATTTTTTTTAAGCCAGCGGGAACGGTAACGCCGGCCGCAGTGGCCGAGCGGTTTGCGGCGCGCCAGTCACAGTCTGCACGGCCGCTACGGTCGGGGATTCGAATCCCCCTCGAGCATGAATGTTTGTGTCGTCTCTGGTATAAGCTAGTTCATAAGTAGTTTGTACTTTTAGGGACTGATGACCCCGCAGATACGTCACTTAAGCTTAACAAACATTTGAACATTTGGAATGGTCGTGGAGCATCAAATTAAGGAACGCGCGGCCTCTCGCGTCGGTAGATGGAGGCCTCCCTTCTGCATGGCTATGTCTTGGTGTCCTTACGTTACTTTCAGCTAGTTCAAGTAGTTTTTAATCCTGGGGCGAAGGACCACAATAGTCTACTTTCATATATTTACAATTTGTAAACATTAAAATCCCGTGTCACGATGTTTGTCTGCCATGAACTCAGAAAACATGCGGCCGATTTTAATGAAATAATGCGAAGTGCGTATTATTTGGTAGAACCTGAGACATGCTACTTTTTTCATTAATCAAAATAAATGTTTTTATCTAGATGATGCAAGTTCTCAATAATCGAATCTCTTCTGTAAAGTGAAATCCGGCCCAGCGGCAAAGTTCTCGACTGCAGGGCGAAAAGGCACCTGTTCGAAACTCCATGGTATCACGGATTTATTCACTCTGAGTTTTAACATAACTTTCATCTACCAACGGTGTGAGCAGTCGCTGTAAACGACAGGTGGTTTGGATTCCACGTTTAACGGCATGTCCCTGTTTCGCTGTTGGAGAATTGGAGTTGGTTAGGGACTTGTTAGGCGCTGAAGTGGCGCCCTCTATATAGACTTGCACCAAGTCATTGAACCACATGAATTTCATATTGACATTTTTTCTCCAAATTACATGATATATATAACCATGCTCTTTTTTAATTTTTTGTTTATTTTTTTTTGTTCTAATTTTGATATGCAGTATATAGAAAAAGCAGGAAAATTGAATAAATCTAAATTGGTAATTTTGTAAGGGCGACATCGTCACTTCGAATTATATTCGTATTTTGGAATTGATTTGATAATGAATAAGAAAATAGGAATACGGCTAAGTTACTTTGAACATCATTATGATCGAATTAGCGTAGCAAAGATAGACACCACATTTGTGCAAGTTTATATGCAACTAGCTCTGTCGATGATGAGGAGATCGAAGAAAAGTATGAGCATTTAAAAGAAATTATTCAGATCGTTAAAGGAGAAAAAACTTAATTCTGATGGGGAACTGGAACTCCGTAGTAGGAAAGGGAAGAGAAGGATATGTAATGGGTGAATATGAACTGGAATGACAGAGGAGATTCTCTGGTAGAATTTTGTGCAGAGCACAGTTATTACAAACAAGTGGTTTAACTATCATGAAAGAAGGTTATATACGTGGAAGAGACCAAGAGATACTGGGAGGTAACAGATTGACATTATAATGGTAAGGCAAAGGTTTAGGATCCAGGTTTTAAACTGTAAGACATATCCAGTGGCAGTAATAGACTGACCATATTAATTAAGAACTGTAGATTAAAACTTAAGGAGATGGAACCTGGACACATTGAAGGAAACAGAGGTGGTTGCGAGTTTCAGAAGAAGCATTATACAAGGATTGTCTGAAACGGAGGAAAGTAATACAATAGAAGAATAGGTAGCTCTGATAGACTAGTGAAGGCCGCAGAGGATCATAATGGCAGAAAGACAAGGCTTAAAAGAAGTCACGCCCAGGTCCTGGATATAACACTTTTGGACACGACAAAAGCTGCTGCCGCCTCCCTCTGTGACTGTCCCTCTTCCAACCTTCCTATGGCTCTCCATGCCATAGTTTCGGCTAAGTCACGTTGTTGTTGTATTGCACTACCTGCCCACTAAACTATCTGATCCCAGCTGCTTGTATAATTCTTTTGACAGAGTCAATACAAATTAACACCAACCGCCTGTGTACGCTTTCCGTAATGCTGTTGTGTCCACTACGAAGAACTGACAGAAAGACGTCGAACCATTTTAGTTGAATCTGCCGAAAATAAAAGCTATATAGCTCAATTGATCCTCTATTTTGATCACTGTACATATATATCGTTTAACTGTCATCTAGCGCGCTGAAAATAGAAACACCCGCAACTATTCGTTTTCGATATATGTATTATTTTGTGATGATTACTATTAATCTGTATAGAGATAGATTCTCAAAATTATTTTCGCATACGGGAGAGAAATTTGTTGAAATACAATTTTCAAATAGATCTCGCAGCAAAGAATATCACATTTGTTTTAATGATTTCCATGCTAAGTGCACAATTTTTATGCCACGCTCTTCCCTGTATCACTGTTATAAGAAACGTGCTTTTATTCAATGAACTTGTTCTATGTCCTCCGTCAGTCTCGCCTGGTGAGGATCCCGGAATGTAGAAAGTACTTGTAAACAGGACGGGGGCAAGTGTAGTGTAGGCAGTTTACTGTTGCACCCTCTGTGTTCTTGTCAATAAAACGCAGTCTTCTGTTCGCATTTTGTTAGACATTTTTATGTGTTCTTTCCAATTAAAGTTGTTTTTTAATTGTAATTCCTAGGTATTAACTTTAATTTGCGGCCTTTACACTTGACTGATTTATTGGCTAAGTTACGTCTATTGGATTTCCTTTGTTACTCGTGGGGATGGCTTCACACTTTTAATTAAGGGTGAATTGCAAATTTTCACATCAAGCAGATAGCTTACGTAAATCGTTTTGAGGTTGGTTTCAATCTTCTAGATATTTTACAAATTGATAAACGACCTAAAAGAGATGGTCAGAGTGTGTCGTAAACTATTTATAGAGTTAAGGAACTATAGGGGTCATGTAACACTTCCCTGGGGATCGTCAAATTTAACTTCTGTTTTACTTGATGTCTTTCCGTAAATTACTACAAACTGCGTCATTTCTGACAAAGACAAAATGTCTTCGGACGTAAAAAAAATACGAAATATGATTTGATATCCTTAGTCCATATTCATGTGAATAAAAACTGTGTTTCACAAGAACAATACTTTTGTAATCCAATTTGACTATGGACCAATAGGTATTTCTCTCAAGGTCGTTCATATCGCTCGAACAATGTTCCGAAATCCTGCTGCAAATGGATGTCAATTTATGGTCATGTAATTTTGAGGATCACTCCTATAGCATATCTTGAATATTGGAGTGACCTGTGGAGCTTTCCATAAATTGGGTACGTTGATTTCGCTGAGCGAGCAGTTATATATGACAGGTATGCATCTATCGCATGAGCATAGTGTGAAAGGGACCTGAAAGGTGTATAATCTGTACCGAAATACTTGCCTTTGTTGAGTGATTTCAGCTCCTTCACTACTCCAAGGATAACGTCATCTTCATTACGTATATTGGCAGCTGTTTATGATTCTAATTATGGAGTATTGACTTTGTCTTCTCTGATGAAAGAATTTCGGAAAGCTACTTTTGGCAACGGTGTCATCAGTAAGCATCTCTATTGCTGTCGCTTAGGGAAGGTATCGATTGTGTTTTTCCCACTAGTGCACTTTACATATGCTCTGCCTTTCTTCGGAATTTCTACCAAATTGCGAGACAAATGTGGATCTTTCACATATGAGATAATTCTGTTTGTGAAAAATTACTCCCATTTGACTGAAATGAACTTTATTTAACAAAACAGTACCTCTTTCGCGTTCTGTAGACGCATCGAAGGTATTTTGTAAGATGTAATAAAACAAGGGTCTTACAAGGCAGTCTTTACAATATTAAAAATAATATACTGGATTAATAAATGTGACACTGATTGATAAAAATATAGCAACAGTACTCCTATATTAAAACATAAAATCATGCCTGTGCATTTGAACCACTACCCAAAGTTCACGTCAGTTGATTAAAATGTTTCTAAGTAACGTTTACGGTTTAACGAATAAAACAGTAAACGCTGCTGTGGTAGTCATACACCATACACCATATTAGCTCCACATGCAAAAAAATAAAATAAAATAAATAAATCATTCATGAACGGATGAGACACGATGGTTCTTACGGTGCCGTATATAGATGGTGATCTACTTAATGCACAGCAAGGAACGTGTCTCATGCGTTTGGGGAAAGTGCGACCAATTTTTTAATGCAAGCAGTACAAGTGTGTAACCATTTCATTCAATTTAAGATTAATAATTAATCTTATCACTTCAATAAAGGATCCAATTTCATTGAATAAACTTTATTTAACTACAGCTCTGAGTTTGCATACATCATTTGGCCGTGCGGACCGTGACTGGAGCGCCTTAGCCCCCTCGGCCACCGCGGCCAGAAACCCACTCTAGATTCAATATTCCTTAATCAAAGAAAATATCGAAAGAAATGTTTACACGACACTTGAGAGTACAACAGCTTTTCAAATATTGGCGGATGGCTTAAAGGTACAGCTTGATTAAATTCAAATACTGAACACAAGCCCCTCAGTGAAATTGTTTCAGGAACCTTTTGAACAGACAAGAATTAAGCACAGAGGCAATAGTGTCACGCAAGATATTTCACTGCAACAAGCTCTTAATTAATGATAACAGTATATACAATATGGGACACGATTACTTAACTTTAGAGTCCGACTGAAACATGATTTTGGCCGAAACCGTAATCGTAGATTCGGCTCCTCTCCGAAACCGTAACGGAAACTTCCTTAATTGACTTAACATTTTTGTATATTTACATTACACCATAAATCACTAGTTTTTCCACAATTTAAAGATCCCGTCCCTGTACTTCTTGAATGTCCATAACCCTAGCCAGGAATCTATAGAAGCCGGCCGCGGTGGCCGAGGGGACTGTGGCGCTCCGGTCACGGTCTGCACGGCCATTACTGTCGGGGATTCGAGTCCCCCCCTCGGGCATGGATGTTTGTGCCGTCCTTAGTTGTAGCTAGTTCATGAGTAGTTTGTGAATTTGGGGACTGATGACCTCGTAGTTTCGTCCCATAAGCTCTACAAACATTTGAACATTTGAATCTATAGAAGATCACATGAGAGGCGAACAGGCTTAGACAAATCGACGGTATTTTTATTTAAGTACTTCCAAACTGAACTGACCTGCAGAGGGTCCCTTGGAATGGCAGGCAATGGTCTACACTGCAGTGTTTTTCAGCCTTTCTAAATCCGCGACCCGCATTTCCGAGTAAACGTGTCCGGCGACCCTCCAAGCTATGTCGGTGATCCCAAAAGTTGAACATTGCAGTAGCGGAAACGAATCAAAACTGAAAGAAAAGACTTTATTACCACAAGTATTTGATGTATGGTTTTGCTGTTATGCATAATAGATCTCAAAGCTTAATTTGTGGCGACTTGTTGTCAGGTGTGAAAATGAAACCAACATTAATAATTCAAGGATGCACTTAACTTTGCATTTCTTCGAAATGATACTGAAAACCCTTATGCAGCAAATTACTGCGTTCTAGTAATAAAATGATATTGTTATTATTTGAGTTTCCCATAAATACGAACGTCATAAAACAAAACAACAACAGCGGGCACATTCTATTTTCACAGATAAAGCCACTCTTTCATTATAACGCAAAGTACATAGTGAAAAGACTTTAAAACCTGTAGCGTGGCAATGATAATGACCATTTAAAAACTATATTTTTAAAAAGTTCATATTTTTTTCCACTTGTGTTCTTTACAAGGTCATTGCTTCTTTTTCGCAGATACATTTCGATAGTTCGAGGTGATTCCGGTCCCGTTCACCTCAACTAACGATACTGCTGTATAGCTACTACAAATTCCACAGTTCAGTATACCTTCTATTAGGAAGATAGCCTTTAGGTACACAACAAACACGTCAAATAGGTACTACGAAACTCCAGAACCGCAACATGACTACTACAATTCAAAATACACAGAAAGTATTCATTTATTTGCTCACATTTGATTTACGATTTTGTTCTTGAGGGCGCTAGTTTTATATTACCATCTTCATTTCCGTTTTTGCAATAGACAAACAACTTGTATCTCATTTTTGGCATTCCTGAATACGTAGCAGCTTCAGTCAATGCTGCAGAAAGTATTTCGAAAAATAAAGTCACAGTTCCGAATAACAGTATGATTGTAGTGAGCATAAATTTACGCAATCTGAACAGGAAACGATCTGTACCATATGATCAATGTTTCCTGCGTGTGAGGAAAACAAACAAAATTCGGGGTTCCTGGAGATGCATTCCTTGAGATGCGTTTCGAATTTGTTTCCAGCCGTGCTTAACCCAAATAGGGAAAGCAAGCCGCCAGCAAGAAGAAGAAGAAAGAACATAAACGAAAAGAGGAAGATGATGAGATGCCTGAAGTGGATCAAAATACTAAGAAGTCACTACGTTCACGCGCTTCTGAGGTGAAGGCCAAATGATGTGGATTTGTCGTCGTGACTACTCATGAACATCACATTTCATCTTATTGACAGCAGAAGCTTGCACACAAGTCCATATCATACGTCTTCATTTGGTTGTCAGTGAGAGTTTGGACACATTCTTGAAATTAACAGTTCAAAAAGCCCTCAACCATTTCTGTGGAATGGAACAGTATCTTTGTTTACTGAATCTATGTAATAGAACTATTGAGTCTTTGATTCCATTTCGTTTAGAGCAAAGTCATTGAATTTGCGCTGTCTTATGTGATCTGTTCTTGTTCCAGAGGAGCATAAAATATCAACTGTATTAAATCTTCGTCCTGTATGCTAAATTGAGAAAAGTCTGTGACCCTCATTGCGTATTTTTTGTCAACAGTGGAAAGCAGGATTAAATTTGAAATATGTGGAACTTATGTCCTTAATGAACACAATAATTCAAATATGGAGGTAAATTTGTTTGAAATTTAAGTAGCTTGCTTCTACCAACCTCTCCAAACTGTTAGCTATACAGATTTCTGTATGATATTGTTGCTATTATTGCTAGATTGTCAGATGACTTTCTTAAAATTGCAATTAAAACAGTGCTCCAGTGTCTGGAATGCTGCCTCATATCAGCTTAACTGTCAGTCATACAAAGTAGCCTTGGGGTTGTGGTTCTCGCTTTCGAGGAAACTCACTAATAAAACAGCATAACAATATGATAACCGGTTCCATTAGATACAATAATAATTAAGTTAAAGTACGATTGCTTTATATAATGCTTAACAACAAAATACCCACAATTTTTACGCGGGGGGGGGGGGGAGACTCCTAGCAGTTAAACGGTAAAGCGTTGTTGTTGACTGAATCCATCCAGAACGCGACCGGACTTCATCAGTAAGTTCCAGAAAGTTAGTTTCTGCCAAGCCGAAGATTCGGCTGATTTTTGGCTGAAACTGAGGCCGAAACTAATAGTTTGGCCAAAACTGCTCGTAACCGAAATCGAATATTCGGTCGATCCTTACTTAAGTTAAAACTTTCTTGATAGATCATTAATATGCCACAATAAAACCACGTAGAGGTGAAAGATACAACTGAAATCTACTGATGAATATGGTGGATGCATAGCTATGTCCTTGCTAACTGAATCGGAGAACAAGGTTGTTATATCAAGTTTATGCCTAAGGGCCAATTGCCATTCGGTGGGGACGCCTCGCTTACAGATAGCCAGCAAGGAACTAGTCGGAATATAAGGAGTAAGGCCGTGATAGCAACCTTTTCGAGTACACTTACGTTACGTGACACCACATTCCATCTAGGCGGAGAATCAGATTAAAATACACGTCACTCGGTACTGAGTAAGAACGATAACTGCAAATTACGACTACGTCCTATGCACCAGGAAGGAGGACATAGAAGGAAAGGGTCCTGCCAACTCTTACGTCTGCGTCTCGGGCTGGCAACGAACGCACTGGCTGGTACCGACCAGAAAACGTAGACAAAGAAAGCACTAACACAGAGAGAAGGGACAGGCAAACTTCAGGAACAAACACGGAAGTTAGCGGGTCTTGATTTCATCAAGATTAATGGAACTTTTTGAATGATTCGATTCTGTTACAGATTTAAATAGATAGCTTCTTGATAGACATTCACAGTCACAGCCGACGCCCAATGCAGCGAAAGGTAATCGTGCGCTAACGCAAGGTTAAATTGTGTTCCCGTGAAGTCCCTTACGCGCAACGGCACCGATGCCAGCACAAAGTAATACAGTATTTACCACGACAGCCTCTGTTAGTTCGTTTTGTCAATTGTAAAGCCAAGTGTAGTTGCGACGTCTACCAACCTGTTATAGCTATTTTTCTGCTGATGATTGTTTTTCTTTATATTCGCGGTTTGGTTTATCAAAATGATACCATTACGATCGAACCCTGTTCTTTATTATTACATTTCATTATTCGTTGCGGCGAGATCTATTTGCGAAATTTCAATCACCGACTTTTACTTCTGAATGTGAAAATATTTTCGTAGCAACCACCTACATAGGGAGACATGACCATCCCAATAAAATAACAGAAATCAGATCGAAAACGGAACGATTTAGGTGTTCTTTCTTCCCGCGCGATATTAGAGAATGGATCTGTAGAAAAAAGTTATGAGTGTGATTATTGAACCCTTTGCCAGGCACTTAAATGTGATTTGCAGAGTATCTATGTAGATGTAGATGTAGATTTGGAAACGTTAGAATAAAACCATTTTTATCAATAAACCATTTATTTAATTTAATATTTCTTATTTGTTTCTCAAACTAAAGTCTAGGTATAGAATGTTTTAACTACAGGATCACAAGTAAAAATTATATCTGTAACTAAGGTCGTTGCTGGGGCATGAAAGCAGACCTGTACGGTTCCACCCAAAGATAACATCGAGCCAAACTTCTAAATCGGAACCGCACATAGCCTAATACCTACGTTCTTACAGCATGTAGTCACACTTGCTTTCATCTTAGCTTGGACAAATGTGGTGAAAGGAACCGCATAACGTCTCACTCATATGTAAGATGTGGGTGGACTATCAATAAAATAGATACCTGCAATAACGAAGACTGTGCTTTTGTATTGAAAAGGCAATTATGACAAAATGATTTTGTTTTCAGTAATAATTTTTTTTTCAAAAGCATCACTAAATGATGCGGAGCAACAAAAGTAAAAATAATAATAGTAATAATAATAATAATAATAATAATAATAATAATAATTTGAGATTCATAAATGAAGATGTGTTATGACCTGTAAACAAGACACCGGGACATAGTGCAAGGGACAGATAACCTTATAACCTTAACAGCTTGAGCCCTTATAATTACATATAAACATTTGACAAAAGATTAATATGTAGATTTTGGTGTAGCTTTGTCAAAAACATCTTACATACATCTTCACTTACAAAAATACTCTTCGACTCACGTTGAAGTGCATGGCAGAGCTTTTGATAATGTCGACTGCAATATACTCTTTCAAATTCTGAAGGCAGCAGGGGTAAAATATAGGGAGCGAAGACTGATAGACAACCTATACAAAAACCAGTTATTAGAGTCGAAGGGCAAGAAAGGAAAGCACAGATTGGGAAGAGAGTAAGGCAGAGTTGTAGCCTTTCCCCAATGTTGTTCAATCTGTACATTGAGCAAGCACTGAAGGAACGGAAGGAGAAATTTGGAGAGGGAATTAAAGTTCAGGGAGAAGAATTAAAATCTTAGCGGTTTACCGATGACGTAGTAATTTTGTCATTCACTGCAGAGGATCTGGAAGAATAGAATGAACAGTGCCTTGAAAGGAACATATAAGATTGTTTTTGTATAGGTTATGGCACTTATCTACGGGGTCATCAGTTCCTAAACTTACAAACTACTTACGAACTAGCTAAGACTATGGACGGTACAAATATCCATGCCCGAGGGGGGGATTCGAACCCCCGACCATAGTGGCCGTGCAGAGCGTGACTGGAGCGCCTCAGTCCCCTCGGCCACCGCGACCGGCGAACATATAAGATTAATATTAAGAACAGTGAAACAAAATTAATGGAATGCAGTATGAAAATCGCCCGATGGTGAAGCAATTAGATTAGGTAAGTGACAATAAAAGTAGTGGATGAGTTCTGTTAGCTTGGTAGCAAAATAACTTCTGGTGGACGACTTAGATATAAAATGCAGAATAGCTATGGGAAGAAAAGCATTTCTAAACAAGCGAAACTTGTTAACATCCAATATTAATTTAAATGTTAGGAAGTTCTTTCTGAAAGCATTTGTCTGGAGTGTAGCATTGTATGGGAGTGAAAAGTGGAGTTCCGACAAAAAGAAGCTTTTGAAATGTGGTGCTACAGACGAAAATGAGATGGGTAGATCACATAACTAATGAGGAAGTGCTCAGCAGAAATGGAGACAAAAGGAGTCTCTTGCATACCCTGGCTGTGAGAAGGGATAGATTGCTAGGACACATTCTGAAACAGCAAGGAATTGTCAACTTAGCACTAGAAGGAAGTGTGTGGTGTAAAAATCGTAGAGGAAGACCGAGGGACAAATGCAGTAAGCAGATTCAAAAGGATGTACGTTGACCAATCTATTTTCAGATGAAGAGACAGGGTAGCGTGGAGAGCTGCATCAAACCAGTCTGCGGACTGAAGACCACAACAACAACATGATGCGTCTGCAGGTCGCGACAGCGGAAGTGCTTTATTAAATAAAATTCTTTGTAATGAGAGAGCGTTTATTTTTCATAATGTCGAAACCTAACTACGGATGCCCGCTTTACGAAATAAAATGCTCCAACTTTCGTTTATTTTTTTCCACTGTTCCTTCTATTCTCCCATTTAGAAGCTAGCCTTCGTACTCGTCCCAGCAGGAACAGTCCCCCTGGTGTGTGATCCACGGGAGGGTGTCGGGGCGTCTGCAGCCCCCCCTCCCCCTCGTTAGCAGGCCGTCCGCCATTAAACCAGAGCCTCGGCCGCTGCTAATGTATCCATCCGCGGCGGCGCGGCCACGCACTGCACGCGGCCGCTCGCCACATCGATCACGGCGCACCCGCGGCCCTACGGCTCACTCATCACCCCTGCCCGTCCTCAGTGCCACTGCCCGCCGTCATAAGCGACGCCACAGAGACGCATAGCAGTAGCGCTCACACAATAGCTGCGGCGGACAACGACCCCACCGCTACTAGTCAAGTGGCCGGTCACAAACACGGCTTATTACTGAACAACCCGTCGACTTCGTGTGTGGTTATCTAGAGTTATCAGCCCGTACGATAGTAATGGGGCATACGATAATTTGAAAGCCGATACAATACTGCACTAGTCAAAACAATTGGGGAATCAGTTGAGGTCTCTAGGCTGTGAAGCATTGTCATCTCCAGGATCTACATCTACATGGGATACTCTGCAAATCACATTTAAGTGCCTGGCAGAGGGTCCATCGATCCACAATTATACTATTCATCTCCCATTCCATTATCGAGTAGCGCGCGAGAAGAAAGAACATCTGAATCTCTCCGTTAGAGCTCTGATTTCCCGTATTTTATTCTTATGATCATTTCTACCTATGTAGGTGGAAGTCAACAATATATTTGCGCATTCGGAGGAGAATGTTCGTCATTGGAGTTTCGTAAGTGGATCACGCCGCAGCGATAAGCGCTGTTGTTGTAATGATTCCCATCCCATGTCCTGTATTATTTCCGTAACGCTGTCTCCTCTGTATCGTGACAATACAAAACGAGCTGCCCTTCTTCCAAATCTTTCGATGTCCTTCGTCAAACCCACCTGATAAGGATCCCACTCTGGCCAGCAGTACTCCAAGAAAGGACGGAGAAGCGTAGTCTATGCTGTCTCTTTGGTAGTTCTGTTGCATCATTTAAGGATTCTGCCAATAAAACACAGTCTCTCGTTCACATTTCCCACGACATTTTCTACGTGTTCTTTCCAGTTTAAGTCTGAAGTAATAGTGTGGAATTTACGACCTTTACCTTTGATTGATTTATCTTGTAAACAAAGTATAACGGATTTCTTTTCGTACTCGTGTGGACGACTTCACACTTCTCATTATTTAGAGTCAATTGCCAATTTTTACACCAAAGTGATATCTTATTCAGATCGTTCTGCAGTTGGTTTTGCTCTTCAGATGATTTTACTAGACGGTAAATGACGGCGTCATCTGCAAACAACCTAAGAGAGCTACTTAGATTTTCTCCCAAATCGTTTATGTAAATAAGGAACAGCAGAGGACAAATAACACTACCCTGTGGAACGCCCGAAATCACTACCGTTTTAGTCGATACCTTTCCATCGATTACCCCAAACTGTGTCCTCCCTGAGAGGAAATCCCCTATCCAGTCGCAAATTTGGGGCGATATACGATAACCACTCAATTTGATTAAAAGCCTTTTGTGAGGTACGGTATCAAAAGCCTTCTGAAAATCAAGAAATAGGGAATCAATTTGATAACCCTTGTCGATAGCACTCATCACTTTGTGTGTGTAAAGAGCTAGTTGTGTTTCGCATTAACGATATTTTCTAAATCCGTATTGACCATGGGTCAATAGATCATTCTGTTCGAGATAATTCATAATATCTGAATACAGGATATGTTCCAAGATACTGCTGCAAATTGACGTCAGTAAAATAGGCCTGTAGTTTAGTGGGTTACTCCTACTACCTTTCTTGAATATAGGATGAACTAAAATGGTTCGACGACTTTCTGTCGGTTCTACTTAATAGAGACAACATTAGGGCAACCGATACAGTGTCAATAACAGAAAGTTGCTGCAGATGACCACACGCCGTATTACAGGGCAACGACAATTTCACTATTGTGGTAGCCCCATGGTGCCTCTCTCTAAGTAAACGCCACGTCAACTTCAAGCAGAGATGAGACAACAAGATATCTTACTGCATCACACACAAATTACAATTGTAACCAATGTCTGAATAAAATACGTTAGCGTATGTATATTGTGTATGATACCCCAATTGTTTTGAACAGAGTACACTGGCTAAAAAATACATTATTTTCACTCTGGACGGAGAGCAAACTTATGAAAATAAAAATTGTCCATAACGACTAAGTAAGTGAAATTGTATATCCCAAAACACGAAGATTTTCATAGATGGCCGATCTTTTTGCAAACGATAAAGCAAGATTCATACATGTAAATGTTCATAATCCGAAGGGACCAAAATTTAAGGTCATCTGTTGCACCAACTATGTAGTAGTGTGCTGTAAACATTATTATTTGTGATTATGAAATTAGTTATTACTTTCTTACTTTTATTGCTCTATATCATTTATTGATGTTTATAAAACAAATTTAAGATTAATGAAAACTGAAAATGATACATTGTACCTATAATTGGCTATTGAATACCAGGCTATTTTTTGTTATTAATGGTCTCTATTTTACTAAGAGTTTACACATATTTTACGTATGTGACACTAGAGTTTTGCTGAATTTTTATGTCCAACAATCTATTCAACACCATGTTTAGTTAAGTAGCTATCATGTTCATTATTTGGTATCATTGCAAATTTTGGTCTACTACAAGTATGGAACTGGTACTTGGAATTAACATTTCATTATACTGTTGCTGTTCTGTTTAGGGTTCGGTCATTATATCAGAAGCAGAAATATTCTTGTTCTGTTTTTGTACTTATTGTGATTTGTACAGTCTAAACATTGGAAATAAGAAAAATTTTACATTTCAAAATTAAATAATGAGTTAAGGGAATGATTCCGCCTGTGTTTATCTAGAGTTGTCAACTAGTTCATTATTAATGGGACCATATGATAATCTGGACTTTTTACACGGTGTACGGTACTATATTGTATGATACTGGCTACGGAATCAATCTTTTCTCTCCGCCCGAAGACTACATTTAAAATGTGAACAATCAAGCAGACGTCTGCAATAAGAATTGTCGATGCCAGCTGAGTGAAATTACATTACATCGTTAAATAGGACGATTTTCATGTATGTTCAATGTTGTTGCCGATTCTATAAATATGCTAAAAATAAAATGCATATATATCATCTTTTGTCGTTGGAGTTATGGCTCTAAATTAAGTCGATATGTCACTGTGACAGTCGCACCTAAGAAATATATTGCGTCTAAGTATACTTGCAAATTACCGAAAGTTGTACTTTCACATTAGCGCAAGTAAGATGAGTAATGCTAAGCTTTCATTTAAATTTCAATCATTTTAAATACATTCGTCTTTTCTTGTCTATATTTTCAAAGTTTGTACAGTCAGGCGTTCGATGTGCATTACGTAAAGAACACGTAACTGGCGAGTGAATCAAGTAAAGTTACTGTTGTTGTGGTTGTGGTCTTCAGTTCGGAGACTGGTTTGATGCAGCTCTCCGCAATACCCTATTCTGAGCAAGCCTCTTCAACTCCACATTTGAACGGCAACCTACAACTGAATCTGCTTACTGTATCCAACTCTTGGCCTTCCTCTGCGGATTTTACCCCAAACACTTCCCTCCAATGCTAAATTCACGATTCCTTGATGTCTAAGAATGTGTCCTACCAATAGATCCCTTCTTTTAGTTAAGGAATGCCAGAAATTCCCTTTCTGTTCAGTACCTCATTAGTTATGTGATCCACTCACCTAATCTTTAGCATTCTCCTGTAGCAACACATTTCAAAAGCCTCTGTCCTCTTCCTGTCCGCACTCTTTATCGTCCATGTTTCACTTCCATACAAGGCAACACTCCACACAAATGCCCCCTGCTGGTTCGGGGGTAAGAATAGGCCCGCGCTATTCCTGCCTGTCGTAAGAGGCGACTAAAAGGAGTCTTCATACTTTTCGGCTTTCCATCTGTGGTCCCCTATGTGGGTTTGACCCTCCATTTTTCAAAATTCTCTCAGAAGAGCAAACCAGTTGGGGGAGGACACCTTACATGGTGCAACATGTACATCTCGTGCCATGCCATCTTATGCACCCATCATGGAATAGACTTGCGACGGCGGCTTCTATTCTGCCATTTCTTTTTCCATGCAAGTCGTGTCCATTGTGCACTGATATCCCAGCACCCTCCTTTATGTTGGTTCACATGGCACAAGAAAGCCAGCACGGTAGCCAGTCCGTTGTGGTGGGGTCGTCAGGTACCCTCTTGGCTGTAGCCCCCTCCGCACACAGGAATCGCTCTACTGATGCCAGAGCTGTAAGCTTCTGATGCAGGCCTAGGAGTAGATGCTTGTCGCCATGGAGCATCAGGACTCCCGGCAACGGTCATCCTGCCGTGTCTTTCGAGGTCTTAAAGACAATAGGGTGGCAAACGGGGCCTTCATCTTGGCCTTCGACGGCGATACCTTGCCCGAGAAGGTCAAGGTGATGGTATACAGATGTGATGTTCGACCGTACATCCCTCCACCCATGCGCTGTTTCAAGTACTGGCGGTTTGGACACATGTCTTCCCGTTGCGACGCAGCCCCTATTTGTCGTGACTGTGGCCGTCCCGTACACCCAGATGCACCTTGTACCCCACCACCTTCCTGTGCCAACTGCAGCGGCCACCACTCGCCTTGCTCAACGGACTGTCCCGCTTTCCAAAGGGAGCGCAAGATCGTAAAGACCTTCGATCGTGTAACTTACTCTGAGGCCCGTCGTAAGTATGAAGAACTCCACCTGGTATCTATGATTTCTACATATGCTGCTGCCACAGTGTCATTGCCTCCATTGAGGGCGGTTTCCCGACCCCCTATCACACCTTTGGGCCATCCCCAGACGCCGGTGGGAGGGGGCACCTTTTCTTCTGCGAGGCTTTTGCCTCCCCCTTTAACGGGGTCTTTGAACCCCATCTCTCTGCCGGAGAAATGTCTTCCTTCTCCAGCTCTCCCTTCAGGGAAAGGGCCTGACGAGCCCCTTCCACCACCTCCTGCAGTTCCCACTGTATCTGACAGCCTGGATGTCAGTTGATCTACTCCTGCACGGAAAGGGTCTCTTGAGGTCTCCGCAACGCCAGTTCTTCTGGGAAGCCCACTCCAGCACCGAAGCCCAAACCCAAGCGGGAGCGGGCGAAGAAAAAGGATGTCCCTCAGAAGAAAGAGCTGGCGGCAAAGGCGGCTTCCTCGATGCCGTCCGCTACCAGTTCTGACTCCGACAATGAGATCGAAATCCTTGCATCTAAAGAGGACCTTGCTCTTACAGACAACTTGGACGCAATGGATATGGACACCACAGACCCTCAGCGGGTGGCGGCAAGTGACACTGAGGTGCACCACGTCTCTTAATCATTTTCATACCTCCCCATTCCTTAGGCAGCACTTTCCTCCAATGGAATTGCGGCGGTTATTTTTCCCACCTAGCAGAGTTAAAACAACTTTTAAGCTCTTCCCATGTACTGTGCGTTGCCCTCCAGGAGACCTGGCTTTTGGCAACGCGAACCCCAGCCCTTCGTGGCTATCGTGGGTTTTATAAGAATCGTCCTGCATGACAGAGCATCTGGTGGCGTCTCCATTCATGTCATTAACTCTGCCTGCAGTGAAGCTGTGCCCCTTCAAACACCTTTGGAGGCAGTGTCTGTTCGGATCAGGACACCACTAGCTATAACCGCCTGCAGTGTTTATCTTCCACCTCATGGTGCAGTCCCCTGCCAAGAGTTAGCTGCACTGATTGCTCAGCTCCCCCCACCTTTCCTCATCATGGGCGATTTCAACGCCCACAACCCTCTGTGGGGTGGCGACTCGACTACTGGCCGAGGTAGGGAGGTTGAAAATCTTGTCTCCCAGCTCGACCTTTGTATTTTAAACACAGGTGCTCCCATGCATTTCAGTGTGGTACACGGCACCTACTCGACCATCGATCTCTCTATTTGCAGCCCTGGCCTCGTACCATCTCTTCATTGGAGAGTGCATGACGACTTGTGTGGCAGCGACTACTTTCCGATTTTTCTGTCACTGCCCCAGCGTTATTGCCCAAGCTGTTTGCCCCGTTGGGCTCTTAACAAAGCTGACTGGGATGCGTTTGCGACTGCTGCCACTGTTCGATCTTTGCCGGACACTAACATTGATGTGGTGGTCGACAATTTAACAGACGTCATTGTCTCTGCAGCTCAGTCTGCAATCCCGTCTTCTTCTGGATCGTTCCGGCAGAGGTCTGTGCCCAGGTGGTCGCCGGAAATCGCTGCCGCAATCAGAGAACGTAGGCGAGCTCTTCAGCGTCATAAACGGCGCCCATCAGTGGCCAACCTCATCGCTTTCAAGCAACTTCGTGCCAAGGCTCGGCAACTTATCAAACGAGCCAAACAAGAATGTTGGGAGAGATATGTCTCGACCTTAGATTCTCGTGTCTCTCCATCTCAGGTGTGGACTAAGATCAGGCGCCTCTATGGCCACCTATTGGCGTCCCTTTTCTTTCTATCCATGGGGCTGTGTGTACAGACCCGAGTGTGATCGCTGAACATCTTGCTGATCACTTCGCTCGGTGCTCTGCATCAGTGCAGCATTTCACTCCCGCAAGGAGCGTGTGGAGCGACAGCGTCTCTCCTTTGCGACGCACCGTCAGGAGTCCTACAACGCCCCATTTACCGAAAGTGAGCTGCTTAGTGCCTTGGCCAATTGCCCGGATACGGCTCCCGGTCCCGACCGTGTCCATGCACAATTCTGAAACACCTCTCGTTGGATTCTCAGCGCCATGTCCTAGACATATTCAACCGCATTTGGGGTGGTGGCGAGTTTCCGTCCCAATGGCGGGAAGCCGTCATCATACCGGTGCTGAAGCCTGGCAGGGACCCACTGGAGGTTGACAGTTATCGTTCCATCTGCCTGACCAACGTTCTATGCAAGTTGCTCGAACGTATGGTCGCACTTCACTTGACTTGGGTGCTCGAGTCACGGGGCCTTCTGGCGCCATCGCAGGGTGGATTTCGCCAGGGTCGTTCTACAACATATAATCTGGTGTGCCTGGAGTCAGCGGTTCGGACAGCTTTTTCCCGTCGTCAGCACCTCATTGCGGTTTTCTTCGACCTTAAGAAGGTCTACGATACCACATGTCGGCATCACATCCTCGCTACACTGTGAGTGGGGCCTTCGGGGGTCACTTCCCATTTTTATTGCAAATTTCCTCCGACTCCGCACGTTTCGGGTCCGAGTCGGTGTTGCCCATAGTTCGCCCCACGTCCAAGAAAATGGGGTCCCACAGAGGTCTGTGTTGAGTGTCTCGCTGTTTTTGGTGGCCATTAATGGCCTGGCTGCAGCTGTGGGGTCATTGGTGTCTCCTTCCCTGTACGCCGATGATTTTTGCATATCTTTCTGCTCCACCACAACAAGTGCTGCTGAACGCCGACTCCAGGCGGCCATCCGCCAGGCTCTCATGTGGGCCCAGCATCATGGCTTCCAGTTTTATGCCTTCAAAACACTTGTGATGCACTTCTGTCCGCGTTGGACAGTGCACCCCCACCCTGAATATCTTGAAGGCCAACTGCTCCCTGTCGTGGACACCCACCGATTCCTAGGCCTGATCTTTGATGCCTGGCTGACTTGGCTCCCTCATATTCGTTATCTGAAACGGGTGTGCGGGCGACATCTCAACGCCCATCGATGTTAGGGCCATACCGTATGGGGGGCTGACCGCTCCACTCTGCTGCGGCTCTATATGGCCTTGGTGCAATCGCGCTTAGATTTTGGATGCCTCGCTTATGGTTCTGCAGCGCCTTCAGCTTTGCGCTTATTGGACCCTATTCACCACTGTGGGGTTCGAATTGCGACGGGAGCCTTCCGAACCAGCCCTGTGGCCAGTCTCCTAGCGGAGGCCAGGGTCCACTCGCTACAGGTCCGCCGCCAACAGCAGCGTATGCAGTCCACGTGTATAGTTCAAAAGGACATCCTAACTACCGCCTACTTTTTTGTACTGCGGCTGTTCGTCACCAGCAGCAGCGACCCAGGTCAGGACACACAATAGCCGTCCGCGTGCAGTCCCTCCTGGGGGAGCTTGAGTCGTATCCTCTTCCACCTCCATTTCAGGCCCATTCATGCACTCCTCCATGGTGCCTGCCACGGCCATGTCTTCGTTTAGACTTGGCCCATGGGTGTAAGGACTCGCTTCCCCCTGAGGCTCTCCGTCGCCAGTTTCTCGCTGTTGTTGCTGAGCACCCCGGCTACGACATAGTTTATACGGACGGCTCGATGGTAAACGTCCGTATTGGCCTTGCCTACGTCCATGGCGACCACGTTGAGCAGCTGTCTCTGCCAGAGGGCTGCAGTGTTCATACTGCAGAACTGGTGGCCATCTTCCGTGCTCTCCAGCATATGCGTTCCTGCTCAGGTGAGTCTTTGCTTCTTTGTAGTGACTCCCTGAGCAGCTTACGTGCTCTGGAACAGTGTTACCCACGTTCGACATTGGTGATGGCCATCCGAGTGGCTGTTTTTGCCCTTGTTCAGTCTGGCAGATCAGTGATGTTCCTTTGGTCTCCGGGTCACGTCGGCATCCCAGGTAACGAACGTGCCGATGGGCTTGCCAAAGAGGCGGTTAATGCCTCTCTCTTAGAGATCGGCCTCCCAGCTTCAGATCTCCGTACCTTATTGCGCCGTCGGGTACATCAGCTTTTGGATGCTGAGTGGCACAACCTGAGCACGCCCAACAAGCTTCGTGTTGTCAAGGAGACTACGGCTGCGTGGCGCTCCTCAATACGTGAATCTCACCGGGACTCGGTGGTTTTGTGTCGCCTCCGAATTGGGCACACGTGGCTCACCCATGGACATCTCCTTCGGGGTGAGGACCCGCCCCAATGTCGGTGTGGCTCCAATTTGACCGTCGTCCACATATTGTTGGACTGCCCTGTTTTAGCCGCCTTGCGGAGAAATTTTAACCTCCCTGATATTTTATCAGAAGTTTTAGGTAACGATGCTACAATGGCAGATTCCGTTTTACGTTTTATTCGAGAAGGTTTTTTTTTTATCATTCTCTCTAACTAGGGATTACCTTGTACTGCCGAGTGGTTGGCTTTTCCTGTTTTATTTTTATGGTCGGTCAGCCACAGCCTTCGGCTTCCTTGTTATAAGCTGTCTTGTGTGATAGTCTCCTTTCTGTTTGTTTCTTGTCGTTTTAGATGTTTTATGGACTCAGTGGGATTCCCCTGCCACTTCACAGTTTAACTCTGAGCCTGTCTCTTTTATGCCCACTCTGAAATGGGGGACTGATGACCGTTGCAGTTTGGTCCCCCTAAAACATCCATCCATCCATTCATCCACACAAATGCCCTCAGAAAGGACTTCATTAGTCTTAAATCAAATGATAATAAATTTCTCTTTTTCAAGAACGCTTTTCTACCCACTGCCATTCTGCAATTTATATCCTCTGTACTGCGACCATCAGTTGTTATTTTACTACCCAAGTAACAAAATGCATCTACCTCCTTTAATGTTTCCTTACCTAATCTAATACCATCAGTGTCACCTGATTTTCTTAGACTGCACTCTATTACCCTAGTTTTACTCTTGCTAATGTTCATCTTATATGCACCTTTCAGCACACTGTCCACTCCGTGCAACTGCTTTTCCAGGTCCTTTGCTGTTTCTGACAGAATTACTAGGACGTCCGCAAAACGCAATGTTTTTAATTCTCCACCCTGAACTTTAATTCCTTCTCCAAATTTCTCCTTGCTTTCCTTTATAGCTTACTCAATCTACAAATTGAATAACAACGGAGAAAGGCTACAATCGTGTCTAACTCCCTTCACAACCACTGCATCACTTTCATGCCCATCAACTCTGATAACTACTGTCTGGTTTTTGGACAAGTTGGAAATAACTTTACGGTCCCTATATTTTACCCCTGCCTGCTTCAGAAATTGAAGGAGTTTATTCCAGTCAACATTGTCAAAGCCTTCTCCAAATCTACAAAAGCCTGAAATTTAGGTTTGCCTTTCCTTAATCTATCTCCTGTGATAAGCCGTAAATTGAGTATTGCCTCCCGTGTTCCTACATTTCGTCTGAACCCAAACTGATCTTCCCCGACGTCGGCTTCTACCAGCTTTCCCATCCTTCTCTAAATATTTCGTGTTAATACTTTGCGACCATGACTTAATAAACTGATGGCTCTGTAGTATTCACACCTGTCTGCGCCTTCTTTCTTTGGAATGGGGATTATAACATTTTTCTTAAAGTCTGAGGGTACTTCGCCTGTTTCATACATCTTAGACCCCAGGTGAAACTTCATTAACTCTGAGAGAATGTCATCTACTCCAGGGGCCTTGTTTCGACTTAGGTCTTTCAGTGCTCTGTCAAATTCATCTCTCAGTATAGTATCTCCTACTTCATCCTCATCTACTTCTTCTCCACTTCCTACAATAATGCTTGTAATTCATTTCCTTTGTAGAGCCTCTCTGTATACTCTTTCCACCTTTCAGCTCTCCCTTCTTTGCTTTCCCATCTGTGTTATTGATATTCATAGAGCTCTTTTTCTTATCTCCAAATATCTCTTTTATTTTCCTGTAGGATGTATCTATTTCCCCGCTACTTACACATTCTTCTACATCCTTGCCTTCTATTCACTCCTGCTTAGCCATTTTGCACTTCCTGTCGGTGTCATTTCTTAGTCGTCTGTACTCCATTTTGCCTGTTTCATTTACTGAATTTTTATATTTTCTCCTTTCATCAATTAAATTTAGTATTTCCTGTTACATCCAAGGATTTTTTGTGGGTCTTGCCTTTCTACCTATATTTTCCTCTGATGTCTTCACTATTTCATCTCTCAATGCTACCCATTCCTCCCCTACTGTTTTATTTTCCACTGTTTCTGTCAATTATTGCCTAAAACACCCTCTGAAATTCTTAAGCATTTCAGGTTGATTCAGTTTATCCAGGTTCCACCTCATTTTTTCCCTTCTGCAGTTTTTTTTCTTTTTTTTCAGTTGCAGCATACAATTCATGACCAATAAGTTACGGTCAGAGTTTATATCTGCCCCTGGGTATGTCTTACAATTTAAAACGTGGTTCAGACTGAGGCGCTTCAGTCACGGTCTGCACGGCCACTACGGTTGGGGGTTCGATTCCCCCCTCGGGCATGTATATTTGTGCCGTCCTAATTCGTAAGTAGTTCATAAGTAGTTTGTAAGTTTAGGGACTGATGACCCCGTAGTTAAGTCCCATAAGCTTTACAAACATTTTTTTTTCCGATCCGTAAAATGCCAGTGTTGTTTCTCCTGATCATCACATCCTCCTGAGTAGTCCCTACTTAAATTGTTAATTAACTGTAACTTTGTATGTTTTAGCCCTTTCTCGTTGCTGTAGTAAAGTTTGTGACACTTTTCTCCTATAAATCGCGCCGCCAAAGTAACATGGTCGATATGGTGTCGCATGTAAAAGTTAGATACATACCGTTTGGCAGCTGCGTATTCAACAGACAATCATTCCTGCACATTACCGAACATTTATCTGTCACCAACGTTACGCTACCACAACAAAGACTAATATTATTTTTACTACCACTGTAACTACTACATACATGTCTATGCCGCGGTCATTTAGCAATGAAAGGTGTAAGATTTAATCGAGAAATTGACTGAATCATGATTGCACGATCTTTCTTATTCATAAGTTGCCATTACTGGACATGACATGCTCATTGTAAAACACTTAATTCTGAATTTCATTGTTCTATTATAAAAACGAAAATACATTAAAACATTAAGACAAATAGTTGCGAAAATTACTCGGTTGCAGTGAGAGGGAAGCTGGAACAAATTCAGTTTCCCAAACCGTGACGTACACTGCTCGAGTCGGTAAAAATTAATTTGAAACCAGTATAGATCGTGTTTATTTCATTTTTGGTTATTGATTTCAAATGCTGAGCAGTTCATCATGATATGTGTACTGTTCCTAGCGCCAGAATGGCCTGAAGATGAACCTAAACAGATCGAAACACATACCCAAAATAGATATAAATGCCGTCTAGCCTGGTATTACTTTCTAATGGTTTTAAATCCATATAAATAAAAATGAATCGCCTTTTTTTTCTAAGCGTAAAACTCGAGAACGGCTCGACCAATCCGGCTAATTGTTTTTCAACGTTTTTCTTAAAGCACAATGAAAGTTCTTATGGAGAAAAACAACGTAAAAAGTAAAGTGTTTACGAGATATGAGGTCATAAACAATGAGATGCGCGAAAAACTGCTCAATTAAGCGACACTGCTGCTCATTATCTCCTAAACCACTGGATCGATTTCAACCAAATTTGGTAAACATATTCTTTACGTCAGATAACAATTGCTGTAGGAGTGAGAACCACATACGACACATGGTTAAGGAGATATAACGTCATAAGGTATTTGAGTTGCAAGAAAGTGCCACATAATGCTACGAGACTTTATAAATACACTATATGAGAATGCTAGTACTTAGCGACTTGTAACAAACATTAAACATAATTTCAAACTTTTATTAAACGTGTTTTCGCTGACAACCAGATAAAAACAACGAAAGGAAAAAAAAAGTTTGTCGCTTACTACTTTTCCGCTGTTCATGGAGCAAAACTACGGCATTCGGTACGACGTTGCAGTTCGTAATTTCTACACTAAAAATTTTACTCGCAGGAAATTGTGCAGATAGTATACACACATAGAGATGAATGTACTTTAGAAGTTATATCAAAGTACGAGTCGTAGTTCATGAGATATAAGGACAATAACAGTAACGTTCATGGAGAACAGCCCCATTACTTATCAGCTTTCAATCTATTACTTCTTTACGATTATCTCTGTTCGCAACGGATTTTACCGAAATACAGCGCTTATACAAATGAATATATAACTGCACAATTAAACAATTGTAAAACATATAATTCAATAAGTATGAGATCATATATACTGAAATGGGTAAAAACGTGTCACATCATGCAATACGTATTCCAGTCAGCTTAAGGAAAGCTGACAGAAGCAGATCGAAATTTCTGTTGGGGGGGGTGTAGGGGGTTCGGAATTCAGTACTTTTCGTCAGCCAGGGCGGGGGGGGGGGGACTTTCTAAAACAAGTTACAGATACAAAACGTGAAATAAAAGATATTTAATTTCAATATTAAATGGAAAGAGGACCTAATATCTTGGGTGTGGGGGGGGGGGGGGGGAAGTGGAGTCATTTCGCCAAGGGGACGGGGCATGGGCACCTCAGGACAGTAAACTTTGCACTCTGAAGTGCATACGTATGAAGGCGAAAGCAATAGACTTCTATAGAGTTATAAGGAAAGAAAGAGCGTACACCCAACAAAAACCCATTATTTACGACAGATACGGCTTTTAACTTAAAGAGAAAACAGTTTCCAGTGAAACTTGCATTTCCTATTACGATTAATAAACCAAAGGGCAATCTATTAAATACTGTGGAGTGGATTTGACATCTCCATGTTTCTCACACGGACAACTTTATGTCACTTGCTCATTACAAAAATGTTGAAATGTTTGTAATTCTTTTGGGACCCAACTACGTTGGTCATCAGTCTCTAGACTTACAAACTACCTAATCTAAGTTAAACAAACCTAAGGACAACACACATATCCATGCCCTAGGGTGGATTTGAACCTCCGACGCAGGAGGCCGCGCGATTCGTAACGTGGCGCTGCACACCACTCGAATAACATTTACAGTAAAGTTGTGAATTAAATGAATGTTACTTATCATCTGTATTTTGATTACTATCATTCTTTGTTTAGATACTGTACCTAAAATTTCGTATATTATGCAAGACAGCCTTATTTCTTAAATATATTCTCTGATAATTATAACATGTTTTTAGAAAAAAGGAGTTGGACAGAGAAGGGATAGGATGAGTAGTAACTCAAGGCCTGAATAAAAAATAAATACCCGGGAAACGCCGGGTTTTCAGCTAGATAATTGTGCCGTCATGGGACGTCACGATGCCGAGGGTGGTTGAAACTCGCGCCACAGGTCGCCCGCGGGACCTCCTTGGGGGCGCTGCAGTGGAGCACTGCGAAGGAGACGCCACCACGAGACGTGGAGGTGACGAGACCATAGACTTACTAAATGAAAACTAGACCGCCTGCTGGTGCTGGTGTCGCATCCCCACATTGAACGTGACAGAAGCCGTCATTTGCAGGGAAAGACTGCGTAAACATTGTTCGTTCGTGTGCTGCTTTTAATTGTAACAACAAGAATGGAAGCAAAGACGAAGACGGAAACATACACAGATCAGTCATTACTTGTATATTATTTTCGTGGAGAAATAATAAATCATGAGCGTTTGTTTTAGTTTAGGTATCCTCTTAAATGATTCTTTAGAACTGACAAAAGTACTTTGTTGCATGTCAAGTACTTATATTTCATTTGCATATAAATTACTAATAATACTAACACGATTTATGTACTAAATAGAACTGAATGAAGAACTAGGCGTATAAGAGGTATTTACATTTTTAATCACATAATTATGATGCAGAATTAGGTCGAATAATTGCTTTAATATACTTAAAAGGTGGTGGTTGTACTTCGTAAATGGTCAAATATTTGATCGACTGTTGCATACTCATCCACTTTACGACGTACTATCCCTCTTACAACGCAACGTGCGAAAAAAAAAATGCCTGTTTAAAGTTGTATGGGTTATTACAATTATTCATACCCAAATTCGAGGAAGTTGAAAGAAAGATTCTATGTAATCTGGAAAGGAAAGTAGGCAAAACTATACTATGCAAAAATAAGCGTGCAAAATGTACAGAGTAGTCGGCAAAAAGTAAGCAGGGCCTGACAGAAAATTACGCGGATTAAATAATAATCGCACTCTCTGCTACTTTACAAGTTTCATGGTATCATGCAAATATCTCGATGCAAAATCGCTCCACCTTCCCAGGAAAGAGCCTTACATCCTTAAACTTCGTGTTTCTATGCAGACGTATTTCGAAAACTGGGAAAATTCATTTATTTAAGAATACTTTTTAAACAGACTGCATGACGCAGTAATATTATTTAAACAAACATTAGTTTATTTTGGGTTTCATTTTGCTCCTGTTGCGTCTCATACACTACAAATCACAGCCCCAGTACTAGGATTCTTTCCTGCAAATGGCGGCGGACAGCTGCTTCCATTCGGGGATATTTGCCTCGCCTCTTCGCTACGGCGTAGTAGGGGCTTGGAGGAGACCAAGCCTGAGGCGGAGTCTGGTGTTTGGAAGCAGAGTGGACAGCCGGCTGTTTTGGAGACACCAAGGGGGAACGGCCGGTGCAGACCCAAATGCACGCCGTGACAAACTACATCGGGAGGAGTTGCCCGGAAGAAGACACTACCCGAGGTCTATATCGCCGGACGCAGTGTGCCCCAAGTGTGTTTTACCGTGACCTTTCTATTGAACAAATTTTGTAGACAGCGAAGTTCGCAGGTGTGAGTGCACTGTAGTTAGAGTCCTAACCATGAGTTTAGTTGGTTGTAGTTGTCACAGTGCTATTACGAGTAACTTGGAAGAGGCTCACTGGTCAAAAGGTGAGACGCTAGTCTGTTGAGGTTATGCAGTGGTATTGGAGTTAATTTAACTGACACTGCATACGTGGGGTCATTTAAATGGGTAATTGGCTCTGTAGCTGTCTTTAAATTGCGAGTCCGCAACTAATTGAGTGTCTTGCTTTGGTGTTTAAAATAAATACTCGTGGCTGATATTGTTTCTGGATATAATTTGAGACTTGCTTATATGCCCGTGTTTCGCAACGCTTGTTGAAAGAGGGCCTGTGTGTATCATGGATTTTTAGAGACCTGTCTGTCAAAACAGAATCCTTCTTGGGACGCTCTGTCAATAAACTCAGTTGTCCTAGCCAAGGTGTCAAATGTAAGAAAAACTCATTGTCCGATTGTACAATTGTAAAATTTTGCAGGGATGTATTGATTTGTATAAGTGCTGTATGTCGGTAAACTCTGTTGCAAATACGGTTAGTAGTAAAGAAGTAATAGATTAAAACGTGATGCTCTATGGGGCGGTTTTCCACGAACGTTACTCTTTACGTCCTCATATCTCATTAACTACGTGTCGTACTGTGATACAATTTCGAACGTACATCCAGCTTTAAGGGTGTAATCAGTCTGAAAAATTTCCTGCGAGTACAATCGGTAGTGTAGAAAATATAAATTGTAACCTTATACCGAATGCCACAGTTTTGCTTCATGAACATCGGAAAACTAGTAATCGAGAAACAATTTTACTTTCTATCTTCTGATGTGGTTGTCTGCGAGAAAAAGTTTAATAAAGGTTTGAAAATGTTTAAAGTTTGTTGCAAATCGCCAAGTACTGTCATTCTCATATAGTGTATTTAAAAAGTTTCGTCGCAATATTTTGCTATTCCTATTGTTCATGACGTTATATCTCCTGAAAAAAGTGACGTACGTGGTTCGTACTCCTACAACTGTTGTTACCTCACGTACGAAATATGTGTACAAAATTTGGTTGAAATCGGTCCAGTGGTTTAGGAGAAAACATGTAGCATTGTTGTTTGACGCAGTTTTTCGCGCATCTCATGACGTCATACCTCCTTACGTATGGGTCGTAGGTGATTCTTACCCCGACAGAGATTGTTGCCTTATATTGAGGAACATGTGTACCAAGTTTGGTTGAAATTGGCCCAGTAGTTTAGGAGGAGATGTGGAACATACATACACACATACAACCTATTTTATACGATGTAAGATTGGTCCGCACACCGTAAGTTACGTGTATTCAAAATGTTATATTGAACTGATAATTTTGCAGAATTTGGTAACCTTATCTTTTAGACATCTAAGTGACTGTGGACAGTCTTATTACAGGATTGTGGTCGTTTCCTGCATTTGTGCTCTTATTTATTTTTAAAAACATAAAAAAACATATATATATATACACATAACAAAAAATTAAAATAGACACTGCCCCTTGTACAGTTGCTGACAAATGAAATTTATTTTCCTTTAATGAAAGTACTTGCCTGGTTGGTTCAGTTGATTTTCTTATATTAAAGACCGTATTGTACGGCAGGATGGTACTATGGTACAGTTTTAAAGCTGTGGTTCTTAATTAACAAAAAGAATTTAACGATTCATTGTGTGGATTGAAAATGAACTATTAACCTTTTGGAAACTGCTACGTAGAATAAAATTGTTCTTACTTTGGCTATAATAAAGTTCAAAATTTTGTTTAAAATTAAAAATAAAATTAGTTTCAAATGTTTGTAGAACTTATGGGATTTAACTACGGGGTCATCAGTCCCTAAGCTTACAAACTACTTATGAACTAGCTAAGACTTAGGACGGCACAAATATCCATGCCCGAGGGCGGATTCGAACCCCCGACCGTAGTGGCCGTGCAGACCGTGACTGGAGCGCCTCAGTCCCCTCGGCCACCGCGGCCGGCAAGAAAATTAGTTTTATGAGTGCAGAAGCTTCTCGCAGCTCAACCCAGTGCTACCACTCCCTCTACCGGTGCAATGGTATTAAATATTGATGCAGATCTCTGCCGTGCAAACGTGTTTTCAGAAGTAATCAGTTTGAGTCGTGTTCAGACAGCACCCCCTATAGAAGAAAGCCTGCGCACGACGTCACAACATGGCGGTGGTGAGAGGCTTACAGTCCTCTGTAAGATTGTAAACATTAGCAGTGCACGCTGTTTATAGTGCATTATTTCGTTCAGGAGTGTGTTTATTACGTAAATTTTTGTTGTGTACGGTGTGATAGTTACGCTGGACGAGTTGTGTCTGTGATAACAACGCGTGATCTCTTTTTCACTGACAAAACGCCGTTTCGCTGTTCTGTGCCGAAATGTAGAGGAAATTACGACTGTGCCCCAAAAGTTACCGTCTTTAAACGTCCAGAGAAGAAGAAATGGATATCAAGAATTCCCGGTATAACTTGGCTCCTTCTTCAAGTTAATATGTAAGTTTTCGTTTTTTGTTTAACCTTGTAAAAGAGTTTTAAGTCATGACTGTTTACCGTTGAATATTGCGATTCATTTTATTTACGTAACTACCCTCATTAGCTTATACTTCTCCGGACGTTTAAAGGCGGTAACTATTGGGCCACAATTTCCTCTGCATTTCGGCACAGAACAGCGAAACGGCATTTTGTCCGTAAAAAAGAGATCACACGTTGTTCTCACACACACAACTCGTCCAGCGTAGCGATCACACCGTACGCAACACCAATTTACGTAATAAATACACTTCTGAACGAAAGAATGCACTATAAACAGTGTGCACTGATAATGTTTACAATCTTTCAGAGGACTCCAAGCCTCTCACCACCGCCATGTTGTGACGTCGTGCGCAGGCTTTCTTCTACAGGGGGTGCTGGTTCAGAGCGGGCAGGTGGCGGCGTAGCGCGTGCGACGCGTCACGCGCCGTGACGTCAGAGCTGAGCGACCCTCGGCGGCCGAGCCGTGGGCGGAGCGCGCACTGCGGACCGCCGTGTCGATGCTGCTGCCGACACAGTGCACGGCGCTCCCTGTACAGCGCCCGACCACCTCACGCTATTCACTGGCGACAGTGCCGACGGCGCGTGCATAAAACCGCGTTCCATACGCGACTCTAGCTTGCCCGCGCATTCCCCCACTACCTTATCCTTGTAGTTTGTTTCCTCCATAATCTAGACTAGCCGGCCGCGGTGGCCGAGGGGACTGAGGCGCTTCAGTCACAGTCGGCACAGCCACTACGGTCTGGGGTTCGAATCCCCCCTCGGGCATGGATATTTGTGCCGTCCTTAGGATAAGCTAGTTGATAAGTAGTTTCTAAGTTTAGGGACTGATAACCCCGTAGTTAAGTCCCATAATTAATATATATATATATATATATATATATATATATATATATATATATATATATATATATATATATATATTAGACCAACGGGTCACCTCAGGAATTTCTGTGGGTATTTTCATCTCATAAACATTGTAATATTCTCTCTGATTTATAAATTTTTCCTTTGCTTACAGTTATAAATGAATAATTGAAAAAATATTGATGAAATACCGAGGTTATGGTATATCGCCCCAGATTTGCGACTGGATAGGGGATTTACTGTCAGAGAGGACACAGTTCGTAGTAATCGATGGTAAGGCATCGACTAAAACAGAGGTGATATCGGGCGTTCAACAGGGTAGTGTTATTGGTCCTCTGCTGTTCCTTATTTACATAAACGATGTAGGGGAAAAACTAAGAAGCTCTCTTAGGTTGTTTGCAGATGACGTCGTCATTTACCGTCTAGTAAAATCATCTGAAGATCAAAAGCAACTGCAGAACGATCTGAATAAGATATCAGTATGGTGTAAAAATTGGCAATTGACTCTAAGTAATGAGAAGTGTGAAGTCGTCCATATGAGTACAAAAACAAATCCGTTAATCAGTCTAAAGTGAAGGCCGTAAACTCCAGAAAATACCTAGCAATTACTTTTAATTCAGACCTAAATTGGAAAGAACATGTAGATAATCAATGTCGAGGGAAAGTCAAAACAAAGACTGCGTTTTATTGGCAGAACCCTTAAAAGATGCGACAGAACTACAAAAGAAACTGCATACACTACGCTTGTTCGTCCATTTTTGCAGTATTGCTGCCCAGTGTGGGATCCTTATCAGGTGGGTTTGACGGACGAGATCGAAAGATTCCAAAGAAGGGCAGTCGATAAAGGGGAGACAGCGTTACGGAAATGATACAGGATCTGGGATGGGAATCATTACAACAACGACGCATATCGCTGCGGCGTGGGCTACTTACGAAACTCCAATCGCCAACATTCTCCTCCGAATGCGAAAATATATTCTTGACTCCCACCTTCATAGGTACAAATGATCATCAGAAAAAAAAGCGAGAAATCAGAGCTCGAACTGAGAGATTCAGGTGTTCTTTCTTCATGCGCACTATTCGAGAGTGGAATGGAAGATGAATATTATAAAGGTGGTTCGATGAACCCTCTGCCAGGCACTTAAATGTGATTTGCAAAGTATGTCATATATTTGCACTTGTAGGAACTAAGCAAGGAAAAAGAAATACACCAAACTAAATGTTACATCTTATAAAATAGGATCTATGTGTGTGTGTGTGTACGTATGTGTGTTCCATATCTCCTCCTAAACTACAGGACCGATTTCAACCAAACTCGGTACACATGATCGTTTTTATCAGGCAACAATCGCTGTCGGGATATGACATTGCAGATACATGGGGAAGCTGATGGTTTCCATGTGAAAGACGGGTTTTTCAGGCAGTTAGGTTCCCCAGCCGGCTGGCTAACAGTTTGGACCTGTTGTTGTTGTGGTCTTCAGTCCACAGACTGGTTTGATACAGCTCTCCACGCTACCCTGTCCTGTGCAAGTCTCTTCATCTGAGAATACGTTCGGCGACCTACATCGTTTTGAATCTGCTTACTATATTCGTCCCTTGGTCTCCCTCTACGATTTTCACCCCACACGCTTCCTTCTAATGCTAAGTTGACAATTCCTTGATGTCTCAGAATGTGTCCAACCAATCTATCCCTTCTCTTCATCAGGATATGCCAGAAACGTCTTTTCTCCTTGATTCTGTTAAGCTCCTCCTCAATAGTAACGTGATCTACCCATCTAATTTTCATCATTCGTCTGTAGCACCACGTTTCAAAAGCTTCTATCATCTTTTTAGCTGAACTACTTATCGTGACAATTTCGATCCCTTACAGAGCTACACTCCAGACAAATGTTTGCAGAAAGGACTTCCTAACATTTAAATTAGTATTGGATATTAAAAATTTCGCTTCTTTAGAAACGTTTTTCTTCCGAAAGTCATTCTGCATCTTATATCTTCTTTACTTCGTCCATCAGAAGTTATCTTGCTACCCAAATAACAAAATTCATATACTATTTTATTTCCCCATTACCTAATCTAATTTTTCAGCATCGCCTGATTTTCTGACATTGCATTCCATTACCTTCGTTTTGCTCTTGTTAATGTTTCTTCTCCCTGCACTTTAATGCCCTCTCCAAATTTCTCCTTCCATTCCTTCACTGCCTGCTCAATGTATAGATATAACAACATTGGGGAAGGGCTACAACCCTGTCTTACTCCCTTTCCAACCTCTGCATCCCTTCCATGCCCGTAGAGTCTAATACCTGCTGTGTGAATTTTGTAAATATAATTTTTCGCTCCCTATATTTTACCCCTGCTACCTTCAGAATTTGAAATAGTATTGTCAAAAGCCTTCTCCAAATCTACAAGAGCTAAAAACGTAGGTTTGCCTTTCGGTAGTCTATCTTCTAAGATAAGTCGTAATGTATTTCCGCGGTGGAGTAGCCGAGCGGTCTAAAGCGCCTCACTGCGGAGCGCGCGGTTGCTCGCCGTGGAGGTTCGAGTCCTCCCTGGGGCATGGGTATTTGTGTTTGTCCTTAGGTTAGTTTACCTAGGTTTAAGTAGTTTGCAAGCTACGGACTGATGACCACGCAGTTTGGTCCGATAGATTTACAAATATTTGAACATTTAATGTGAGTATTGCCTCCCGTGTTCCAACATTTCTCCTGAATCAAAACTGATTCCACGAGTTTTTCCACTCGTCTGTAAATTATTAAAGTCAATATTTTGCAACCATGACTTAACTGCTAAATCTGTAATTTTCACATTTGTCAGGATGTAAGGAAGAAAATACAATGGAACAAATTAAAGAATAAATTTTATATGAAATATTCACAGTTGTGTAAGGACATTCAAAGTAAAGTTACAATTACGCTTTTACTAATTGTAATGCACTACCGGAAATAAAAATTAACAGACCATCTTACAGTTTTCATTTCACTAAACATTATTCTTTTAACTTTGCATCTACAAATAAATGAAACGATTCCATTCGCAGATCAACAACTTAGGTGGTACTGAGGCACCAAGTGTCAACCAATGCTGTAACATCCATATCAGTACATGGTATAGCCTACACAGGTGGTAATGCAGGCGCTGATTCTAACATCCATGTGACCATACATATCGCTAATACTGCTTTGAGATAGACTATTTCACACCTGCTCGATCTGTTCAGGTAGTTCTGCAAAAGTTGTGGACTGACGAGTTATCATGTCATCACATTACGTGCTCGTCAGGAGACCTCTACATCTACGAAGGGGAGATAGAAAAAATGTTTTTCCTTTGACTATAGCGGGAGTTGCGTATGAAAGGAAAAATAGGACGGAACATTAAAGATAAAGACATAGCTTTGTTTTTCTACATAATTTCCAAGTACATTGAGACATTTGTCATACCTCTTTATAAGCTTCGAAAATCCGCCCAGGAAAAAATCAGGGCGTTGCATACGGAAGAATAATTGAACGGCTTGTTTGACGTCAGCAGCCGCGGCGAATTAGCCGAGAGCGCTGGAGCGTCGTTCAGCGGTGTGCGTGGCCGTTCGGCGTCGGGGGTTCGAGTTACCCCTAGGGCACGAGTGTTTATGTTGCCCTTAGGTTAGTTTAACTTATTTTAAATAGTTTTTAAGCTACGTACTAGTAACCCAGCAGTTGAATCCGATAGATTTACAAACATTTGAACATTTTTTGACGTCAGCTTTGATTCCAAAGCACCTTCCGCCGAGGGTCTTTTTCAAAGCTGGAAACAAATGAAAGTCACTTGGTGCGACATCAGGACTGTATGGCGAGTGGTTTAGGCGCTCCTATTGCAAAGTTGCAATATGGTTTTTCGTTGCCGTCGCAGACTCTGGGCTCGCATTATCAAGAAAACGCCAGATCTGAGAAGGCCAGGCCGCTTTTCCGAATCACCTCTTTCAGTTTCCACAGAGTGGAACGTTACAGCGCAACACTGATAGTCGCATCTTCCAAAAAGTCCAGCTACCCAGAAAACTGTGAGTATGACTTTAACTGCAGACGGGTGCTTTTGAACTTCTTTCGGACAGGTGATGACGGATGTTTTCACACCATGGCTGCGGCCTTCGATTCGGGCGTGTGATGGTAGACCCACTTTTCATTCCCTATTACAATCCGCAACAGAAAGTCTTCGCCGTTTTCATGCTCGACCGCCACCAAATGCAGTGACGGACTAAGGGGGGAGGGGGGGGGGGCGGAGGTGGTGGACCGTCCCGTGCCCCTCGTCCTGGGGAGGGGGGGCTTCAAATCGCAAAAGTTACTTTTTTATAGTAAGACATATGCTTCCAAGTTGACGGAGGGGGGAGGGGATCATTATGTTTTGACGTCGCTCCGGGCCTCCGACAGCAATCCAATGGTGCATCTGTGTCTTCAAAAATGTTCAAATGTTTGTACAGCTTATGGGACTTAACTACGGGGTCATCAGTCCCTAAACTTACAAACAACTTATGAACTACTTACGAACTAGGACGGCACAAATATCCATGCCCGAGGGGGGATTCGAGCCCCCGACCGTAGTGGCCGTGCAGACCGTGACTGAAGCGCCTCTGTCCCCTCGGCCACCGCGGCCGGCATCTGTCTCTTGCACGTGTGCGTTCACCTGCTGCGCCGTCTTTCGCCCGTAGCCGTTCAGAGCTTCTTCTGTATCCAATCGCACACTTGGGTCTATATTCCATAGGGACACAATTCGATTAGAAGTTTCTTCAAAGATACAGTGTCACAAGCTTTCCGGAATTCTAAAAATATGGAATCGATTTCAGATCTCTTGTCGATAGCATCACTTCATGTGAGTCTTTCGCAAGAAAGATACTTGCTGAATCCGTGTAGATTCTGAGCCCGGAGAGGCTGGCCAGAGAAGTTGCTGCACGTCTAGCAGAGATCGTCGAGTTACACGCGCAGTGTAAGAGCGATTGTTATCCTGTTCGAACACCACCTTTCCTCCACAAATAGCTTATGGTGATCGACAGTTGTGGCTTATTTCACCAGATGAACCCTCCAGCCAATGGATTTTACGAGACAGTGCTCGCCGACGCGCGAAAGATCATCACTTGTGTTAACGTTGATTCATAATTGGTATATTGCTGCTGTATTGGTCACACCTGTTGTCATGTGTAATTTTAAACGTACTGGTGCTGGCATTTTAACTTAGTTTTAAATGGTTGTTTTACGTATTAGTTTTCGTTTTTAAAGGCTTTTTATCTTGCACTACATAGACCGCCTCAAGGCCATATATTCTTCTATCATTTATGAACGTGAAAAATGTTTTACGTATGATAGTATTGTTTAAATCAATGTGATATGTTTAATTAATATGTAGACAGTCATGCATTTTAAACACTCTTACGATCTGAATACGGCTGTTTAAGAGTCAGAATTAGTTATCACACTATAAAGTTGGCTATCTTGAGTCTGAGGTTTTATCCTTTTTTATATGAAATAATTTTGTTTAATCAACGCCAAAATAGAATTGAATTGCATAGTCTCTAGCACAGATTACACAAGATCTCTGGATACTGTGGAGAAACAAATTCCATGTTCGTGTTTAATAGGTCTAAGTACATATGTCGCTCTAAAGTTTTCAATGTGAATTCTGTGGACCAGCGTAACATAGAAAAAGACTATTTTATCATAGTTTCAAGTCCCCATCTTAAAACTTTTAACGAAGTGAACTCTGCATATATTATTACGCCTGTACTGTAGAGCTGGCCGTTATATATATTAATTTTGTCACCCGATGCAACTGGAAAAGAAGCGACGATACCAGAATCACTTGCATCACGAGGAGGAGTTTGCCTCTGTATGGAGGTGCGCGCAATTTGCCTTTGTGTCACTGAAAACTACTGTTGCAGCCAGATGCAAAATGACGCGCTTCCGGCAGTCCTCTTTCATCTCAGCGGGAGCATTGTTTCGGAACGCACGGCTTTTACTTGGCGTTCAAAAGCATCTGTTTGGCACATTTCTGGCGGTGTGGAATAGTGCATAGCTCCTGGCTCTGTACTACGACTTAAGCAATAGAAGCTGCACGCACTTCGACTTCCTGTAGTATCGTGGAAGATTTCCTTGCATATCATGTAAAAAGGAAAAAAGTAAAATAATAAAAATATGAATAAAAAGAACTTCTGTTGCAGAAAAGCGCTCTATATTAAAAGCTGACTAACCGTACATTATCCAGAACTCTACGATCTAATTACTTTTACTTCTTTGTTTTTTTTTCCCGGAGAAGATCAGGAACATTCGCTCACCGGTAAACCTTATCACATCAACTGATCTAGTTCTTATTATTTTTGTTGGATACTGTTTGAATTCATAGTCCCTGGTTCACTATAACAGAGACTGGCACTATTTGTATTTGTCATCAAAACTTGTTACGAATGTTACGAATTTATTATTGATCTACATGCATCGACATGATCGACAATGTATCAACGTAATCAGTTTAGTTTGTAAGTACTTTCTGGATGAAACTACGGTGTTATATATTTTTCTTCAAATTGTATATAATTCATGTATGTCATTTTTATTTAAGGGGAGTCATACCGCGCAGAAAACAAAATTTCACAGTTTTCCTTTTTTGCTGATTGTGAATATATGGATGTTGAATTTGGTGTTGGTTTTATTGTTCAAATGTTCAAATGTTTGTAAGGCTTAAGGGACTTAACTACGGGGTCATCAGTCCCTAAACTTACAAACTACTTATGAACTACTTACGAACTAGGACGGCACAAATATCCATGCCCGAGGGGGGATTCGAACCCCCGACCGTAGTGGCCGTGCAGACCGTAACTGAAGCGCCTCAGTCTCCTCGGCCACCGCGGCCGGCGGTTTTATTGAAATATTCGATTATTTACTATTTAATATAAATATTTGAAAATAATCATGCACTGACATTTCAGAGAATTTTGTTTTCCATCATTACCATATTGGCATTTTTCTTTGGAACTATATACTCTATAAGGCTGTCCGTTTCTTAAGTTGTCTTCACTAGCGGTACTTCGCAGTAAACACTTTGAACTGTACATTTTTTTGTGTTTGACAGTAACAGTTAGCCACTAGCCGTGTTTTAGTTTCTGTGGCTCTTGTGATAGTTTTCATCATGACTAAACGAAAATGAGAGTATAAAAATACGCAACAATGGAAACAGATACTACAGAACACCTATAGTGGCAATAAAAAGAGTCGTTAGCGCCGATGGATGTGATAACTTGGATGTAAATAGTGACAGTCCTTCTACTCCTCCGAGTACTTCTAAAAGAAACTACACCAAATGCTGTTGTGATTTCCATTAAACCTGTGTTTTAGAATATTGCCCAACCAGAACCATTGAACAAAAATCTCAAAGACAAAGCACAAAATGTGAATTTAACTTTTTACAATAATACAGTCAAGGATTTAAAAAAATGTGTTGGTTAGAAAGTTAGTCTTTGAACTCGGTATTTTGATGCTGTTCTTCCTTTTAACGATGGCTATTCTGGAAGACTACAGCTTCGGAATATCTTGGAATTCATAATGGTTACAACACCTCTAAAACTTTGATGGACCAACTGCGAATCATTAAGTCAGAGATGGCAACAAAAAATAAAAATAAGCCAGATCCAAGAGGACAGCACTGGGTGAGAAAGGTGAAGGAGGAGATGTGGACTACCATCCAGGAGGATTCTAACGTATTTGATGTATCAACTGGCTGTATATTAAAAGTTTTTATTTAACCAGAATTTTCTCAAACGACATTTTCTCCCATAAGTGCTTCTTTTTCTCAGAAACTTCTAAATCAAATGCTCAAATATTTGTTAAGCTTATGGCTCTTAACTGCGGTGTCATCAGTCCCTAAACATACAAACTACTTATAAATTAACTTACACTAAAGGCAGCACAAACATCCATGCCCCAGGGAGGATTTGAGCCCCCGACGGGGAACGGCCTCGCGCATCGGAGCACTGCGCCTCAATGCGCTCGGAAACTCCGCCGTGGCACTTCTGAATCTACATCATGACTTATTTACCACATAACATAGTACACTGACTTTGTATCTCTACTTCAGTAATATTTACTCTAATAGTTAAAATTCAAGAAATTAAAATTTTAAAATATGAAGCAAAAAGTTATATGTTTCCAGCTGTTATTTCATAGTGATTGTAGAGCAATACAGTCACAAACCATGCGAGAACATGTGATAAGTACATCACATTTATATGCTCAACAGTTCCTGTGAAAACGGGACATTTATAGATCCCAGTTAACTATTCTGAAGATGGTTTATAACCGAAACCTGTAATTGTAACTATAATAAACAGCTAATGGTTGACAATAAGCACTTATTAAAGAAAATAGTCTTTACAAAATTTATTTCCATCGATTAATAGAGTATGCAACATTTAATAATAATATGTAACATAAAATACCAAGTGACAACACACAGTTTCCATTGAAATGGCGGCTTTCAATATGGGATTTCTACTCTAGCTCCAGTGAATGTGTCATATATTGATTTTACTGTTGGAATTGTTGGAGGCTGTGTGAGCCACAGGGACGCACTCCAGGCTGAGAAATAGAGACCATTGCAGATAACAGGCTAAAACAGTAAATGATGTAGACAGTAAAGAAATTTCCTTGCGAACTGCTGATGCCCTCAGCCACTGTCCCAGGGTGGAGGTTACCTTTCGGAGAAGATGGGCGTAACTTCATAGAGCGTCTAGACGCTGTTGTAAGACGTTACATTAGTACTTGGTGATCAACAGGCACGTTTTAATGTACGTAGCAAAGTTGATAGCAGTCGCTTGGGAACAGTAACGTCAATGGCTTCACGAGGCTAGAGTGAGAGGATAGAGAAGAAAAATGGCAAGTTAGCAGCTCCCCTAAGGAGTGGCCTAAGGCGGAGCCTAAGGCGTGGCCAACTAACGTAAAACATTGTTGTTGTTGCCCATACTGGGTAGCGTCGTGACGTTTTCCTTTCAGCTGAACAACGTTGCTACCCAGCCGGGAAATGGCAGAAGGGACAGGGCTGAAACGTGGTTCGGCAGAGGACTCAGAGAGAGGGCACGTCACAATTTAGATTGGCTGAACAAGGCAGCAGCCAATAATGAATTGTTAACTGTCGGAAAGTGGGGAAAGAAGTGCGCCCACACCGGCCGTTAAAACCCCCGGTTTTTGGATCAAGAGGGGAGTTCTCAGTCAGACGAGTCGGGCGCCAGCCCATGACAACCGTTGTCGGCCTCGCGGCGCTTCACGTAAGTCTGTTTCTCGTGGGGAGTGCTTCTGTCTAGGGAATGCTGCTAGGGAACGTAATTACTAGCTTCTGTTGTGGCAACCGATTTATACTTCTTGCTTTTTAAATGAATAACGCCAGTGTAGTAGACTTAGTAAGGGATGCAATATATTTAATACTATGTACCTATGAGTTCCATAAAGTTTCCTAGAGTCCCGGAATCCGCATTTCTATTAGATGCCTGTACTGTCTCTCTGCAGTCAATCCTTTCCGCTCGGGATATGCAGGCTGACCTTGCTACCTCTTCCCTCTTTCCTATGTAGGACTCCACAAATGGTCTAGTTATTTTTTAACTATTCTGTGAGTATACAGGACAGCTCCCTATACTTCAGGCGAGTTCGTGCGCTACCGTTGGCACTGGCCGTGGCCTCGTTCATACCGCCCTCGCACCGGAGCGCAGGCCGTTTGTTATGCTGCCAACGTTACGCTGCCGACACGTCAGCGCAGTGCGGTAAATCTCTGTCCACTCCCCCGCCAATTAGCCGCCAGAGAGCCGGCCACAAGCGTTGGCATCACTGACGCCACTCCACGGTCGCGGGTGACGCGCTCTGCCGCCCGGTCTCCACAACGTCAGCCGTCTCCTCCCACTACCATTCCAGCACTATACGTCGCCTTTTAAGTTTGATTACTACATCGATTACGAAGCCTTTGTTAAAAACACCTGCACACACATTGATATTGTGGGTGAACCTCCTCTTTTAGGACATTTTTCTTCCCTGATGTCCTGCGCGCAGCTGTACAGATTACTAACAATGTACGCAGAAGCTGTTCAACAAGCGCTGATGACACAACGCTTCCCGCGCTCAATCGTACACTACGGAATTTGCAGAACTTCCCAATAACACCAGGCCTTCCAAAAACTCAGACATGTTCAAGGGATGAACCGCCGGCACCTTCCACTTCCATGACTTCCACTTCACAATTTATAATTTGTCTTTCCAGCGCATTAATACATTGAAATCTAGAAGACTATCCGTCGACCGTAACATAACATGGAAACCTCACATACTAAACCGCTACCACAAAGCTCACAATACCTTGAATCTACTAAACTTACTAACGCCGAACTTGTAGTTTACACTCCTCCACTGTCGTTCAGAACCTTAATCCGGTCCATCATCTGCTACGCAAATGATGCGCGGGTATCCACCCCATCAGAGATCTACAAGACCCTCCAAATCTTCGAACAACATACGGCTCGCTTCGTTTTCCGCATCCGATACCCTTTTCCAAATGAATCCTCTACCATCTCAGCGGTCCTCAAACATATGGGACACCTTAGCAGCTATCTCAATACCTGAATCCAATAATCCCATTGTCTCCCTTCTTATCACCAACCCTGGTATGAAGATGCCGCATTTACGCTCGCATTCCACCCTTATCCAACACATTCCAAAGCAACTTCCACCGAATTCCTCAAATGTTCGAAAGTTTTTAAACCTACTGGACATAACTGCTATTTTATTAATTCTCTTGACTTAAAAATAAACTAATATACATCAAGGATAACACACCCAACCATGCTCGAGGGAGGAGTCGAACGTCAAGTGGAAACTGCAGGCCAGCTGTAGCCTAACGCCTTACATCAAGCAGCCATTCCGCGCACCCAACAACTTCACACAATGGAATCCGTTCCAATATTTAGCCATACCACTAACTGTAATTCCTCTCAATTTTCTCACTCCTATCCTACTTCCCATCCCTACTAATCCCCTTTTTTGCTCCCATGGCCCAATCCACACACCTAACCCAACGGCCTTCCCCATATGTCGGCATCTATGGCTTATTATCTTCTGTTAGTCCCTATCCAACCCCCCGTTGAAATTTCTACCCCAAACCCTCAAATTCCTCATTGCAGGTTCTTCAGCTACTATTGCGATGTACGGGATACAGTTAATTTTTTAAACTTTCAACATTCGTCTGTTGTATTTTAAACTGTGATAAATTTTTGTCATTCAAGTATTCATCCTTAGAATATGACACTTCTTTCTCCTAATTTAACATTAGAAGTACTATGTGGATCATTTTTTACCCATATGAAGAAACTACCATTTATTTAGTATTTGGGTGCTCTTTTGAGTTTCGCCATGTTGACATTGCATTCAAGACGTCTCTAAAGTGGGTGGAAAAATTAGTTCATTCTCTAAGATAAATAGCACAGTATCAAAAGTAAGTTTCTCAGGAATGAGTTGTACATTTATTTAAATTTTTCAGAAAAAATTCAGTCTTCCATCACACTTAGTTGAAACAAGTAAATAAAATATATTTACAATATTCATGAAATATTGAAACAGAGTCAAAACACACAGTTTATTCGACTAATAACAGTTTTCACTTTTGTAGTCATGTAAAGTAAGCAAACTGCATTTGAAAATGACAAAGAATTGCTGAAACGTGTTATGCTGTGGATAAAAAATACAACACTTGTGCTGTATCCATTATGAATTTGAGAAAAATAAGCGCGCGCGACACGTGAAAAGTATGCTGGAAGATATAAAATCGGAAGTATAAACTAAGAGACTGACAAAGTAGTCTCATTCTATCCTACTTTCAAAATTTCATGCAACTACCCCGAATCGACAACTCGACGTATTTTCGCTTTTTCTTATGTGTACCGAACCATATATTATGAAATATATACGATCTCTATAATTTCTAGTCTTTTGCCGGAGACTAAAACAGATAACTAGGAAGCTATATTGATCAATGACGTACATCATTCCTGACTAAAAATTGTGAAGTAAAACTTAATTTATTTTGTTGTTCAGTAGCCTTTAGTTTTCTCTCATTCAGTTTCAATCGTAGTATGAAATATTCTCGGACTTCTTGCGACGTCAGTTCCTAATAATACTTCAAGCTTTCGGGCAAGTGCCTCCATCGTCTTCGTCAGGAGCAACTGACTGTCGGTGCTGGAGCTGTGCTGGCTTTGAAGTGCCCATGAACGGCTTCGGATTGCTCATCTTCTGACTGGTCTGAAACTATCCAGGCAAGAGCCGCTCCTAACGCGGAGGCAGACGCTCTTAGCAGCCACCCACAGTGGATCAGAAGCTGCTGTGCCTATTGGTCCGCGGGAGGCATCTCATTTCCCTCCTACCACACATAGCTGGGAGGAGTTCCCCTAGCCGCCACCTGGGGTCGCACCCTCTAGAGGTTACAGCAACGAGCTTAAACTTCATAGAGTGGCTAACACACGAGGTACAGCGCTCTTTGCGGCAACTTCTGTAAACTGGGTAGCTATATTTTTGGTGGTCAGTACACTTGAGAGAAGTGTGTCTATCGTATGTTGTTGTTGAGGCTCAAGTGTTGTATTTAGTTTATTTGTATTTACTGAGTGTTGCCTAAACAATTTTTGGTGATGAAATATGCCTAAAGTGTGTTCAGCATTTAAATGCTCAAATCGAAGTGATAAAACGACAAGTACTTCGTCCAAGAACACCAATTGTCTTGCCTTGTTTGATCTCAATCTGTCTGTATTAAAACAAAATTGCTGACTGATGGCACTTACAAGGGGAGGCCGCCAATTGTGAAATTCAGATGCGATTCATACTGCACATAATAAAAGCTCATGGCCAGAGGTGTAATTTGGCAAAGCACCAAGATGCACTTCTCAGCCGTTGTCGAGAAATAATTTGTGTATATATTGGAACTACAAAGAACAAATAATAAAAGAATGTTGCATGCCGCGAGATTCGATCCGGCGACCTTCGGATTACGAACTCGAGCTCTTACCGCTACGCCACGCCTCAGTACATTGTTAATAATAGCAGAGAGTATTTCACCGCAACCGCTTTTTTTAATTGTCGATTTTCTCGACGATGGATGAGAAGTGGATATTGGTGCTTTGCCAAATTACACCTCTGGCCATGAGCTTTCGTTATGCGCAGTACGAATCGAATCTGAATTTCACAATTGGCGGCCTCTCCTTGTTAGCTGTCCCAAAAGTAAAGCTTCAGATGACCTATCCTGCAATTCCCTCGGTTTTCTACCTAGTATGGTTTGAGATATTTCTTCTTCTGTCGTCTCTGTGGTTGACAAAACCACACTTTTGAAAGTCTACACCTTTAAAAGTATTTTCATTTGTTGTTGATAATTTTTGATCGACAATGGTTGTCATGCAACCAGTACAAAGTGTGGAAGCAGTAGTGACAGCCAGAATTTTTTCACTTGTATATGTCTGTGTTCTTTGCAACAAATATGTACTTATTCCAGCGTGACAAGTTATTAATGCATCGTTATTTCGGCGTGGAATGATTTGTGACAGCTGACCCAGGCGCATTTTTATTGCAATATTCTACTGTCACTTTCGTCTTTGTACTCAAATTTCACGTACCAAACGTTACTTGTTTCAGCATGACAAAAAGAAAAGTTATTAACGACACCTTAATTCGACGTGGAATGATTTTGTGGCAGATGAACTAGGCGCATTTTAAATGCAGTATTTGTACGCAAATTTCGTCCACCAACGTTCACAACTAAACCATTTAACAGCAGTTTTACTAGTTTGTAGACTTAATAGGTTTACTGTAGTAAACATAAGATAAATGTATACTAAACTTTATGAAAGTAGTTATTAAAACACGTTAAGAACAGATGCAAATCCATCGTCATGATTGTTCTTCATAACAAGTACTACTCATTTTATGTTTCGCAGCTCTTTTAGACCATGGACTTTCATTAAAATCTACACAAATATTTTCACAGCGTCACTTTCGTTGTTATTGCGAACCGCATCTATCTGTTATACTTCGAACTGGAACTGTAATACTGACAGGTTCGTGAGATTTCATTAAAGCATTTTTAGGAAATATACTACCGGCTCGTCCATTCACAGCTTCGAAAAGTCTGACGGAACTTGGTGCACATTCGTATTCGGTAGTCAATCTTTATGTAAAACGTTTGAACTGTAAATATGTAAAATTCTCGAGCGGGTGTGGCGGTGTGACATATGAGCTGTTAGCAGATACCCCAAATAACATGGCGGACGCCAGTTCAATTTGCCTCAAATATGGCGGACCTATCGCCACTCTATGAAATTTGAGCTCTTGGGTTACAGGATCTCCAAGGGCTGCGAAGTACAGGTACCGCCAACTGCAAGCCCAATGGCAAAATATTAGCAAAGATTAACCAGAGATTTTATCCACAAGCTTTAGGCGTGGTGGTTAAGTTTTGCTCTATCTGTGGTACAATAAATACCTTTGAGTTCGCCTCCTCTAGTCAGAGGACTAGTCGACCTACCGCTGTAGCGTGTGAGATTACCGCCCAGTAGAAATACTGGTAATTTATAGCATTTGATAATTAAACAGTATGAAGTTCACTGCGAACATGGACCATGCCGATGCACTAAATGTTACACAATTTTAATGTTATTAATTACGCTAGAAATGTATGTACGCAATTTGGTGACAACATTTATAGTTAGGCCAAAGGTAGAAATTCTCCACGTTGAGATTTGCTGTGTGCTTGTAGCTGACGGGAGGCCAGCGAGCAGGCCAACGTTGGTGGCTTGTTCCAGCTTAGGATTTCCCAGGTTCGTTTCCGGTGAGGGGAGAGAGGGACAATGGCGAGTGCCAGGCACAGTGCAGTGCACAGTGTGAAATAAAATATTCTAATACTACTTGCATTTGAATTAATACGATGCAGTTAGGAACCTTTAAGGCCCTCATTACAAAATAGCCTGTTAACAAATAAACAATACATTAGCTGATATAGTCACATCTGACGTATTATGTTTAACTGACAATGAAAAATAATAAATTACCAATGAATACAAGACTGTTACACAACTAGCATGGCAATGTTTGTTTATAAAAACAATATATTAACTATTTTTCATTTTATTTCAATCAATCTTTTGTATTTTATCTTGAAGTATTTCAGTTAAATCACTTATCTGTGATATAAGAATTGCACGATTATCATAAATAGTACAAAGGATGTTTATACCAATATAAAAACCTAAGAAGACATTTATTTAATGTGTAGTGTAATTATTTTGATTTTAAGTATAGTTTTAGAAATTTATTGGCTGAGCGTTGTACGTTGTCAAATCGGTTAGAACAGTTCACATGGGGAAGTTGATGACGTAGGGAAAAACTCAGCATTTGAGCTTTTGGCGCGCGCGTGGGGTAGCTGGCGGGTAGCTGGGAGCGAGTGGGGTAGCTGGCCGGGCAGCGTCGCTCTGCAACAGTCGGCATGTGGATCTCCAGGTGGAGTTTATAGATTTGTATGTGGCAATCGCCACGTGTGGTTGATCGTCGTAGACTGCACCAAGTTGAATCGAGTGCTACTGTGTGTTTGTTAATATTTAGCCGGTGGAACAAGGTGTGCATCGCATTGAATTAAAGTAACTGTGATTTGTTAATGTAACACGTGTCGTCGCATAGGCATGAACATGAAAGGTGTTTGAGACAGCCACATGGTGTGAAAACAATTTGTGACAAATATTCATTTTGTCTGGAGGCTCACGAGCTATAACTTTATTTGATAAATGTGTCGACGTTCAGACTTATCAGTCACAGGATTCTAATATTGTGTAATAAACAACATAAAGTGAACTTTCACGTGTTTTCAAAAATAGTAGTTAGTACACCATTTTCTCTCATGAACTTAACTTTGTTATGAATTCTTTTGTTATTCATATGCAGGGAAGGAAAGCTGTGAACGTGTGATATCATCCACTAGAAAACGAGTCAAACAGTAGCAATCAGAGATCCAGTGTTTTTGCATGTTTAGGAATTTGGTTCGCAGTTGGTGGTTGTGAGTTTTATAAATTAAACTTTCCCTTTTTTAAACTCTCACCCCGACCTTCACTCTCGCAAGCGTCAGGTAAGTTGGGGCTTCCTCTCGAGGTCTTCGTTTTTCTATCACCACCCCAGAATGATCAACGAGTGACTGGATAGAGACCTTTTAGCCACTTACCGATTTTACATAGGACCTGAATTTTTTCGCCCTATAAAGGAGCCGCCGTATCTGATGTCTCTTCAGTTCCGATGAATTGTGCAACAATCTCTCCTGAAGAGAGGGGACACGTAGATTGCTGAAATATTGTGTCAGAAGATGGATTAAATTCGGCCGCAGACCCATGAAGAGCATCAGTGAATTTTACTCTGAGAAAGTCATTGAAATTACAATTCTGTATTATTTCTAAGAGTACTAGCCTTATTTGTCATAAAAATTTGCCAAATTCTTTGCCTTATTGTTTGATACAAACTACAACCTTAATGAAGCTGGCTATTTTTATAAACTACGAAACAGAAACAAGATGGAGGTAGCGGCCTCGTTCTGCTGTTCCTCGCCTCTTGCCGACCGTAATTTGCACCGGATTCTCTCCGTATAGGGCTTCATTCCAAGTTTCAAGAAATTATCCTTGCCGTAATCTGCAAAGTAAACCAGGTTCGCTTTACGGCCTTTGTTTGTGGATTTTGCTGCAAGGAGGCGCTCGCGGCGGCGCCAGACAAAGCACTGTCGCGTGACGTCAGCGTACCGCCGAGTCAACAGATTGCCTCTCCTCCACGCCATTTGTGTAAGACACACACAATAGTACTACTACAACAAACATACTTTTAAAATAAATTTCCCACCATTTCTCAAAGAAAACTCCATTGTACTCTTGCGGTCGATACTATGCGTTTACAAAGGACTGGCTGATATTCATGTTCTTCACGGCGTACGCTCGGAGCGCGCAAACTGCACATTCGCATCGGGAGCCAAGATTCTGGGTCGCCGTTAGGGCTGTAAAAGTTAGAAAAATATTGAGGTATTAAATGTTCAATAGTAAGAAAATATTAAAACATTCCAACATAAAACGGAAGTCGGTCATGCGAGTAGTTTCGTTAGTGGTAAACTTATTTTATTATTACGGTGACGTCTCTCGCTGCACGAGCCTATTGCTATGCGGTCGAGGGCGTCCGAACAATTTCGTTTGGTTTGTGGAGGTTCTCCGCAGTCTCAGAGACGCCACCGTCGCCGTTGTCACTTGTTGTTAGATGGTGGGCGACAGTGTTGCCAACTCATCGGATTTTAAGCTGATTCTTTAAGATATGCATTTTTCTTTTTTAACTATGAAATATCTTTCTCACCAAAGAATATGACAGATTTATCGTATTGCCTTTTTTTAATAAAATAAATACTATTAATTTAACTAGAAAAAATTCACGTTTAATTGACGTATTCCGGTTCAAACAAGAAACTCCATTGATATAATAATGGGATTAATACTTTCGATGGACTTATCTACATCTACCTAATTATTCTGCAAATCACATTTCAGAGGGTTCACAGAACCGCTTGTATGATATTTCTCGCCCCGTCCAATACCTAATAGCGCGCGGGAAACAGGAACATTACAATTTTTTATGTCTCCGATCTGATTTCACTTATTTTATTTAGATAATCTTTTCTCCCTTTGTAGGTGGGTTTTAACAAAATACGTTCGCAGTCGGAAGAGATGATTATGGAAAGAATTTCGCAAAGAAATCACGCCGCAATGAATAACGCCTTTCTCTTAATGATTTACAAGGGTGCTATCGACAAGGGTTCGCACATCGATTCCGTATTTCTTGATTTCCAGAAGACTATTGACACCGTACCTCACAAACGGCTTTTAATCAAATTGCGTGGTATATCGCCCGAAATTTGCGATTGGATAGGGGATTTCTTGTCAGAGAGGACACAGTTCGAAGTAATCGATGGTAAGGCATCGACTAAAACTGAGGTGATATCTGGCGTTCCATAAGGGTAGTGTTATTGGTCCTCTGCTGCTCCTTATTTCCACATAAACGATTTAGGAGAAAATCTAAGTAGCTCTCTTACGTTGTTTGGAGATAACGTCGTCATTTACCGTCTAGTAAAATCATCTGAAGATTAAAACCCACTGCAGAACGACCTGAATAAGATATGAGTATGGTGTAAAAATTGGCAATTGATTCTAAATAATGAGAAGTGTGAAGTCGTCGACATGAGTACGAAAAGAAATCCGTTAAACTTTGTTTACAAGATAAATCAATCAAAAGTGAAGGCCGTAAACTCCACTAAATACCTAGGAATTACTATTACTTCAGACTTAGAACACGTAGATAATGTCGTGGGAAAGGCGAACCAGAGACTGCGTTTTATTGGCACAACCCTTAAAAGATGCAACAGAAGTACAAAAGAAACTGCATACACTACTCTTGTCCGTCCATTTTTGGAGTATTAATGCCCAGTGTTGGATCCGTATTAGGTGGGTTTGAAGGAGGACATCGAAAGAGTCCAAAGAAGGGCAGCCCATTTCGTATTGTCACGATACAGGGGAGACAGCGTTATGGAAATGATACACGATCTGGGATGGGAATCATTACAACAACGGCGCTTATTGCTGCTGCGTGGGCTACTTACGAAAGTCCAATCGCCAACAATCTCCTCCGAATGCGAAAATGTATTGTTGGCTCCCACTCACATAGGTATAAATGATCATCAGAAAAAAAACGAGAAATCAGAGCTCGAACTGAGAGATTCAGGTGTTTTTTCTTCCCGCGCGCTATTCGAGAATGGAATGGGAGATAAATGGTATAATGGTGCTTCGATTAACCCTCTGCCAGGCACTTAAATGTGATTTTCAGAGTATCCCGGGTAGGTGTAGATGTAGATGGACACCACAACTCGGGCATAATTTCAGTGACACTCTTTCTGAACTGATAGCTTAATACACTGTTTGTTGTGGTTTTCATCCAAAGTCGAGATTGATTCAGTTTTCCACGCTATCGTATCCTGTAAAAAATTTCTTCCTCTCTGAATAAGAACGTCAGCCTACATCTATTTTAACCTGCATGCTGTATTCGTCTCGCACGCGGGGCCGTTCGCCGTCGGGGTTGCCAGACCTCCCTCGGAAATGGGTGTTTGTCTTGTCCTTAGCATAAGTTACTTCCAGTTAGTTTGTTTGTATATTTAGGAACTAATGTCCAACGTAGTTAAGTCCCTTAGATTTACAAACATTTTAACATTTTGTATTCGTCTCTCTGTCTTCTTCTGCCTTTTTATGCCACACCTATCCGTCCAATACTAAACTGAGGATTCATTGATGTCTCAGAATATTTCTCACTAATCAGAAATTTCTTTTCTCCCCAGTTCCGTTCAGTATCTCCTCATTAGTTAAGCGACCAGTCCTCGTAATCTTCATCATGCGTATGTAGCATCAAATTTCAAAAGCTTCAAGCGTTCTGAACTCATTATCGTCCACGTTTCACTCCCGTACAATGCCACACGCTAGACAAATGCTTTCAGAAAGCATTTCCAAACACTTCAATTAATATTCGACGTCAACAAATTTGTCTTCTTCAGAAACGCTTTTCTTCCCATAGGTCATCATAAGTTATTTTGCTACCCAAATAGAAGAACTCACCTACTACTTTTATTGTTTTGTTATCTTATGTAACTCTTTCAGCATCACCAATTTTTTTCTCAAGCTGTACTTTATTACTCACGTTTCGCTCTTATTAACGTTCGTCTTACATCCTTTTTTTTTTTTTTTTTTTTTTTTTTTTTTTTTTTTTTTTTTAAACTGTCAATTCTGTTCAATTATTCTTCCAGGTCTTTTTCCGTCTCTGACAGAATTACAGTGACGTGGTCAAACGGCGAAGTTCTGTATCTTTCCCTTGAATGTTAATTCCTTCTCCAAATTTCTCCTTCCTTTAGCTTCACTGTCGTAGATAGGGGACCTGCAGCTTAACGTGGAATCCAAACCACGTGTCGTTTCTGGCGTCTCCTCACATTGTGACTCTCAAGAGCTACCTCACATCACTATTCCCAAAAGAAGTCCACTGTTATGTTGATAGACACTTTGGTTGTTAAAATAACAGCTATCTTATATTTTTACCTAGAAGAAAACGTGGTTACTATTAAAAATCAATCATTAATAAAATCACATCAAATGGCACAGTCATAGAGTCTAAAATTTTCTCGGCGTAACAGGATTTTGTCCCTCCTCATCCACTCTTCAAAATACATCTCTCCGTGGCGATAATAGAATATTCGAAAATCGGTTATCCTGCAAACCACATCCATTAACAGGATTGTCCAATTCATCATAAATAATGAACTGAGTTGTTTACATGACGAATATAAGAAAAACCTTTTCACTAAGTTGTTATTACAAAAGAAAACTTCTTTGAACATCACCACACCCATAATTAAGCGTGTTACTGTCCACCTCAGCAGCTATCTCGCCCTACTGTTAGCAGTTACTATAATATTCCACTGCTACCGCATGCAAGTCGTGCTGTTACCTCTCAGCCATGAATTGATAACACCGCTTAATGGGATGTGCGGTTCGTCGCACCGAGTTCACACAGGTCTCTCTAGCCAGTTTTCAAAACGAGGACCACTAAGGAAGATCGGAGTGAAGCTCTTAGTGCACTACATCGTAAATTTCAAACCAGTTTTTCGCTTACCGCATTTTACATGATTCAGAAAGGTTCAAAGAGATACTACAGTAACGACGTCGTAAGACTTTTAGGCAGTACAAACTCAGCGATTTCCCTCCAATCCCTACTTGGCGAGCATACAGATGTAAGGCAATTTCGTATATTAATGCAGATATATACGTAAAATCTAAGAAAAAATTGAGGATTATATAGGATTAAGCAATTCACCTTAGCTGTAAATAGTATCCTTGAAAGCACAACTAGTTTTGGAGACTATTGTTCCATCAATTTGTGTATAACACTGCTACAAGAAGAGCAGGGCGTGCTATAGTACAATGTTAACATTACTTATCAAAACAGTTAGAGCCTCGGTAGACAGCTACTAAGTCAATACTCTGCCAGAAGTAAAATTTAGTTCACCTTCTAAGATTTATTCCAATTCATCAAGAATTATAGTCGAAAATGTGCTTATGGAGTATGAGAAATGATTACATTTCTAGATCAATAGCTAAAGTGTTGCTATGTCGCTTACATGTCAATTATACGAACACTGCACTCATGTTGCATCACATACATTCAAATTGTCATCAGGTGGTTGAACATTAGCATGAAGACTTTATGGTCTGTACATTTTATTGCATTACATGATGGTGGTGACGGCTGGTGCAGCAACAGTGGTGAATAATTAAATAATTCGCAGTCTCTGTTGCAATATTCTTTATTGTATCCAATAACGTTTTTCGCTCTGTTAGCGCATCATCAGACTGGAATCAAATGTTTTATTACAGTCCGTGTACCTGGCGGGCAGCGAAACTAATATGGCTAAGGCGAGTAAATTTTGAAAAGTGAAAACTTGCTTGGGTGGAGATGGAGCAACAGATTTACAGCTGTGGTGGAAGTTGCTTAACAATTTGTGTTATCTCATTGGGCCCCTGCACACATGTAAACGTACAAAGTACGTAACGGCTATTTGAAGTAGAATTACTAGGGACTGAAGAGGTACAGTATGGAAATAAATAGAATGCTTTTTAAATTATGAAACTCGCCATAGCAGCAGAGTAGTAGCTGTCGCGGCAGGTCCATGGTTACAACTGGTAGTATTGTTAATATCTGCGGAACATAAATGCGACCGTTAAACAGAGCGCTAAGGGCAGAGTTATAGCCTGCGAGAATGAGCGGCTTGCCAAGCGGCAGCTTAGCAATATCAGAGATGTGTGTGACGTGCAGGAAATGAAAGGTGAGGGAAAGAAGGTGGAAGAAATATGTCGGGAATCTGTTGATCTTGTGAAACGATACACGGTGGTATTAAAACAATAATAATTGAATGAAAACAATAATAATTGAATGAAAACAAAAATGATGGATAACGTGATATCGAAAAAAGTTTGATTTTTTGTAATAAGCTGTTCTTTCAGACTGTGTTCTGGGGACCGTTTAGAATTTCAAATTCTTCTAATCTGCCGCTTGGCAGGAACTTACAGACGTAGCGCTTCAGCAGGACCCTTTGCCAACCCTGCTCACACTCCGTATCTTCCCTCAGGGCCACTTGCCTACCGCATGACAACCTTCGTCCCGACATACAACCCTCATATCAACCCTGATCCCCGCCCCGTAGCATCAGGATCCCCTCTTCCCACCTCTTCCAATCTCCCCCGCTTCGCTATTCCCCATCCAACGCCCCGGAGTTTCGACAACCCCTGCGTTTCCTCCCCCTCTCCTCCCACCTCTCCGACTCCCATGCGCTTCCCCTCCCCTCCTACCCACCCACCGTAGGGGCCTCAGTGAAATTTTTCAACAGCATCAAAATGTTCAAATGTTTGTAAATCTATCGGACCAAACTGCGTAGTTACCAGTCCGTAGCTTACAAACTACTTAAACTAAGGTAAACTAACCTAAGGACAACACAAACACCCTTGCCCCAGGGAGGACTCGAACCTACGACGGCGAGCAACCGCACACTCCTCAGCGAGGCGCCTTAGACCGCTCGGCTACTCCACCACGGCTTAAACAGCATTGTTTAGTGTACTGTGCAACACTAACTTCGTGTTTTTAATCAGTGCGTCACCCAACAACAATTTCAATCAGTGTCTTTGTATGATGTTCTTCGTCTTCCAATGTGTGTTCTAAATGCGATTTTAAACCGTCGCCGCGGCACAGAGTATTTTTAACTGAATCGTGTATTTTTGTTCGTCTTGTTTATGCCTATGATGTCCGGAGTAAGGTCACCTTTCTTATGTTTTAAAGCCATCCATATCTTCCTCTGGTCATGTTTTTAAATCTCCATGTTTTTAACTTCATATCATGATTTCCAGAACGTCATGTCATATTAAATTTTTTAAACATAGTTCTATTATCAGCGACCATTACAACGTCAATGGACAAAAAAGCAGGCCTCCGACGCAAATTAAAAATTATTATTTCTTTCTTTTTCAAATTTGCGACCGAGGGCTGCTTTTTTATCCATTGTCATATTCATGTATTCTCTTGGTTGAAGAGCAGCGTAAAACGCTTCTGCCTGACTGCCGACTCTGTAGGGGTATTAACAGTTAAGAAAAAAAAATCGGTAGTCAGTGATTTTACTCGTGTTGACGATGCCGGAGCTCGCCATCGAAAGCTCGAGGATTTTATCCGACATGACGCGGATGACGCGGCTTGTAAACCGAGAATATCTTATGGAAGAATGCCGTCGCGAAAGGACATAGTGGTCATCTGTGGACAACGTATGAAAGTAGGTGGCCCATACAGCTTTTCTCATTGCTGTAACATCATTCAGAGGTGCGGTTCGTCTAATTGTCAATCCGTAATAACTTTCTGTCAATCAGCCTCGGACAGACAGAGATTTTCCTTCAGACATCTTCCTCAATTTAGCACATCTAGCATCTCTTTTGCACATGTCCACAATACTGCAATTTTTTTTACATTTAACTCATTAATTTTATTGAAAGCTTTAGAGTCCCCATCGCCTAGGTACTTCGTATATCCAACTTTCTATCACATTCCATACCTTTACTGTAACCATCATAATGCTTGGAACACTGATATTTAATATGTCTTCAGTGTTACCAAGGCTGGTGTGGTAGTACTTAGATAAGCACTCAACATCAACTTTTCCCTTCTCCAGAGAAGTAGCACTTACCATATCATTCAAGGAACGATGTCCTCAAAGTTGCCATGTCCCATCAACTGCAACAGCAATGTCCTTGGTTCCATTAATATTTACAGTTTCTTCTACTGCACGTGTCATAGATGGTTTAGAGACAACTGCCAAGGTACCTAAAAGTATTTATACGTACTTGCTGAACCTATTGGGAGGAAAAGGAGGAAGGTCCATCATAGAACGTTTGAGCAGCCTTTTATCCTTTTCCTATTCCACGTATTGCATACACTAACTTCAAATCCACATATGAATTATGCACAATGTTTGACGTCATGTTTGAGGTAGATTTATTGCAGGATCTACACAGATAAATTAATTTTGACACAAAACCCTTCCTACTATTTTGTTGTTCATTTCTTTCCAGACAGCCTATACCATTACATTGTTTACATATCGCCACTTCCTTTATCAAACAAGATAGGATGTCCACATAAATAAGAACAAATCCACTACATACAGCGTCATTATTAACAAGGAAAAAATCTAAATCACCAGGAGGCGTGCCATGTGGGACTTTCTTCCCTGAAGAACTGATACATAGTTTATATAAATAATATAGTGAGGACAGTTTACTACTCACCGCAAAGACGTGGCGACGAGCTGCGACAGGCACATACAAAAGACACACACATACAACACATTCAGCTATCGGCCATGGCCTTCTTCAGAAATAGAGCACTCACGCAATCACACAGGCACACAACACAGTCATACAACCATCACCCCCGACTGCCACACTTCGATTCGAAGTGTGGCAGTCGGAGGTGATGGTTGTATGACTGTGTTGTGTGCCTGTGTGATTGCGTGAGTGCTCTATTTCTGAAGAAGGCCATGGCCGATAGCTGAATGTGTTGTATGTGTGTGTCTTTTGTATGTGCCTGTCGCAGCTCGTCGCCACGTCTTTGCGGTGAGTAGTAAACTGTCCTCACTATATTATTTATTCCAACCTGGATTTTCCATTATTATATGATACATAGTTTACTTTCAGCAGTGTGGCTTGCTTTGTTTGTGAACTGGTTACCACAGAATTTCTTTTTATTGAATTTCTTGATACGTGGCATAGTTCATATTTATTGCACACTGAAAGGTATGAACTTCCACAAATACATGTAGCACTTGGCCAACAAACATATTTAGCACTTGGACACGTGGACAAACTTCTTCAGCGAAACTAAAGTAAATAGTATCAAAGATAATTATTTACAGACACTAGAAACCTGCACTGTTAGCAACATATGCAATGTATCATACGTATAATCGCTGGAAACAGAGAGTTCACAGTTCTTTTCGAAATGAAACTGGTTTCTGTAACAGAAATAAAAGGGGCGTGGCGGTACACATTACCGTAACTTTAAAATTTGGTATATATATATATATATATATATATATATATATATGGTCATTTTTCATTTGAAACCCTGTAATGTATATATCAATATAATTAGCAATTTAATAACGTCATAAAATTCGATTTTTCCACCAACTATAAGTATCCTGTATCCTTAAAACAGTTTTCATGATGTTTTAAATCCTTTAACGTCATTTTCTACATATCTGTCAAATTTAAATTCCTACATTGGTCTGGTATCGTTTTCTTATCTTCAGTCTTCAGATCTAAACCAATATTTAAATTAATAACTACAGCGAACGAGTGATACATACCATGTTCTTTCTGTTTGCTTAATGTCGTCATTGTTTTTTTGAAACGTTGTAACCTTGGTCAAGGGAAATTGGAATTAATTAATGATTTTTCGTTATCGACGGAGATGGCTTGCCGTTGAGTTTACAGTAAGACCGCTGCAATCCATTAGACTCATCGTAACGCAGCATTATTTTGTTAAACAGCAGACGTGAATGGCATGAATTCGTCACACGAACATCAGCACTCATTAGCACAAGGTCTGCGTTCCCCGAATTAATTTAGTCACTGTAGTCGTTAAACCAAGCTCCGGCATATAACACCGCAAGCGACATTTGTTTTCTCAGTAACTTTATTAATGTTTGATTCTTAGTTCTAAGTAAACTAAATCATGTAAAAGGCAGTAAAATATTCGAATCAGCAACGCATTATGATAACAGAACGTTGTGAATTTTAATGTGATAGTCGCGATGAAAAAAAAAACGCTTGTTTTACTTTAGCTGTCTCTTAAGCTTAGCTATTCTGTCGGGATATGTTGTCTCCTCGTATGTTAAAGAAAGCCGTTTGTAGCAAGGCTTTTCTCAGAATTTGCGATATTCTGCGCACTTACTTTACGTCTACGGCATAAGCTGCACTTCCGAAAGCCCTTAAAGGACAGCTGCCTTTGTCCGCACCTGCCCGTTCACAACGTAGAATGTTCCACAAAGGTATTTTAACATTAGGTAAGTGCTATAGAAGAGGACCTACGAAAGAATAAAACACTTTTCTACTGTAAAAATTGTTTGACGACTAAAGGCAAAGAAATCCATCTCACAAAGCTTCGGAAAAAAAAGTAAAACCAAGTGACGAAATACTGAAACGCGGAACAATGAGATGACCTCGTTGCAGCCGTTGTGTACCGAAATTCCCGAAATTAAAATGTTTTGGAGCATATCACAATATAGCAAACGACTTTTGCTTCCAAGAGTAACTTTTGAGATTCGTAACTCTTTCCTTGAAATAAGCAGTTTACTTGATACAGAAGAAACAATTAATTCCTCTAAATCCGGAGTTATCAATAATTGGGTCCCACAAGGTTCGGAGTTGGGTCCTTTGCTGTTCTTAATATGTATTAGTGACTTGCCATTCTACATTCATGAAGACGGTAAGCTAGTTCTTTTTGCTGATGATACAAGGATAACTATAACGTCTGACAAACAGAAACTAACTGATGAAATTGTAAATGATATCTTTCAGAAAATTATTAAATGGTTCTCTACAAATAGCCTCTAATTATACTTTGATAAAACACAGTACATACAGTTTCATACAATAAATGGCATGACACCATTAATAAATTTAGACTTTGAACAGAAATCTGTAGCTAAGGTAGAACATTACAAATTTTTTGGGTGTTTACATTGCCGAGGGATTGAATTGGAAGAAACACATTGAAGATCTGCTGAAACGTTTGAGTTCAGCTACTTATGCTAGAAGGGTCATTGCAAAATTTGGTGATATACATCTCAGTAAATTAGCTTACTATGCCTATTTTTATTCACTGCTTTCGTATGGGATCATATTCTGGGGCGATTCAACATTGAGTAAAAAAGTATTCATTGCACAAAAGGGTGTAATAAGAATAACTGCTGGAGCCCACCCAAGAGCATCCGGCAGACATTTATTTAGGGATCTTCACTATATATATATATATATATATATATATATATATATATATATATATATATATATATAAAATTTTCATTAATGAAATTTGTTGTTAGTAATCCGAACCAATTCAAAAGTAATAGCAGTGTGGTCAGTTACAACACTAGGAGGACGGGTGATATTCACTATTCAAGGTTAAATCTAACTTTGGAACAGAAAGAGGTGAATTATGTTGCCACAAAAGTCTTCGGTCATTTACCATGTAACATCAAAAGTGTGACAGACAGCCAACTAGTATTTAAAAAGAAATTAAAGGAATTTCTGTATGGCAACTCCTTCTACGCTATAGAGGAATTTTTAGATAAAACTTTAAAAAAAGAACAAATGAAAAATAAAAAAGTATATAAAAAATCTTTTAAATATTGATTGTTCATGTATAGACAACATTTACTAAACTGACAAGTTCCACATCATTACGAAATGTCGTATATAGGATTATGGAACAAGTATTAATCTAATCTAAACATTTTGTAACATGCTTTGTCACATTTTAAAAGCTATTCGACAATGTGGGACGTGTTTAGAATTTCTTACTCCTTTCTCTTGGAACTCGTTACCGTATATCACAACTCCTGCCAATAGTCATCCCACTCTTAGGAGATAACATACAGGATACGGGTGTCTTCCTTTACAGTGTCTCTAATGTCTCAATGTTTGAGGTGAGGAAAGAAACGCCAGAAATACGACTATCACGAGGTCACACGCATTAAAATGAATAAAAAAGATATTCCAATAAATTTCTACTTGTGGCCATGTTTTATAGCGTCGTATGTAAATTATGGTGTCTCATAAGGGAAACAGACATTTTATAGCTTAATTCCCGCTGCTTCGCACGCGTAGACTGGATGATCTGCATTAGTTGTTTCTACTTCTAAATATCAATTTTCAAAGATTTAGCTTTAAAAATGCTTCCGGAATCAAGTATTTTGATACAACTTGCCACCGTCTACTGCACCATTGATGGCAGAATTCAAAACATCCCGAAACACAATTTTTTTAAATAATAACCGTGGTTGCAAATGCAAATTTTCGAATTTTTAGCAACACAATCCTCTTACTAGCTCCCTTAAAAGATTTTCCCTTATTACACTCTCTTAATGGTTGAATTTCCACAAATATGGAAACAAGAGTTTTTAAAATTCAAATAAAAAAATCTAAATCCGAAGTTTTGTATTTCTAGCTTCAAAATTTCCTGAATCTCTTATTTCACTCCCTTAGGGATGGGTATACTGAAATATCCCTGATGCATACATTCTGAGATAAGCAATTCTACAAATTTCAAGTTTTTATCGACCATAGATTCACTTTTCAGCGCTGTTTTCTGTCTTTTAGAAACGGATCAAGAATGCGAAATTTCCTTCTTACGCTTTGACTTCTTTTTTTGTAATTTTACTTTTCAAACTGCAATATGCACTTATTTTTCTTTATTCGTACGCTTGTTGCAGAAAAACAACTGAAAAATGTGCATCATGTTTCGATGTATATAACCTCTTTGCTATTACAGCGTCAAAAGTCATAGCTGGTCTTCAGTCCTAATTTTATATAAGCTGACGACTTGTAGACACTATATCACCCACCTTGTTATAGCTATGGACACCGAACTGCTATGGTGTACAACGGGAGACTTTGTTTTTTGAGACTACAACAACACAGAGAGATCGTTCATCTCCATTGTTTAGTTTTTGCTGAAAAGCAAAATATTGACACCCACACGTAGAATTTTATGTATGTCGGTAACTTTCTACTCTCATGTCGTCCACGACCTTATCGTTATCAACCCTCTACCACCATAGCGCACAATTGGAGACTGATACCTACTACTACATACAAACACTATTCATTTTCGATGTGTAGTTATGGTTGCAGAGTGAAATATAGACACAAACACCAAAATTCTACATACATATTAATTTGTAATAGCGAATTTTCTACACTCCACTGCATGATGTGCACATGTTCTAACAAATGGTGGCAGATGAAAATTATAGCCGACCGGCTCTCCAACACGGATTTCCCGCTTTTAGCGATCGCTCACGTTAACCATTACGCTATCTGAATACGTTTCCAGGACAGACCTAAACATCCATATACCACAATGACTATGTAGAGAACAATCAACCACCGTTCACGCCATTGCGCTTTGGCGAGTCAAAGACTACGTTGCATTTGCATAACACTTAGAAGATGCAAGGGTTCTATTATAGAAACTGCCAACACTAAACTTGTGTGTCTTATTTTGGAATATTGCTGCGCATTGTGAATTCCACACCAAGTGGGACTGACGGATGATTAAGAGAAAATTCAGAGCAGGGCAGCTCATTTTGTATTACCGCAATGAAGGGGAGAGAGTCTCACGGAAATTATGCACGAGTTAGTGAAAATCATGAAAAGAAAGGCGTTATTTCTTGCACCGAGATCTATTTGCAAAATTTCTAACACCAACTTCCTTTTCAGAATGCGAAGATATATTGTTAGTACCCACCTACATCCACCCCCATGAACCACAGACATTGTCGAGGTGGGGTGGCTTGCGTGCCTCAACGATACAGATAGCCGTACCGTAGGTGCAACCACAGCGGAGGGGTATCTGTGGAGAGGCCAGACAAACGTGTGGTTCCTGAAGAGGGGCAGCAGCCTTTTCAGTAGTTACAGCCGCAACAGTCTGGATGATTGAGCTAACCTTGTAACATCAGCTAATGTGGCTTTGCCACACAGCTACTACGAACGGCTGAAAGCAAGGGGAAACTACAGCCGTTACCCTTCCCGAGGACATGCAGCTCTACTGTATGAACATATGATGATGGCATCCTCTCGGGTAAAATATTCCGGAGGTAAAATAGTCCCCCATTCGGATCTCCGGGCGGGGACTACTCAGGAGGATGTGATCATCAGGAAAGACAATACTGGCATTCTACGGGTCGGAGCGTGGAATGTTAGATCCCTTAATCGAGTAGGAAAATTAGAAAATTTAAAAAGGGAAATGGATAGGTTGAAGTTAGATATAGTGGGGATTAGTGAAGTTCGATGGCAGGATGAACAGGATTTCTGGTCAGGTGAGTACAGGATTATAAATACAAAATCAATTGGGGGTATCACAGGAGTGGACTGATAATGAATAAGAAAATAGGAATGCGGGTAAACTACTATGACCAGCACAGTGATCGCATTATCATTGTCAAGATAGATACGAAGCCAACACTGACAACAGTAGTACAGGTTTATATGCCAACTAGCTCTGCCGATGATGAGGAAATCGAAGAAATATATGAGGAGCTAAAGGAAATTATTCAGGCAATTAGGGGAGAGGAAAACTTAATTGTTATGGGAGACTGGAATTCGGTAGTAGGACAAGGAAGGGAAGAGAAGATAGTAGGTGAATATGGTCTGGGCAAAAGGAATGAAAGAGGAAACCGCCTGGTAGAATTTTGCACAGAACATAATTTAGTTATAACAAACACCTGGTTCAAGAATCACAAAAGAAGGTTGTATACGTGGAAGAGACCAGGAGACACCGGAAGATACCAGATAGATTTTATAATCGTAAGACATAGATTTCGGAATCAGGTTCTACAGTGTAAGACGTACCCAGGGGCAGATATAGACTCTGACCATAACTTGTTGGTTATGAACTGTAGGCTGAAACTGAAGAAACTACAAAAAGGTAGGAAAATAAGGAGATGGGACCTCGATAAATTGAAGGAACCTGAGGTTCTTAAGAATTTCAGAGGGAGCTTTAGGCAACAATTGACAGAAACAGGGGAAAATAAAACAGTACAGGAGGAATGGGTAAAATTGAGAGATGAAATAGTGAAGGTAGCAGAGGACAAAATAGGTAGGAAGGAAATACCTACAAAAAATTCTTGGATATCACAGGAGATACTAAATTTAATCGATGAAAGGAGAAAATATAAAAATGCAGTAAATGAAACAGGCAAAATGGAGTACAGACGACTAAGAAATGAGATTGACAGAAAGTGTAAAATGGTTAAGCAGGAGTGGCTAGAAGGCAAATGCAAGGATGTAGAAGAATGTATAAATAGGGGAAAAATAGATACAGCCTACAGGAAAATAAAAGAAACATTTGGAGATAAGAAAAACAGCTCTATGAATATCAACGACACTGATGGAACACCAGTTCTCAGAAAAGAAGGGAAAGCTGAAAGGTGGAAAGAGTATATAGAGGGACTCTACAAAGGAAATGAACTTCGAGACAATATTGTAGGAAGGGAAGAGGATGTAGGTGAAGATGAAATGGGAGATACTGTACTGAGAGAAGAATTGGACAGAGCCCTGAAAGACCTAAGTCGAAACAAGGCCCCTGGAGTAGATGATATTCCCTCAGAGTTACTGAAGTCTCTGGGAGAACCAGCCATGACAAAATTGTTTCACCTGGTGTGTAAGATGTATGAGACAGGTGAAGTACCCTCAGACTTTAAGAAAAATGTTATAATCCCCATCCCTAAGAAAGCAGGTGCAGACAGGTGTGAAAACTACAGAGCAATCAGTTTATTAAGTCATGGCTGCAAAATATTAACGCGAATTATATACAGAAGGATGGAAAAGCTGGTAGAAGCCGACCTCGGGGAAGATCAGTTTGGGTTCAGGAGAAAGGTAGGAACACGGGAGGCAATACTCAGTTTACGGATTATCCTAGAAGATAGATTACGAAAAGGCAAACCTACGTATCTGGCTTTTGTAGATTTGGAGAAGGCTTTTGACAATGTTGATTGGAATAAACTCTTTGAAGTTCTGAGGCAAGCAGGAGTAAAATATAGGGAACGTAAGGTTATTTACAACTTGTACAAAAACCAGACAGCTGTTGTCAGAGTTGAAGGGCATGAAAGGGATGCAGTGGTTGGAAAGGGAGTAAGACAGGGTTGTAGCCTTTCTCCATTGTTGTTCAATTTGTACATTGAGCAAGCTATAAAGGTAAGCAAGGAGAAATTTGGAGAAGGAATTAAAGTTCAGGGTGAAGAATTAAAAACATTGCGTTTTGCCGACGACATAGTAATTCTGTCAGATACAGCAAAGGACCTGGAAGAGCAATTGAACGGAATGGACAGTGTGCTGAAAGGTGCATATAAGATGAACATTAACAAGAGCAAAACTAGGGTAATGGAGTGCAGTGTAAGAAAATCAGGTGATGCTGAAGGAATTAGATTGGGAAACGAAGCAATAAAGGAGGTAGATGAGTTTTCTTACTTGGGCAGTAAAATAACAAATGATGGTCGCAGTACAGAGGATATGAAAAGCAGAATGGCAATGGGTAGGAAAGCGTTCTTGAAAAAGAGAAATTTGTTAACATCGAATATTGATTTAAACCGAAGGAAGTCCTTTCTGAAGGCATTTGTATGGAGTGTTGCCTTGTATGGGAGTGAGACATGGACGATAAACAGTGCGGACAGGAAGAGGGTTGAGGCTTTTGAAATTTGGTGCTACAGAAGAATGTTGAAGATTAGGTGGGTGGATCGCGTAACTAATGAGGAGGTACTGAACAGAATTGGGGAGAAAAGGAATTTCTGGCATACCTTGACTAAAAGAAGGGATAGATTGGTAGGACACATTCTTAGACATCAAGGAATTGTGAATTTAGCGTTGGAGGGAAGTGTGTGGGGAAAAAATCGCAGGGGAAGACCAAGAGATGGATACAGTAAGCAGATTCAGACAGATGTAGGTTGTCGTTCTTATGTGGGGATGAAGAGGCTTGCTCAGGATAGAGTAGGGTGGAGAGCTGCATCAAACCAGTCTCCGGACTGAAGACCACAACAACAACAACCCACCTACATAGGGAGACATGGTAACCATCATAAAATAAGAGAATTCAGGTCAAGAACAGAAAAATATAGGTGTTTATTTTCCCGTGAGCTTTTAGAGACTGGAACTATGGAGAAATATCGTGAAAACGGATCGATGAATCCTCTGTCATAAAATTCAGTTTGACTTGCAGAGTATCCATGTAGATGTAGATGTTGTTATCGTCGTTACCTGGTTGAAGGCATTTTTAATTTTCATATTTGGTGAGGATATACAGTGGTCAATAATTACATTGGAACTTATTTGTAAAAGGAGTTGACTGTCTTCTATATAGGTCTAGGTCTGTCCTGGAAACCTGTTCGGGTAGCGTAGTGGTCAATGCGACCAGGAAAAGCGGGAAACCCCGTCCAGCACAAACTTTTATTTGCCTCCATTTGCTATAACGTCTACACATTACTCAGCGGAGCTGTAGAAAATTCGCTATTACGAATAAAGCTCTTATTACTGAGCATTGGAAAACGTCTCCAAATGTGGAGATATTCTGTTTCTATGAAGGAATCTAAAATCTGTTTCTTCTGTAGCAGTTACTGGAATTTTGGTTAATAAAATGGAACGGTGCTGACACTTAAAGGGTATGATCCATCACTGCAAAACCGTGACGTTTTCTATTACTGGAAAAAAACGGAAGAAGGCATTCCCGTTTTCGAGTAGTCAATGTGGTTTCGTTACATTGCTTTTCAAATAAATTTTCGGTTTCTGGACTGTCATTTGGTGCGGTAGGTGTTTTCGATCACTCTAGGTTCTTACTGTGAATATTTTAATTTCATCTTTGCAATTGGAAGAGAATGCGCTTTCTGTCATCAAGCACATTACATTATTAAAATGAAACATCATATATGGTAGTATTTTATGATTGGGTTACGCCAGAGAATCGTACAATCACACCGTTATTAAACCATAAAACAAACACCACTATGCAGAACATAGTACCAGACATACCAGGTGTAGAAAAGCTGCTGAGAGAGCGGGAGACAAGTGAAGTTGCCAGATCCGAAGGGAATGCCGTTTTACAAAGAATAGCCTCAGGCCCTGGCTCCTTATTCGACTTTCATTCATTGCGAATTTTTGGTCCAGCGCGTATATTGGTAAAAGAATGGACCCATATAACTACAAACATCAACTTACTGTAGAATTTTTCAACATGTTCTTTGCTTTAGACGAAATGCTTCTGTCCATGCATCTCTCATGTGATACTAAGCTTGCCCTTTTCTCGTACGATATCTTGAGAGTTATAAATGAATGGCAACGGGCAGACTGCATATGCATACCCCTTGACAACCGAAAGGCGTTTGACACGTTGCCATACTGCAAACTGATAATGAAATTAAAGCATATGGTGTCCTGAGAAACTGCCTACATTACATTTGTGCGCCCACACCAGGTGTGGCTGGTGGACGATTTAGAGAACAGAGAACGGCAGCTCGTTTCACATTATCGCGATGTAGTGGAGAGAGTACGGAAATGATGCACAGTTGGGGTGGAAATGATTAAAAGAAAGACGTTATTCGACGAAATCTATTTACGAAATGTCTTGCAGCCACTTTCTCTTCCGAATGCGAATATATTTTGTTAGCACACATTTACGTAGGGAGACATGATCATCATAATAAGAGAAATCAGATCCAACACAGAAAGATTGAGGTGTTCCTTTTCCCGCGAGCTATTACAGAAGGGAACTGTAGAAAAATATAATAAAAACTGTTCGGTGAACCCTCTGCCATGCTCTTTAGTATGACTTTCTGGGTATTTTTGTGGATGTAGATGTATGTGAGATAAGGAGATACGACATCTTAAAGAAAGAGAGTAATGGAAATGACCCGCCGCGGCGGAGCGGCCGAGAGCATTGAGGCGCTATGCTGCGATGCGCGAGGCCATACTCCGTCGGGGGGGTTCGAATCCCCCCTCGGGCGTGGATGTTTGAGCTGTCTTTAGTATAAGGTAGTTCATAAGAAGGTTGTAAGTTTAGGGACTGATGACCTCGCAGTTAAGACCCACAAGGTTAACAAACATTTGAACATTTTGGAAATCACCCATTGTGCGATGCATGAATGACGAGACATTTTTCGGAGACTATTTGACAATGAACGATACAAACCTTGCACATAATTTCAAGCCTTTCCCAAAATTACCAACGGAAAAGATGTACATGGAGAGAACACACTGAAATTATCGTAGGGCAGGAGAAGGAAACATTACGTTAAATTGGCAGAACAAGTAGAAACAACCTACACAAAACTTTTGGGTCCAACGTTGGAATATTGCTACCCACCTAGTGGGACTGACTGACGATTTACAGAAAGTTCAGAGGACAGCTCGTCTTTTGTTATAGCTATATAGGGGATACAGCACACGAAAATGATGCGCGAATTGGGATGGACATCATTAAAAGAAATTCTATATGTGTTGCGACGAGATCTATTTGCGAAATTTATTTCACCAAGGTTCTCTTCCGAATGCGAACAAATTTTGTTAGCATCCACCCACATAGGGAGACATGATCACCATAATAAACTCAGATAAATCTGATCGAAAACTGGTTTAGGTGTTCCCTTTCCCCGCGAGCTATTAGAGAATGGAATGGTAGAGAAATTTCATTGGTTCGATGACCCCACTGCCAACCTCAATGTCACTTGCAGAATAGTGATGTACAGTCGGTGACAGAATTCGCGAGACCCCTCGCCTAATCGCTATACACAACCGCAAAGTTCTGCTGCTTGGTGGGAAGTATATACAGCTAGGCAACACGATCGTACATACTGTCGATTACCCATCTGACACGAAATCTGAGAGGAAAAATGTTATCTTCCAGTATCGCAACCAGTTGTAACAACACGCGTGCTTTCTATGCGACGTGAAGGCGACTTCGAAAATTGATTTTAGAAACTGCTTTGCGTATTAGCCATAGCGTTTTAAGCTGTTCGCGACCGAAAAATTCCTTTCCACATTTCTTTTCTTACAGTTTCAATGAACAAAGACAGTAATTACAATTGAGATGCTGCAGTCCGTGAATATTTTCGGACGTTACTGACACATTCAAATAGAAAAATTGCATGCATATCATAGAATTAATTCAATTACATGAATGGACTTTGTTATGAAGCTAAGGGTTACATCATGGTGCATCATGTTCCGAGTATCGCTGACGTTTCCGCCCACCGCCTCGGTTGCGCTATAAAGACGACAACCGTTTGGCGCCGTAGATCACTGATGGTATTTCCGAGAGTGAGGGTATCGTGTCATTTCCACTGGTTCTCTTTTGGTTGATGTTGCAACTAAGGTATCAGCACAAATTTAACAAACATAAGCCAGCTGTGTGACCACAAATTACAGTTCTCCTCAGATGTTTGGTACTTTTCCATACTCCTTGTCTTATTGAAATGCCTAATAGTAAGCATTCGACAACATATTGGGCTATTATAATACCTGATACAATTATGTCAAATGAATATGCAGAGAAGCAAACAAATGATAAAGATAATCTTATTTATCTCGCCAAATGGCCAACTACTGATCAACGAGCGACAGTTCGATTTCTGACCCTTTCACTTTTTTTTCTATTTTGAAATGTGGCTCATTATGTTTCTCACGTAACAATAACAAACACACATGATAATTGCCGCGGTGGAGTAGCCGAGCGGTCTAAAGCGCCTCGCTGCTGAGCGCGCGGTTGCTCGCCGTGGAGGTTCGAGTCCTGCCTGGGGCATGGGTGTGTGTGTGTTTGTCCTTAGGTTAGTTTACCTAGGTTTAAGCAGTTTGTAAGCTACGGACTGATGACAACGCACTTTGGTCCGATAGATTTACAGACATTTGAACATTTCAACATATGATAATTGAGTAACAATCTGTATCGCAATCATTGCGAGGAAATGATTATTCCGTAACCATGAAAATATATTGATAATACTTTATGAAAAATGTGCAACAGAGAATTGTGTTGCATCAAATGAATTTCTTTAAACTATCGTATCCAACACATAATTGTATTTTTATTCCGTTTCTTTCAATAACGACGCAAAAGCTACGTTTTTCGTGCAAGCAACATCAGGAATATTAAATCGCTGTGACATTCAAATCCATAGTCGTTTAATATAATCCTGTTTCAATCCAGACAGTAGTACGACAACAAGAATTCCGAATACTGGCCAGCTCGGTGTTCGCCACTTGGCTTCCCCAGAGGTTAAAGAGATCTTTTGGTGTGGGTTGGTCACTGGCGAGTATCGAAGACGATATGTTTCGCATACTAATCAAAAATATAAACCCGCCAAACCACACGCACCTAGTAATACATCATGCAGGAAGTAGACGTCTGAACAATCACCTTAGAATGAAGTCGGTCATCTATTCAAAGAAGCAGGCATTAATTTGATAATGCAAACAGCAAAAACAAGTAGATTGATCAATTTGTAAAATCTCAAACCTAAGAGTCGACCTTTGGTGATTCTCCATCGTAGCAATTAGAGGAGTGAAAGATTCTAAAGCTAATTTCTTGGTTTTAGAAGCCGCAGCCGTTTATTCTGTAGTAGGACAGCATTACACACCGGTGGGTTTCAGTTACTGTGCAGAATACAAAACGACGGTTTTTCGTCAAAAGCGTGCGTAGCTTGCTGCCACTTATGAATGGGTAGTAGACCTATGTTCCTGCAGAGATTCGATAAACGGCTATGCTATAGTGTGTGTGGGTGGCGCCGTCATAAATACGCAGATGCGTAACACGAGGTCCTAGGATCGATCTGACACCCGCACCACTTTTATTTTTAATTATTCACTCATTTTCTCGAGTTTCAATCCGTATTTTTCACATACGTAACTTTTCTGCCCAGTAACAACTCTGGTAGCGAATATAGTATCAAAAAGTTTTAACTCTTCATTCAGCCCGTTGATATGATACAAAGAGAAGTTTTGAATCAATGAACGAAATAGACAGTCTATTTCCGTCAGATGTTCTGAGCAGATTGACACTGCCACCAGAAAAATGCAACAGATCGTGTGAGTCATAGCGTAAGTTTTTCCACAGACTGATAATAAACGTTGCTTTCAAGCCACATATCGTATGGATTTATAAATATGAAACAATATAGTTGTCACATTTTATTAGCTGAAATAAGTGCATACTGGGAAACGTTTGCTTTATGTGTGTTCAAAACTTGACAAGCACATACCAAGAGTGTAACCTACAACGACAATCCCGAATGCGATTGTCTTGACAAAGGCTAATAATATCCCCTTATACGTTTGCGTGTTGAAGGTCTCAACACTAGGGATGGGATGGGATGGGTCTCACCTACTTGGCCCAATCTGTGCGAGAAGAAACACGAATATGAACCTTTTAAATTTCTACAATATCTCCCCTGTGTAGGCCATAGGAAAAGAGAAAACTCACGCCAAATGATCCAACTACAGATAGGTACAATATCAGCTAATATTGAGGTTCACCATTGCTGATGACGGTGTTTTCGGTGTTGCGAAGTAGCTAAACGATTAGCTTTTGAATGAAATAGCACGGGTTTGAATCCTTCCAAAATATTTTTCTTATATTAACCCTTGTAGTTTTAATTATCCATTATAAAATTTTGAATGCATAGTATATATGTTTGGTTTCGTCATAACTAATTTAAGTAACATATCTTATTTAATTATTTAATTTTCATAATTCGATGAAGTATTAAATGAAAATAATATTTCAAAAATCGTAGCACGTATTTATATGCCGAAGTTATATTACATTCCTTAGGGTGTTCAGCGTCAAAGAAAATCTCCACACTATGCAGACTTTACCAAAGTATTTTAAGCGAGAAATTTTATCCGAAAAAAATATGCTTCGGTGCAAAGCATACTTTATTCACGTTTTTAAGTAAATAACTTTTCACTGTTGATTTTTGTGCATACCAAGTGTATGGATGGGAATTGTGGCACTGAACTGATGCTGTAGGATTGAATGTGTTTTAATTGAGACGCCTCTTGACATCAACGTTCGCGGCACACTGAAACGTTTAAGTAAATTTAAATTCCATAAATAAAAGGTTTACATTGCGAGAGGTAATATGAAATGAACAAAAATGTAAGGAGTACCGGGGAATCGAACCTTGACTTCCAACTTTGCACTCCAAGCACTTGTCCACTACGCTAGGCACACTCCTCAAGGACTGGGAGTTAATAAGCAGCTTATATAACACCTATTTGTCTGTGAGAAGTTTTCGTCACCGTATTGGCTTTCCCTTTAGCCAACTCGGACGGGATATTTTGGGAATTTGAAAGGTTTGTCAACTTCATTCTCGCAGGGTTTGAACAAAATTTTTGAAAACCATCCCACAATCTACTCTGTCAGTCATAAACATCCTACAGTATAAACTGAAAGACAGAAGCATTGAGGAAATGTCCGCCCCCCCTCCCCAATCCTTGAGTGTTAAAATTCTAGGAGTAGGAACATCCTCATCCATGATCCACGGACTGAGACGCGATATTTTTGTGAAATTCAGTGTTCTGTTACAGCGACAGCATTAAAAATTGTGGGAATATAGTTTATGAAGTAGTTTCTGTTAATATTTATAAAGAAACTTTACGCTGTAGCTACGAATGCCTAATCTACGATACAGCAACGAATCTAAATCATTAATACGAACGTGTTTCTGACGGCATTTTGACTCGTGAGTGTTCTATAGTACAAAGGCACATGCGGTAACTTGAAAGTAATTTTGCGAAAAATTTGTAACAAAAAGTGAGGGAGACGTATGTCGACCACGCTACTAAACATCCACATGCAATGTCTTGGTATTCTGGGGTGTTCATTCTACTGTCAATCTCTGTTTTATGTCCTCTGACATCATTGAAAGCAGTACGGTTTTTTAATAAATGAAGCATTTCAAGTTACCAAAAAAAGTGGGTCTTATTTTTGTCACCCTGATTTCTTTAATGAACAGTTTCATATTAACAACTTATCTAACGCAAAAGTCACTTATGAAACGTCTGAGACCAACTGAATAACAGTTGGTAAGATTTAGCTGTATTAGATTGTCGTATAAGGAAGTTTGTTTACACGCGCTAGCCGTGCTGTGAAGTGCCCCGTTTACTTCCGTTCAAACCTCTGGCCGGCCACAAGCACTGACTGGAGGACGAGACATTCGCTGCGATTGAGCAGAGTAGAGGCATGCCTCGCCTCTTCTCGACTGCCCACTGATGTGTCTGAACCTGTCTTTTCTTAAATGGACTGTTTGCCTTATGATGCCTGGTTATCCTGATACCGATCTCCTAATGGATTCTCGTCCTAGATTATATTATTGTTCAATGAATTAAAATTTTTATTATTGTATGGTTCAGATAGCTCGCCTGTTAGTTGCCATATTTAGCGGCAATTCTTACATTATTAAACAATAAGTCTATAATAACTTCTTTATATTTGAACATTAACATGTCGTGACGCTGAAAAAAAGGTGTGTACGTTTCTTCTTACATGTTTCGGGCACGTGCTGCTCTTCTTCTTTGATACATGACTCTGTCATCTCAGTGCACACTATAATGCAATTGTAATAGTTCTGCCTAGACAGAACATCGAAATAAATCAATACTTATCTACGTACGCGCAGTCAGCGATCATGTCACAAGACACAATATTCGTAGCGTGACCTTCTTGTTCCTTCCTTTCTTTAAGAAGAAAAACTCCACAAGCAGTCAATTAAATTTAATTAGTGTCCCATTAACACCATCCTCCTTTCACCGCCAAGCCATTTCTGAGAACATTGCGCATCAGGTAACAAGAAATTCTGCCAGGAAACATAAATCCGTCTACTGTTATCTAAGTTACCTGAAAGCTTAACACGTTGAGATCCAGCAGCTTGGAGATATCCTAAAGCCAGAAAACAAGCCGTTTATATCTTTTTTCAATGTCACTGGCGGATTTATGTTTAAAATATTTTAGATTGTATCTTGAAGCCTCATTTTACACTTTAATTTCAATTATTTGTGACAAAAAAAAAATCACTTTTGCATACTTTCATTTTGTTCTTCACTGTGGTCCAATTTGCGGGATTATTTCTCAAAGAACACAACTAAAACAGTAAATTGCAGTTTCCAGAACAATGTTTGTATGCGGTGAAAATTTGTAACAGACCAAACTGAATAATAATCTTCATGACTTTACATGAAGTTTTTACGAATCGTTGTAGTTTGTATTCCGATATATGCTGCTCTGGTGGGAAAACCTTGTTAATTTCCTACTCGCTCATGAAACGTGGCCGCGGTGGAGTAGCCGAGCGGTCTAAAGCGCCTCGCTGCGGAGCGCGCGGCTGTTCGCCGTGGAGGTTCGAGTCCTCCCTGGGGCTTGGGTGTGTGTGTTCGTCCTTAGGTTAGTTTACCAAGGTTTAAGTAGTTTGTAAGCTACGGACTGATGATCACGTAGTTTGGTCAGACAGATTTACAAACATTTGAACATTTGAACATGAAACGTGATATATACAGCATACATGAAAACCTAACAAGAGTGCGCATGTCGTCTTAGTAAGTCAGCAGCAACGCCACTTATGTTCCCTTCTATTTCTCGCGGAATAATTCAAAAAATCAGAAAATGAAGGCAGCACCTGTCAATGGAGAGGTGAAGTCTATACACTACCATGACCCTTTGCAATTGTGGCTATTTTGATTCATAATGCAGCAGACTTCATTTATGTAATCAGAATGAAATTTTCACTCTGCAGCGGAGTGTGCGCTGACATAAAACTTCCTGACAGATTAAAAGTCTGTGAAGGTACAGGAATTCAAACCTTGGTACTTTGCCTTTCATTGGGAACCGTTCTACCATTTTGTATTAGTGCAATATTTTTAACTAGACGTAATTGTTTAAAACAGTGAATGGAAATTACGATTAAGTATGCAGGTTATAGGGATTGTGACTATCTATATTTATTCTCATTCCTATAAGCATGACTAAAGATACAACAAAGAAAACTATCCATCATTTTGAACATCTGCTGTAAAGAAAGGTAAGCTTAGGTCACTCAGATGGAAATGTTTTTAGACTTTAACTCAGTGTATGCGCCCGCGACACAATAGAGTCCGAGAATCTGGAGCTGCCGTGGCCGACGGATGCGGTGGCGACGGCCGGGATCCGTACCACGCGATTCGCGGACGCCTGGCAGGCGTCTTTCGTGAGACACCCTGTATTATCGAAAATTCTAGCAATTTTCTACAGACGTTACAATACTTTTGTTAGTGTGATAATCGTCACAAAAAAACAACGTTCACACCGTGCAAATTTTGTGAAAGCATTTTTGAGCGAGAACATTTTTACGAAAAATCCTTCATTGAAAAGTACACTCATTCAAGATTTTACATAATGGTTTTCCTCTGTTTTGATCCACACCAATCCTGCCGAATTATTGGAGTGTAAACAGGATCGAATTTGATTTCCATCTTCTCTTGAGAATAATTCTCGTTGTTGTAGGAATTCGGGAACACTGAAATTGTCAATATATATATTTTACCATTAGAAATTTGTTTGAAAGAATTAATGTAAAACGACGATAAAGTTAAGTAGCGGAACCGAATCCAGGTCGCTAGACTTGTGATCCATTCGCCTATCTACTGTGCTAATAAAGATACATGGTCGAAGGTAGTATGCGAATACAGTAATCGGTATTCTTTCGCCGGCGTTTCTTCTTTTCCTGTGCCCCACTCAGGCAAAATAACTCAGAAATTAAAATGTTCAACTTGTTACTCTCACACATTTTAAGCCAAATAGCCCTCGGGTGGCAGCGCCATTTATTATAACTTATACAAAAGTCATCTGCATAAAATGAGGGGAATACTGCTGCTGCTAGGCCATTAATTGCCACTAAAAAAAGGGGACCACTGTGTATTCAGTTACAAACCTAGTATACAGCTACAAAGTAATCGAAATAACAAAAATAGTTTAATGTACATGTAGAAATATCACATTTGTTAATATTATAATTAGCAATACCAGCATTTGCTCTTTCGTTACTTCCCTGTAGTTCCTGTTTCTTGAGTAATTAGTGTCAGCTTTTTTCTGTGTTAAGTGGAATTTAGTACATATAATTACCACATCAACCATATTATCATCTATCACGAATGAGACAGCTTGCATTTCCTTTTGAACCACGGAAAGTTTTTATTATATTCTTTTTCGGTATTTTGTAGTGCTGCTTGTATGGCGTCATAGTGCACAGAGTGGTACCGTCTTCAATATCAGATTCATTGCTTCTGAAATCTTGTTTAGGGTCGGAACTAGGATTTACATTTGAGTAACAGTATCTTGTTCATGATCTGATGGGGACTATAGACAAAAAACATTAAGATCTTCATTACTTGTCGAACGAAGTCTATTTCCTCATTTGTTACTCATACCAAGTCTACGAGACAAGAAGATTGAATAATGTGTAAGGCATGAAAAGTAGATTGACGGAAACTGCAGTATGGCTACTCAGGAGAAAGTAGAGCACAATTTATCGAGAGTTTAACTTCTATTTCAAAATATATTTAAATATTTGAGCATACTAATATGTAGGGTAAAATTTATACAATAAATATTTACTAGAAACTGCCACAAATTCATTTGCAAGGAAAACTAGACGTAAAACATAACAATTCAATAATTCTACTTACATGAGAAGCAGCGCGATCGCGATGCAAATCTGCTACCAGTGATGCACTCGGTAACAAAACTTTTTTTTTTTTTTTTTTTTTTTTTTTTTTTTTTTTTTTTTTTTGGGTGGACACAGCCGTGAACTAGAAACTCACAACCTTCTCTGACATCATTTTTACGGCTTAATTGAGGAATAGCTAAGGCGGAACTAGTGAGCATGTAGAGAAAAGTGGTAGCATATTTGTACCAGCGCAGCGCTGAGGCTCGTGGGGTAGGAGAGACCCATTCTGTTACCTTCCCTGGTAACACTAAAGAAGCCATATTTGGCTTACGAATAAGCCGCATGTTATTTCCAAACATAAAAACAAACATTTCTGACTGAAAGTGTATGGAAAATAGTTTCAAATTATACTTCACAAAAGCGACTGTTTTCTCTCCCGATATTACGACTGTGTCGTCTACTCCAGCCCCTGTATGGCGGCTCCAGAAGGGACATTGTTGTTCGGACCTTTATAAACCACGGACAGGTAGGGAGGCATCATTACATTGTCCTCAGTTTCCCAGTGCAAGTTGGTTAGCCCGTCGAGAAACCCACGGCCCGAATTACTGTGTTCGGGCGCGGTGTTGTGAACACAGTGGCCCGAAATATACTCTGCCTGGGACGCGAAAACGGTTATTAAATAACGCTGCCAGCGAAGCGAAAACAATCGCCGGTGTGACCCTATACATGCGGCGTACGCCTTGTCAGCCAGGATCGTTGTGGGTGAATGAACAGGTCGCTCTGTTCACCTCCCCCATCCATACCCTCCTCCACCCCCCTCCCCCGGCAGTAACAGCCCCTCCCACTCAGCGCAGCACGCAATTTGTTCGCAGAATTAACACTCACAGTGGCGACAAGCCGATCAACGAGGCGAGCCTGCGACACGTACAGACCCGGCGGCAGTTTCGCCCAGAACTGTGCACAACGTAACTCTCCCCCTCCCCTCCCGCAACCACCTAGCCCTTCTACACAGAACCACACACTGCCATTTTTCACTCTTTTTTTTATCGGCGTTAGCCTCGCGGCATTGTGCTTAGTGGCTAAGCTCTGGTTAACCCACCGAACAAACTCGCCGTAATCAGCTATTCCAGGCTGCTCGCTAATTTCAAATTAATTAATCTGCCCCCAAACACGTGTTTGTTTATTTACTCGACCGTTACTGCCATTTCACACTGTCGATTTACACCCGTTTATGAAACAATGAATTATCATATTCGAATGATTTCCTGATTTCGCATGGAATAACAATAGTCTTACAGTACTGTTGTCACACCAGATGTAATGAGCAGCATTGGCCGTTAATGTTTTATTTATAAGAAACAGGTCGATTTCGATTACATAGTGATCATCTTCAGTGTATCCTTCAAACTATAGAACAAGAACATAAAATCAGTACGGAATTAAAAACAAATACAAAATGAACTTGTACACAATTTCAAATATAATATACAGACAGAATACATACCAAGCTTTGTGAACGCACTGAATGTAACTGTGTCGAAATAATTTTCGGCAAACATAGAATTGCAGTGTCAAGTTCAGATGGAATACGTGAGCTGCTTACAAACGACATGCAGCGGTGCTGTAGTGATGGGTGTTGTTAACGCCCTCTATGACATAGATATTCCACTAACATTAATTTTTTTATGCTCTTTCAATTATACAAAATATACATTAGAATGTATTTTTACACATAAGGTATATAAAATGTATAACAAAAAATGAAAAATCAGAATACAGAAATATATAAAAATATCGGGTAAAAGACAAGAAAATGATGTTAAGCGTGTTATGCCAGTTATGGATACTACTAAAGTAGTAGGTTATTTCAAACAGGAAAATTAAAAAAAATTAAAATTTAAATGAGAAGTACCATGAAGGATAGTATCCTTTATACATTGATTATAGCTACGCCGCAAAATCTCGAAAAGGACGAAGAAGAACATATATATGTCCAAATAGTTTTGCTGAGCAGATTGTTCATAATGTATCACCAACGCTTACTCACTTTATACGTCCATTTATTAATCGCGCGGGTAAAGTAAAAATGTCTATAGATCTTCCTATGAGCTTTAATTTATCCGTTTGTCTGTCGTAATCATTCGCTGAAATATTTGTCAGACTCTTCCTTAAACTACATCTATAACACAAGCCTCTCCTGTAGCACCGATGACTTTATTTAGAGGAGAAACTTTGGAATGCGTCTTGCAATTTCAACAAACTCTGGTTTAGATGATAGCTTATTGTCTCTAGCTATCATCTTGAAAGCGTCACACATATAGATTTATATAATGACCGATTTTAACTGATATAGTTAATGGAAATGTAAACAGATCTTCATATTCTCCACAGTAACACTGAAAATGCATGCTGCATGGTATACCTATCGTATATTTAATTTAGTGTGTCGTTTCATTCTACAATTTGCAGCTAATTTATGTAAATATTGTGTGGCATGAATGATCAAGCTCGTAAAAGGTGGTTTGTCTATTTATTTATTTCAGACTTTGGCCACGGTGGAGTGGCCTAAAGCGCTTCGATGCGGGGCACGCGGTTACTCGCCTTCGGAGGTTCGAGTCCCCCCTGGAGCATGGATGTTTGTGTTGTCCTTCGGTTAGTTTACCTTAGTTTAAGTAGTTTGTAAACTATGGACTGACGACCATGCAGTTTGGTCCGATAGATTTACAAACATTTGAACAGACTTTGTGTAACACTGACAATGTTTTTTGTTTTTAACTGATGTTATATTAGTGAGGAAATTATTTTAAATAGGTTGTCCATTATTCCCATTCTGCAAACAAACCATCACAAATATCATATTCTTCTTCGGAATCAGATACTGCTCCTAGTGAACCACTGCAATGTATACTCCGAAATAATGGCGTATTTGCACAAAGTACACACCAATATTTATATTTTCAAACATGTGGTGGACACAAAACACCACGTGCATATGATGTAGGCTCTAACACAAGTTGTACAATCATAGATGAAAATATACGTTTCTGTGTTTCATTAGTACGCTCATTACATAAACGTAATAAACACTGTTCAGAAATGTTATTTCCAGCTGAAAAAAATTGGCGACCCAATATTGAATATTTTAAAACTACTTTGCCACACGTTAAACGTTGAGGGGGAAATCAATGAATGTAAGTAACATTAAACGTTCCAAACACTTTCATCAACAAAAAATTTGCAGCCCGCAGTAATAGCATCAGAAATGATTTTACAAATCATTGGAACATTTTCTGAATTATAGAAGGTATATTTATCTGGTAAATGGTATGTATCCATTACGTGCTGTAATTTATATATTTTCCGCTGCTTTAGTATATGCATTTGAAGAGAAAAAGGTAACGGTAATAACAAACAATCTAAGGCATTTTCCAATGTAGATGCTACCCTCTTACATGCCATTATTTCAGGGTATACTCACAGTTAATTCTGAGGACGTTGAATCTGTTGGAGCTGTAGCTTCAGTTGCTGACGACATGATGTAGCTGTCTAAAATCGGCAGTCCTTATATTCTGTTTTGGGGTGTTGTTACTTGATTACGGCAAAAAAAAAAAAAAAAAAAAAAAAAAAAAAAAAAAAAAAAAAAAAAAAAAAAAAAAAAAAACAGCAAAATACAAGGTTTTACACGCGATCACTGCATGGTGCTCTAAAATGAAAAGTTTTACACCCGCCAACCTTTTGCTGGCGTGGGTGCTTGCCGAGTTAGGGGTCTAGAAGACCAACCTATCTCAGCGGGACAACGCCATCGCCATGACCTTTGGACTCTGGGGGGCCCGGAGGTAAACGACCTTGGTCGCTCATGAAACGAACGACGACACGCAGTGTCATGTCGGTTCATGTTTCGGGCGACCAAAATATTTTAAGATGGATACGATTTCGGAAGGGATGGCGACTGGCTAATAGAAAGTGGCCAAGGAGCAGAACTAGTGGTGAGCGTGTGTTTGAGAGGGAGGTGAGCGAAGAGTTGCGAAAAAGGGAACTCAGTGTCTAGTTTTGGCAGATGGAGGACTCTGCTGGAAGATAGGAGTGATTCGATCAGGGAGAGTGTTAAGATTTGCGATCACTTCTCGGGACTTTAAATTTGAAGAGAACAACTCCAGTGTATTTGATGTGTCTATGTTTTGTACACAACAATTTACGAATGTAGAAATTGTGTTCCGGAAACATAAGCTATTTTGAAATGTTGACAATTTCTTGTTGAGTGCTCACGAAATATACAGTTTCTGTGTTTCTTATAATTATGATTATTTAGTTGGGGAAAGTGCTACGAAATTCGTATCGCAGATAATGCAACTTTATACTCATTGTATTCTATTTATGATTAATAATTCATAAGACCACGTCCAGCGAGGAACCAATATGATAGATTAAACCTTGTTGTTGTTGTGGTCTTCAGTCCGCAGACTGGTATGATGCAGCTCTCCACGCTACCCTGTTCTGTACAAGTCTCTTCATCTGAGAATACTTTCGGCAACATACATCTTTTCGAATCTGCGTACTGTATTCGTCCCTCGGTCTCCCTCTATGATTTTCACCCCACACACTTCCCTCTAACGCTAAGTTGACGATAACTTGATGTCTGAGAATGTGTGCCACCAAATTATCCCTGCTCTTAGTCAGGATATTCCAGAAACTCCATTTCTCCCAAATTCGGTTAAGCACCTTCTCATTAGTTACGTGATCTACCCAGCTAATTTTAATCATTCGTCTGTAGTTCCACATTTCAAAATCTTTTTGTCTGAACTCCTTATCGTCCACGTTTCATTTCTATTCAATGCTACACTCCAGACAAATGCTTTCAGAAAGGACTTCCTAACATTTAAACTAATATTGGACGTCAACAAATTTCGCTTCTTCAGAAACACTTTTCTTCCCACACCCATTCTGCATTTTATATCGTCTTTACTTCGGCCATCATAAGTTATCTTGCTACCTAAATAAAACTCATCTTATACCTTTATCGTCTCATTACCTTATCCAATTCCTTCAGCTTCGCCTGACTATCTGACGCTACATTCCATTATCCTTGATTTACTCATGATGATGTTCATCTTATACCTTCTTTTCAAGTCACTTTCCATTCCATTCAATTGTTCTTCCAGATCCGTTGCGGTCTCTGACAGAATTACTATGTCATCGGCAAACGGCAATGTATTTATTTTTCTCCTTGCATTCCTTCACCGCTTGCTCAATGTACAGACTGAATAACATTGGGAAAAGGTTACAACCCTGTCTTACGCCGTTCCCAGCCTCTGCGTCCCTTTCATGCAATTCGACTATAATAACCGCTGGCTCTCTGGTTTTCATATAAGTTGCATATAACTCGTCGCTCCCTATATTTTACCCCTGCTACCTTCTGAACTTCAAAGAGTTTATTCCAGTCGACATTGTCGAAAGCTACAAATACTAAAAACGTGGGTTTGCCTCTCCTTACCTTATCTTCCAAGATAAGTCGTAATGTGAGTATTGCCTCCCGTGTTCCTACATTTCTCTTAAATCCAAACTGATATTCCCCAAGATTGGCTTTCACAAGTTTTTCCATTCGTCTGTAAATAATTCGTGCTAGTATTTTGCAACCATGACTTATTAAAATGATAGTTCTGTAAGTTTCACATTTTTCTGCACTTGCGTTCTTTGTAATTGTAATTAATGTAGTCTTCTTGAAGTCGGAGGGTATTTCCCCTGCATCATACATCTTGCATACCAGATGGAACAATTTCATGACTGGCTCTCATAACGATCTCAGCAGTTCAGACGGAATATCATCTACTTCTTGGGTCTTGTTTCGACTCAAATCTTTCAGCGCCCTGTCTCTTCTCGCAGTATCGTATCTCCTATCTTATGTTCCTCCACTTCGTCTTCTATTTCTAGAATACTACCTTTCCTTTGTACAGGCCCTCTATATATTCCTTCCACAGTTCAGCTTTCCCCTCTTTGCCCAATACTGGTTTCCGTTCTTGATATTCATACAGCTGCTTTTCTTGTCTCTCAAATATCTCTTTTCCTGTAGGCGGTATCTATCTTTCCCCGGTTATACATTCCTCTATGGTTCTGCATTTGTTCTCTAGCTACTCCTGCTTAGCCAATCTGCATTTCTTGTCAATCTCGTTTTTAGACGTTTGTAGTCCCTTTTGCCTGCTTCACTTGATGCCTTTTTCTTCTTTCTTTCTTCGTTTCGGCCATGTAAGAACCGCGCACCAATTTCAATGTTCCCTCTTTTGTTCTTCTATCTTTATCCTCCAGTATTCTTTCATATTTTCACTATGCATCCTTTTTCTGTCCTCAGACCTCTTTGCTCCTGTCTTCTTCTCCCTCCTGCCTTGGAATCCTTCCATTTTTAACACTTTCGTCTTAAAAGTTTCTCTTTCTGTTGCATCTCTTTCACTTATATTGTTTCTTTTCAAATCTTTCCTAACTTATTGAATCCATGCATTGTTGACTTCTTGTCCCAGAGATATTTAAAAATCTGTTTGGTTAACCTGTTTAAATGTCCTAAAAATAGCAGTCGCCTCTTCTGCAGTGTTTCGGTTATTTTTCTATGTTGCGATAAACTTCTGCATCACTTCTTAGTTTCCACACTGCTGTATTTCTTAGTGGACCAAGTATTTTTCGAATGATTTTTTTTTCTAGGCTCCAAGTTTATGTAATTTGTAATTCAGTACTAAACATTCACTTGCATAAAGACATTCTGGCCTTATTACTGTGTTGTAGTGCTGTATTTTCAGTTTTTTAGATAGACCTTTTGTTGTAAAAGTTCCTGATTATACCATATGCTCTCTCCATTTTATGTACTTTTTCTTCTACAGCAAATTTTTCTAAGCCATTTTCCTGAATCATTTCTCCCAAATATTTAAATTTATTTGCCCTCTTTATCGGCCCAATATCTGTTAGTAGGATTTCTGGATCGTTTGTTTGTCATAAAATGCATTTTTATATTTTCTCCTTTCATCAATTAAGTTCAGTATATCCTGTGTTATCCAGGAATTTCTATTAGCCCTTGTCCTTCTGCCTATATGACCCTCTGCGGCCTTCAGTACTCTATCTCTCAGAGCTACCGATTCTTCGTGTACTGTACTACATTTCCCAGTTTCAGACCATCCTTGCCTAATGCTCCCTCTGAAGCTTTCAATCACCTCGGGTGTCTTCAATTTGTTCTGATCCCATTTTCTCAATTTTCTACCTTTTTTGCAGTATTTTAAGTTTTAATCTGCAGCTCATAACCTCTGGGTATGTCTTACAGTTTAAAACCTTGTTCCTAAATCTATTTCTTGCCATCATAAAGTCAATCTGGTGCCGTCCAGTGTCACCTGGTGTCTTTCGCACTTAGTCAACTAAATCTGAAAACTTTGTGTGCAAGATTTGCAAAAGTTAGAATAAAATCTTTCTCTTTTTATTAATGAACCCGTTACTTTATGTAACATTTCTTTTTTGTTTCGCAAACTACAGCCTATGCAAAGAGTCTTTTAAACTAAAGGATCACAGGTAAAATATAATATTTGCAACTAAGGTCATAATGTTCAAATGTTTGTAAATCTAAGGGACTTAACTAATTACACTAACGTAAAGTAACTTATGCTAAGGACAACACAAACACTCATGCTCGAGGGAGGCGAAGGGCCACACGCACCGCAGAAGAGCGTCTTAGTGCACACGGCTATTCTGCCTCGGGCAAGTAAAGTATTTGCAGTGGCATGAAAACAGACATGTACGACTCGACCCTAAGAAAACATGTAGCCAAACTTCTAAATCAGAATCGTACATAGCCCAATGCACAGGTTCCTTCAGAGCATAGTTACACTTGCTTTAATCCTAGCTGTGATAAATGCGGTTCAGGATACTGCGTAAAGTCGCATTTTTAATAGTTCTTTCCGCTGATTGAGGATATCGATGGGTTGATACAGCAGTGGTCATCCACAATCACTTACTGCTTGATCTTCAGCTCGCTAGCACTGCTCTTGGTGGCTGTCGGCCAGCCAGCTACTGCAGACTTGGCACTCACAATGCGGGCGTCGGAGGCGAGCCCTCGTATTGCGCCTGGAGAGCCATTCCCATCCCCTCAGCGACAGTCCAGGTGTTTGGAGTCGCGTGGCCGGTGGACGAAATGTTTGGCCTTTCTAGGCACAGGAGACGCACGGTGCTTGAAATATGAGCCGCCCCGACTCACTTGTCAATGCGACGGTAGGGAGAGATGATGACCTATCAGGCCTGCGTCGGCGCCTTGATTTCGGAGTGTTCCATGCCGATCATGTTTACGTCAGCTAGCCGGGGTGGTGATCTGGACCCGGAGAATCTGTAACACACTGTAGTCACGTCAGACCGTATGATTTTGGTTTCGGATCTCTTTCTATTTATACTGCAAAAGGAGAACGTTCCTGCAAGCTGTACCGCTCGGATGTAATCGTTAACCGTCAGCGGTTAGGTTACTACATAGTGCCTCCCTCTCTCTCGCTCAAGGAGTGACGCTTTCTCTCGCACGCTCTCCTTGACACAAGAGGAAGCCACTTGGTGCTTAATCCTGTCTCAGCAATGTCCTCATTCTCGCTTACACTGCCAGGGTGCAACTCCACGCTTTGGCGAATGTTCACCTTTCTCAAGATTCAAAAATGTTCAAATGTTTGTAAATCTATGGGACGCAGCTGCTGGGTTATTAGTCTCTAGCCTACAAAATACTTCAAATAAATTAAACTAAGGACAACTCATACAACCATGCCCGAAGGAGGACTCGAATCCCAGATGGTGAACGGCAGTGTGCACCGCAGCACCGCGCCAAAGTGCGCACAGCCATTCCGCGGCGGCTTTCTCAAG